>CM038671.1:609393210-610593210 GCA_021605145.1 Aegilops bicornis
GCAACCAGCGGCCCGGGCCGCTGGAGACGTGTCCGCGGCGCGAGGAGAGGAGCCAGGCTAGGTAGGGGTAGAGGTAAGATGATCCAAGGGGATTTGGGAAATGGGGGCTTTAAATAGAGGTAGAGGAGGCTAGGGAGCTCCAACGGCATTAAGCAGTTTTCGGGCCATTAATGATCGTGGATCGAAACCCAGCGATGGACATGGAAGTGACTTAGATGGGTTGTTGGGCTGTTTTGGAGGGGTGTTGGGCTGCAACTTAAAAAGGGCAACTTCTTGAGAGTCGGTTAACCGTTGGAGTACCAAATAATACCAAAGGAGCTCCAAATGACCCGAAACTTGACAGGTGGTCTACGGTGGTGTAATAAAGTCCAAGTCCCGCCGGTAAACCTCGGGTCCATTCCGCGAGAAATTTAGTACCCGCTCCGCGGAGAAAAGCGTGAGAAGGGACGCCCGGTACTGGGGGACATATGAGTGCTTGGATTGCAAAAGCGAAAACGGGAAAATGCTGGAAAACATGAGGGCGAACTTAACGTCGTGATGCAAATGCGATGCACCGGATGACATGATATGGAAATACGCATGACATGGACCAAATGCAAAAATGAAGAAAAAACCCAACCACGGGAGGGAATATCATATCACAATGCCGAAAAATGGCAAAGAGAGTTGGAGTTACAAATATATAGAAGAGAGATTACATCCGGGTGTTACACCAAATACCCTTTGCTCTTCTCAAAGTAGCTAAGACACTTGTACCTGAGACGGCAATCCTAGAGCGGAAGCGGTTGCCCGATCGAACGAAAAGGCGGCGCATCTAAAAGGGAAGGCGGCGAAGAAAAAAGCCACAAGAAGCAATAAGCAAGGAAAGATAAAAAAATTAGAATAATATTCACACAAACACCTTCCCTTTAGGCCCTTGGCCGGGATCTTTGAAATAGAGTTGAGTAATACACCCAGCAGGTGGAATTGTGCACGATAACAAAAGTTCTTTTCAAAAGACTAGCAAACAGATAAAAAAATAAAAAAAGCGCAAGGCAGCGGCCTAAGAAGCAGCGTGGATAGGGTTGGAAGGCAGGAAGCGGTAGGCGTCGGCGCTTGAAGCCGGTAGCACACCGGCTGGTAATGATCTCGGCAATCGCCTCTCACGGCAGCATGCTAGCCCCGGGGATTAAGGCGCGACTGCCGTTGCTTTGGAGGCCTTGGTCGGGCTGAGGCTGGTCACCCGCCTCCATCTTGCAGGCGCCTCCATGCCGTCTCCGTCCTCCGACTTCGTCTTTCATCCTCAAGGGCGCTGGAAATTCGATCACCTCCATCGCCGAGTTTTCGCCCGTGGTAAATAATCCGGGGTTCATCCCGAACCACTCCCCGGTGATAAGCTTCTACACGATCTTATTAGCCCGCTTGACGTTGCGAAGAGCGTTGGTGGAACCGTAGTCAAGTATCGGCGATCGTGCTTATCCAGCTAGACGCTCGACGTAGGGCGCTCCTCCAGCAGCAAAGAGCCAGCTTCACTGTGACTAGCAGCCGGGAACGCCTTTGACCCAGCCGGTCGAGTCGAGCCTGGATACTGTCTGCCATACCTTGACAAACTCCGAAATTTCGGCGAGCTCCAGCTCCACCGAACCGTGGAGAACCTTCAAGCCTCAAGACGCAAGCGGCCCGTGACCTCCGAGCCAATGTCGGGCATCCGGGATCGCGGGCGAGCACCGCAGTCCGGAAACACAGCGGTCCGGCCTGCAGCGATTGCTCGGGCAGGCACGCGAACACGACGAAAACGTGCGCAGCTTGTCACGATGTACCGGCGACGGGCCGGGCAAAACCTCAATGCTCGTGAGCTGCTCGCTGGCGTCAAAAATTAAAGGCGTTGGCTGCGATGTCGTATGCCGCCCTCCGCGCCTCGCTAAGCCTCGATAGCCGGTGATTGGCGCTGCGTGTGACGGGAAGAAATGCGCCAGAAGAAGAAGAAGCAAGTCATTAAAGCGAGGAGCGGCTTAACCCCGCGAATGCGGCGGCAAAAGAAAAAGTAAAGCAAACTTACCATCGACGATATCTTGATTTAAATTGAAGCCGGTCGACTGCGCTTCCTGTCGATCCCGGTAGATAGCTGGAATTTCTCAAATTCGGCCGGAAGGCCTCTTTCTTCTTCCGCCTCGGCCTGCGCTGCCTTGAGCAAGCGGCTCCTCTGCTCACGCCATCGGTGCGTAGCCAGCAGGTACGGCGCTCTGCGGCGAAAAGCATGCCTCCTCCTCTTTTGGCGGCGCCGTGGTCTCGGCGTACCCAGCTGCCCCCTTGAGCAGCGTTCGATTTCTGAAGAATAAAGAGAAGAAGGACACGAAGTTGTCAATTTAAGAAGGTCGCCGGAAGATCCGCCCGCTGCGCCAGCGATGGCCCGAATCTCGGGGACTACAGCCAGCGGAGTGCATGTAGCGCCCTCGCGAAGAAAGAAAACTCACCTCGGCTCCTCGCCAAGTCGGCAGCCCGCTTGCTCAATTCTTATTTGCGGTTGAAGGAAGTAAGCCGGAAGGTTGTGATACTCTGCGACAAGAATTCGAGACGGTAAATAGCAGAGTAAGCAAATAAAGTTCTGGGCACTTTGCTTTCGATGGCAGCCCGAACTAAAGACTACACCGATTAGGTCGCGGCGCCCCAAAGAAAACAAGAAAATTCTAAAATGAAACATACTTACGGCGGTCGCGATACCAGTCGCCTTGAATGGAGATTACGGATGGCGTCGTATGACGCTTAACCGCTTGGAGCGTCGGGGCGTATGTTCGGCGAACCGTGCGCCTCGCACCACCAGGCGGCGGCACCATGTTCAGGGATGGCCGAGCTGGCGGCAGCCCGGTCTCAAAGAAGCCTTGGCGACTTGAAGAAACAAATTGCGCCCACATTACCATCGTTAATCGGCGGCTTGCAATGAGTCCGCCCGGCTGTTTGCCTGTAGCGATCTTTCGGACTTGCGGTGGAGGCGGCGGAAATTGTGCGCAGCAGTGAAGAGACCTCGCCGCCTTCCCTCCTACGACCAGGGACTCCTGCACCGACTCCCTCCAGGCTGCCCCGTGAACTCCGGCGATGGTGGCGCTGAGCTCGGTAGCAGTGTGAGCAGCGGCGGCTGAGCCCAGGCAGCAGCAGCCTCCTCGGCTTCGCCTTTTTGCTGCAGCGGCGTGAGCTTCCGACCGCCTTCACCGGCCTCCGCCTTCTCGGCGGCGGCCTCCTCCTCGTCCGCCTTCTCCCTCGCATTCTGCTCGTTGCCTCGAGATGACATGCGAGGTCAACCCGCCGAGCCTATTGGCGGGCGTCTCCGCTGGGACCCCATGACGGAGGCGTGGCGACTGCACTCTCCAAAGGTGAGGGGAGCCCTGATGAGAAAAAAAGACATGAGAAAAAAAGACATGAGAAAACTCGGGCAAAGGCGGACCAGAAGAAAACAAGACAGAATAAAAAAATACTTTACTGCTGGAGACCAGCGGTGGCTTCTTCACTTCCCCACGGAAGCGATTAGAATTTCGCCAGCGACCCGCCTCTTCCCAGGCAGCTGAGTCGCGGTGTGGCCGCTCCTGAATTTCTTGGCCCGGCCGCCTGGCAGACCTTCGGGCCGTCTCTGCCAGCTTCTTTCAAGCGCCTCGACTCCCCCAAGGCGGCGGAGGAACTCATACAGCTGGATGTGGCGGCGGGTTCTGCACTTTGATGGCGGGGGGTTACTTTCTTCGCCATCATCTGTCCGAATGTAATCGGCAAAGGTGGGCAAAAGGCTTGAAGTCGCCAGCTCCTCCTCCTCCCCTCGGTAATCGGCCTCCATCGCCGCCACGCCCAAGTCGGGGAGTCGTCGCTGCTCGCTCTTCCGCGCCCGATCGGGTACGACCACGAGCCGGGTTCCTCATGGGCGCCGGGCCGAAGGCGGCATGAGGGATTACTGAGTCGAGGAAAAAAAACCAAGGAAAAATTAGAGCCGGATCCGGGTGAAGAAAGAAAAGCAGAGAAAGCAAGAGGCGCACTTACCAATGGCGGGGATTAGTGCGCGAGTATGGCTCCTTGCCAAACTGCCATTCCTCCGTGAGGGGCCGCAGTTCGCCAAGAAGTTCATCAGGTCCACCACTTCTGCGTGGGGCATGTCCTGGAGCATGTACCGGGGTCCGGCGGCGCTCATCCGGATGTGACGATGAGGTAGGCCTTGAAGAGGGAGAACTTCGGCGCGCCAATGGCGCCAGCAACTCGCCCCACCAAAGTGCCCTCCGATTGTATCATCACGAGTCACATGACGGCGCAAGGTTTCCCTGCGGGAGTCAGCGTCCGGGCCCTATAGGACCAGGTGGTGTTCGTCACGCCAGCTCGCCGCCCACGTAAGGCGCGCAAGTTGACCCGATACCGCCGGGGCGACGTTCTTAACGTCAAGGTATGAACTTCTGCCACATCTTCACCGATTTGATGAGGAGATGGTGTAAAAGGGTTCTCGGGCACCGCCTCCTCTTGATGGCGAACGCGCACGCACAGAGTCGGCACGCGAGCGACGTGGGTCCGAGCCGCTGAAGAATTCCTCACAGCTCGATGGTGGGGAGAACTCGAGAAAAACCTTCACATAAGGATGTGAAGGGCGTGCCAGCAGCACCACCGTGTTGGGGGTGAGGTGGTGCGGCCGAACCCAAGAACTGCAAGAACGCTGGAAGAAACAGCTCGCCGGGCAGCCCTAGCCCGGCACATGAGGTGCGAAAGCTGAAAATGACTCCGCCGCCTCCTCGGCGCCCGGCGTGATTTCGCCCTCCGCGCGACGCTGGTCCGCACTAGGTGGCTGCCGGGATGCAGCGATGATTTGTGAAGGCGAATTGGCGCGATGTCGCTGCCGATGATGGAGCCGTCCCACATGCCGGAACACACGGTGGGAGGCGTGGCAGCGGATGAGGAGCTCATCTCTGCGGCGCGGCGAGGCTCGGCGCAGCGGAGTGAGGAAGAAGATGAGGCAGGGAGCGGGGAAGAGAGAGTGCGCGTGCGTCACCGCCCCCTCCCTCCCCCCGCCTACTTATAGGCGCCAGATACCTGAAAGCCGAGGGGGCGGGCGGGATTAATCACGCCCACGCCCCCACGCCTACGATTTAACCCACAGCGATTATCGCGACCGCGGCGTAGAGCCCAACTCGCCGCGACGACCGCAGCCGAATTCCGCTGCGCGCGCCGGGCGTGGTAGTGGCGGGCCCTTTCACCGAACGGGCCTGTTTTGTCGCAACGCTAAATTTGGCGGGGCAGATCGGCTACAGTGGCGTCAGCGTGGCGAGCCTGGCAACGGGCGGCCGCCGGAAGCTTATCAGCACGCCGCCCGGATCCCGCTGCGACCTTGAAACCTTTGAAGAGCAAGACGGGCCCCTCTGAAGAGCCGACTCAACGGGCCTCTGCTGAAGATGGAGACGCCGGGTCGAGTCCGTATTCTTCTACTCAAAGGGATGAAGCTGCCGAGGCTCCCTCGACATGCTGCCCTCGGGCGCCTCACCAAATTTCGGGACTAATGTCGGAGTAATGGGCCACGGTGGGCGGACCCAGCCCCAGAACCTTTCAAAACATCGGGCAGATCGCGCTTTGAGACGCCAAGACAAAGAAGCGCGCCTTCATAGAGTCGGCAACGAGTCGCCGATCGCCTTCTAGGCCGAGACCCAGGAGAGGCGGCCTGCACGGGCGAGCCGACTCCAAGCCAGCGACCTCGGTGAGGCGGGGCCTACAGCGAGTCGGCCCGCGAGTCCAACCACCTCCTGCTTGAGCGACTCACGTAGCGGGATGGGATAAAACGCCTGCGGCCCATCCCTGCCCTGCTCATAAAGGGCAGAGTATGGCCAGCTGAGCCAGACCGTCTTGATGAAGATCATTCCGTCCGGCTGGCATCATATTTACCATGCGCTGCGGCGCTGACATCAGCCCCGTGGGCAGATCCCTATACCCACGATGGCCTGTATGTACGACCTGAAGACGGCGGGACCCGCCTGTCGGCGGGAGTACCGAAGACGGCAAGAGCGCCTCGAATACGGACCCGTTGGAGTCGGCCTCCGGGAGTCGGCCGACCCCTCCTATGGGCTCCATGCGCCATTAACCAGACGAGACGGGGAATGGCCACAGTGATCGCCCGCCAGGCGGCGACACTGTTGCCATGACCCCATGACCAAGCTCGCGTCATTAGAAGCACAGCTCTGATAATCGCAGCAAGCAAGACTACTTGCATGCAAGGACAAGGGCTGTCGGCCCCATGCTGGGCCGTCGGTGGGGCCCACTAGTCGGCGGGCTCCAGAAGTCGGGGGAGAAGACGGCGACTTAAGAGACTGACGGCTTGGACCCACACCTAGCCGGATTACCATTGTACCCCCGGGGGGTAGGCCTACATAAACCCCCTGGGGCACCCATGCAAAGGGTTGGAACCTAGTAGTTTTAGACACACGCATAGAGGGAGGGAAGAGCTAGCCGTGCCCTTCTCCTTCCTCACACCGAACAGCTCAAGGAGCATCTTGTACTCACTTTGCCATAGTGATCATGCGGAAACCCCGCAGAGCAGCAGTAGGGGTGTTATCTCCTCGGCGAGCCCTGAAGCTGGGTAAGATTCGCCGGCGTGCATGTCTTCGCCTCATCCCGTTTCCAGGCACCGGCGACGTTCTACTCGCCCCCTCCATGATAAGCCATCGTTTGGCATATGTCGCACCCAACCCCCGACACCCGGATTAGGGGGTGCCCGGATAGCCTATAGCCTTCGGCCGGACTCCTGGACTATGAAGATACAAGATTGAAGACTTCGTCCCGTGTCCGGATGGGACTTTCCTTGGCGTGGAAGGCAAGCTTGGCGATGCGGATATGTAGATCTCCTTCCATTGTAACCGACTCTGTGTAACCCTAGCCCTCTCCGGTGTCTATATAAACCGGAGGGTTTTAATCCGTAGGGAGGACAACAATCATACCATAGGCTAGCTTCTAGGGTTTAGCTTCTCTGATCTCGTGGTAGATCTACTCTTGTACTACCCATATCATCAATATTAATCAAGCAGGAGTAGGGTTTTGCCTCCATCGAGAGGGCCCGAACCTGTGTAAAAACACCGTGTCCCTTGTCTCCTGTTACCATCCGCCTAGACGCACAGTTCGGGACCCCCTACCCGAGATCTGCCGGTTTTGACACCGACAGCTATCGTCACTTTTACACTTGTTACAAAAGTTCTGCTATCACGGTTACTATTATTGTTGCTGCTGTCACTATTATAAAAACTATCAAACTACTTTGCTACTGATCAGTTTGCCGCAGATATTAATCTCCAGGTGTGGTTGAATTGACAACTCAGCTGCTAATACCTTCAAATATCATTGGC
Organism: Aegilops bicornis; assembly: GCA_021605145.1. NCBI lineage: Eukaryota > Viridiplantae > Streptophyta > Magnoliopsida > Poales > Poaceae > Aegilops > Aegilops bicornis. The sequence goes on from CM038671.1 coordinate 609,400,536, forward strand.
TCCCCTTGTGTCGAATCTATAAAGTTGGCTTGAATACTCTACCCTCGAAAACTGTTGCGATCCCCTATACTTGTGGGTTATCGAGACCTTTTTCTAGCACCTGCCTGGGAGCATAGCTATATTTGTTGAGTCACTTGGCATTATTGTCATATTATCACTATGAAGAATCTGAAGGATCCAAAGACTAAGATATTTCCCTCAAAGACGAGGGGAGGTAAGGAACTGCCATCCAGTTGTACTTTAGATTCACCTTCTGTTTTAAGTAAACTTGCAACACCACCACATGCTATCAATTCTAATATGTCACAAGTTATTGATGATGCTACTTATGCTATGGATAATGCTTATGATGATGCTAGTACCTTTTATAATGATGATGTGCCACTTGGTGATTTTCTTGATGCACAAATTGCTAGAGTAATACAACATGATGTTGTTGAATCTGATGATGAGCTTGAAACTGAAACTCCTGAAACACTTGCTAGAACTAGCCTTCCTAGATATGATTTGCGTAAGGTATCGTAAGGTTATGTTATGAATGAGGAGACAACTAGAGATATCCTTGCTTGTAAGGATAGAGATGATCTAGAGAAATTACTATGCAAGTATAAAGCAAAATCTCGGAATGCTAGAATGAAATGTGATCCTAAGATTGCTACTTCACCTATCTTTATTGATGATAAGGATTATGAATTCTCTGTCGAACCAGAGTTAATTACTTTGGTTGAATCAGATCCTTTCCATGGTTATGAAACTGAAACTGTTGTGGCACATCTTACTAAGTTGAATGATATAGCCACCCTTTTTACTCATGATGAGAAAACTCGCTACTACTTTATTCTCAAATTATTTCCTTTCTCATTAAAGGGTGATGCTAAAGCTTGGTACAATACTCTACTCCTAGTTGTGTGCGTAGTCCCGAGGATATGATTTATTACTTCTTTGAAAAATATTTCCCTCCTCATAAGAAACAAGCTGCCTTGCAGGAAATATTTAACTTTGTGCAAACTAAAGAAGAGAGTCTCCCAAAAGCTTGGGGGAGGCTTTTCTAGTTACTTAATGCTTTGTCTGATCATCCTCCTAAGAAAAATGAAATACATGATATCTTCTATAATGGACTAACCGATGCTTCTAAGGACTTCCTAGATAGTTGTGATGGTTGTGTTTTTAGGGAACGAACTATTGCTCAAGCTGAGGAATTATTGAATAACATATTGAATAATTATAATGATTGGACTCTTCCTGAACCACCAGCTAAACCCACTCCGAAGAAGAGGGGTATATTATATCTCAGTCCTGAAGATACGCAAGAGGCAAAGAAATCTATGAAGGAAAAATGTATTAAAGTTGAGGATGTTAAAAATTTACCTCCTATTGAAGAAATACATGGGCTGAATACACCACCAATGCCTAAGGTGGTAGAGGTAAATTCTCTTATGAAGTTTAATGAAAATGATAATCCTCACAATATGCATCCTAGTCAATGTGTTTATTAGTTTGAAAACTACATTAAAAAACAAGATCACTTCAATGCCAATGTTATGAAACAATTGAAATATAACTAGCAAAAGGGCCCGTGCATTGCAGCGGAGGTAACAAAATCTTAAAGCATCAACTTAAAGGTATTTCTATTATGAGCATGTGCATAAAGCTGATCGGTTTATCATATCACCACTAATGTCCGTGTGTCTTGTTAAACATGCCTAGTTTATTTACTAAGACACCATTATCGCTGTTGAAAAATAGGAAATTCACACAGTTAGTAAAAAGTGCAATACATAAAAATGACATACATAACTTTGTGTGACGGCTCGTCGATGCAATCGCTTCTCAATAGCGTCATTGCCGGTACTTGGCTTACGCAGTTTTGGAACAACATGTGTAAGGACCGAGTCAACCCGGCCTTTCCCTTGAAAGGAGTGTAGCTCAGTTGGCAAGGCGCGGGAGTTAGCAACCAGCCCACCAGGATTCGAGTCTCGGCTCGAGCGCTTGGTGCCCACGGAGTTTTCTTCTATAAAAAATGCTAACAGGCTAGTCTATCCTGGGTTGGTCTCGTTTTTTAACCAGGTCTTTCCCTTGAAGTTTTCTTATCCCTGATACTTTACTTTTTTCAAGTGCAACATATTTGGGCATCTTAGGCTTTTGGTGCATCAGTACTACATTTACTAAACTATAATGTTTGTTTCATGTTATTTTTGTTGGTCATGTAGTCATGCTTTGACTTGAGTTGAGGTGTTTTAAAAACCACTCACTTGAATTTTATTAAATTAGCCAACCAAACGAAATTCAAATAAGTAAATTTTATGGATTTTTGATCTACCTAAATTGAGGGAACTCACATGGTGGTTCTCTTTATAACTCATGAACATAGCCACCCCCCCCCCAATATCAGGGAGCTAAAAATAACAATCCCATTCATTTTGCATTAAGCATAACCCACTTCTAATTCAAGGGATAATTAGATTTATGCCCCTATTTGTGTCACACTCGTCTATTTTACCCCTAATTCCCAAAAGTCACCGGTTCTGTCCAAGTCACTATGATCCTCTTATACTTTTGCCCTTTGACCGTTTGATCGTCAGTTTGAAAACTTCATAACTAATTCATACAAAATCAAAAAAAGGCAAATAAGATACCAAAATGTTCAGAAAATCATCACCTATATGTCAGTGTCATTTGCATTCATGAAAAAAGTGTTGGAAAGTGCACATCTGAGTTTTAGCTCTTTTGATACCACAATGAATAGTAAACTCTAAAAAAATTCAAAAACATTCAAAAAAATATGGTGGCAAAGAACGATAAGTGTTCTAAGTGCTTGCCAAGTTTCATTAGGGAACGACATTCATGGAAGTCATGGCAAAAATATAATCTATTTTGGAGTGCTTATTGTTTTTTTCCACGGCACCCACGAATGTTATTCCCTGATGAAACTTGGCAGGCAATTAAAACATTTGTCATTCTTTTCCACCAAATTAGTTTTGAAATTTTTTGAACTTTTTTAGATTTTACTATTCATGGTGGTAGCATAAGAGCTAAAACTCGGATGGGCGCTTTCCAACACTTTTTTCGTGAATTGAAATGACACTGACATATAGGTGATGTTTTTCTGAACATTTTGGTATCTTATTTGCATTTTTCTGATTTACTATGAATTAGTTATGAAGTTTTCAAACCTACAGTCAAACGGTCAAAGGGCAAAAGCATAAGAGGAGCAAAGTGATTTGGACAGAACCGGTGACTTTTGGGAATTAGGGGTAAAACAGACGAGTGGGACACAACTAGGGACATAAATCTAATTATCCCTTAATTCAAACCTCTTAATGAAATATTTGGAATTCTTTCTATAGGAATGTAAATATAAGTTCCACGTGGGATAATTTATGTGGAGTTGGCACAACCCCAAAAAGGCCAAATAAAATAGTTTCAAGTTCCTTCAAACCCAAATGATTTTTAAAATCTTTTCTTCGGAAAGATTTTATATAATTCTTATACATCGCTCTCTCTTCCCTATGTTTCTTTTTGGCCCAACTCATAGCAGCACACACACTGCAGCAGCAATCCCTGGCCTGCAAGCCATTTTTCCTTAGCCCACCCCACCAGCGGCAGCCTCCTCCCACTTTAACCCTACCCCAATCCCCAATCCCTATCGTATTTGTCTCTCGATCCGGTGTGCGCCGCTACTCACAGAGGGTGACGATGACCAGCCCACTGTTGCATTCGCTCTTCCTCGCCCACCTCTGTGTGCTCCTCCTCTCCCGTTGTGCACCACACGCTATCATGGTCGAGCTGTGCGCCTCCGGCCATTGTGGTCGTCGCCAAGCTGCGCCCCACTCACGCGGTGGGTGTCGATGACCAGCCCACAATTGCACTCGCTCTTCCTCGCGCACCTCTGTGTGCTCCTCCTCTCCCACTGTGCATCACGCGCTACCATGGTCGAGTTGTGCGGCTCCGACCATTGTGGTCGTCGCCAAGCTGCGCCCCATTCGTGCGGCGAACCTCGTTGCACCTCAGTGTTGCTCATCTCCCGCTGTGCATTGCGGGTTACCATGGTCGAGTTGTGCGCCTCCGTCCATGGAGGCGTCACCCAGCTGCGCCCCCTCGCGCTTGTTCTCCTCCCGTCGCCCGCATCCCTCGCCTTGCCTTGCCAATGCTGGTCAATGGTACTCCATCATCTTCTCCCATTGGCTCTTGGGGCTGCTTTTTTTTTAACATCAGGGCTGCTTGTCGATTCCCAGGTGGCTTTGTTGATATTTCAGCTAATTTGGGAATGTATATAAACTGATACAACTCAATATAACAGAACGAGGTGGGATTATTCAACACCCAAGAAAACTTTAATTAAAAACATGTATTGATTGGGATTAACCTTGCTTCATTCGGTTGAGGGCTAGGGTAATTGGGCCTATCTCCATATTCTCACACCATCAGGCTACGTTTGGCTGCGTGGGCCAGAATATTTGACCAGCTTTCGAAGCAAAATTTAACCCAGTATTTTAGCTCAACTTGGGGTCGAGCCCAACTAGTTGGGGCTGTAGCGTGAGAACGGGAGGTTGGAAGTTCGAACCTCACGCTAGAATTGTGTTTTGCAGGTATAGAATAGATGTTGGGCTAATTAACTAAAAAAAGGTTTTTTCTATAATATGGCTACAACGGTGAACCCGACGGAGTCAATCCGTGCTTTATTATTAGGGAAAGACTCTGATATGATTGCTCGCTTGAGTGACTTGTTATTTAGAATCTCAAATGATGTTAGAGGTGTTGGAAAACATGTTTCTATGGTTCAAACTTAGTTAGAACAAGTTGCTAAATCACAAAGAGAATTGCTTGATGAAATGAATCATAATATGCATGACTTTGCTGTTAGAATTGCAACTAGAGGAGGTAAAATGACTCAGGAACCACTTTATCCTGAGGGACACCCAAAAAGAATTGAACAAGATTCGCAAAGAAATAACACTAGTGCACCTAGTCCTACTAAAAAGAAAAAGAAGAAGAGAAATGATATGACTATGCACACCTCCAGTGAACCTTAAGTAGAAAAATCTCCTGATAATGAAAATGAAACTTCTATCTCTGATGATGAAACTCAATCTGGTGATGAACACTCACCTAGTGATAATGAAAAAGACAATGATGAGTTTCATGAAGACATTCAACCAAATAATGAAAAAGAACCAAACAATGATGTTGAGATAGAACCACCTGTTGATCTTGATAACCCACAACCCAAAAAATAAAAGATATGATAAAAGAGACTTTGTGGCTAGGAAACACGGTAAAGAAAGAGAATCGTGGGTTCAAAAACCTATGCCTTTTGCACCCAAGTCAACTAAAAAGAATGATGATGAAGAATTTGAACGCTTTGCTGAAATGCTGAGGCCAGTCCTTTTGCGTACCCGCTTGACTGATATCTTGAAAATCCCTCCTTATGCAATGTATATGAAAGACATCATCACAAATGAGAGAAAGATATCGGAAGCTGAAATCTCCACTATGCTTGTTAATTGTACTTTCAAAGATGGATTACCTAAAAAACTTGGAGATCCGGGAATACCAACTATACCTTGCTCTATCAAAAGGAATTATGTGAAAACTGCTTTGTGTGATTTAGGAGCTGGTGTTAGTGTTATGCCTTTCTCTTTATATAAAAGACTTGACTTGAATAACCTCGCACCTACAGAAATATCTTTGCAAATGGCTGACAAGTCAACTGCCATACCTACCGGTATCTGTGAGGATGTGCCCGTTGTTGTTGCTAATGTTACTATTTTGACTGACTTTGTTATACTTGAGATGCCCGAGGACGACAACATGTCGATTATCCTTGGTAGCCCCTTCTTGAATACTGCAGGGGCTGTTATTGATTGCAATAAAAGCAAGATCTCTTTTCACATTAATGGTAATGAGCATACGGTGCACTTTCCGAAGAAACAATTCCAAGTGAATGGTATTAACGTTATTGAAAAATCTCCCACAATCACTATTGGAACTTTTCAGATACCTCTACCTACTGTCAAAAAGAAATATGAAATGCTTATTGTTGGGGACATTCATATCCCCATTGAGGTAACTTAGTGCTTTACGAAAGTTCTTCGGTTTCATGCTAATCGAAAGTGGTTGTTAATAAGAGCTGATCAACCTTATTAATGAATCATTTCTGAGAGGTATGAAGTTGATGAATTTAGTAAGCACTACCTTCTGTCCTAACTTTTTGTTTTCTATTTTTACTAGTTAAATAGAATAAAATGCCAGGCTTTGTATATTTTCTGAATTTCCTGTGCAATAAAAAATGACCCAAAAAATAAAAGTTCTCAGAATGCCCTAAAAATTGAACATGATTTTTTTTTCTGAATATTTATGAATTTTTGGTGCAAATAATACCATAGGGAGGTGCACCAGGTGGGCTCTACCCACCTGGGCGCCTTGACAACCTTGGCGCCACTCGGTGGGTTGTGGTCCCCACGTGGGCCCCCTCACTTACCTCTTTATCCCCTATCATCACTTACCTCCAAAAAAATCTTCATTGATCTCTCTCCCGTGTTCTTCAGCTCGAACCCGCGGATTTCGATCTCTTTGCTCGAAGCTCCATTTTTGAAACTGTTTCAGGGGATTGTTGCTTGGTATGTGACTCCACCATTTGTCCAATTAGTTTTTGTTTTAATGGTTTATACGTTGAATAATGAGCTACTCTTGGTGCTGCTGTAGATGTGCTTACATGTTGAATTCCTAGTGTTCTAAGTAGTTTAAATGCTTGCTATGGCCTCTGTATCCCTATGAGTAGTTGCTATCAATTTCATAAAGTTTTGTTGACAAATTTTGTCACCCCTCAAAAAATTGTACGCGGACATGAATTTCTTCAGGAAGTTTGGCTCTAAGAAGAACTCCGAGCGTGTTATTGGGGAGTCTTCTGACAGTGATCTCCACCCTCGAGGTTGGCGATGGAGGTAACGGCCGCAGAATGGCCGCACACCCGGTTCCTAGAAGAGGCTGGAATTCTTCAGGAGTTCACGCAATACACTGCCAATGCCGATCTCACCAACTTCATCGCAGATGAATGTGACCAGCACCAAATCCTCACAAACATCTTTGTTCAGAGCTTTACTTTCTTGCCTAGAAATAATCCTCCTGAAGTGAGCTTTGATTTATATGCTGAAAAGCATCAGATACCACTTACTGAGTTTTGTGACATATGCACGATCCCTTCTGATGAGAGCTTTGCTGAGCCTAGGCCAACTGGGTTTGAGGATTGTTATCGCACTCTGACAATGGGGGATAAGAGAGGGGTGTCAGCCACCATGGCTGTTAGCTTACACTTTCCTGCTCTATATTATTTTGCTTTATTTTTTGCTAAGTGTCTCCTTGCTAGAAAGAAAGTAGGTGCCCTCAGCGCACCGGACTTTGCTGTTTTACGCCGAGCACTGGAAGGTGACAACACTTATAGCTTGGGAGCTATTGTGGCCCGTCGCCTGCATCTTAATAAATCCCAGGGGGAAATACATGCTGGGATTTTCGCTACTCTTTTGGCGGCTCGCTTCAATGTTGAGATGTTGAGATATGCCCTCATGATTTACCCTTTGACCTAGGTTTATCTAGACCGTACAGCCATGGAACACCATCAATTTCTTACACATGATCGTCCGATATTGCCATTCCTTATAACCTGGCATTTAGCATTAAAACTCGTGATGTTATTCCCTTGCCTGCACCTGCTTTGTTTGATCCTTTTGCCAGGGGCGGACATAGGATTATGCCTGCAGACATCAACGCCTACCAGAACGCTCGGGCTGCTGCGGAGGCAGTACAAGCGAAGCCTCAGCAGTGGGATGAGTGGATCCCTACTACCCTCCAGGCTACTGACCGATTACCAACTTAGGCCAAAAGCCTAAGCTTGGGGGAGTATGTGTTTCTCACCGACATTACATTCATGTCTACATATCATTCTATTTGTCGGTGTTCACACTTTTTCATTGTATCATCCATGCTTAGATTTATTTTCTTGCTTTCTTATTTTGTGTTTAAAAAACCTTAGAAAAACCAAAAAAAGAGTTGTATTAATTTACTTTCTATGCATGCTCAGTAGTAGCACTAAAAAGAAAAATCCAAAAAGATTTCCTTGTTCTTCTTTTGCTTGTTGGGAGCTTTCCCGTGTAAACAATTTTTCTCGTTTTTGCTTTTCCCTTTTATTTGCTTGTTGAAGAAAAACAAAAAAAACTCCAAAAATATTTCAATGTGTTTCTCTGAATTTCTTTTCTTTTTATCTGGGTTGTACCAGGGAGAAGACCACGATGAAAATGTTGAGTGGCTCTCATACGAATAACTGCTGAACTAATAAGAGCCCATTTTACCTTGTCTTCTCCTGTTGAATAAAATGTTTGCAGATTCCAGCTTAGTCCAAGGCACTCTTGCATTATTATTATTATTATTTTCATATTGTTCGATCATGCAAGTGAAAGGAAATAATGACGACATTCGATGAACTGGCCGTGGCAAAGAGAAACTGGTATGAACTCGACCTGTTCTGTTTGTGTAAATTTGTTTAACCTTGTGTCCACGATTCAACCCATTATGATTAAACATGTTTGCAATGGCAATTAGAGATTATAGTTTCTCATGCCATGCATAAGTAGCTGGGAGTTGATAATGATTTATCTTGGATATCAACATAGCGTTAAAATGATTGTGATGTATTATGACAATATGTGTCGGAGTTCTGGGAACGGGGGTCCCCAGACTTGCCTGCCTGCGGCCTGCAGCGTGTCTCAAGTGGTGGCCCAGTACAGCCCATCTTCATCAACACAAGACTCAAGACCCTCGCGAGGGGCCAAGCCTCGCGGGGCGGACGACGCAAGGCTTCCTCAAGGGCGGCCTCGCCAGGCAGGCTCGCGAGGAGGCGGAGAGATCAAGGCAGGGTACCTCGCAAGGTGCTCGTGATGCAAGCCATGACGATCGAGGCCAGGCGGGCGCCGGCCTGCGCGGTGTCCTTGTTTCCTCTTTGGTGCAAAGGGGGCAAGCCCGGACGTGGGGTACCGAGGCATCAGGCAAAGGTTGCCATTTCGGTGCAACGAGACCAAGACCAGCAGAGTGGCAGGAAGGACGTCACCGTGGAGCCTAAGATGGCGTCATCGCCAGTGCTTTTGGCAGCCGAAGACCAACTTTAGTCCGGATAACTTGTACTAGATGTTCCCCTTCAAAATGGCCGTTGTTGGCGCCCATCCCGCTCAATATTTGGGGAGAGGCCCAGGGCCACTATAAATAGAGCTAGCCACCACGGTAGATGGGATCCAGACTTGGGAGGCCTAGCCAGAGAGAGAAAGGCGATCGAACTCACCCAAGCAATTCATCGCACCAGCCCAAGAACACCTCTCGCGAGGCTGTTCTCCCCTTGTACTGTTCGTCTCAGCCCCTGAGGCTATCCACCACACCACACACTGGAGTAGGGTATTACACCACAACGGTGGCCCGAACCAGTATAAATCTCGTGTCCCTTGTGTTGTTCATCATTTCCAGCTCAGATCTCACGAGGTGACCGAACGTAGATCGGTAGGGGAGAGATCTTCGTGCGCACCCCACTGTTCCAACCTTAAGGGTCTGCCGGAACCCAACATCCGACATTTGGCGCGCCAGGTAGGGGGTGTGCCGGAATCTTTCTTCTGCTGTTCGCATTCGATCTTCCGTCGTGTCCATGGCTGACGCTCGCCGGGCTCGCGCCGAGCATCGGGCCGCTCTCGCCGCCTGCGTCGCCCAGACAGTGCCCGTAGGCGGGCGCCCCCGTCGTTCCCCGTCGCCTGTCGCCAACAGCGCCACCGGCCCGGCGGGGAACGAGCAGCAGGCCTCCTCTCTGCATCGATCGGTGCGGCGGGAAGGCCGCACCGCCACCCCGTCGTTGACTCCAGCTGGTTCGTCGTCCCACGCCCGTCGTGCCCCCACGGACGCGCACGCCGCGCTGCTCCTGGCGCGTGAGCTCCTGCACTACCGTCCCGTCGATGACCTCTACGAGGACTGGCTCGCCCGCATCACCGAGCTCGTCAGTGCCGCAGGGGGCTCTCCTATGCCGTCCCTCTCGCTGCCTCGCCCTCCATCCTGCGCAGGAGGCGTGGATCAGGAGGTGCCTCCGCCACCTCCTCCCCAAGAAGGCGCCTTGGCTCCAAGGTGCGCGGCCCCAGGACGAGACCCACCATGTCCGGCGCCTGCACAGCACGAGAGGAGCTGCCAAGAGATCCCTCGTCCCCAAGATGGTGCCCGTGTGCTCCCAGCACCAGTGCGCCGTGACCGCATCCCTGCGCCAGCACGCCAAAACCCCGCACGGCTCCAAGCGGCGGCGCGCGGGAATCCCCAGGAGCAAGCCCAGCATCAACAGAGGGCTTCGGTGGCCACTGCAGGCTGCCGCGCCTTCACCCCCCAGCTGTGCGGTGTAGCCTGGCCAGGCAAGTTCAAGCCTGACCCGCCTCCCCGCTATGACAGCACTGCAAATCCCGCGGAATTCCTAACGCTCTACGAGATGGGCATCGAAGCCGCCAACGGGGACGAAAAGGTCATGGCGAACATGTTTCCCATGGCGCTCAAGGACGGTGCCCGCACCTGGCTGCTGGCACGATCTCCTCCTGGGAGGAGATGCGCACCCGCTTCATCGCCAACTTCCAGGGCACTCGCGACCGTCCGCCGGCCGTGGGTGACCTGCGCCGCATCAAGCAGCAGCCTGGAGAGACCTTGCAGAAGTACATCCAGCGCTTCAACAACGCTCGCCTCAAGATCCCCAAGGTGACTAAGGAGGCCATCATTTCGGTGTTCTCTGATGGTGTTCGCGACGTCAAGATGAAGGAGGAGCTGGCAATCCATGAAGATATGTGCACATCTCTGGAGTTGTTCAACCTGGCGACCAAGTGCGCAAGGGCTGAGGAAGGGCGCCTCTCCCTTCTCGAGCTCCCAGCAGCAGACCCAGAAGAGAAGAAAGCCAAGGCCAAGGATGTGAAGCGCAAGGGAGCAGCTATACTCGCAGCGGAGCCGGACACCAAGCACAGAAAGAATCAGTCGGAGTCGTCCAAGGGGAGCCGGTACTGTGTGTACCACGATCTCCACACCCACAACACCAACGAATGCCAAGAGCTCAGGGCCGTGCGAGAAGGCAGCATCGGTCGACGCCCCGAGCGCAATGATCGGGGCTACAACCAAGGCGGAGCAAGAGGTGGATGATGATGGGACGACCGTGGCCCTCGCCAAGCGTGGCGCGACCGACCTCGTGAGGACCGCTGGCAGGACCAGCCTTGCGAGGGAGCCTGGAGAGATCAGCCTCGCGAGGATCGCCCGCAAGGCAATGGAAGCCTTCGTCCTTTGCCACCACCACCAAGAAGGAATGAAGACCATCATCAGGACGAGGGGGCTGGGGGCTTCCAAGAGCCACGCGCAATCGTCTGCATCCTGGACGGTGCTCAGGCCCCAGCCTCACAGTGCATCTTCAGGCAGTTTGCTCGCGAAGTGAATGCGGTCCTCCCCAAGCTTGAGGCCACACGCCCTCTCAGGTGGTCAGCGTGCGCCATCACGTTCAGCTCAGCGGGTCAGCTCAAGTGCGCGGCGACGGCCGGTCCCTCCCAATGCTATGTTCCCTAGTCATCAGCAACGTGCAAGTCACCAGGACCCTCATCGACGGCGGCGCATGACTCAACGTCTTGTCTGTCGAGATGTTCAACAATCTCCAAGTACCATATGATCAGCTTCAGCCAACCAAGCCTTTCTCAGGAGTCACTGATGGTTCCACTGTCCCGATAGGGCAGGTCTGCCTTCCTGTCACCTTTGGATAGCACAACAACTACCGCACCGAGCTCATTGACTTTGACGTCGCTCACATTTGCCTGTCATACAATGCCATCCTTGGGTACCCAGCCCTGGCCAAGTTCATGGTACTGACTCACCATGGCTACAACGTCCTCAAGATGCCAGGAGGCGGTGGGGTCATCACGGTCCCCTGTGAAGAGAAGGATGTGGTGTGCTCCCTCGAGCGCACCTTCCAGGCTGCGTCGATCGAGGACCCGGACAGCAAGAGTAGAAACCTCCCTGGAGTAGCTCCTAAGAAGAAGAAGACAACACCTGGCTCAAGACCTCAGGAGGCAGGCGCCTCCGGAGGCGCCGCGTCCGGACATGCGCCCGTCCAAGGGGCGCCACCCTCCATTGCATAGGAAGGCACGCCCGGCGCCCTCCTCGGGCAAGGCTCGGGGGCTCTCTCCTGGGGAGCCACCGACTTTGCCAAGGTCACGAGGGAGGCGCTTGGGCACAACTTGGAGGCGTGCTTCGTGGCACGCTTCCCTCAGGAAGGCATAAGGAAAGAAGGACCCAACCCTCAGGAGTTCATCACCAAGGCCGTTCAGGATGTGGAGGAATCAAGAGTCATGCGCGGCAACCACCGTCTGCCCGGCGTAGCTCCCCATCCAGGCGAGGATGGCGGGCTCCGCGTCTGCATCGACCACCCAGGGCTCAATCGAGTCGCTTCTCAAGAGTGCTTCTGGCCTTCGCGCGTGGGGCGTTGCGCGGGCCCGCCGCACAGCTTTGTTCGCATGCCCTTCGGATTGCCGAACGCGGCTGCAGCCCACCAGCGTCTGATGAGGAGCATCCTGGAAGCTCAGGTGGCCAAGCATCGCACGTTCCTGGAACAGATGGAGATGGACCTCAACGGGCCGCCTAGACCTCCTGAACCTCCCGAGGCTCGGAGTCCCGAGGGCTCGTGAGGGTCGGCTTCTTCGCCCCGCACCGCCAGCTGCACCAACTACCATTCTGCAACAGCATCAGGTGACTTCTTTTCAGTTTTCGTTCCAGCTGGGAGCTCCCTCAGGGCTGCATCATTCCCAGGTCGTGTGGGTCCGTCCCTGCGGCATGTATCCGTTTTGCTTATATCTTCTGCTTGTCTTGTTGGGGGCGCCCCTCGGGTTGCATCATCCCCAAGCCGCTTGGGCCTGACCCAGTGGCGTTAGCTTTTTCCGCATCTATCTAAGTTGATTTGCTCCTTCATGATTAACCTGCTTGAGATAATTGCTCGCTCGATTAACACCTACCTTTGGAGCCGCTCGCTCTGGCACGGCGCTTGCGCATGGGTCCGTCCCTGCAGCACCGACAAATCTGAGCGACAGAGCTCCGGCCGCGGCAGCCCCGCATAGCGCCACCTCGCCAGGCCCTCAGTGCCCCAATCACTCCCTCGGAGCAACCAATGGCTGGCTGGCAACCGTAACGGCAGACCTTGTTTTCTCTCATGATTGGTGTGCAGGAACCGCTTCAGGAGTAGCGCGGGGGGCGTCGCGAGCTCTCTCTCCCTCTCTCCCGCATGATCCGCTCGCGCGTTAAAAGGGGGGCGCCTGAGCATCGCGACTCATGGGCTCTTACTGGCTCTCCAGCCCTCACCCCCTGGCCTTGACCCACGGCATCGCGACCTGTCATACCAGCGGCGGCTGAGCTTGCTCGAGGGCCGGGACCTGAGGACGTAGAGCATGAAGGAAAGTGCGGGGAAGAGGGTAGGATCTCACAAAGGCCTGACCACCCCAGCTGCCGGCACGCAAGCCCGACACCTTGCCGAAGGACTACTCCGAACCTATGAGATAATTCACACAAAAGCTAAATCGACTCAACGCCAGACCCTTGCCTATTGCAGTTCTGTCACAGCAACGTTGCCTGCCTTTCTCGCCCAGCGGAGGCTGCTTGAGCACTAAAGGGGACTTCCTGAGCATCGCGATTCAGGGGCTCTTACTGGACCTTGGGCCGGTCACCTCCTGGCCTTGACCACAGCATCACGACCTGGCATACCAGCGACGGCTGAAGCCTGCCTGGGGACCGGGACCTGTCAGCGTAGAGCACCAAGCCCTCGTGAGGAAAGAAAGGGGGAGCCGAGCCGGGGCAGAACACGCATCTTGCATCGATTCATGACAAAGGACGTATGATTCACAAAAGACATGGCAGGCGCCTTACATGCCCCCACGGGGTGTCATTTCGATTCCTCGCAGGGAACAAAAGGTGCTATCCTAAGGAGCGCTAACTACGCGCGCCTCCGGGGGAGACGCCATCATCAACCGTGGGCCGGCAGGCGCCTGTGCCAACCCCATCCAGATCAGCTGCGTCGCCGGCCTGGCGCAACTGCCCTGCTCCGAGCGCGACGCGAGCTCGAGGGCTCGTTGCTGTCGTCGCTTGTCTCCGGACTCGCCTGAAGCTCGGCGGAGTCGCCGAATCCTCTGGCTCCTCCACTGCTGCCCGAGGAGCTGCTGGGGAGGCGGTTGGCCGGCCTGGCCCACGCCACGCCGGTGCCCAGGCCGCCTTTATCGAGGCAGCACTCCAGCCGGTGGCCTTCCGCGTCGAAGACCTTGAAGAACATCATGGAGGCACCGTCCTATTCAAGATGAATTACGAGGGCGCCCCTTGTCTGGCAGACCCAGGCGATCTCGCCCCAGCCCCGGGTCATGAAGACCTTGCCCGGAGCGACTACCGCAACCTCCGCTCAGGTTGCAAGGGTGCTGCAGTCGGCGTGCTGCAGCCAGAGCTCCAGAGACCCGCTCGGCGGAATCTCGAAGGTGAAGGAGGAAGGAAGACGAATCCAAGATTGAGGAGGCAAGGCAGCGTGAAGCACGAATTCACGGGATGAGCCCTCGGCGTCGGCACCAGGGGTGACAACGCGAACTACAGTGACTCGCCGGCGACGCCTGCGCCACCGGCGATGTCGTTCGGCGGCATCTTCTCCAGAGCCCTCGATTCGGGCGTACAAGGGCAGCGGGAACCCAGGCGGCGACCGCTCGTACCAGGGCCACGACGACCCCTGCTAGGCCACCACATCGCGGCGGTCGGGGATAGGTTGATTCTTTGGCGGAAGGGGGTGAGGACCCTCTCGGGCGGTGTCGGTGTCAAAACCGGCGGATCTCGGGTAGGGGGTCCCGAACTGTGCGTCTAGGCGGATGGTAACATGAGACAAGGGACACGATATTTTACCCAGGTTCGGGCCCTCTTGATGGAGGTAAAACCCTACGTCTGCTAGATTAATATTGATGATGTGTGTTACAAGAGTGGATCTACCACGAGATCAAAGAGGCTAAACCCTAGAAGCTAGCCTATGGTATGATTGTTGTTCGTCCTACGGACTAAAACCCTCCGGTTTATATAGACACCGGATAGGGTTAGGGTTACACAGAGTCGGTTACAATGGTAGGAGATCTACATATCCGTATCGCCAAGCTTGCCTTCCACGCCAAGGAAAGTCCCATCCGTGCACGGGACGAAGTCTTCAATCTTGTATCTTCATAGTCTTGGAGTCCGGCCGATGATGATAGTTCGGCTATCCGGACACCCCCTAGTCCGGAACTCCCTCAGTAGCCCCTGAACCAGGCTTCAATGACGATGAGTCCGGCGTGCATGTTGTCTTCGGCATTGCAAGGCGGGTTCTTCTTCCGAATAATTCATAGAAGATTGTGAACACGAGGATAGTGTCCGGCTCTGCAAAAATAAATTCCACATACCACCGTAGAGAGAATAATATTACACAAGATCAATCTGCTGACGTATTTTGTGGCGTGACGTTGCACCACTACCAAGCCTTTATTCAAATTGTTTTTACTGTTCCACCTCAGCGCGTTTAGCGAAGCGGTTTCCTTGGCACGTCTTGTCGAGGCAGAGATCGTGTTCCCCTTATTCCAGGATTCCCATCAATACGGACGTGGGTAACCCAACCGCGCCATTGATTGTGGTGCTTGGGAGATAAGCAAGTTTTACCAGGCCGGTGGGGACACATGTTTTTGCCCGCCCATATAAGGGGATAAGGATCCACCCTTTCACCTACGCCTTCTTCCTCCTTTGCTCATCCATTCCTGCACTTTCGAGCTCTAGCGCCCAAGTCCGCACTTTCCTCCTCAACCTTCTCCAACCATGTCAGGAGCGGGAGGCAGATGGATGGCCTCCTCCGTCACGGAGGGGCACATCACAAGACTGCGGGAGGCCGGATACTTGTCCGGCGATATCGCGCACAGGCTGCCCGACGCGGGGCAGCTTATTCCAACCCCCAGTCCCCATGAGAGGGTGGTATTTCTCCCCCACTTCCTCCGCGGACTAGGTTTTCCACTTCCACTTCACCCATTTGTCCGGGGGCTCATGTTCTACTACGGCCTGGACTTCCACGACCTGGCCCCGAATTTCGTCCTCAACGTCTCGGCGTTTATCGTCGTGTCGCGAGGCCTTCCTCTGCATCCAGGCCCACTTGGCTTGTGGCTCAAGACCTTGAGTGTCAAGCGAAGGTTGTGAAGGGCAGCCAAGCGGAGTCTTGAGGCGCCATGGTCGGCAAGATGGCCAAAGTCCTATGGCTCGAGGCTCCTTTGTGGAGACAATAAAGGGGTGGCAATCGGGTTTGTTCTACATCACCGAGCCACGCGACCCTGAATGGGTGGCGGCCCCCGAATTCAGATCTGGATTCCCCACACGGCTCTCGTCATGGAAAGAGACGTGCCTGAAGTGGGGGGATTCGGACGAGCTATCCGGACTCCAAATACGCGTCCGGAACCTGGTGGACAAGAATCGAAGGCTTGTCGACGTAATCCAGGTGATGCTCGTCCGCCGGATTCTCCCATGCCAACAACGGGACTTCAATTTGTGGGAGTTTGATCCGGCACAACACCGAACCTTGAGCCGGCTCTTCGACACCACGTACGAAGATGCCTGGAAGGTGCTGTTCAAGGGCGCCGAGGCCCCCGCATCCGCTAACAAAGATCGCGGAACAGCTCGCGGCGTCAAGCCAGCGAGGTAAGTTATTTTACCCTTTACGGGACTCCTTTTCCATAGATTGACTCTACGTGGGATCTAAAAACTCCCTATTCTTCGACAGGTCTGGCTGAAGACGTCCGGACAGATTAACTGTCCGGCTCCTTTGCCAGAAGACCCAGTGGATGCCCGATTGATGGGGCTGCTGGCTCCGGCACCCCATGTGGTGCCGGAGAAGAAGGCCAAGAAGGAGGCCACGTTAACTCGAAGGAGCACCCGACGCCAGGTGCTGTCGGATTCTGAAGAAGAATCTTCTCCTGAAGACGAGGAGGAAGAAGAAGAAGCTTCTCCCCCAGCGGGGGAGGAGGGGAAAAGGAAGGCCGCCCCAATCGGGAGGCCGGAGGGTCCAAGAAGGAAGAACCCTTCCTCCGGACTTCTCCACCAACGTCGGCGACGGCGAGGGGATCGGCCTACGAGGGCCAAGCCCCTGGCGAGATCGTAAGTGTCCGGATACCCATGGCTTTTTTTTATTGCAAAGTGTTCTCTAATGTCGAACAATCGTGCAGCCCGCCCAAAGGCGAGTTCGTCGATTCATCGAGCGGGTCCCTGGGATCGTCGGAAATGGAGAGTACTTCGCTTCCGACCGCCTCCTCGCCTCATGCTGTGGACAACGCTGCGGTGGGGCTCCAAAGGGGCCTTGGTCATGAGGAGGTGGCGCAGGAGGTGCCACAAGGCAACCTCCCGGACTCCAGGCGCGTGGGGGGCAAGAGCCGCAGGGGCTCTAAGCCCGACCCTTGTCCGGTTAGCGATCCCTTCGCAAGAAGGGTAAGACGCCGGTGTCCTTCGTCCAACCGGAGGCACCGGATAGCTTACTGGAGGCGCTCAACAGCGCCTCCATCGAGGAGGAGCACCGCACTGTTATGAGTGCGGTGATCCAGATAGTTCAGTCCGCCAAGAGTGGGCTGACCGAAGCCTGTACCAGTCTTCTATCAGGCTTTGAGGTAAGAAATTTCAATATATGTAAAATGGTACCGCATAGACAGTAGCCCCTGATGCTCGGTTCGGTGTTCGGAAAGAAAAGCCGGACTGAGGATCTTTAGAAAGATAAACGCAGGAGTCATAAAAATATGTCAATATGGGATTGCAGGCTGTGCTGCTGACCTCCGCCGCACTGACTGCGGAGGTCAATACTTTGAAGGAAAACCTCGAGCGGTCCGAGAACGAGCTCGGCCATGCCAAGAAGCAGCTCGAGAGAAAAGAAGGTGAGTAATACCTTATGAAAATTGTACCTTCTGAGAAAAGGATTTGGTTGCAAGAAAAATGACAAGGATAACGTGGGTATTGTAGGGGCCGCTAACGAGGTGGCGACCCTGAAGGAGGCGGTGGCCGCGGCCGAACGTAATGCGGCCGCGGAACGCACCGAGTGAGAGAAGCAGGAGGCGCGGGTGGCGGAGGTACAACAAGAGCTCCGGGATCTCGTGAAAAAACATGAGAACTTGGAGCGTGACTCGAAGACTCGAGAGTCTGAGCTTGCAACGGCTCTTGAGAGTGCCAAAACCGCTAAGGCCGAAGCCTACAAGGCCCTCAGGAGATTGAGGCGGTGAAGAAAATAGCAGCAGGTAAGGCATTTTTCATGCGAGTAAGCATGTGAGTGTTAATTACCTGTTGCTTACCCGAATTGAGCTCTCGAGGCGTTCGCAGATCTTCCTTGCAGCGTGTCCGATGCTACCGCATTCTACCGGGCCGAGGAGGGGAGCTCAACGGAGAAGGTCTTCTGGTCTTAGTATGCTGAGGCCGAACATCCGGTGCCCCTTAGCGACCAGCTGAAGCAGTTGGTCGAGCTCCACAATGCGGCCAAACAAGCCATGAAGGGCCTCATAGTTCGGCTGTGGCCTAAGGAGGCCATGCACAGGAGCTACTTGACCGGCTGGTGCGGCGGCTGTTGGATGCGTGCCCGTGGGTTGAAGTTATCAAGCATTCCGCTTGTATCGAGGGTGCCCGTCGGGCCTTGCCCGCAAAGGTGCACTGGGGCAAGATGGATGCTCGAAGCTCGTGTGGACCCGCCACCAGAGGGCAAGGAGCATCGCACGCCCGAGATGTATTATAAGAGTGTGCTGAAGGGCGCCCGCACTATTGCGGGTGAGTGCTCCAAAGATGTAATATTTGAGTAGACTCGCATTTTGTTATCGTGTGCGCTGAAAACTTAGTTCATATGCACTAAGCAACGCTTGTTAATTTAAAATATTACCTTCGGTGCGGCTGTTTATCAAATCTGAGAGATGGCAAGTCGTCGGCTTCATCCCTCATGCCACGAGTGCTGGGGTGTTCGGGATAAACTTGAGCGCTCGTGTTCCCATTTTTGGGTCCATCTAGGGAGGCGCTCAACACAGCGAACAAGGCAACCGGACTTATAATGCTTGAACACTCTCACTTAGCCATAGAATTCTATAATTTTAAATTTGGTGAAGCCCCTAGTCTTCGGAAGGCCGAATTTGGGGCGCTATCCACGCCTTGGCCGGACAGTATCCGGCTCCTCGCTCTAAGCGGCATAAGTCTTTAAGGACTCGCAGAAAACCTCTCAAACAGCGACCGGTCTCTCGCCTCATCATGACGGTCATTTTTAGCTTTCTCCATGAGGTGTTAACCCAGCCAGGCTGGGCGGAATCGCGATGGTTCTCCGATGCTACCTTAGCCGATATAACGGGCGTAAGGTACCAAAACACGGAGCCGGGCAAACCCAACTATTGACCCAAGACATGATTCGAGCCGATGCACATAGTGCTATAAGTTCGGGGTGCCGCACTTGTGAAAGTGTTCGGACTCATCACACCATAACGCGGGAAACATAAGCCCCTGGTGTATATTAGCCATACCAAAGTGTACGGATGCAACATGTCGTGAATGAACATATGTATGAAAAAGAAATGCAATTATAAGCAAAAAGGTGCTGCATTGTTTTATTCAATAAGTGCTGCTACAAATGCAGAACGATACAAATAGTGCGATAAGCAAGGTAGGAGACTCATAAGCATGTCCCCTCCGAGGGTAGGCTGCAGATTGGTGTATGAAAATGCTCGTAATGGAGACCACCTATATATTCGTTGTAGCCTTTATCCTTCCCCGGCTGTTGCATCGTGAGTTCGGCAGTCTGCTGCACGGACAGGGCTTCTGACAAACGGTGTCCTGTGGTTAAAAAGTAAAAGGTAAAAAGAAAAGAAAAAGGAACGACACACTTGAGAGCCCCTTGTGTGGTTGAGCCACAGTCTGGGTGTATTGTGGTCGTGCCCCCCTCCCCATGCCCCTGGTATCTTCAGAGCGTAATGGTGTAGGCGAAGGACCTGCGTTGACGTTTTGCAGGAGCTGGGGTTGGGGCCGCATCGCTTCTGGCGTGCTCGTAACGTGCCGGTGGTCTTGTTGTAAGTTACTCGGGCGGCGCTGGCTGTTCGCCGCTTAATGGCCGGACTCGATAATTGCCTTAAGAGGCTGCATTGCACTTCGCCGCGAGAGTCAGCCAGTATGTTCCTCCATGCGGAGAGAACGCGTTTAGTGTTTCCGTTGACCGTAATGACTCCTCGAGGGCCTGACATCTTGAGCTTGAGGTATGCGTAGTGCGGCACCGCGTTGAACTTTGCAAACGCGGTACGTCCGAGCAAGGCATGATAGCCGCTGCGGAACGGGACTATGTCGAAGATTAACTCCTCGCCGGAAGTTATCCGGGATCCGAAGACCACTTCCGATGTAATTGAGCACATACAATTGGCTTCTACACCTGGTATGACGCCTTTAAAGGTCGTTTTGGTAGGTTTAATCCTTGAGGGTCTATGCCCATTTTGCGCATTGTATCCTGGTAAAGTAAGTTCAGGTTGCCGCCGTCCCATCGGGACTACGGTTAGGTGAAATCCATCGACGATTGGGTCTAAGACCGGTGCAGCGAATCCGCCGTGGCGAATCTTTGGTGGGGTGGTCCCTTCGGTCAAAAATGATCGGGCAGGAGGACCATGGATTGAACTTCGGGGCAACTGGCTCCATCGGCGTAGACATCCCTGAGTGCACGCTTCCGCTCCCATTTGGGTATGTGCGTTGCGTATATCATGTTCACTGTCCGCACCTGTGGGGGGAAACCCTTCTGTCCTCTATTGTTTGGCGGTTGGGTCTCATCCTCGTCATCACTATGCAGCCCCTTGTCATTGTTTTCGACAATTAACTTGCCTGCCTGCTTGAATACCCAACAGTCCCTATTGGTGTGGTTAGCTGGCTTTTCGAGGGTGCCGTGCATCTGGCACAAGCGGTCGAGTATTCGGTCCAAATTGGACGGACCCGGAGTAGTTAGTTTGAATGGCTTTTTCCGCTGACCGGGTTTAGAGCCTTTGAGTCCGGCATTGACTGCCGTATCCTCAATATTGTCGCCGTTAATGCGGCGTTTGTTTTTGTTACGACGCGGCCTGCCGTTTTGGTCCTTGAAGTCCGGACTGCCAGAGGTTTTGCTGAGGTTGTTGCTGCGTGCTAGCCAACTGTCCTCACCCGCGTAGAAGCAGGTCATGAGTGATGTGAGGGCTGCCATGGATTTCGGCTTTTCCTGTCCTAGGTGCCGGGCAAGCCACTCGTCGCGGATGTTCTGCTTGAAGGCCACGAGGGCCTCCGCATCCGGACAGTCGACGATTTGGTTTCTCTTGGTTAAGAACCGTGTCCAGAATTGTCTGGCCGATTCGTCTGGCTGCTGAATTATGTGGCTTAGGTCATCGCCGTCCGTGGTCGCATATAAGTGCCCCGGAAGTTATCGAGGAATGCGGCTTCCAGGTCCTCCCAGCTCCCAATTGACTCTGCTGGCAAGCTGTTGAGCCAATGCCGGGCTGGTCCTTTAAGCTTGAGGGGGAGGTATTTGATGGCGTGAAGATCGTCACCGCGGGCCATGTGGATGTGAAGGAGGTAGTCTTCGATCCAAACCGCGGGGTCTGTTGTGCCATCATAGGATTCAATATTGACGGGTTTAAACCCTTCGGGAATTGATGATCCATTACTTCGTCATGAAGCATAGTGGGTGTCGGCGCCTACTGTCCGGGCGATATCACGACGGAGCTCAAAAGAGCTTGGTCTGTTTTGTTCGCCCGGCGGACTTACTTCGTCGGCGCATGACGGTTGTAAATCACGTACCATGGGGCGCCCACGCGATCCATAGATCGATCTAGATTGTCTTGCCTTGTCCTCCAATATATCTCGCAGGTCCGGAGCGTTCCCCTTTGGCCATGTGCTTTTTGAGCGATGCCGGGGTACGGTTCTAGTGAAGGGCATAGAGGCCTCTCGGTCGCGGCAACGGGCTGGTCGGTCAGCCGTATTGTCTCCTGGTGATGCGGGTTCGTAAGCCTCCTCCTCTAATCAGGGAGCAGCTTGCGGTTAGGGTAGCTTTGGAGGGCGCTCGAGCTCATGCTCTTGACGCGAGGACTTCGGTCCATCTGTCGGCTAGCAGATCCTGATCAGCTCTAAGCTGTTGCTACTTTTTCTTTAGGCTGTTCGCCGTGGCTATAAGCCTGCGTCTAAAACGCTCTTGTTCGACGGGATTCTCAGGCACGACGATTCATTGTTGTCGAGGCTTGCTTCATCTTCGGAGGGAGGCATATAATCCTCTACCTCTTCTTCGCCGCTCTCTCTTGAGGGCTGGCGTCTTCATCCTCCTCTGTTGGATCTTCTTTGGAGTGGATTGTCTTCGGCGTTGTCCGATGTATTGTTATCTCCGGTGCCGGAATCTTCATTCATGCTGTGGCGGGATTTAGAGCGGCGCCGCTGACGCCGGCGCTTGGGCTGCTCCTTGGAGGGGTCATCCTCCGTTGTTCCATCGCCGTTCCCATCTTTCGGGATGTCCACCATGTATATGTCGTATGACGAGGTGGCCTTCTAGTGCCCTGTAGGCGCTGGGTCTTGGTCGTCTCCTGCATCGTCGTCCATACCGTCGATGTCTTCGGAGTCGTAGTCTAGCATGTCGGTTAGGTAAATCGACAGCGGCTACCAAGTGGGTGGTGGGTGGGCGTTGAATTTCTTCGTCGACCGCATCCCAACCTTCCTGACCGTAGTCTGGCCAGGGCTCTCCGGATAAAGAGATAGACTTTAGTGAATTCAGGATGTCGCCAAAAGGCGAGTGCTGAAAGATGTCCGCGGCCCTGAAATCCATAACGGGCGCCCAATCGGATTCGGTCGGCAAGGGCGCGGAGGGTTCGGAGTCCGGATAGGAGTCCGGCGCCCTGGAGTTGGAGTCTTCGCAAAGGACAGGGATGGAGTTCGGCTCGATCACCGTAGAGATTGTAGCCCCCGAGGCGGTGTCCAACCACTCGTCCTCGGTCGGGGAATCCGGCTCCGGATTAAGGGTCGGAGCGGATACTGGTGCGGCCTCCAGGGCACTGTTCGGCTGCAGAGCTAGATCATGCCCATCGAGACAGTGCGGCACGCTGGGCTGCGGCTCGAATCCGTCGAAGATCAAGTCTCCGCGGATATCGGCCGTATAGTTTAAACTTCCAAATCTGACCTGATGGCCAGGGGCGTAGCTTTCGATCTGCTCCAGATGGCCAAGCGAATTATTGGCCTGCAGTGCAAAGCCGCCCGAACACAAATATTTGTCCGGGAGAAAAGTCTCACCACTGGACCGCGTCGTTGTTGATGATCGGAGGAGCCATCGGGCCTATCGGTGATGACACGGAAGGAACTCTCAATGAAAGCACCAATGTCGGTGTCAAAACCGGCGGATCTCGGGTAGGGGGTCCCGAGCTGTGCGTCTAGGCGGATGGTAACAGGAGACAAGGGACACGATGTTTTACCAAGGTTGGGCCCTCTTGATGGAGGTAAAACCCTACGTCCTGCTAGATTAATATTGATGATGTGTGTTACAAGAGTGGATCTACCACGAGATCAAAGAGGCTAAACCCTAGAAGCTAGCCTATGGTATGATTGTTGTTAGATCTACGGACTAAAACCCTCCGGTTTATATAGACAGCGGATAGGGTTAGGGTTACACAGTAGTCGGTTACAATGGTAGGAGATCTACATATCCGTATCGCCAAGCTTGCCTTCCACGCCAAGGAAAGTCCCATCCGGACACGGGAC
This sequence comes from Aegilops bicornis, assembly GCA_021605145.1. Classification (NCBI taxonomy): domain Eukaryota; kingdom Viridiplantae; phylum Streptophyta; class Magnoliopsida; order Poales; family Poaceae; genus Aegilops; species Aegilops bicornis. Next base: position 609,424,332 of record CM038671.1, read on the forward strand.
GAAGTCTTCAATCTTGTATCTTCATAGTCTTGGAGTCCGGCCGATGATGATAGTTCGGCTATCTGGACACCCCCTAGTCCGGAACTCCCTCAGGGGGCCTTCCCCTTCTCTTCTACGGAAAACCGGCGGATCGGCGCCATTGGCGTGAAGTGGAGCAGGGGCAAGGAAGAAGAAGAAGGAGAGGAGCAGGAAGGGATGGACTGCGGGGGCTCTCGCCCGTCCGTACTTATAGTCCGGAGGAGGCCAACCGTCGGCCACCACGATCTCAGGTAATCATGACCCTTTTTTGCATGCAGGGGCTAGTCAAATCGAGCGGTTGCCGAGGCGGCGTGGGGAAGCAGAGACGCCCACGTCCAATCAACCGCCATGCGGCGCCCAAGGCTGCAGGCTGAGTGGGCCCGCGACGCTCCGCACTTGCCCCTTCGCTTCTCCGTTAAGCCAAGTCCGAGCGCGCCTTGGGCCCGGGGGCTACTGTCAGCGTTCTAGGAACGAGGATCCCCAGACTTGCCTGCCTGCGGGCTGCGGCGTGGCTCAAGTGGTGGCCTAGTACAGCCCATCTTCATTAACACAAGACTCAAGACCCTCGCGAGGGGCCAAGCCTCGCGGGGCGGATGACGCAAGGCTTCCTCAAGGGCAGCCTCGCCAGGCGGGCTCGCGAGGAGGGCGAGAGATCAAGGCAGGGTACCTCGCGAGGTGCTCGTGACGCAAGCCATGACGATCAAGGCCAGGCGGGCGCCGGCCTACGCGATGTCCTTGTTTCCTCTTTGGTGCAAAGGGGGCAAGCATGGACGTGGGGTACCGAGGCATCAGGCAAAGGTTGCCATTTCGGTGCAACAAGACCAAGACCAGCGGAGCGGAAGGATGGAAGTCACCGTGGAGCCCAAGACGGCGTCATCGCCAGTGCTTTTGGCAGCCGAAGACCAACTTTAGTCAGGATAACTTGTACTAGATGTTCCCCTATGAAATGGCCGTTGTTGGCGCCCTTCCCGCTCAATATTTGGGGAAAGGCCCAGGGCCTCTATAAATAGAGCTAGCCACCATGGTAGATGGGATCCAGACTTGGGAGGCCTAGCCAGAGAGAGAAAGGCGATCGAACTCACCCAAGCAGTTCATCGCACCAGCCCAAGAACACCTCTCGCGAGGCTGTTCTCCCCTTGTACTGTTCATCATCGGCCCCTGAGGCAATCCACCACACCACACACTGGAGAAGGGTATTACACCACAACGGTGGCCCGAACCAGTATAAATCTCGTGTCCCTTGTGTTGTTCACCGTTTCCAGCTCAGATCTCATGAGGCGACCGGACATAGATCGGTAGGGGAGAGATCTTCGTGCGCACCCCAGTGTTCGAACCTTAAGGGTCTGCCGGAACCCAACATCCGACAATATGGTATCCTCCTCCGAATGTTTGAGTGGTTTGACTTGGCACATGTTCATGCATGTAGTTGAACCAAAACCAACATAGCCTCTATGATATTTTTGTTCAGGGTGTCCATATCCTACTCATGCTAGTGTCCAAAGTTACTTATGCATAATGCATGGTTATGATCGTTGTTTCTCTCTAGCTAGCCGCTTCTCAATCTAAATTGCTAGCCTTCGCCTATACTAAGTGGGAATTCTGCTTCTACATCAAAAACCTTGAACCCAAAGGTATTCCTGTTGAGTCCACCATACCTACCTATATGCGGTATTACCCTGCCATACTAAGTAAATTTGCATGTGCCACCTCTAAAAACTTCTAAAAATTATCCTTTTTGTGTTCCTGGATAGTTCATGGAACGACAGGAGGTGGTCGATATCTTCCATGCTAAGCGGGTTATTCTCAGGTCAAGTGTTTATTCACTCGCCATCACACGAGAAAATGGGCGGTAATAGGGGTGCCCAGTCCCAAACTTCAAACATGAAAAGGAGTTCATGTCTTAAATAATCAAACAAAAACTCCCAATGGAGTCAAAACCTTTACTTTTATCGCTTGGGAACCGCCACTAGCGTGCTTAGCATGGAAGATGTTGATAACCGATGGTCGTTAAGTGAATAAGAAGGGTGCATGTCTCAAAATATCATTTATCTCAGTTTTAAAAACTGAGCTCTAGCACCTCTGCAAATCACTGCTTCCCTCTGTGAAGGGACTTTCTATTTACTTTTATGTTGTGTCATCACCTTCTAAAACAACCGCCAGAAACTGAGTAGAGCACAGCTGTCATGATTTATGCATTGTGTATAGCTAATGTTTGGTGCATCATGACTGGATCTTTTCTACCATGAATTAAAATGTTTAATCGCTTCTTGAACTTTGGAGGTGCTCTGCATTTATGTTTTGCGGTCTCAGAAAGGGCTAGCGAGATACCACTATTGTCATATTATATCATGATTCTTTTGATAACGTGTTGCCGTTTGAGATATCTTATTATTGCTCGCTAGCTGATTATGTTATTGTTATGAGTCATTATAATCTTTAAGAGTTATTGTCGACATGGTTAGTTATAATGATTGGCTGAAAACCTGGCTGCTGTTTAAGCTTATTTATGCAAACAAGAGAAAAAGAGTTCGTAAAAGTTTTTTTTTCTCACTTTCAGTTTATCAACTGAATTGCTTGGGGACAAGCAAAGGTTTAACATTGGGGAGTTGATACGTCTCCAACTTATCTACTTTTTCTCACGCTTTTCCTCTTGTTTTGGACTCTAATTTGCATGATTTGAATGAAACTAACCACGGACTGACGCTGTTTTCAGCAGAACTACCATGGTGTTGTTTTTGTGCAGAAATAAAAGTTCTCGGAATGGAACAAAATTTTGCAAGGATTTTTTATATCAATAATAGGAATTTCTGGAGGCAAGACCCACCGGAGAGGGGCCCCTGGTGAGCACAACCCACCAGGGCTCGCCCCCTCTCCTAGCGCGCCCAGGTGGGTTGTACCCACCTGCTGGCCCCGCAGATGATCCCCCTGATACTATAAAATCACATATTTCTAGGAAAAATCAGAGAGAAAGAATTATCGCGATCCACGAGATGGAGCCACCGCCAAGCCCCGTTCTTCCTCGGGAGGGCAGTTTGGAGTCCGTATGTGGCTCCGGAGAGGGGGGTCTTCGTTCTTCGTCATCACCAACCCATCTCCATTGCCAATTCCATGATGCTCCCCACCGGGAGTGAGTAATTCATTCGTAGGATCGCTGGTCGGTGAGGAGTTGGATGAGATTCATCATGTAATCAAGTTAGTTTTGTTAGGGCTTGATCCCTAGTATCCACATTGTTCTTAGATTGATGTTGCTATGACTTTGCCATGCTTATTGCTTGTCACTTTGGGCACGGGTGCCATGAACTCAGATCTGAACTGTTTATGAATTCATCATTATATCCATGTTTTAGATCCGATCCTGCAAGTTATAGTCACCTACTACGTGTTATGATCTGGTAACTCCGGAGTGACAATAACTGGGACTTCTTCTGGTGATTACCGTAGATTGAGGAGTTCATGTATTCACTATGTGTTAATGCTTTGTTCCGGTTCTCTATTAAAAGGAGGCCTTAATATACCTTAGTTTCCAATATGGACCCCGCTGCCACGGGAGGATAGGACAAAAGATGTCATGCAAGTTCTTTTAATAAAGCACGTATGACTATTTACGGAATACATGCCTACATTATATCGATGAACTCGAGCTAGTGCCGTATCGCCCTAGGTTATAACTGTCACATGACGAATATCATCCAACAAGTCTTAGATCCAAGGCCTAAGAATTTATCTCATATTGTTTCTGCTAAGTTACTATTGCTATCGTCACTGTTACACTTGTTACAAAATTACTGATATCACTGTTACTGTTACCATTGCTGTTGTCACTATTATCAAAACTATCAAACTACTTTTCTACTGATCACTTTGCTGCAGATAATTAATCTCCAGGTGTGGTTGAATTGACAACTCAACTGCTAATACTTTCTAATATTCTTTGGCTCCCCTTGTGTCGAATCTATAAATTTGGGTTGAATACTCTACCCTTGAAAACTGTTGTGATCCCCTATACTTGTGGGTTATCAGCGTGATACTCTAATAGAGCAAGATCATGCATGGAAGGTTCTATACTATATAAATAAGAAGTGTCCACATGCTTAGACAGCAGATTACATTGAGCGAAGATAATGATGAAGATTTGACTTGGTAATGCATATGACCAGGTGAACATCCTTGGAGTCCCCGTGCACCATCTTGGGGTGAAAATCATACCAGGCATCTTCCATGTCCACATTGCCGGGAACGAAGCAGCTCGGCACAGTCCCAGTCAGCGTGATGGAGGCGGCATGGGTGCCCTCGTACCTCGGAGGGGGTGTAACAGTGAGCACGCACCCGTACATCAGCCTCATGTCAGCGTTAGCGGCGTTGCCCCTGACGCGCACTACAGAGATGAGGCGGAGGCCTGCGTGGGCCTTGCCGGTGCCCACGACCAAGAGGAAGACGTTGTCGTCCTCCTTCGTGACTAGCAGGCGGTGGTGATCCTCTAGTGACTCCGACACGGTGAACGGGTTGCACGTCTCGTACTTGATGTTCATCGCCGCAGGCCAGTAGTGAATGACGGACGGTGCATTGAGGTGATGCACGAGGCTCGCCGGCGAGCCCTCATACGGCGACTTGCACTCATAGTAGTAGCAGGGCACATGCGCGCATCTGGAACTATGCTCCGCCAGCGAGTGTTGGTCGACGTACCTCTCGCAGCCAAAACTCTTGTAGACGTAGGGCACCTTGCAGGCATCAACCAGGTCGTCCATGAAACGGGAGTGGCTGTAGGGGACGTTGCGCCCGCTGAATGGAGCATAGGAGGAAGTGGTTGTAGGGGACATTGCGCCCACCGAATGGAGAGCTGGAGTAGCGCACGAAGCCATAGATGGTATCCTTACTAGTACTCCCTAGTACTCCCTTGTCTCTAGTCTCTACTCTCTCTTACACTCCCTCCATCCCAAAATAACTGTCTTGAGCTTAGTACAAATTTGTACTAAAGCTAGTACAAAGTTGAGACACTTATTTTGGGATGGAGGTAGCATAAAACCCGAGTTGGTGATGATGGTGTGCCTTCCATCTTGTAATATAGACCGTCTGATCTATATCTGACGGACAGAAAGCAAACTATGACAATTTTATAAAAGATACCTGCACCTCTCTCCACATTTACAGATAAGGCCTTGGGGGAGGCTTAATTCAATATTATATTCATGCCCCAATCATGAGCTCTCAAGAGAAATTATTACTCAGAATTTTTATGCTCGACTTTCTCGTAATGATCAATCCATGCTCGATACTTCTTGTACTTGTTCTTTTATGAAGAAGACTATTGAATTCAAATGGGATTTATTGGAAAGAATTAAATGCAACTCTGAAGATTGGTAACTCGATGAAGGTAATGAGTCAAGTATAAACCTTAAGTTCGATTGTGTTAAATCTTTTATGTACACCGATGCTTTTCGAGAATTTGGCACTAATTATTTACTTGACTCTGAGATAGTAGCTTCTTTTGTGAATCATTTGCTACTCATGTTGATCTCCCTAACGAGAAATGGTTTAAATACCATCCTCCCATTGAAGTGAAAGTAGTAGAACCTATTAAAGTTGAAGAAGAAACTATTACTTATAATGTTGATCCTATTGTTCCTACTGCTTATATTGAGAAACCACCTTTTCCTGTTAGAATAAAGGATCATGCTAAAGCTTCAACTATGGTTCGTAAGAGTTATACTAGAACACCCACACCCCCTGAACAAATTAAAGTTGAACCTAGTATTGTTATGGTGAAAGAGCTCTTGGTTGATAATATTGATGGGCATGTTGTTTATTACTGCTTTGAAGCTACTAGAATTGCCAAAACCGATATTAAAGATAAACATAGACCTATTGTTGGCATGCCTGTTGTTTCAAGTAATATATGTTACAATGGCTTATGTGATGTGGGTCCTAGTGTGAGTGCAATTCCTTTTACTTTATATCAAGAAATTATGAGTGATATTGCACCTGCTGAAATAGAAGATATTGATGTTACTATTAAGCTTGCCAATAGAGATACTATATCACCAATTGGGATTGTTAGAGATGTTGAAGTCTTGTGTGGGAAAATAAAATACCCTACTGATTTTCTTGTTCTTGGCTCTCCACAAGATGATTTTTGTCCCATTATATTTGGTAGACCTTTCTTGAACACTGTCAATGCTAAGATAGATTGTGAGAAAGGAATTGTTACGACGAGTTTTGGGGATGTGTCTCATGATTTTTATTTCTCTAAATTTCGTAGACAACCTCATGATAAAGAATTTCCTAGTAAGGATGAAATTATTGGTCTTGCTTCTATTGCCATGCCTCCTACTGATCCTTTAGAACAATATTTGCTAGACAATGAAAATGATATGTTTATGAATGAAAGAAAGAATTAGATGAAATATTATTTAACCAAATGCCTGTTTTGAAACACAATTTGCCTGTTGAAATCCTTGGAGATCCTCCTCCACCCAAGGGTGATCCCGTGTTTGAGCTTAAACAATTACCTGATACTTTGAAAAATGCTTATCTTGATGGAAAGAAGATATATCATGTTATCATTAGTGCTAACCTTTCAGAGCATGAAGAAAAGAAATTATTGAAAACTCTGAGGAAGCACCGTGCCGCTATTGGATATACTCTTGGTTATCTTAAGGGCATTAGTCCCACTCTATGTCAGCACAAAATTAATATGGAGCCCGATGCTAAAACAGTTGTTGATCACCAACGATGATTAAATCCCACGATGAAGGAAGTGGTAAGAAATGAAACATTAAAGCTTCTGGAGGCATGTATAATTTATCCTATTGCTGATAGTAGATGGGTAAGTCATGTTCATTGTGTCCCTAAAAAGGGAGGTATCACTGTTGTTCCAAATGATAAAAATGAATTGACCCCACAAAGAATTGTTACAGGTTATAGAATGGTAATTAATTTTTGCAAATTAAACAAGGCCACTAGGAAAGATCATTACCCTCTACGTTTTATTTATCAAATGCTAGAAAGACAGTCCAAACATACACATTTTTTTCTTTCTAGATAGTTATTCTGGTTTCTCTCAAATACCTGTGTCCAAAGAGGATCAAGAAAAAAATACTTTTACTTTCCCTTTTGGTGACTTTGCTTATAGAAGTATGCATTTTGGTTTATGCAATGCACCTGCTACCTTTCAAAGATGTATGCCTACTATATTCTCTGACTTCTGTGAAAAGATTGTTGAGGTTTTCATGGATGATTTCTCCGTTTACGGAACTTCCTTTGATGATTGGTTAAGCAACATTGATCGAGTTTTGCAGAGATGTGAAGAAACTAATCTTGTCTTGAATTGGGAGAAGTTCCACTTTATGGTTAATGAAGGTATTGTTTTGGGGCATAAGATCTCCGAAAGAGGTATTGAAGCTGATAAAGCTAATGTAGATGCTATTGAAAAGATGATGTGTCCTAAAGATATCAAAGGTATAAGAAGTTTCCTTGGTCATGCTGGTTTCTATAGGAGGTTTATTAAATACTTCTCTAAATTTTCTAGGCCTCTCACTAATCTCTTGCAAATAGATGTTCCTTTTCTTTTTGATGATGATTGTGTAGAAGCATTTGAAATTCTTAAGAAGGCCTTGATTTCTTCACCTATTATTCAACCACCTGACTGGAATTTACCCTTTGAAATTCTGTGTGATGCTAGTGATTATGCTGTTGGTGCTGTTCTAGGGCAAAGAGTTGATAATAAATTGAATGTTATTCATTATGCTAGTAAAACTCTAGACAGTGCGCAGAGAAATTATGCTACTACTGAAAAGGAATTTTTAGCAGTTGTATTTGCTTGTGATAAGTTTAGATCTTATATTGCTGATTCCAAAGTAACTGTTCACACTGATCATGTTTCTATTAAATATCTTATGGAAAAGAAAGATGCTAAACCTAGACTTATTAGATGGGTTCTATTGTTGCAAGAATTTGATTTGCATATTACTGATAGAAAGGGAGCTGAGAACCCCGTTGCAGACAACTTGTCTAGGTTAGAAAATGTTCTTGATGACCCATTGCCTTTGATGACAGCTTTCCTGATGAGAAATTAGCTATCATAAATGCTTCTCATAATGCTCCTTGGTATACTGATTATGCTAATTACATTGTTGCTAAATTTATACCACCTAGTTTCACATACCAGCAAAAGAAAAAGTTTTTCTGTGAAGACATAACTTTTGGGATGACCCGCACCTTTATAAAGGAGTAGATGGTGTTATTAGATGTTGTGTACCTGAGCATGAATAGGAATGGATCCTATGCAAGTGCCACTCCGAGGCTTACGGAGGACACCATGCTGGAGATAGAACCGCACACAAGGTATTGCAATCCGATTTTTTTTGGCCTACTCTCTTCAAGGATGCTCGTAAGTTTGTCTTCTCTTGTGATGAATGCCAAAGAGTTTGTAATATTTCTAGACGTCAGGAAATGTCTATGAATTATTCATTTGTTATTGAACCATTTGGTGATTGAGGCGTTGATTATATGTGACCTTTTCCTTCCTCTAATGGCTATACACATATTTTAGTTGTTGTTGACTACGTTACTAAGTGGGTAGAAGCTATTCCAACTAGTAGTGCTGATCATAACACTTCTATTAAGATGCTTAAAGAAGTTATTTTTCTGTTGGAGTCCCTAGATATTTAATGACTGATGGTGGTTCACATTTATTCATGGTGCTTTTCGTAAAATGCTTGCTAAATATGATGTCAACCATAGAATTGCATCTCCATATCACCCTCAGTCTAGTGGACAAGTAGAATTGAGCAATAAAGATATTAAATTGATTTTGCAAAAGACTGTTAATAGATCTAGAAAAAATTGGCTAAGAAACTTGACGATGCATTATGGGATTATAGAACTTCTTATAAGAATCCTATGGATATGTTCCTGTATAAAATGGTTTATGGAGCATGTCACTTACCTCTCAAACTAGAACATAAAGCTTATTGGGCAATCAAAGAGTTCAACTATGATTTCAAAGTTGTCAGTGAGAAAAGGTTATTTGACATTAGCTCACTTGATGAATGGAGAACCCAAGCCTATGAAAATGCCAAGTTGTTTAAAGAAAAAGTTAAAAGATGGCATGAAAAAAGGATACAAAAGCGTGAGTTTAATGTAGGTGATCATGTCTTGCTATACAACTCTCGTTTAAATTGTTTTGCAGGAAAGCTTCTCTCTAAATGGGAAGGTCCTTACATTATCGAGGAGGTTTATCGTTCCGGTGCCCTCAAAATCAACAACGTTGAAGGCACAAATCCGAAGGTGGTAAACGGTCAAAGAATCAAACATTATATCTCAGGTACTCCCATAAATGTTGAGACCAATATAATTAATACCATAACACCGGAGGAGTACATAAGGGATACTTTCCAGAACGTTTCCGACTCCAAAAAGGAATAGCTATGTGGTACGGTGAGTAAACCGACTCCAAAACTGTTCTAATGGCAATTTTTCTCCGGTTTGGAATTTTTAAAAAATTAGGAAAATTAAAAGTAGTCTGAAGAGTGCCCGAGGAAGCGGCAAGGCAGGGGGCGCGCCACTGTACCTTGCCGCCACCTCGTGTGCCCTCCGGACTTTGTTTTCTTAGAAAATACTTCTTTTTGTCGGTAAAAATTCATTATATAATCTCCTGAAGGTTTTGACCACCGTACCACGGCCGAATCCTCTGTTCTTTTTTTCGTGCTGTTTTGCCTGGCAGATCTGAAAATATGTCGTCCCAAGATTTGGAAGGAGATGGCTATATAGCTGATTATATGACAAACCCAAAGGCCTACGAGGGTGTGGAGCATTATGATTGGACCACAGAGGAAGAAGAAGACTATGATCCAAAGGGAAAGGAGGAGACAAGCTCAGATGAAGATGAAGTCCCACTACCCCAACCTGGGGACATGCACATGGAGTTCAAAAAGTCAAGTATCCCTAATAAAGCAAAGAAACCTAAGATCGAGTTTATCCCTTTTCGTCTCTTGCAGGAAAACAAACAGGAAATATGTAAAAAGATACTAAGGCTTGAGCAAGAGATCGATGACTTAAGGGAGGAAAATTCTATCCTCAAGCGCAAGCTGAGGAAGAAGGACACTACATCAACAACTCCATCATCACCACCGCCGAAGAAAGAGACATAAATACATGGGTATGGGCACTCCCCTTGGCAACTGCCAAGCTTGGGGGAGGTGCCCCAGTATCGTATCACCATCACACCTTTACCTTTATCGTTTTTCTTAGTTTGATCCTTTTGGTAATATCTTGATCTAGTTTAATAAAATTTTAGTATGATCTTGCTTTGAGTTTTGTTTTGAGATCTATCTATGTAATCGAGTCTGTGAGTTATATATAATAAACAGTAGTTTTGAGTTGAGGGATTTGCTTTCTTGCTATGATCTCGAGGGAATAAATTAAAAGAAAGGATGAAAAGAAATAAAAAGATCATATATTTTATCTTATGGAGAGTGATGACTTCACATATAAAGATTATGATGAATAAAAGTTGTTAGTAGTTGACAAACATAGTTTTCTCATTGTTGCAATTAATAGAAAGTAATAAAGAAAGAGAGGCTTCACATATAAATATACTATCTTGGACATCTTTTGTAATCGTGAGCACTCATTAAAATATGACATGCCAAAAGGTTGATGTTGGACAAGAAAGACAACATAATGGGTTATGTTTTCTTATATCCGAATAGAAGTTATATTATTATGGATCCTCCAACATGTTGTGCTTGCTTTTATCTCTTATGCTAGCCAAATCCTTTGCACCAAGTAGAGATACTACTTGTGCTTCCAAACATCTCTTAAACTAGTTTTGCCATGAGAGTCCACCATACCTACCTATGGATTGAGTAAGATCCTTCAAGTAAGTTTTCATTGGTGCAAGCAATAAAAATTGCTCCCTAAATATGTATGATCTATTAGTGTGAAGAAAATAAGCTTTGTACGAACTTGTGATATGGAAGAAATAAAAGCGACGGACTGCATAATAAAGTTCTTTATCATAAGTGGCAATATAAATTGACGTTCTTTTGCATTAAGATTTTGTGCATCCAACCATAAAAGCGCATGACAACCTCTGCTTCCCTCTGCGAAGGGCCTATCTTTGACTTTTACCTTCTAACCTTATACAAGAGTCATGGTGATCTTCACCTTTCCTTTTTACACTTTTTCTTTTGGCAAGCACTATGTGTTGGAGAAAGATCCATATATATATATATATACATATATATATATATATATATACATATATATATATATATATATATATATATATATATATACATATATATATATATATATATATATCCACTTTCGAATGTAGGTTATCATAAAGTATTACTGTTGACATTACCCTTGAGTTAAAATGTTGGGAGGCGAAACTATAAGCCCCTACCTTTCTCTGTGTCCGACAGAGGCTTTGAACCCATAAGTATCGTGTGAGTGTTAGCAATTGTGAAATACTAAATGTTAGTTGAGTATGTGGACTTGCTGAAAAGCTCTTAAATTGACTCTTTCCAATGTTATGATAAATTCCAATTGCTTCAATGACTGAGATCATAGTTTGTTAGTTTTCAATGAATTTTTTGATTCATACCTTACCTTGTGAATGAATTGTTACTTTAGCATAAGAAATTATATGACAATATATGTTGCTGTTCTAAAGATGATCATGATGCCCTCATGTCAGTATTTTATTTTATCGACGCCTCTATCTCTAAACATGTGGACATATTTTTCGATTTCGGCTTTCGGTTGAGGACAAGCAAGGTCTAAGCTTGGAGTAGTTGATACGTCCATTTTGCATCATGCTTTTATATTGATATTTATTGCATTATGAGCTATTATTACACATTACAGCACAATACTTATGCCTTTTCTCTCCTATTTTACAAGGTTTACATGAAGAAGGAGAATGCTGGCAGTTGGAATTCTAGGCTGGAAAAGGAGCAAATATTAGAGACCTATTCTGCACAACTCCAAAAATCCTGAATATTTACGGAGAGTCATTTTGGAATTAATAAAAAATATTGGGCGAATAAACTACCAGAGGGTCCCCACCAGGAAGCCACAAGGGTGGGGGGCGTGCCTTCCCCCTGGGTGCGCCTCTTGCCTTGTGGACCCCCTTGCAGGCCTCCGGTGCCCATCTTATGCTATATGATGTGTTTTGGCCTGGAAAAAAATCAAGAGGAAGCTTTCGGGACGAAGCCCCGCCATCTCGAGGCGGAACTTGGGCGGAACCAATCTAGGGCTCCGGCAGAGCTGTTCTGGTGGGGAAACTTCCCTCCCGAGGGGAAATTAAAGCCATCGTTATCACCAACGATCCTCTCATTGAGAGGGGGTCAATCTCCATCAACATCTTCACTAGCACCATCTCCTCTCAAACCCTAGTTCATCTCTTGTATCCGATCTTTGTCTCAAAACCTCAGATTGGTACCTGTGGGTTGCTAGTAGTGTTGATTACTCCTTGTAGTTGATGCTAGTTGGTTTATTTGGTGAAGTATCATATGTTCATATCCTTTATGATAATTAATACTCCTCTGATAATGAACATGAATATGCTTTGTGAGTAGTTACGTTTGTTCCTAAGGACATGGGAGAAGTCTTGTTATAAGTAATCATGTGAATTTGGTATTCGTTCGATATTTTGATGAGATGTATGTTGTCGCTCCTCTAGTGGTGTTATGTGGACGTCGACTACATGACACTTCACCATGATTTGGGCCTAGGGGAAGGCATTGGGAAGTAATAAGTAGATGATGGGTTGCTAGAGTGAGAGAAGCTTAAACCCTAGTTTATGCGTTGCTTCATAAGGGGTTGATTTGGATCCACATGTTTCATGCTATGGTTAGATATATCTTAATTCTTCTCTCATAGTTGCGGATGCTTGCGAGAGGGGTTAATAATAAGTGGGCGGCTTGTCCAAGCAAGGACAGCACCCAAGCACCGGTCCACCAACATATCAGATTATCAAAGTAACGAACGCGAATCATATGAGCATGATGAAAATTAGCTTGACAGTAATTCCCATGTGTCCTCGGAAGCGCTTTGCTTTATATAAGAGTTTGTCCAGGCTTGTCCTTTGCTACAAAAAGGATTGGGCCACCTTGCTGCAGCTTATTTACTTTTGTTACTCGTTACCCATTACAAATTATCTTATTACCAAACTATATGTGTCGGCGTTCTGGGAACGAGGGTACCCAGACTTGCCAGCCTGCGGCCTACGGCATGGCTCAAGGGGTGGCCTAGTACGGCCCATATTCATCAGCGCAAGGTCAAGACCCTCGCGAGGGGCCAAGCCTCGCGGGGCGGACGACAGGAAGCTTCCTCAGGCACGGCCTCGTCAGGCTGGCTCGCGAGGAGGCGGAGAGATCAAGGCGGGGTACCTCACGAGGTGCCCATGACGTAAGCCATGACGACCAGGCGCCCGGTAGGCGCCATCCCGTCTGATGTCCTCATTTCCCCTTTGGTGCAAAGGGGGCAAGCACAGGCGAGAGCATCAAGCAAAGGCATCCGTTTTGGTGCAACAAGACCAAGACCGTCGCAACGGCAGGAAGGAGGTCATCGTGGAGCCCAAGCCGGCGTCACCACCAGAGCCTTTGACACGCAAGGACCAACTTTAGTCAGGATAAGTGTACTAGATGTTCCCCTTCAAAATGGCCAATTGTTGGCGCCCTTCCCGCTCAATATTTGGGAAGAGGCCCAGGGCCCCTGCCTACAAATAGGACTAGCCACCCACAGGGTAGGGCGAATCAGAGAAAAAGAGGGATCGATCCGAAATCGAGAACAGAGCTAGAGATCAAGCAATCTAGAGAGAGAGAGAGAGAGAGCGACCGAACTCCTCCTAGCTGTTCGTCGCACCGGCCAAGAACAGACCCTCGCGAGGCTGTTCTTCCTTGTATTTTTCATCATCAGCTCAAGAGGCAATCCACCATACCACGCACTGGAGTAGGGTGTTACACCACAATGGTGGCCCAAACCAGTATAAACCTTGTGTCTCTTGTGTTGTTATTTTGGTAGTTTAGATCCTAGCGAGGCGACGAGGTGCAGGTAGGTAGGGGGCGAGATCTCCGCGTGCACCGCAGAGTTCGAACCTAGAGGGTTTGCCGGAACCCGAAATCCGACATTTGGCGCGCCAGGTAGGGGTGCGCCGGAATTCGTCTTCCGCCGCACTGTTCTTCGTCGCCCATCGCATCCATGTCAGACGCTCGACGGGCCCGCACCAAGTTCCGAGCCGCTCTCGCTACCCGCGTCACCCAGACGGCCCCCGTCGGCGGCCGCCCCCGCCGTTCCTCGTCGCCTGCCGTCAACGCCGCCACCGGCCCGGCGGGGAACGAGCAGCAAGCATCGTCCCAGCATCCGTCCATAAGGCGAGACGGCCGTACCGCTACTCCCTCACTCGCCCCAGCTGGTTCTTCGTCTCGCGCGCTCCGCGCGCCCATGGAGGCTCGAGCTGCGCTCATCACGGCAAACGAGCTCCTGCGCTACCGTCCCGTCGACGACGTCTACGAAGAGTGGCTCGACCGCGTCGCCGAGCTCGTCCGCGCGCGAAGGCTCCCGCGCCCGTCCTTCTTGCTGCACGCGCCCGCCCTGCGGGCGATGAAACTCGAGGCGCCTCAGCCGCCTCCCCATCAAGAAGGCGCCTTGGCCCCAAGGCGCGTGGCCCCTGGGCGGGACCCACTCCGTCCGGTACCAGCGCAGCCAGAGCAGAGCTGTCAAGAGGTCCCTCGCCCCCAATAAGCTGCCCCAGTGCTCCCTGCACCGGCCCGTCACAACCTCGCTCCTGCTCCAGCACGCCAAGACCCCGCGCTGCTCCCAGCGGCAGCACATGGGGACCCGCAAGACCAGGCTCTTCGTCACCAAAGGCCCCCCGTGGCCACAGCGGGCTGCCGCGCCTTCACCGCCGAGCTGCGCAGCGTCGCGTGGCCCGGCAAGTTCAAGCCAGACCTGCCTCCTCGTTACGACGACACTGCCGACCCTGCGGAGTTCCTCCAGCTCTATGAGCTGGGCATCGAAGCCGCCAACGGGGACGAGAAGGTCATGGCGAACTGGTTTCCCATGGTGCTCAAGGACGGGGCCCGAACCTGGCTCCCAGCACGATCTCCTCCTGGGACGAGATGCGCACCCGCTTCATCGCCAACTTCCAAGGTACTCATGGCCGGCCTCCTGCCGTGAGCGACATGCACCGCATCAAGCAGCAGCCAAGGAAGACCCTGCAGAAGTACATTCAGCGCTTCAACAACGCACGCGTCAAGATTCCCAAGGTGACCGAGGAGGCCATCATTTCTGCCTTCTCCGACGGCGTACGTGACGTCAAGATGAAGGAGGAGCTGGCGATGCATGAACATCTGTGCACATCCTTGGAGCAGTTCAACTTGGCAACCAAGTGCACCAGGGCAGAGGAAGGACGCCTTTCCCCCCTCGAGCTGCCAGCCGTGGACCCAGAAGAGAAGAAGCCCAAGGCCAAGGACGTGAAGCGCAAGGGGGTTGCCGTGCTCGCGGCAGAACCAGATACCAAGCGAGGTAGAGATCAGCCCGAATCTTCCAAGGGCAGCCGGTAGTGTGTGTACCAGGACCTCCACACCCACAACACCAACGAATGTCAAGAGCTCCGAGCCGTGCGAGAAGGGAGAATCGGTCGATGCCATGACCGCAACGATCGAGGCTACGGCCGAGCAAGAGGAAGAAACTCAGGACGCTGGGAAGACCGTGGCCCTCGCCAAGGGTGGCGTGATCAGCCTCGCGAGGGAGGCAGGAGGGATCAGCCTCGCGAGGATCGCCCGCAAGGAAACGCAGGCCTCCCTCCTCTGCCGCTGCATCCAAGAAGAAATGAGGACCACCATCAGGATGAGGGGGCTGGGGGCTTCCAGGAGCCGCGCGCGATCGCTTGCATCCTTGGCGGAGCTCAAGCCCCAGCCTCTCAACACATCTTCAAGCAATTCGCCCGCGAAGTGAATGCAGTCCTCCCCAAGCTCGAAGCCACGCGCCCTCTCAGGTGGTCAGCGTGCGCCATCACGATCAGCTCAACGGATCAGCTCAAGTGCGCGGCCACAGCCGGAGTCCTCCCGATGCTTTGCTCCCCAATCATCAGCAACATGCAAGTCACCAGGACCCTCATCGATGGCGGAGCAGGGCTCAATGTCCTGTCCGTAGAGACATTCAACAATCTCCAAGTTCCTTACAATCAGCTTCAGCCAACCAAGCCTTTCTCTGGAGTCACCGATGGCTCCACAGTTCCGATTGGGCAGGCCCGCCTCCTTGTCACCTTCGGGGCGCGCGACAACTACAACACCGAGCTCATCGACTTCGATGTCGCTCACATTCGCCTGCCATACAATGCCATCCTTGGGTACCCAGCTCTGGCCAAGTTCATGGCCGTGACTCATCACGGCTAAAACGTCCTCAAGATGCCAGGAAGCGGCGGAGTCATCACGGTGCCTTGTGAAGAGAGAGACGCAGTGTGCTCCCTGGAGCGAGCTTTTCAAGCCGCGTGACTTGAAGACCCAGATCGCACGAGCGGGAGGCTCCCCGAGACCGCTCCCAAGAAGAAGAAGACATCACCGGACCCGACCCCTCGGGAGGCAGGCCCTTCAGGGTCTGTGCCTGTTCAGGGGGCACCTCCTTCTGTCGCATAGGAAGGCGCGCCCGGCGCCCTCCTTAAGCAAGGCTCGGGGGCTCTCTCCTAGAGGGCCACCAACCTTGCTAAGGTCACGAGGGAGGCGCTTGGGCACCACTTGGAGGCGAGTTTCAAAGCATGTTTCCCTCAGGAAGGAGCGAGGCAAGGAGGGCCAAACCCTCAGGAGTTCGTCAGCCAGATCATTCAGGAGCTGCAGGAGTCGAGAGTCAAGAGTGGCAGCCACCGCTTACCCGCCGTAGCTCCCCATCCATGCGAGGATGGTGGGCTGCGTGTCTATGTCGACATACCAAGGCTCAACCGAGCCGCCTCTCAGGAGCGCTTCTGGCCCTCGCGCGTGGGGCGCTAAGAAGGTCCACCCCACAGCTACGTTCGCATGCCCTACGGCGTCTTTGAGCAGCTGCTGCCACGCCAGCGCCTCATGGGGAGCATCCTGGAGGCTCAAGAGGCCAGGCGTTCCGCAGTCCTGGCGGAGATGGAGATGGTCCGCGAGGAGCCACCAGCGCCTCCGGAGCCTCCCGAGGCTCCTGGGGCTGGGGGCTCGTGAGGATCGGCTTCCGCAGCCCACGACGTCTGCTACTTCAGCATCCCTTCGTCTTCAACATTATCAGGTGACATCCTTCAAGTTTCATTTCCGGTGGAGGCGCCCCAGGCTGCATCATTCCGAACGCGTTGGTCCGTCCCTGCGGCGTGTATCCCTTTTACTTCATGTTCCTAGCTTACCTTATCGGGGGCGCCCCTCGGGCTGCATCATCCCCAAGCCACTCGGGCCAGACCCAGCGGCATGTACCACTCTTGCATTTATTCGGTCGTCGTTTGACCCATCATGATTGTTATTTGATGCTGTCCACGGCACCTTCTTCCTTCATGTCGGCCGCTTATGCGTTAAAGGGGGTACCTGAGCATCGCGACTCATGGGCTCCTACTGGCTCTCCAGCCCTCACCCTCTGTCCTTGTCCACGGCATCGCGACCTGGCATACCAGCGACGGCTGAGACCCGCTCGAGGGCCGGGACCCGAGGACGTATAGCGTCGGCATCTAACCAAATTTGCAGGAACACATCACAAGTTAAGGCCCAGTGCCAGGCGCAACCCGCCTTGGGGTAGGGCCCCGTGAGTCCCCGCTGGCTCACGGGTGCCCAGATACACCTCGTCAGGCCCTACCGTGCCAGCCATGTGTCAGGGCGGGGCTGTACACGCCCCGGGTGCTCCTCCCGGAGAGGGAGCCCCCTCCCACGCACCAGTGGAAGGACCATGCTCCGCGCTGGCTAACGACACTGCCGAGGAGCGGCTATGCCCGTACACATACGGAAGCGCTATGCTCCGCGCTGGTGATAAACAACTGAGGGTGGCCCCCGGCTGCATCAACCTCAGGGAGCCCAGAGCTCAATGTCTGGCCTCATCGCAACGCCTCCCCTCGGGAGTGCTACGCGAGGGGGCTGGGCACGGGGCTACGCACAGGTCATTCAGACGCACGCCACCCAGCCAGGCCCCTCGGGCCTGGTTACGTCACGTCCCTCCCAGCGGAGCCAAGGTACGAAGGCCGTTTGAACGTCAAGGGGGACTCCTGAGCATCGCGACTCAGGAGCCTAACCGGTCACGTAGCCTCTCACTCCTTAGTTCCGAAAGGCTAACGGCGGTTGAGGTATGCGCGGGGCCGGGCTCTGCAGACGTAGGGTAAATTCACCCATACATCTCACCTCCCTACTTGTTGTTCGTGCGCCAAGGGGGACTCCTGAGCATCGTGACTCAGGAGCCTAACTTGTCACGTAGCCCCTCACTCCTTGGTCCCGTCCTGGTTTCCGGTCGGGGCTAATGGTGGCTGAGGTATGCACGGGGCCGGGCTCTGCCGGCGTAGGACATAAGCAAGTAGGAAGGAAAAGTGCAAATCTCAAGGAATTCAAAAGCAAATATTACAGTCCATAACTGTTGTTACAACACCAAACGCAAGTTTAAATGCCTCCCCGAGGCATGATGCATGTTGCAGGAGCTGAAAGCAGAACATGAGCCGCGAGGGAGTCACTTGTTGGCGGCGGAGCTGCGCTGGGCGGGTTCGCCTCGTGAGGCCTCAGGGCCGGCAGCGCCTCGCTTCGGCTTGGTGCTGAAGGCCTGGAACTTCGCCAGCAGAGCCTCCGCTCGACCCTTCACGGCCTCAGCAGCGGCAGCGGCTAGCTTGCCGCTCACGGGCTCCAGCAGGCTGTCGAGGTCGACGTGGGGATCACGAAGGTAGACATGGAAAGGACACGCGTCAGCGCCGCAGAAGACACGACACGTGCCTCGGCCTCAGCCGTGGGGCCAAGGCCAAGGGTGACATCTTCAAGGGCACGGACCAGGAAGGGAAGCAACTTGGCAGGGCCGTCCTTGGCGCCGGCCAGCGGGCTCTCCAGGCCGCTGTCGTAAAACGACCTCATCAAGGTGCGATCCTTCACCTCCATCTCTGCGAAGGCCACGCGGTCCTCGGCGAGGACCCGCTCCTTGCCGTCCAGCTCGACCCTCTTCGCCTCCAACTCTTTCTCCAGCGCACCCAAGCGGTCACGGCGCCGGTTAAGCTTGGCGTCCTGGTCCTTGACGGACGCCTCGCGAGCCTTCATGTCTTCCTCCTTCTCTCGGTGAATGCGGGCCTCCTTGGAAAGCTGGTCATGCAGGCCCTGCAGCTCGCTCTCCAGCGCCTTGCAGCGACCTCGGACATCGGCTACCTCCACCAAGGCGGCATCACGAGCAGCCTTCGCCCCAAGGACGGCATGCTTCTCCTCGTCGCAAGCCGTCGCGGCCTGACCCAGCGCCGCTCGAATCGAAGCGTCAGAGCAAACCCAGCCGGAGGCCAGCTCCAAGCGCCCGGCCACCAAGCGTGGATCGGCGACCAGAAGATCTTGCCGCAGCCGGTCCAGTTCAGCAGCAGCACGATCCAGGGCAGTGGGAGAAGTCGAAGAGACAGCAGTTGGTGGAGTAGAAGGAGAGGACGACAGCGTAACCACAGCATCCTGAGGCAGGGCCTTCTGCGCCCCGACAGCTGCGGCAGTGGCATTAGGCAAGGATACCTCGGGAGTCGCTTGGGCCATGGGGGCTGAGCTCGCCCCAGCTAGCTCTGTCGGGCCTCGCGAGGATTACCGGGCAGGAGAAGCCCGTGTCTTGCCGTCACCTTCTTTCACGGGCAGAGGCACTGCCCCAGACGAAGCCTCAGGAGCTCCCTTCAGCTTCTTTGCCGCAGGCGCCATCCTAGCCAAGGAATACAGATATCAAGCCTCAGTGACAAAGCAGGAAATAAAACAAGAATCAAGCACTTATTGGTCATCGCTCGCAGGCTCGAGCAACCTCCGGCCAAACTTGAAGCCCGAGAGCCGGCTGCAGGGATCAGCCTCAAGAGGCCCGGGAGCAGGAGGCGCGTCTGCGGATCGCCTCGGAGCCGGGGCAGACCCGCGGGGGACCAGCCTAGTCCTGTCCTTCTTCAGGATCGGGGGCGAGCTCTCGCCGCCCCGCTCATCGCCATCCTCGTCGTCGCTCGGCAAGAGGCGGAGAGCGCGGGACCTACACCGGGGGAGGGGCGCTCTCGACTCCCCGTCGGTCGCCACGGAGTCAGGCCCCTCTCCCCGCTCCTCTTCTTCCTCCTCTCCACTGGAGTCGCCGGAGGACACGTTCACCGTCGCCAGGACCGCCGGGTCCTCGGGAACCTCCGCGGGCACGGGCTCGTCCCCATTGAAGACGGGCATGGAGTCCACCGCCTGCTCCCAATCATCCCGAAGGAACATGCGTACATGAGCGCCCTCCAGCCTCGCCAAGTCTCCCCCGACCAAAGATTGGAGGACCGCGGCAAGATCTTCGTCGGCCAAGACTGCGGGGCTCGGGCAGGGCCTCCACTACGGAAGCGAGTACTAACGAAGCGGGGCCACCTGGTGCTCCAGGAACTCCCTCAGGAGCGACGCCCCGGTCAGCTTCGCCGTCGCCATGTTGCCCGGCCACAGGTCCGCGTTCATCTTCTCCAGCACCGGCTTCGCGCGGGGATCCACGAGTTCCGCGCGAGACCAATCGTCGGTGGCCATAGGCTGCTCCATGTGCAGAATCAGCCGAGGATGGATGCGCCCAGCGTCTACCATGACCCACTAGCTCCTGAAGCCCTCAATCCTCTTCCCGGGCTTCGAGATGGTGTTGGAGCTGCCGCAAACAGCGAAGCTTCAGCGCTTGCGTGGAGATGGGTCCGCGAGAGAGCCAGAGGTAGAAGTAGTGGCGCAGCAAGGCCACTGAGGGCTGCACCCCGACATGAGCCTCACAATAGTAGGCGAAAATCGCTAGAAGAAGAACAGAGTTGGGGTGGAGGTGCAGAGCTTGCAGTTTGTAATGGCGGAGGACAGAAAAGAAGAACTCAGAAAAGCGAGGCACCAGACCAGCAGCAATGGCACTCACGAAGAGCGGATAGAAGGTGCTTCCTTGGTCCTCAGGAAGGGCGGAGCCAGCCCTGAGCACTGCTGCCCCGTCGTTGCTTTGCGCCGCCATCATCCGGCGCGCTCGGGCAAGGCTCTTCTCCGACACGTTCGGGGAGTCCAAGGCGGGCGAGTACCAAGCTTCGGCCGGGGTCTGGCGAGGCGCCATGTCTTGCTAGGGCATGCGTTCGAAGTAGATCTGGAGATTTCGGAAGCAGGAAGGAAAGGCGCAAGAAAGGGGATCTGGGCAATGACCGGAGGAGGCAAAGGAGACGAAGCCTAGGCGGGTGCTGCACTTTTGTCGATCCGCGCAGTTGCTAAAGGCGCCCACGTCCAATCAACCGCCACGCGGTGCCCAAGTCTGCAGGCTATTAGGGCCCACGGTGCTTCGCACTTGCCCCTTTGCTTCTCCGCTCAGCCAAGTCCAGGCGCGCCTTGGGGCCGGGGGCTACTGTCGGCGTTCTGGGAACAGGGGTACCCAGACTTGCCTGCCTACGGCCTGTGGCGTGGCTCAAGGAGTGGACCAGTACGGCCCATCTTCATCAGCACAAGCTCAAGACCCTCGCGAGGGGCCAAGCCTCGCAGGGCGAACGACAGGAAGCGTCCTCAGGCACGGCCTCGTCAGGCTGGCTCGCGAGGAGGCAGAGAGATCAAGGCGGGGTACCTCATGAGGTGCCCAAGACGCAAGCCATGACGACCACGGGCGCCAGGCAGGCGCCAGGCGGGCGCCAGCCCATGCAGTGTCCTCATTTCCCCTTTGGTGCAAAGGGGGCAAGCGCAGGCGAGAGCATCAAGCAAAGGCATCCGTTTCGGTGCAACAAGACCAAGACCGTCGCAACGGCAGGAAGGAGGACATCGTGGAGCCCAAGCCGGCGTCACCACCAGATCCTTTGATAGGCGAGGACCAACTTTAGTCAGGATAAGTGTACTAGATGTTCCCCTTCAAAATGGCCAATTGTTGGCGCCCTTCCCGCTCAATATTTGGGAAGAGGCCAAGGGCCCCTGCCTACAAATAGGACTAGCCACCCAAAGGGTAGGGCGAATCACAGAAAAAGAGGGATCGATCCGAAATCGAGAACAGAGCTAGAGATCAAGCAATCTAGAGAGAGAGAGAGAGAGAGAGCGACCGAACTCCTCCTAGTTGTTCGTCGCACCGGTCAAGAACAGACCCTCGCGAGGCTGTTCTTTCTTGTATTGTTCATCATCAGCCCAAGAGGCAATCCACCACACCACACACTGGAGTAGGGTGTTACACCACAATGGTGGCCCGAACCAGTATAAACCTTGTGTCTCTTGTGTTGTTCTTTTGGTAGTTTAGATCCTAGCGAGGTGACGAGGTGCAGGTAGGTAGGGGGCGAGATCTCCGCGTGCACCCCAGAGTTCAAACCTAGAGGGTTTGCCGGAACCCGAAATCCGACCATATGTTACCGATAATTTCAGTGCTTGCAGAGAATACCTTGCTGAAAACCGCTTTACATATCCTTCTACTCCTCGTTGGGTTCGACACTCTTACTTATTGATAGGACTATGATAGATCCCCTATACTTGTGGGTTAACACGGGGCGAGGCCACCGGCCGACGGGGGTAGCCCATCGAGCGGGCGCATCTTCCGGCAGGGGCTCGGCCAAGGTGGATGGGGTTGCACTGGCGAGGGGCAAGGGCGGCCAGGGGCGCGGCCTTGGACTAGCAGCGGGGGCCTTGGGGCAGGCTACGCGGGTAGTGGCGGGGCCGGCGAGGTGCGGCGGCTGGCGAGCAGCAACGACGGCGGATGAGCGCGGCCAGCAGCGGGGCGCAGCTGCGAGAGGTGTGGTGCGGGGCTGCGGTGGCCAGGCAGCGGCGAGCGCGAGGGAAGGCGGTTGCATGGGCAGCGGGGCAGGGCGCAGCCGCAGGTAGTAGTCCCAGCAGAAGCATCAAAGACAGTGGCAATAGCAGAAGAGCGGCAAGGCATCAGCAGCATAGGTGGCCGGAACCAACCAGAGTAGCCACGGAGGACGGCGGCACGGGCGCAGGGCTAGGCAGCATCGGGCGAAGCCAACAGCAGCGGCGGGGGGGGGGGGGGGGGCGACCAGAGGCGGACCGAGAAGCAAGCGGGCAAGCCGAAGCGGCAAGACTTGAGCGGGCGGGAAGCACAATCATGGACGGCGTGGCAGCTGGCCGCATGAAAGGAGCTACCACGGTCAGGTCATGGCCTGGCCATGGGCGAGAGCGCATGGGGCACAGGCACGGCTGCAGTGAGCGTGAGCTCGGTCGCGGCGGCAGCGAAGTCTTGAGGCGGTGGCTACTGGCATGAGCGAAGAGGGAGAGGCGGGAAGCAGGCTCACCCTCCGTTGATGGGAAGAGGGGCGGCGAGGCTCGGTGGAGCTCATCGGGGAGGATGCCGGGGACGACAATGCAACGGGGAGGCGAGTATGAAGTGGTTGGGGCAGCAAGCGGCGTCTTCGGGTGCGTCATTGCGGGCGTCGAGAGGGGACGGATCTGGGGAGAGGGGGAAGAGTAGCTAGGGTTCTAGCCGGGGGGGACACTAGCTTAAGTAGGGGGGCGGTGCCGGTGGATGGGCACCACGGCGTCTCCCATGGCCGTGGCGGCCATCGCCGCTAGCCACGAGCCCCTCGTGAATGCAGAGGCAGAAGCAGCTGCTGAGCCTGTTAGTGGCCAGTTGGGCCTAGGCCCAGAGGGGGAGGGGGCTTGTCCTCATTTGTTTCTGTCGTTGTTTGTGTTTTCCTTTTATTTTGTTCATTTACTTTCTATTGTTTTAATTAATTTCGACAATATTTTAGTTTAGTTAGAATACAAAGTAGTTTCTAAACTAGTATTGCTATTTATATGTCTGCCACAAAAACTTTGGTACTGAAATAAATTAGTTTGATGTTTTAGAATTTATGAAAGGCATTTATATAATTATTTAAGCCACTATTTTATTTACTCTAGGGTATTTAATCATTTTCTAAAAATGTTGGTCCACCACCACAATTACTTATGAATTATTTGCCACATTTTGAACATATTAGTTTTGAGATGTTGAAAACTTTAAACTTTGACTTTATTTTAATTTTTAAATTTTGAACCGGTTTGAATCAATGTGATTTAGCAACAGTAAAACCGATGAAGTGGCAACATTAACAGGGGATTACTGAGCTTGATTATCTAGGCGTTACAGTCGAACCCATCACAAAGCACCTCTTCCCATGGCAATATAAATCAATCTAGTTGGCCAAACCAAACAAATAAATCAGAGAAGAAATACGAGGCTATAACAATCATGCATAAAAGAGTTCAGAGAAAACTCAAATAACATTCACGGATAGATCTAATCATAAACTCACAATTTTTCTTTCATCGGATCCAGCAAACACACCGATGTCATGGGTGAACATGATCACTTATGGGGCCATCGTCCCCTTGTGGTTCGGCAAGGGGGAAAGTCACGTTGGACAAAGAGCGCAGGCCATGAAACAACACGACGGTGGTGACATTGGTGGTTTTTATCCAGGTTCGGGCCATTGGGAAGCATAAAACTCTACTCCTGCTTTGGTGGATTGGATGGAGGAACACGATGAACACGCAACACTCAAGCCCGGCAAGGTGGCCTCGGGGAGAGGTGCTATGCGTGTACAAGTGTGTAAGGGTCTGAATTCTTTGCTAGGTTGCCTTGGACCTCCTTTTATAGCTTAATGGGTAACCACAGTGGCAAAACAGTCTTTATGTAGTGATTAGATAGCAAACAGTGCTATCGTACCTAACTCTGACAGTTAGGACAAAGTGCATTAAATGCACTGCTAGGTGTCATGTGCTTCCTTTTGAGCTTGCGTTCGTTTTTCCCTTGAAGAGGAAAGGTTGATGTAGCAAAGTAGAGATAAGTATTTCCCTCAGTTAAGAACCAAGGTATCAAATCCAGTAGGAGATACAAGCAAGTCCCCAATCTATGCACCTGCACAAACAATCAAACACTTGCACCCAACGCCATAAAGGGGTTGTCAATCCCTTCATGATCACTTGCAAAGGTGAGATCTGATAGAGATAGATATAAATGATTACCAAAACGTAAAACAAAGTAAAAGTAAATAAAACACAGCAAGGTATTTTTGGGTTTTTTGGTTTTTAGATATGAAAATATATAGTGGAAAATAGACCCAGGGGCCATAGGTTTCACTAGAGGCTTCTCCCTTGAAGGCAAATAATACGGTGGGTGAACAAATTACTGTCGAGCAATTGATAGAAAAGCGCAAAGTTATGACGATATCCAAGGCAATGACTATGCACATAGGCATCACGTAGACCGAAACGATTCTGCATCTACTACTATTACTCCACACTCGACTGATATCCAGCATGCATCTAGAGTATTAAGTTCATAAAGAACGGAGTAACGCCTTAAGTAAGATGACATGGTGTAGAGGGATAAACTTAAACAATATGATGAAAACCCCATCTTTTTATCCTTCATGGCAACAATACAATACATGCCTCGCTACCCCTACTTTGTCACTAGGTGAGGTCACCGCAAGATTGAACCCAAAACTAAGCACCTCTCCAATTGCAAGAAGTACCAATCTAGTTGGCCAAACCAAACTGATAATTAAAAGAGAAATACAAAGATATCAAATCATGCATATAAGAATCTAGAGAAGATTTAAATAATATTCATAGATAATCTGATCCTAAATCCACAATTCGTCGGATCTCTACAAACACACCGCAAAAGAATATTACATCAGATAGATCTCCAAGAACATCGAGGAGAACATGGTATTTCTAATCAAAGAGAGAGAGAGTAAAGTACTCACGCTTCATCAGAAGGGCAATAGAGTTGGTGTAGAAGCCCTCCGTGATCAAATCCCCCTCTGGCAGGGTGCCAGAAAAGGCCCCAAGATGGGATCTCACGGGTATAGAAGGTTACGGCGGCGGAAAAGTATTTTGGTGGACGTTTCTATTGGTTTGCGAATATTTCTGAATTTATAGGCCAACGATTAGGGTTGGAGGACTCCCATGGGGGCCACAAGCCAGGGAGCCCCCTAGGCGGCATACGAGGGCTTATGGAGCCCTCGGGACTCTTCTGGCTTCCTCTCCTACTCCTACGTGTGTATTCTGGTCCAAGAAAAATCATCGTAAAGTTTTATTCTGTTTGGACTCCATTTGATATTCCTTTTCTGTAAAACTCAAAAACAAGGAAAAAACAGAAACTGACACTGGGATCTGGGTTAATAAGTTAGTCCCAAAAATAATATAAAATAGCATATTAATGCATATAAAACATCCAGAATAGATAATATAATAGCAAGGAACAATAAAAAAATTATAGATATGTTGGAGACGTATCAAGCATCACCAACCTTAATTCCTGCTCGTCCTCGAGTAGGTAGATGATAAAAACAGAATTTTTGATGTGGAATGCTACCTAACATATTTATCCATGCAATTTTCTTTATTGGGGCATGAATATTCAGATCCATAAGATTCAAAACAAAAGTTTAATATTGACATAAAAACAATAATACTTCAAGCATACTGATAAAGCAATCATGTCTTCTCAAAATAACATGGCCAAACAAAGTTATCCCTACAAAATCATATAGGCTGGCTATGCTCCATCTTCATCACCCAAAGTATTAAATCATGCAGAACCCCGATGACAAGCCAAGCAATTGTTTCAGACTTTTGAAGTTCTCAAACTTTTTCAACTTTCACGCAATACATAAGCGTGAGCCATGTATATAACACTATAGGTGGAATAGAATATGGTGGTTGTGGAGAAGACAAAAAGAAGGAGATAGTCTCGCAAGAACTAGGCGTCTCAACGGGCTACAGTTATTCCCATCAATAGATAACAATGAGTGAGTAGGGATTGCCATGCAACGGATGCACTAGAGCTATAAGTTTATGAAAGCTCAAAAAGAAACTAAGTGGGTGTGCATCCAACTCTCTTGCTCACGAAGACCTAGGGAAATTTGAGGAAGCCCATTATTGGAATATACAAGCCAAGTTCTATAATGAACAATTCCCACTAGTATATGAAAGTGACAACATAGGAGACTCTCTATCATGAAGATCATGGTGCTACTTTGAAACACAAGTGTGGTAAAAAGATAGTAGCATTGCCCCTTCTCTCTGTTCTCTCATTTTTATTTTTATTTATTTATTTGGGCTTCTTTGACCTCTTTTATTTTTTGTAAAGTTCGGAGACTCTTCCCAACTTCTGAGGGAATCATAGCTCATTGCTTACGCACAAGTGTGGTAAAATGAAGATCATCACACTTGTATTTACTTACAACTCAAGAATTACAACTCGATACTTAGAACAAAAATATGTATCTATATTGTAACAGCCTGGTTTTTTGCCCTTTTCTTTTTCTTTTTGATTTATTTGATTTTTGCTCTGATTTTCTTTTTGGAGTGGATCTGTGGCCTTGTCACTTGGGAAATCATCTTCATTTCCTATCCCAAGTGACTCATCATCTTCAAAACTTTCCCAATATCATGTCACTTCACTGCTTGAGCAAACCCTAAATTCTTTTTTCTCAGGAATATTCCTTTTTCTATTAAAGGAATGACCCTATTTGCCCCACGTTGTGAAGCAACCTATATTTCTGTCACTCCCAAAATTCCAAAATAATTCTCATAATTTATTTGGGTCATATATTGCTCAAATATGCCCAAACTTTCCTGTCCTAGACTAAGAATAATTCCCCAATAATTATTCTTCATTTCTGTCCAGTGTGGCTTTCTGTGAAGGAAGTGCCACCTATCCAATCTTGTTTGCTCCCAAACTTTTTGGGCAGGATATATAATCTAAATCATTGCGTCATGCCAAAATTCAACTTTATTTGCCTAGCCAATCTTCCTCGGCATTTTTTCAAAGTTTTTTTTCAAACATAAGCCATTGTGAAGGATGTAGTAGCTAGGAGTGTCCAAATGAGTTGAAATTTTGCAAACTCCTTCATGTGCTCATATTATCACACTCCACCAAATTTGAGCCCCATAAAATCATCTATGTGAGCACATGATCAAATCTTTGTTTCTGGCAATATTTTTCAGGTTGTGAAGCAAGTATATTTTATATTGCTTGATTAATTCTTAGAAATTAACGGATCCTGCTCCTACACAAATAACCTCTCTCCACCAAATTTGGGATCAATTCATCAAGCCAATATTTCTCTAGATTTTTCCCAAGTTTCTGGACAGAGAGGATGTTTGTGAAGCAAGTACCATTTTGGCTTGTCCATTTGGTATGAAATTTTTACAGCATCTTCATATGCCCAAATCATTAGTCCTTGCCAAATTTCAGATCAATTGGCTACTCCATGTGAGTGCACCTTCCCGATCAAGTTTCTGGACCCAAACGGCAGTTGGAAAGCAAGTAGGTTATTTTGTGGTCCAAGTCGCCTCATAAGCCCCAAGATTATAGTCCTTCCTTAACCTCCCATACAGTTCATTTGGTACCAATCAATTCTCTGTTGAGCACAGTGGCTTGATAAAGTTTGATACAACAAACTTTAATCGATGCCTAACTCAAATGCAGAGCCTCTTCTCTCGAGGTATTGATTTCTACAGTCTCCAGGGTGGAGAGACAACACCCCAGACATAGTTTTCCATCCTCTATAGTCCTCCCTGTGTCTTGTCCCATGGTGACCGCGCAGCTGGCATGCAAGTCACGCGCTCTGCGTGCTGTGGCCGCGTCCTGGATGTCTTCTAGCTTCGGCCTCTTTTCCCCTCGTTGTCTTCACGAGCGTGACCGTGTCTAGCCGCCGTGCCTTATCATCGCCACCTGCCTGGACCCATCTCTCTCTCCGGAAACCTCCTCACTGACGCTTGCCGCCGTGCGCCCACGGGCGAATAGTGCCGACATGGCATTGAATGCGCCCGTCTTCTTCCTCCCCGTGCTCCCTTGGCTCCCTCTACCCCATGAGCCTCCTCTTATCCTCCTCCGTCGTCTACCTCTGAGCTCGAGCGCGTGCACATGCATCCGCGGCAACGCCAGCTCGACCCCCTCTTCCCTTGCCTATATAAGGCAGCCCTGGTGTTGTATCTATGCGCCATCGACCTCATCGCACCTCCTCTAGCCCCCGTGACCACTTCCCCGAGCTCGAGCCGCCCTCCACGACCACCATTGCCACCATGGCCGCTGCCTCGGCTCGCCTAAATTGGCACCCTGCCGAGCTTCTCTCGCCCCTTCCTCTCCACCAGAACCACCACTTCACTCCGGCGACCATTCCCACCTACTCGCCTCGTCGCCGGAGCCACTTTTGGCCGCCGCCCCGTCCTTTGTTGCCTCCAAGCTGCGGTCGCCCTAGTCTTCCCCGGTGCCGGTCCTCCCTCTGGATGAGCAAGGCGCAGCCGCCCGAGTCCGCACGTGCCTCCCGCCCGACCGGAGACAGCCGGAGCTGCCCGGGCCATCATCGGCGTCGCCCTCCCCTGCTTCCCTCCTCTGGTCTGTCGGGGTGCGAGGAGGACGACGACGACGCCCAGCCCAGCTGGCCAGGCGGGCCCCGCTTCCCCGCGCGACCCCACCTGCCAGCCACTCTGCCGTTGACCCGCCTCGCCACGTTGGATAAGTGGAGACGTACTCCTCGGAGTACGCTTTCCCTTATCGAAAGCGTATTTTCTTCTTCTGCGGGCCAGAATGTGTTTTCCTCTCTGGAAAACGTATATCCTGAAAATATGCATTCAGTTTTTCAGCTGAGGGCCTGTTTGTGATGATTTTATTACAGATAGGTCCCTAGCAGAAAAAACCTTATAACTTTTCACTCCCTACTCCAAATGAGGTGATTCCAAAGCCCACTTCTTTATCTCGTCGAGCCTGTTCCGTTGGTATCATTTTCCCCTCCGAGAGAGAATGTTTTCCGGCGTTTATTTTCGTGAGTTTCTCACACTTCCTCCCGGTGAATCCATCCCTTCGAGGGAAGCCACACCCTCCATTTGCATGATTGCAATGCAATGACATGGTTTAACTTATTTGAAATTATTTAAAATATTGTTTTAGCTACATGCGATCTTTTAAATGGCATATCTCAGAGTATTATTTTGATCTTGCTATTGCCATGATATTGCTTGGAGTTTTAGGATAATTCTGTTGCAGTTTATGAGGATGACATATGGCCATTGGATTATTAGTGGCTTATATTATGATTATTTTTATATTGATATCTGGTATTATATTTTGGAACTTTGGATGTCATGTTGCCTTTGGATTATTAGTGGCTATTATGATTATTTTCATGGTGGTATTTGAAATTATGCTTTGGGGTATTACTTTGGATGTCATGTTGCCTTTGGATTATTAGTGGCTAATATTATTTCCATCATGATGCTAATTGATATTATGTTTTGGAGTATGATTTCAGAGATGATGCTTGCATGTGAATCTTAGTTGGATAGCTTGTTCTTGCTATTGGAGTAGTAGTATTATCGTTCTTGGATTCATCATGATAGTAGGATTATGCTATCCTCGGAGTATTTTTATATGACGATATTATGCCTTGGATTAGTTGTTGGATATTTCTACGACTTGGATTAAAGGTTGATAGATGATATCGGAGTATTAGTTATCGCAGAGATACTTTGGGGATAAATTCCGTCATTTAGTTGGTCAGGTGCCACCGAACCGGGCTTTTCCAGTGCAATCACATTTGCCTTTTATGGGAAGGCCCTAATGCGATGCTATTGTCGTGCCTCTTGCCGGTTCCTCCAACAAGGGAAGGTTATGGGCGCGTGCTACACTGATCAGGTAGGCGGACATAAGCCTTGTGTGCCCGTAGTTGGATAGGGCCCTTTTTGTCCCCGTTTGGGACCGTTTTTGTTTTGCCACGATGGTGGCATTGATGTATTTGGTAGACACGGGGCCACCCATGACTTAGCCCAGAAGGGAGTTGG
The DNA here is from genome assembly GCA_021605145.1 of Aegilops bicornis. NCBI lineage: Eukaryota > Viridiplantae > Streptophyta > Magnoliopsida > Poales > Poaceae > Aegilops > Aegilops bicornis. The sequence goes on from CM038671.1 coordinate 609,455,279, forward strand.
TCGGAGTTGCTAGGAGAGTGTCATGGCAGTAGATCGGTTTTGTCGGAACGCCGTTGGTCCACCCGAATGGGAGTGCGAGGCCATGGGTTCCGTGGTGTGGGTAAAGTGCGCTACCTCTGCAGAAAGTGTGTGTGTGTTAAATCTATCGATAGCCGCGTCCTCGGTCATGGGCACAAGTTCGTCCTAGGTCACACCGTTCGATCAATACTCACGTGACGGAATGACTTATAGGTGATTTATGTGTTGATATATTTGAGCAGTAACAGTTTGGCAGGATCTTGATGATGATGTTGAGAGGATCTTGAGGATGATCATTCAGATTGTGATGTAGTCACGAGGTGATCATGTGGATGTTTTGATCACGAGGTGACCGATATGGTATATTGCTTGGCCGAATAGCCAAGAGTGAGATGATTATTGAGATTTGAGATGTTGGTTTATTAGTATTGTAGTAGTTTCCTATCAGGTTTAGTAGTTGCTTTCTTATCATAGTAGTGGTTAATAACTTAATTTGTTAAATGCTATGTTATTGTCTTGCCTTGATGTTTATGGTTGTTGTGATCTTGCAAGTACATTCAATGTACTGACCTGGCGTGTCATGCCAGATTTCCGGTGATGCAGTGATTGACTGATTGCTTGTCGAGGTTACCGTGCGTGCGAGCTAGATCGTGTCCCACCCAGAGTCCTTGCGGAGTGGAGCTCACCATCTTCGTCGTTGTTCCGCTGCTAGAAGTATTCTGCTGTTACGTGTTGTTCTGCTGCTAGCATAGAGCTACCTTAGCAGGCGTAGTGTCGCCATGCTGAGTTGATCCTTTCTAACATTAGACGCTTGTATTATTATTATTTGTAATAAGAGATGATTTGTTCTATGTCAAGCAGTGCCGTATTCCAGAGACTTCTCCTCGATCACTGGGCTGGAATACGGGGTGTTCCAGTTCCTCTGAGCCGGGGTGCCACACGCTTGGTATCACAACAGGTCTGGCTGTAGGACGCACTAGTAAGCGCGAGTGGTAGAAACCGGTAGAAAACGGTAGTTTAGAGTCTATCTTGTTTGTTGCATTTGGTTGCTGCATTTTTTTGTGCATAGCATGCATATAGACTTATTATTTTTGCTACTAATAGTTTATCTTGTGAGTGTAGCTGGCACCAGTTCAGATCTACTACAGCTCAGCCCCTGCATTGTTCCAGCTTCTTTTCTTGCTCATTCTTTGGTGTTTGGCGTCATTTCTGTCCCATAAAAGTGATGCCAAGTGATCCCGACATTGTTTTTCAAAATGGTGCTCAGGTATCATGCCGATATCCTTCCTTCAGCCATTTTGGTGATGGACATGCTCCATCCCAAATCGTCCTTTTATTTCGTCGTGTGGGCAACCCTTAATGATCTTAGCTATCTAGAAAGAGTAATGTCGGCAGACTCAATTTTCCCCGCTATCCTATTTCTTGGACGAGTACGGATCTTTTTCCGTCTGCTTGGTAATAATGTGGTCACGGCATTCATGTCCCGCTACATGGTTACCAAGTATGTCCATGCTTCCGAGCTAGTATAGGTTGCTACCTTGCTAAGCTAGCACTTAATTGGTGTAGCAATGTTTACACAAATTCTTCCACACATTGATTCGTCCTCGTGCATACCGTCACAGCATGTTAGATCATAGTACCGGAGATCCCGCGAGATTTGTGTGCTTAAGTAGGTATGCATATTGTGTGTATAGCTGTAATATGTGACTTTGTTTGTCTGTGGATTGATTGTTGTGTGCTTTTTTTAGTTGAGTTTTCTTTTTCTTCTTTATTTTGGGCCCTTGGTGTTACCCTATTTCCCCTTATGGAAGTTGCTCATCCTCTGACACCAGACAATAAGGATTTCAAATATTTGGAAGAAGCTCAGCTGAACATTATGGTATACCCAGTCAGCTGCATTATAGTATTAATATCCGCTCAGAATACCAATGGTGTCTTGGATTAATTATCAGCATCCAGTCTACATCAGTACGAAATCCTCGCAGCAGTAATGATCCAGCCAGTAGGAAGACAAGTCAATTGCAAGACCAATAGAATATTTTTAGTCAAAGGTATGGATCAGATACAAAGTTTTGGCTCAGCAATGAAAGATGCTTAAAATGGGTCATCATCCGCAAGAAAGCCAGAATGTGCTATGATCAAGGAAGACAGTACAACAATTTTTCTCATGCAAATAATCAGCCGCAGAATATTATGGTTGTGTGTATGGTTTTCAGTCTGCCTATCACATTATAAAGTTTTGGATATGAGAAACTCAGTATTCCTTCACACGCTATCGGAAGAAACGTATGATGCAAGGCTCCTCAACACTGCTTCCTCCTTCTCTGGATGAACAGTGAGCGTTGTTGAGGGGGTTTGCATGAACAGTTCCCGGTGGGGGTTGGATGAACAGGACCCCGTGGTAGTAGAGGCCGTTGCCGCTGGATGAACAGTACCCCAATCGATCAAGCCGGTGGATGAACAGGACCCCGTGGAGGGCTGGATGAACAGAACCCCCTGGAGGGCTGGTTGAACAGTAGCCGGTGGAGGGCTGGATGAACAGTAGCCCGTGGAGGGGTGGATGAACAAGACCCCATGGAGAGGGCTGGTTGAACAGTAGCTGGTGGAGGCTGGATGAACAGGAGCTCGTGGATGAACAGTCGCTGGTGGAGGCTGGAGGAGGTCGACGGTGGATGAACACTAGCCCGTGGAGGCAGTCGATTGTGGAGATGAACACTATCCCGTGGAGTCCCGTTTTGCGGTACGCCACACCCCTCCCGATGAACAGGACCCCTGTTTCGACCATAGCACTCCAACACAAGTCTGTTTCCTCCGTTTTGCGGTACGCCACAGCCCTCCCAATCAACAGGACCCCATTTCCACCGTAGGAGGTCCATTTCCTCCTTTTGCGATCGCTGAGACCCCTCGATGAACAGGATCCCGTTTCCACCGTGGCGGTCAAACACAAGGCTGTTTCTCCGTTACTGCTGATGCATGAGCCTTGTTTCCATCGGCTGTTCCGTCCAAGCGGTTGGCTCGGCGAAAAGCACGCTGCCTGCTGCCTCCTGATGAACAAGACGCATTCCGTTGCCTCCCCATGAACACGACGACGACGCTATTTCTCCGTTTTGACCCAGCCACAGCCATATACACGAGCCCTAGCCATATGTATGCGAGAGTAGGCGTTCGAGACCCCGCCCGTATCTACGTACGTGGCCGTATTTACTTCCTTGCAACATGGCCACTTTACATATGTGTACATGCTACGTGTGCGCCTCTACTACGACACGTGCCCTTCCTTACACGGACGCAGTTCATCGCTGTAGCCTGCAGATGGACCGATCGTATGTACGTACAAGTTCGCGACCAGAATGACAACGCTACATACGCTTCGACCAGGTGGGTCCCGACTGTCAGGCACTTCCTTGCGTGGGAAGATGTAGCTGGTGGGTCCCAGCAGTCAGGGGGGAAACATTTTTTCGCAAAATAAGGTGGCCCGTCCGATGGGTCCCTGTTGTCAGGTGGAGGAATCATTATTTTGCACGTAATAAGGAGGCACTTCCTTGCTGCGGCCGTGGAGCCAGCTATCAACCTCTCCACATACAGTATACTCTTCTGATGCAAGTCGTTCCTTGACCACGTTGACCACTCCGCGCCGAGAGCACCAGGGCGGTGGACGATGGCGAGGCCTAGGAAGGGGGCGACGCAGAGCCGGGGAAGACGCGACAGTGGAAGCCCATGCGGAGAGGAGTACGAGGGTTCACTGGTTCGGCTACGGTGTGAGGCTGCCATCGCCGCAGGGCCTGGCCAGCGGTGGGAGTAGTAGGGGCAGTGAGGCCTCGGCGGCAGCACAGCCAGCCATGGGAGGCAGGAGCAGACGGGAAGACCGACGCTGCTCTGGGCGGCTGGAGCAAGAAAACCAGAGGTTGAAGAAGCACTACGGCCATTGGATGGACATCGTATGGTCACTGGAGCTGGAATCGTTCATATTCAATAAGTTGACAAAGCCCTCCGTCCCCATCAACTTAGTAGGCCTACAAGTCAGCCTCCCACTATGCTAGGTCCCAGCTAGGAGGGGGAGTATTCATTTTTTGTGCGCAATAAGGAGGCACTTCCTTGCGTGCGAAGATATAGCTGGTGGGTCCTAGCTGTCAGTGGGGGGAACATATTTTTCACGAAATACAAAGGCCCTTCCGGTGGGTCCCAGATGTCAGGTGGAGGAATAATTGTTTTGCGCGTAATAAGGAGGCATTTCCTTGTGTGCGGCCGTGGACCTAGCTGTCAGCCTCTCCACGTATAGTCCACTTCCGATGGATGTCGTTTGTTGACCACGTTGACCACGCCGCACCGAGAGCACTAGGGCGGTGGACGACGGTGAGGCCTACGAAGGGAACGACACGGAGCCGGGGAAGACACGGCAGTGGCTGCCTGTGATGGGGAATCTGAGGTTGACTGGTTCGGCTGCCGTCGCCGGAGAATAACAGCAGGTGTGGGTGAGTAGAGGGATGGCTAGGCCAGCGATGGGAGTACGGTGGGGCGGTGAGGCCTGCGCGGTAGCACAGCCGGCCGCGGGAGGAGGGAGCAGGCAGTCCCATCGGTGCTTGTTTAGAGCTGCTGTTGCAGGAAGAGCAGAGATTGAAGAAGCACGACGGCCATTGGATGGACATCCAACAGTCACTGCTTGTGCGTCAACCTTTTCTTTAGGAAAGCCTCAATTCCGTGGGAAACCGCATACAACCCATCTGACATTATTTCTAATAATTTACAACCATTCGCTAATTCTTAAGGTTTTTCTGGAGCCCATATTCTTTTTGTTAGCATTACAGCCCATATTGTGGCCACAGTTAAAAAATTATACGAAAATTTGCATATTTCGGTGCAATCCGAACCGTTTTTAATCCCGAAATTTCGAGTCACATTCAAACTGATCTTAAAAATAAATGTATATCAATATAAAATCCAACAAATTGTCCATGCATAAAAAGCAATGCAATTTAATATCTCAAAATGAAAAAAAAGAAATTTGAAAATAATAGGCAATTTATAAAAGGTTTGATGTGTTTTAAAAATGTACAACCCATTTCTCATTACTGATAGGCAATTTTCTCGGCCAGCCGAATGAAGCTCTCCTCGTCTTTGCAGCCCAACATGCCTGACGAAGCGACTTACTTGACAAATCACAAAAAGACTAGGCTAGCCATTTTCAGAAAGAACAAAAAAACTACTGGCCTAGTCTGTGGTAAACATAAAAGAAAAGGTTGTCTAGACAGTCCAAAGTGCCCCGCATAGCCTAGTTGACACCCTGCTTCCGTCTCAAAAACCAATTAGATAAATGCCACTCCAATTATGGCGATTCATAAAATGCTACTGCAATTTTCAAACTTTAAAAAATGCCACTGCAATTGTTGCAAATTTGAAACACACCACTACAATTTGCAAACTTTGAAAAACGCCACTCCAGACTTCGAAAAATGCCACTGGAAATGCCATGAAATGGCATTTTTCAAAGTTTGGAAATTGTAGTGGCATTTCTCGGAATCACCAGATTTGGAGTGGCATTTATCAAATTAACACAAAACAAAAATAACTGGGTGAGCTGCTGGGTCCCTGGTGTCAGCCGCTCGTTGTGCAATTCTCTCGTTTATTGACTACGTTTACAATGGCATGGGACCCAGATGTTAGAAATCCATTAGGAGGAGCCATTTTTATTGGCTTGAAATAAGGAGGCACTTGCTTGCGTACTGCCATGACCTTGGTGGGTCCCCGTTGTCATCCTCTCCACGTACAATCATCTCCCCGATTGTATGCAGCGTCAACTGGTAGGCCCACAAGTCAGCCTCTAAACCCGTGGCGGACAAATACAACCCATTTAAAAAATAACAACACATTCCATACGTTCAAATAGGAAGTTCAACATTCAGAGCAAAGTAACAGGTCTGATCCAGATATAGAGCACTGAACTTCCACGTTGACAACCATCATAGCCAAGTTAACTCTCTACTTCCACTAATACTCTAGTCTCTGTTGGAGAAGGCAGTGCCTAGGAGACGCTTAGGCACGGTTAGGCGCTAGGCGATGGCCAAACGCCTCGCCTAGGGCATTAGCGCAAGTCTAGGCAGGGCTAGCAACAGATTGTCTACCCGAGCGAGAAATCTGGCCATATTGCACTAATATACCAAACATGTCATATTCAAATGGCAGTAGCTGGTAGTTAAATTATTAATGTGACCTAAACTAATATTGACACACATATAATACTGTCGTATTTCGGGTTCCGGCATACCCTTGAAGTTCGGACACTGGGTTGCGCGCGGAGATCCAACCCTCCACCGTCTCGCACCTCGCCGAATCGCTGGGACCTAAACTACTAAACGGAACAGCACAAGAGACACGAGATTTATACTGGTCGGGCCACCATTGTGGTGTAATACCCTACTCCAGTGTGTGGTGTGGTGGATTGCCTCTTGGGCTGATGAGGAATAGTACAAGGAAGAACAGCCTCATGAGGGTGCATTCTTGGCGGGTGCGATGAACTGCTAGGTGGGGTTCAGTCGCTCTAGCTACTGGTTTCTTGATGAGGATTCGGATCCCTCTGCCCTGGGGGTGGCTACTCCTATTTATAGGCGAAGTCCCTGGGCCTCTTCCCAAATATTGAGCGGGAAGGGCGCCAACAATTGGCCATTTTGAAGGGGAACAGCGGGTACACTTATCCTGACTAAAGTTGGTCCTCGCCTGCCAAAGGCTCTGGTGATGACGCCTGCTTGGGCTCCACGACGACTCCCTTCCAGCCGTTGGGCTGGTCTTGGTCTTGTTGCACCTAAACAGATGCCTTTGCTTGATGCTCTCGCCTGCGCTTGCTCCCTTTGCACCAAAGAGGAAAGGAGGACCTGCTTGTGGCTGGCGCTCGGCCGGGCGCCCTTGGTAAATCATGGCTTGCGTCATGGGCACCTCGCGAGGTACCCTGCCTTGAACTCTCCGCCTCCTCGCGAGGGTCTTGAGCTTGCATTGATGAAGATGGGTCGTGCTGGGCCTCCTTCGAGCCACGCCGCAGGCCGCAGGTAGGCAAGTCTGGGGACCCCGTTCCCAGAACGCCGATAGTAGCCCCCGGGCCCACGGCGCGCCCGAACTTGGCCGAGCGAGAGAGGTGAAAGGGCAAGTCTGAGCGTCGTGGGCCCTAACAGCCTGCAGCCTTAGGCGGCAGCGTGGCGGTTGATTGACGCGTGCGCCGCTTCCCCATGATGCCTCGGTAACCACCGGATTCGACAAGTCCTGCATGCGAGTCGGTCATGATTACCGGTGATCATGGAGGCCGACGGTTGGCCTTCGCCCGGCTATAAGTATGGAGCAGCGCGCCCTTCCAGTCTATCCTTTCTTGTCTCTCCTTCTTCTTCATGGCTCCACCAAGGAAGTTCTCGGCGCGAGAGAAGAAGGGAAGGGCCGTCGGTCGAGTCTTCCTCTCCTCCGCCTAAGCGTGGTCGAGGTCGCCCTCGCAAGCATCCCGTGGCCTCCACGGCCGTCCCATGATCGTGGGGAGGCTCTCAGCGTGGCGGCAGTGGTTGGCCATGGTCGGGCGTGCCCCGGCCGCGCGTCCCCCAAGGCCGCGCCTCCATGCTGCTGAAGCGCTGCCGGAGTTCATGGTGAGGGCGGAGGAGCCATCCGGCGTCCGGCTTCAGCTCCCGCGCTTCCTCCTGGGTGATCTCCCATCTGGCGCCCTGGGTGGCCTCTGGCTCCAGGCGGATGGCTGCAGCAGCCGGGCTTAGTGGGCTTCTCTGGAGGTCTACGCTGTGAGGAACCTGTTCACGACCAGCGGTGGCAGACGTTCGCTCGCGCTTGTGGTCTTCGCCGCCGGTGCTCCCTGTACTTCAAGTACGACGGCGACGCCACCCTCTATGTGAGGGTGTTCAGGGAAGACGGTCGCCGCATGGGGTGCTGCCTTGAAGACGACGACCGCGGCCGAGGACTCAACCCCGGCGTGGATGGAGAGGGCAGCACGCGGGCGGCTGGCGATGCCCGTGATTCCTCACGTTTCACCAGCTCTTCTTCGGGTGGTGATTCTTCCAGCAGCGGCCGCGGCCAGCCCCCACGTCGCCGCGCCTGCTTGGGGGGTGGCAGTGGGTCCGCTTGCCGCGCTGGTGAAGCGAGAGGAGTCCGCCTTTGAGCTCCGGAGACGGCTCGAGCCTTCCAAGAGGGCGGCGCAGGCGTGCTTCACCTGCTTTTGTCCTTTTCCTTTCTTTTCTCCTGCGCAAAAAGGCAACAATGTGTGGCCCCGTGGGGGCGGGTCTAGGTTAACGCCGTTAATTATTGTACTACTTTTGTTATCCTGATACTGTTCCTTTCTGTTGTACCCCCATTCGCAAGTGAACTCCAGCCGTGGCCGCGGGGGTGACCGACCCAGGCCCCGTGTTCGCGTTGTGCTGCCCGTGAGGCATGGTCATTAGGGGTGCTCCAGCTGTGGACCAGGGCCATGAAAACTTCAGCGATAGGGGCAGGAACGCTCGCGGGGGCTCCCAAGGCTTCTGCCTCGCGAGTCCCCACGCAAGAGAAATCGAGGCAGGAGAGCGAAAAAGATCGAAGAACCACGGACCAAAAGATGGCGATAGTTTCGATAAAAACTCCAAATGGGAATAACTAGTCAACTGCAGAAAGCAAATGAAAAAGCCGCGTCCGGCACCTAGTCTAGTCTTCAACGTCTTCTCACCAGCGCGGAGCTAAGTGCTGCCACTGGGCGTGGGAGGGAGCCCGGGGCTGAGGCGGCACTCTGAGACTCCGTGGCGTGTACAGCCCCAACTCATTATTACGTGAGAGTGTCACGGGCGGCGAGCTTCACAGGCGTTGGCCCTCTTCACAGGCTCCGGGCCTTTCTTCTGGGAAGCGAGCATCATGGCCATTGGCCCTCTTCACAGGCTCCAGGCCTTTCTTCTGGGAAGCAAACTTCACGGGCGTTGGCCCTCTCCACGAGCTCCGGGCCCTTTCCAGAATGCGACAGCTTCACAGGCTTCGCCTTCTTCACAGGCTCTGGGCCTTTCTTCTGGGAAGCAAGCTTGACGGGCGTTGGCCCTCTTCACGGGCTCCGGGCTCTTTCCAGAACGCGACAGCTTCACAGGCGTTCGCCTTCTTCACAGGCTCTGGGCCTTTCTCGAAAAAGATGAGCTTCACAGGCATTCGCCTTCTTCACAGGCACTGGGCCTTTTCCAAAAAGAATGAGCTTCACAGGCATTCGCCTTCTTCACAGGCACTGGGCCTTTTCCAAAAAGATTGAGCTTCACAGGCATTCGCCTTCTTCACAGGCACTGTGCCTTTTCCAAAAAGAATGAGCTTCATAGGCATTTGCCTTCTTCACAGGCACTGGGCCTTTTTCAAAAAGAATGAGCTTCACAGGCATTCGCATTCTTCACAGGCACTGGGCCTTTTTAGGGGTAAAAAATCCGGAGGTGCGGGATGTTCCACGCGTTCTGTATAGGTACTCCCTCTTGAGTCTCCAAGCGCCGCGGGCCAGGCACTGGAAACATGAACAACCTTGAGCGGGCCCTCCCACATGGGAGAGAGCTTATGCAGTCCCTCCACAGAGAGGACCCGTCGAAGCACGAGGTCCCCTACCTCGAGAGTTACGTGCGGATGTTGCGGCGGTGGTATCGCCCGAGTGCCTGCTGGTACCTTGCCGCTCATGGCCGCAGCTTCTCGACGCGCTCCTCCCCGGCCTGGCGTCCCGCATGGCGTCTGCAGCGTTTCATCGAGCGCCCGGGACCAGCAGCGGATCGGCGCTTGACCTCGTGAGGGAGGACCGCCGGCTCCGTAGACCAGGAAGAAGGGGGTCTCTCCAGTTGGCTTGGTTGCGGTTGTGCGGATGGACCACAACACGGACGGAAGCTCGTCATACCAGCCTCTGACGCAGGCCTCCAGTTTCTTCTTGAACATCCTGGTCTTGAGGCCTCTCAGGACCTCTGCGTTGGCCCGCTCGGCCTGTCCATTGCTGCGAAGTGCGCCACCGGCGTAGCATATCTGCGTCCCAAGGTTAGCGCGATGCGTTTTAAAAGGTTCTTTGGTGAACTGCGAACCGTTGTCGGTGATGATGCGGTTCGGCACTCGAACCGCTCACGATGCCCTTGATGAACTTGACCGCAGAACCAGCGGGGATGGCGCGGACGGCCTCAACTTCGGCCCATTTGGTGAATTTGTCCACGGCGACGTAGAGATAGCGATAGCCCCCTGGCGCCCAAGGAAAAGGGCCCAGAATGTCCAGTCCCAAGACCGCAAATGGCCAAGTGAGGGGGATGGTTTGCAGTCCTCCTGCTGACTGGTGGATCTGCTTGGCATGGAATTGGCAAGCCTCGCAAGCCTTCACGAGTTCGATAGCGTGATTGAGCGCGGTGGGCCAATAGAAACCACTGCGGAACGCCTTGCCGACGAGGGCCTGAGACGAGGAATGGTGCCCACAATCTCCGCCATGTATATCTGCTAGCAGTTCCTTCCCCTGTTCCCTGGTGATGCGGTAGCGAGGATCGTCGTTCGGTCGTTTCGGTGAGAGCTCTCCATCCATGATCTTTGTATGCCGTGGCTTGCCCGCGCCACACGCTCTGCCTCCTCTTCCTTCTCCGGCAAAGTTCCACGCGTTAAGTAATTCTTGAGCTCTGTGATCCAGCTCTCCTCTTGAGGTTCCATCGTTAGGAGCAGGCGTGCTCCTGAGGCCGGGCCACAGGCTGAGGCTCCCGAGGCAGGTGGCTGAGGGAGCTCCTCCCGAGGCTGTGCTGTGCTTCATAATGGCGGCATGGCTGAGGGCTTGAAGAGCCGTTCCTCAAAGACGCCCGGCTCCTGGGGTAACCTCCTGGAGGCTCGTTTGGCGATGTCGTCGGCCTCTTGATTGGTGTCGCGGGGCACGTGCTGCAGCTCCAACCCCAGGCTGTTTCTCCATCCTGCGGACCTCCGCAATGTAGGCCTCCATGTGTTCATCTCTTGGCTCGTACACCTTGTTGGAGAAATTGACGAGGAGCTACGAATCGCCTTTGATGGTAAGGCGCTTCACCCCAGGGCAGCGGCAGCCGCCGGACCCGCTCGGCCCCTCGTATTCTGCTATATTGTTGGAGACCTTCTCGCCTCTTTGAAACAGAGCTGCCGGCATAGTAGAGCTTGTCTGGCCGGGAGATATAAGCACTTGCCCCAGCCCAGCGCCTGTCTGGAGAACGCTCCGTCAAGTACATGACCCAACCTTCGGGCGCTTCGCTTCTGGGGAGAGGATCGATCTCGCCCGGCCACGAGGCCGGTGCTACATCCATTCGGCCACGAAATCCGCCAGCGCGGCCCCCTTGATGACTTTGGTGGTGCTGAACTCGAGCTGGAACGCTTGCAGCTCAATGTTCCACTCGGCGACCCTTCCGGCCAAGTTGGGGCTCCTGAGCACCCTCTCCAGGGGGTATGCCGAGACAACCTTGATTGGATGACCCTGGAAGTAGTGCCGCAGCTTGCGTGAAGCCACCAACAGCGTGAGGAGGAGCTTCTGCGACATGGGGTACCGTGCCCTCGCATCCCGTAACACTGTGCTGACGAACTACACCGGGTGCTCGACGAGGCTAGGGGCGTCGGCGCTGGTGGCGTCCTCCGGAAGCTGTGGTGCCTCCCGAGGCGATGACGCCGCCGGAAGATGGGTGCTTGGATGGGGGGCCTCTCCCGCCCTTGGTGTGCTCTGCTGTGACGGCTGATCTTCTTCAATTGTAGTGCTGGCTTCTGCGAGTTCCTTCTGATTCGGTCTTGCCTTAGCTCTAGTGGCCGCCGTGGTCTTGACCTGACGTTCCTCCCTAACTGCTACCAGAGCTGCGCTAGCGGAGTAGGGAGTGGCGGCGAGGTAGAGTACCAAGGGCTCCTGAGGTGTGAGGCCACCATCCTTTGGAGGGCTGGTCAGGTACCTCTTTAGGTCTTGGAACGCTTTGTCGGCCTCTTCAGTCCATTCGAAGGGCCCCTTTTTCTTCATCAGCTGGAAGAAAGGCAGCGCCCGCTCCCCCAATCGGGAGATGAAACGGCCCAGCGCCGTTACGCGCCCCGTGAGCTTCTGCATTTCCCTGAGGGTCTTTGGTGGGCTCATGTCCTCAACTGCCTTGACCTTTGCAGGTTGGCCTCGATGCCTCGGTGGGACATGAGGAAACCCGAGGAGCTTACTGAGGAACCCCAAACACACACTTCTCGGGTTGAGTCGCAGGCTCACTGCATTGAGGCTCGCGAAGGTTTCTTCCAGGTCTTGTATCAAGGTCTTGGCCTCGCGAGACTTCACCACGATGTCGTTAATGTAAGCCTCCACATTCTTCCCGAGCTGTGGGCCCAAGGTGATGTGCATGAGCCGCTGGAAGGTTGCCCCCGCATTGCGCAGCCCGAATGGCATGCATGTATAGCATTACACTCCACACGGGGTTAGGAAGGCCGTCTTTTCCACGTATTCCACCGCCATCTTGATTTGGTGATACCGGGGAAAGGCGTCCAAGAAGCATAACAGGTCACACTCGGCGGTGGAATCGACGATCTGGTCGATGCGAGGGAGCGGGAATGGATCCTGCGGGCATTCTTTGTTTAGGTTGGTGAAGTCGACACACATGCGCTCCTTTCCTCCCTTCTTTGGCACCACCACGGGGTTGGCCAGCCAATCTGGGTATCGGACCTCGCGAATAACCCCCGCGGCTTCTAGCTTGCGGGTCTCTTGGGCGTTGAAGGCCTGCTTTTGGTGGACTGCCTTCTGTATACGCTTCACGGGGCCTTGCGTTGGGGCATACGTTGAGGTGGTGCTCGATTACGCCCCGTGGGATCCCCGCCAGATGATCGGGCTCCCAGGCGAACACCTTCATGTTCGCACGCAGGAACTTGACAAGGGCTTCCTCCTGTTCGGGCTCGAGGTTGGCGCCTATGGTGAAGGTGGCGTTTGTGGACCCGTCCTCGTCGACAGGTATCTGCTTGGTCTCCGCCTTGTCTTGGGTGAAAAACAGCTTCTTCTTGGTCGGCGTAGCCCCCTTGGGCTTGGGGCTTCGCATCGGCGAGCTGCGCTTGAGCCGCCGTCTTGAGGGTGAGCACTGGCGCTTGCGGCGACCTTGATATCCCGGGCACGGTGAGGGCGCTTGCTCCGGGCATCTTCATGAGGTTGTACCCGGGTGGGTTGCGGCCATGAATTTGGCCAATGCTGGATAGCCAAGGATGGCATTGTAGGGGAGGCCGATGGGGTGATGTCGAAGTCGACCAGTTCGTCGCGGAAGTTGTCGTAGGTGCGAAAGGTCACGGAAGCGGATTTGCCCCAAGGAGCTGTATGACCCTCCTCCTCACGCCCGAGAAAGGCGGCTGGGCTGCGATCGCTCCACAGGTATCTGAGAGGAGGTCGAAGGCCTCGGCCGAGAGTACGTTGAGGCGGCGCCGCCATCGATGAGGGTCTGGTGGCGGCAACCTGGCAGATGGTGGGTGTGCGAGCATGGGGCGCACCGAGCGGCCGAGTTGGTGGGGTGGTCCCGAGTCGAAGGCCAGCCTGGCCGACGGCTCCGTCCAGCCGAGGAGCCCCTGCAGCGTGGAGGCGGCGCCGACCAGCGGACGAATGTCTTGACATGGCGGGTGGAAGCGGCGCCTGAGCCGCCAGAGACGCGGCAGCCGGAGGAACGGTGCGGCAGGCGGGTGGCGAAGCTGCGGCTCCTTCCCGAAGGCCGCCGAGAGGAAGGGGCGATGCCCGCTGCCCATCCCCGCCGGGCGGTGGCGGTGTTGGCAGTGAGGCGGTGAACAACGAGGCGCCCGCCCGTCGGAAGCTGTCCAGGCGACACGAGGCGATGGTGGCTCGGCGCCGGGCGCGAGCCAGCAGCGTCGAACATGGCTGCGGTGGTCGGGGAAGAACGAGGCGACGGAAGGCGGATTCCGGCACACCCCTACCTGGCGCACCAAATGTCAGATTTCAGGTTCCGGCAGACCCTTGTGGTTCGAACACTCGGGTGTGCGCGGAGATCCAACCCTCCACCATCTCGCACCTCGCCGAATCGCTGGGACCTAAACTACTCAACGGAAAAACACAAGAGACACAAGATTTATACTGGTCCAGACCACCATCGTGGTGTAATACCCTACTCCAGTGTGTGGTGTGCTGGATTGCCTCTTGGGCTGATGAGGAACAATACAAGGAAGAACAGCCTCGCGAGTGCATTCTTGGCGGGTGCGATGAACTGCTAGGTGGTGTTCACTCGCTCTAGCTACTGCTTCCTTGATGAGGATTCGGATCTCGGATCCCCTGCTCTGGGGGTGGCTGCTTCTATTTATAGGCGAAGGCCCTGGGCCTCTTCCCAAATATTGAGCGGGAAGGGCGCCAACAATTGGCCATTTTGAAGGGGAACAGCGGATACACTAATCCTGACTAAAGTTGGTCCTCGCCTGCCAAAAGCTCTGGTGATGACGCCTTCTTGGGCTCCACGATGACTCCCTTCTAGCCGTTGGGCTGGTCTTGGTCTTGTTGCACCGAAACGGATGCCTTTGCTTGATGCTCTCGCCTGCACTTGCTCCCTTTGCACCAAAGAGGAAAGGAGGACGTTGCGCGGGCTGGCGCCCGTCTGGTGCCCTTGGTCGTCATGGCTTGCGTCATGGGCACCTCGCGAGGTACCCTGCCTTGAACTCTCCGCCTCCTCATGAGCCAGCCTGACGAGGCTGTGCCTGATGAAGCTCCTTGCCGTCCGCCCTGCGAGGCTTGGCCCCTCGCGAGGGTCTTGAGCTTGCGTTGATGAAGTTGGGCTGTCCTGGGCCACCTTTGAGCCACGCCGCAGGCCGCACGCAGGCAAGTCTGGGGACCCCATGTTCCCAGAACGCCGACACACTGCACGGGCTGGCGCCCGACTGGCGCCCTTGGTCGTCATGGCTTGCGTCATGGGCACCTCGCGAGGTACCCTGCCTTGAACTCTCCGCCTCCTCATGAGCCAGCCGGACGAGGCCGTGCTCGAGGAAGCTCCTTGTCGTCCGCCCAGCAATCTGGCCCCTCGCGAGGGTCTTGAGCTGCGTTGATGAAGATGGGCCGTCTTGGGCCTCCTTGAGCCACGCCAGGCCGTGGCGAGCAAGTGCAGGGACCCCGTTCGAGCAGCCGACAAATACCACAAATACACCCTGGTTATAAAAACTATATGACCGCCTAGGCCACACCTAGGCCACGCTTAAGCACCGCCTAGGCACTAGGCGAAGGCCAACTGCCTCGCTTACGCCTACCGCTTTTTCCAACCACGAATCTAGTAGTGTACAAGTACTAACTTACTCTTAGCTAACTAGACGTTGCCGGCCGCCATCTGTGGTACACGCTAAACGCCAGCACCGGCGTCCTCCACCTCGCCTCAGACTTGCCAGAGGTGCGATAGGGCGCTTTGCTCGCGCGCGTTGGCCCTTTCCATGCCGGCGTGGTCCACCGAAGCTTCGGCTTCTAAGAGGGAAACCCACTTGACGAGCTTGGAGTAAAATTTGGCGTCGCGAATGCGTGCCTGCCCGACAGCCTCCAGGGCTATTTGCCGGGCGCGGGCCTCCATGTAGTCGGCCCAGTTGCGGGCGCTCTGCCCACGACTCAGAGCGTCGGTGCGCTACTGCTCCATGTCCCGCTGGTGGCACAAATCAGCAATACGCTGCTCCTCCGCCAGGCGGTCGCGCTCCAACAACTGCTCATACTCTGCATTGCCATCTAAAGACCGATAGAATGCCTCCTCCCTCCATCTGCCTTCCGTTGAAAAGCCGAACACTAGTTCCGGTGATGACCACCTCCGGCGTTGCCTATCTCGGACGGGTGGGGGCATGGCTGACGTAGCGAGAGCGAGGATAAGTGGCGAGTGACGTCGGGACGGTGGGGGCTTATGAGGATAGGGCGAGTTGGGTGATGGTGCCACTAGAGAAGCCCGGGAAGCAGTAATTATAGGCGGAAGGTAGGTGAACTGGTGTGTTGTGGGAAACTCGACGGTCATCGCGGTCATCGAAATTCAATGCATAAGCAGGCATGGCTTAGCGCGCCAGCTTGCCATGGAAAACTGGAAAAACTGAAATTGTGACTGTGTCGTCCCGCCCCTTCAGTGGTGCGTCCACGTCCGTCTGTATGTCGCCGCGCCGGCATGGCGGCCAAACGAGTGCACTCGAATCATCTAGATGAGGTACTCCCTCCTTGTCAAAAATGATTCCACGGATTTAAAAGGCCCGCAACAATAAAAGCACATCTTTTTTTGCATCAGTTAGCTGCCTTAATTACGGCCGGCTGCATGCGGCCACTCAAAATCGCTCGCAGCCAGTACGTGGAGCAGCATGCAATGAGTCGCAGCCGAGTGCACGCATGCAGCCACCTAAATCGCTGGAATTAATTAGGCTTAAACTTCTGCATGCAGTTAATTATTGCCATGCCTTGGTCTTGCTGCTTTGGCTCACGGGACTAATAAACACGGACGGAGGGACTACCTTGGTTGGTGAGATTTTTGAATTAAGCCCTGCAAACCGGAAAGGACGTACTAGTACGTGCGTGATCCACTATTTATTCGTGTAGGATCGAGTAGGTCAGATAGTGTATGTGTAGGATCGAGTAGGTCGGATGGTGTACGTGTACGATCGCATTAGCTGATGAACGTTAGCTGGGAGATAGGGCATTTGCGAATGTTTTTGCTGGCAGTTTCTTCAGATTCGCATGGCATTTTCTTCAGAGCAGCTTGTCAGTTTCTTCAGAGATATGCATTTTCATTCAAAAAACTGCCAATTCGGATCTTGTGTCGCAACTAAAACTGCTAGGAGCGCATTAGTAGGCTAGCTAGTGATCGATCAGTAAGTTGTAAACACTGAACGAACAGAAATAAGGAACTATTAGTAACTTGTAAACACTGAGAACAAAGAAATAAGGATCATGTTGTGCACAGCAGTAAGAGCTGATCCGTTCGCAATGTCCACACGAGACTCACAGGCCTGGCATTGTAATATGTTCATTAGTAACCCAAATTCAAAACCAACTAGTACGATTCCCATACATAAGATCAACATGTTAATGCATCTCAATGATTCACAATTGATATACAAATATGTAGCTCCAAAAGCAAAGATCTAGAAAAAACATATGTTCTTCCTACTAACATGGATGCTTCTCTTGGCCAACAGTCAGTACAGACTGATAGAAAATTTTGTTTGTGAACTCTACAATTCCTCTTGCAAATGTAAGTGGTTTCACCAATAGCTGGAACCATGAGAATGAACCACACATGATGGAGGAACATCCACTGAATATGATTTGGTCTTCTCTCGATCACACGGCGAGACTATTTTCGGAATACAAACTTTAACTTAGGCAAAATGATGCCCATTGTATAATCAGACCAAAGCAATGAAGCACCTAGTGTTGGCCAATAAATAGTACAGTACTACTTTTCTGCAGTCCATGAAGTGACTATCCAATCTTTCTGTGTCTATTTTCAAATGGCACTGCATGCAGTGACTATACTATTCTCTTGTGCAGTTCAACCAAAATTGTGGTCACTTTATTTGTTTGCCAAATGGCAATGGGCAGACATCTCTGTCTGTACAAGTATCAAGTAGCTAGTAAACATATACCCCACCTTGTATTTTCGGTTTAAATACATCTCTTCAGCTTAGCATCTGTCATGTTTTGCACTAGACAATTTGATACAGTCATGTTCTGCCCTGGACAATTTCATACTGAATTGATTTGCTGGTTTAGAGCAGAAATATAGCGCCGATTCTTCATCAGACCAAGGATATCCATGTTCGCAGTGATGGAAGAGGTGAAATCGATACAACTGAAATTGAGCATCTAATCAATGAATCATGTCCTGCACGTCCAATGTAGGTCCACCCTGACAAGAAATTCACATGCAAACCACTAGTATTACTATCTAATGACTATACAAAAGAGTAGCAAGATAGTAGCAAACCATGTACCTCCGTAATGAACAGCTCATAGTGCCACGAAATTGGATATAAAGGTTTGGAAGAAAACATGCTCCTAATGTTGAACCATTTTGACTTTTTGTGCAGTTCCACTAAAATCGAGCATCCCTGTTTGCCTAGATATTGAAAGTGTGATTACTATAAAAGTGGCACTAGTTGAAGCATAGACTCACAAATATAAGCATTCCAATTTCTAAATGGGAAAAGGTAGCAAGACTGTTTCTAACCACCTGTTTGAAGGAATAAATAAGGCAACATCGGCTCATGTGAGGAAGGCATATATAGTTCTTTCTGAAAGAATGATGGATTCCTGACCTTTCCTCTTCTTTTAAGCATATTTTGTGCAGTTCAATTAAAATAAAATGCCATCCCCTCCTTGACAATTCAGTGACACTGTACAAAAGGAAATGACTTAACATTACATCATGATGTCAGGTATGTAGTCGACAGACATTAGAGACAAATATAGAGACCTCCTCCGATAACATAATGAACATTAATTTTAACAAAGGTGTGACTAGCTTTACCGGGATAATTTGAGTGCACTATATAACCTCTGTTCCTTAATATAAGACGTTTTCGCAGTTCAATTTAAAGTACCCAACATCTAGTATTTAGGAAAACAGGTAGTAGTTTTCTTGAGCACATATCTGGGAAAGCTTGCCACACTTTATTTATGTCCATACGCTAATGTAACACCATTCAAATAGTAAAAATATACACTAATCCAGTGGCTAGTGCAACAGTAGAGTAGTTATTTTATTACAAGGTACAGTAGAATGGTTTTACTGAGCATATTTCAATAAACTCTAGCACTGGAAGATTTCTATAAGAATTAAAAATACAAAATGTAAAGGTAACAAGTTTCAGCATTGGTATACTAGCTGTGCATGAGCATTTAACTAAATACAAAACTCTGAAGATAACTAGCATTATTAACTAATGACAGTATAAAAAATTTGGAAACCATGTACCTTCAAGGTAAATATCATTTCGAACTCGAGGGGACCTAAAAATTGCTATCCCAATCTTGATAATCGGTCAAACATAAAAACTTGATCAAACGAATCAAGAGAACAGCCGGAGGAGGAGGTGCCCACTCTTGACATTTCCTCTTGACACTGTACAAAAAAAATTGACTTATCTCATGAAAGTGAGGTATGTAATCTATAAGCATTAATAGTGCAAAAATCTGAAGGTAGTAACAAGATTCATCATTGGTATACTGGTTGTGCAACAACATTAGAATTCCTTAGTTGAAAAACTTTAATACATCCACAATTAACAGCTAACCCTGAAATAATCTAGTGACATTAAATGGCATTGCTTAAATTTATCGGTGGCATTAGACTGAGTGCGGCATTAGTTAAATGTGGCATCACTTTAGTAGTAGAATTGCTTGACTTGACTGCTGTCGTTATACTAACAGCAAAAAAGTGGCAATAAAAGCATGGAAGGCCCATTCAGAAAGTGAGCGCACCAGTATGATGTACCTCCATGGACGCATACAATGGTGAAGGAGGTATGGTTGCCCAGAGCAACAAATATCCAGGCAGCATATGTGGATTACGTCCCATTTTTGTTCTCTTTAGCCACCTTTTTCATATGTGAGAACAACAAACCGATCGACTTGGTCATTCTCTATTGCATTGTCATGCCTTTCTACCCTTCTTCAACCAAGAGACACGAGACTCGTTCCTTAGGTACTGATTTTCCCCTTTTTAACCTAGATGCGGGTTCGATTCCTACTCTCTTCGACAATACAGTCTCCCTTCCTTTCCTTATTCAACCCAGACATGGCTTAGTCTGCATGAAGTAGGGTTTCCTTTAATAGTGCAAATTAAGGTTTTCATCTGCGTGACCAGCAGAGCAGAGGATAGAAAATTGGGAAGATGGTGGAGTGGAAAAAGATCCACATGCAGCAACGTGGCAGATGGGGCAATAGAACAAGGGTATGGTTCGAAAAGAGGTACCATACCTGAGGGTCGGCGAGAAGTAGCTTCGCTCATGGTCGTCATCCTCCGCACACACTACGGTAGCGAGCTTGGGGACGGAGGCCATCCCGCGCGGGCGCTAGGTCTAAGAGGACGGCCTTGTCGTCAGTGCGTGACCTCGCTCGCCGACGAGGAGTGCGTCAATGCTGCACGTCCTTTTTTTCCCCGGCGGATCTGTGACCACTGGTGAGGAGGGAGAGAGAGGCCGTCTTTATTAAATCTAGAGAGAGGGTGATAGTGTGAGAAGCAAGTGGGCAGCCCTTACCAAGAAAGCGCTAAAGCTCCAGCCTATATATCTATTTTATACTACTAGTACTAGAGGTGGAGTAGTGGTAGGGTAGTTTATATTTTCTTTGCATACAGTACCAGTTAGTCATGCTTCAAAACTGAACGGCATGCCATTAAAAAAATAAAGTCGAGAAATAATGCGGCACTTCGAGCCAACGCGGCCAGATCGCATTTTACACGAAAATTGACACACCATGTTTCGTTGACAAGTGGTCCCGTTCCAACATGTCAGTGATACGACGGTGAGTCCTTTTGTACAATTTCCGAACAGACGTCTATGTAGGCCGGGGCGCCTCTTTGTGTACCGTGGTAACCGTCCACAGCCTCTTCGCCTTCCCCTCTCGATTTGGAACTGCTATCGCACGCTCTTCCTCCCTCCTCCATTTGCCTTCACCCTTCCTTCTGCCATTGTTCGATCGTCTTCTCCATGGAGGAACAAGTCGAAATGACCTGTTATTCTTGCCCCGATCCGAAAGATGGCGTGGTGGAGGAACTCATTGATCGGTCTTGACGTCATCACCTTGGCTAGCATGGCAGGTTCATTCAAGACCATTCTCGACTCAACTAATAACATCATTACAAGGAACCCAAGGGTCCAGGAGCGGTTTGATCTCCCTTATCTTCTTCGCTATAAGCCTGTTCGCATGGGCGCGAATGATGGAGGCCTCGCCTTGTGCAAGTTGATGCCGCTTGATAACGATACGTGTGATGTCAAGATGCCATCACTTAAGGGTAAGGCCAGGGCTGGCGCAAATAGATATTGGGTTGTTTATATTGAGTACAATTGCGTGTGTAAATTTGTGAATGTGTACACTCGTCAGCGGATTCCACTTCCAAAAATCTCAGAGTGCCCTAAGGTTGATCACATAGATGATCTACGTACGTTCAAATACGAACATGGTGGCTGTCGTCTACGAAAGATAGCAATTTGTCGAGTTCCCAACCTCCCTTGGCATTACTAGAACTATGAAGTTGTTGCTATCTTCGACAAGCTTGTTGCCGTTGTTACTGATTCCACAGTTCGTCCATGGATATTGCTAAAAAATCAGTTTCTGTACATGGATGAGTACTGTGATGCAATTGAATACGAGGATCTTGTGTTTGCTGCCACCACTAGTGGCACTATTTTTGCATGGGATCCTTGTAGTTTTGGTACGTTTGTCTTCCACCGTAATTATAATTGTTTCATCCACATGCATGCGGGTTAGCAAGTCTCCCTTTACTAATTAACCTTCTTGTGTTTCCAAGGTCCTGTGAACATTCCACCACCTATACTTGAAATTTTTATAGCCAAGGGGGAGATGGTGATGGTGATGATCACGGGCATGAGCACGAGCAGAACTTATATACTCAGTGGCGCTTGGCAACTAATTCGATGGATCACCTCTTCTTGTCTGTATACAGTGCAGTGAGATTGTTACTACTGAGGGAGCATGTGTTGTCTCCCATGGTCGCCCTCTCCGGACCTATTCCAACACCCGTTGCAGGGCATTGGGGACGGATACTAGTGTGCTAGCGCCAACACCTTCTCCCTGGTTCAGTATTGATAGTCTTGGAGAACACTCGCTCTTCCTTGGACCAAACTATCAAATGATGGTGAAAGGCGATCCAGCTGCTGTTAACACAACGTTACTACCATTTATGAGAAGCAACTGTCTCTATGCCTCGAACATTGTGGTGGTTCCGTACCCTGGTCCTGATATATGCCGCTTCAGCCTGGATGATCAGTCATGCATTGCTCTCGATATTGACAATAGCTGGCCCTTCCCAGAGCAACTATGTTTCAAAGCAAGCGTTTCCAACACCGAGGATTGGTTGAGTTGAAGTTGATTTCATTGCTTGTTATTTGTTGTGTGATGAAAACTTCAGTATTTACTAGAATGTTTTGTTGGAAATAATCTACAATCCAACATGTATCCTCGTTGTTGTTCTGTGTTGATGACTTGTTGTATGTAATGAATGGTACATTTGCAAATGCATGTCATAGACTCAATTTATGAATGGTTTTCGAGTCACTTATTGGAGTGTGAGTACCGTAGTAGTATAGCCAACATCCGGTTAGTATATTAAGTTGCCACATCACATTGAGCCAACCTAATATTGGAGTATGCTAGCCCTCCACCGGCGCGCCGCTTCAAATGCCGGACCGTCACAGCCCTAGAGCTTGCCCGTAACTAGTGGCATTGCATCCATGCATCATATTTAATTTTCATGAAATTTGAAATGGGGAAGACAGAAACCGCAGAACCCCTTTTAATCCAACTACGGTTTACTAAAATTATTTCCAATGAACCTGAAATGCCCTTCAAAAATGCTCATCACTTTTGCTTTGGTTCAGAGCCTCTGCCAAAAGTGGTGCACTATTTTCTAGGTCATCCTAAGGTCTTTGAATTAAATCATAAGTATTGGAGTTTGGGCATTTAAAATTATATCAAATATTGCAGATGCCCAAATATTCCCAAACTAAAATGTTTGATGTTGGAAATAGTCCAACAATGGACCAGGAGCAGTTTGGTGATTTTTGAAACTGTTTTGGTATTTTCTTTAAACTCCACAAAGTTGCAGAATAATAGAAAAAGAAAAACAGTTTATGAACTTACCTGGCGCCACCTACTGGCACACTGCCGCCCAGCCAACCCGGCCAATGGCTGCTTGGCTCGGCCAGTGAGCAGCCAGTGTGCTTTCGGCGGCGAGCACCGCATGGGTGCCACGCACTGGTCACCGCCTCGCCCTTCGCCTCGCCCATTTGCCGGCGTGGTTCGCTCTCCTCTCTCCCCGAACCCCTCGGACACCTCCTCTCCCCGGCTCCTCTCTCGCGCTCCCGCCATGGCCAACGCCACCGCCGCCCTTTCATCGCCCGTGTCGCGCTCCCCGCCGTCCGCACCCCTCCTCGCCGTGTCTAGGATCTCCGCCACCCTCCTCTACCCCGAGCTAGCCGAGCCCCACATGCTCAAGTGAACCGAGGCCACCGCACCAACCTCGCCCGAGTTCGCCGTCGCCGGAGATGCCTTTCAACGCCGTCGTCGCTCCGGTCCGTCCCCGGCCGAACCAAGTGTTCCATCGAGTTCCCTGTGAGCTTAGGCATCTCCCCTTCCCTTCCTCTCGCGCTCTCGAGCTCTGTAGCAACCACATGAAGATCACCCGCACCCGCCGACGTGCTCCCGGTCACCCTCCGGCCACCATTTGGTGTCTAACGCACTCACCGCACTGTGCAGCACCTAACCTCCTACTCCACGCACCTCACCGACCCCCCTAGCCTCGAGTTCGCCTTCGGCCGAACTCCGGCGGCCGCCTAGGTAAATCGTGGCGCCGATTCCGCCGCCCAGGCCCCAACCGACTCCACGGAAAGGCTGCGGCATGTCCCCAGCTACCCATAGCCACCCTCTGCGGCTCGTTTGGTTGCCGGAATGGCCAAACTCACTTCCGCCGCCGCGTCGGGCTCGCCGGCGGCTAGACGTCGGTGCAGCCGACGTGGACTTTGACCATGGTGGGCCCTAGTTGACTCTGATGAGTCAATGACAGGTGGGGCCCAGCCACAGTAACTAAATAGGTTTAGTTTTAATTAAATTTTAGTTAAACTAATTACCACGACAACCTGGACCTGATCGGGTTTGACACTGGACGTCTCCGTTGACTATGGCGTCATTCTCGCATGGTCGACGCGATAAATTAATTCTGGATTTATTCTAATATAGGAAATTCGAATATAGTTCAAACTTCAAATATTCATAACTTTTAATCTATAACTCCAAATTAAATAATTTATATATGAAAAATGATGGAAAAATATGAACAATCTGTTTATGGCACTTTCATGCATGATTGAACAAGTTAACCTCACTGAATAGGATGAATCATGATTAGGGCAACTTATGAACTAGCATTTGGAGTTGGAGTTTAACCTTGTTTGAATTCCACTTCAATTAACTTGGCTAGATATTACATTAGGTGAATTCAGTACCTTAACATGACATGTCATTCATGTGAATGTGCATTGCATTGATTGTGTTCTTTCTCGATTGCGGTGTGCATCCCCTCTCGATAGACGTGGTTCCGACGATTGTTCGATGACACCGATGAAGAACTATATTATCTTCGAAGTGACGGGCAAGCAAAACCCCTTGTTCATTCCGATATAATCCCACTCTCTCGCTCCTGCTCTATTTTCTTGCATCAGGACAACAACGACTCATGTGTTACTTGCTGCGGTAGCTGAACCCCTTTATCCTCTGCATGACCTGTCATTCCACAGTAATTAGATGAAACCCACTACCATGAGTAGGAGTTGTTTGAGCCATGTTGTTCCTACTCATTCATGCTTGTTGTCGTGCCTGCTACTGCTTAGAGTTGAGTCAGGTCTGATTCATTGGGAATGAATTGGAATGGTTGTGTGAACATGTCCTACTGTGTGTGAGCTAAGTGTGTGGACACGATTTGATAAAGGTAGCGGTGAGAGGCCATGTAGGAGTACATGGTGGGTTGTCTCATTGCAGCCGTTCTCAGGAACTGAGTTCTATATTTCTGATCCATGAAACAGTTACTACCACGCATTGGGCCCGAAACCAATGGACCCTCTCGGGTTCTTAACCACCCTTGTTCTCTGTCCAGGAGTTGCAAGTAGTTTCTGGTGTTTGTAGTATCTTTGGGGCCGCGCATAGCGCTGACCTTAGGGGTGGGTTGTGTTGCGGTAGGCATTGATGTGCCGATTCACCCGTTTGGTGTCTCGGGAACCCTGCACACATCGTTCGGGGTTGTATGGGAAACCTCGGCGGACTCCCTGCGGATGGAACCCGAATAGGCGATAAACCTGGACTAGGGACTTGAGTGTTTAGGTAGGTCGTGGCCGACACCCACGTTGGGCTTCCGCTTGAAGGTTGCCGAGTACATGTCGTGTAAACGGCGGTAAGTGGTGAGAGCGTGTGTGAAGAAGTACACGGAGAAGGACTTTTGGGTTGCCTATACCAGTTCATAGACAAGTGAAAGTGGATACTCTAAAATGCGCAAGATAAGCGTGATTGCTATGGATGGCGTTCTCGTAGGGAGACGGGAGCGGGTCCATAGTGGTGTATTGATATGGTGAATATGTGGACTCGTGTGCGCCACCTCAAAAGAGTTACTTGCAGTCGTAGTTCAGGATATCCACCGAGTCAAAGCTGGCTTGCTGAATTCAAAATCCACCACCCCTTTATTGATACTGATGCATATGTAGTTAGTTACGACGTAAGTCTTCTTTGAGTACGTTTGTACTCACGTTTGCTTATTTTATGTTTTGAAGAGAGCGTCGGTCTCGCTTAGTAGTTCCGCTTGGACTTGACGTTTAGCTTGTTACCTCAACTACGATCTTGTGCCCTCGGCAGATCTGGTAGATAGTCGCTTCTCACCTTTTTCATTTATAGTTGTACGTACTTTCGAGACATGTTTAGTTTCCGCTTGTGCTTTGACTTGTATGCTTTCTGGGTGTTGGGTCATGAGACCCATGTTTGTAATATCTCGCTTCTCGGAGCCTAATGAATAAAATTTGAGTCGAGAGAGTTATGTTGTGATGCCATCTTTGTATCTACACATATTGAGCATATTGTGTGTATGTTTGAAATGCTTGGTATCTGTGGGATCCGACAAACTAGTTGTTTATCCTTGGCAGCCTCTCATATGGGAAATGTAGTCTCGTGCTTCGAGCGATAGTAGTCTCACATTTCCGGTTCACCGGAGTCCTGCTAGCCCAGCACTACTGCTTGGACACTTGACTGGCCGGCATGTGTTTCACTTTGTTCCTATGTCCGTTCCTTCGGGGAAATGTCACGCGGTGATATCCGGAGTCCTGCCTAGCCTGCTACAGCCCGGGTTACCAGAGTCCTGTTAGCCCAGTGCTACAGCCCGGATTCATACGTTGATGACCGACATGCTCGATGTGATTCATGTATGCCTGTCCCCATGGGTTAGCGCCGCTTTGGGTTCATGACTAGCCATGTCGGCCCGGGTTCTCTGTCATATGGATGCTAGCGACACTATCCTATACGTGAGCCAAAAGGCGCAAACGGTCCCGGCCATGGTAAGGCGACACCCGTGGGAATACCGTGCGTGAGGCCGCAAAGTGACATGAGGTGTTACCGGCTAGATCGGTGTGACTTGGAATCGGGGTCCTAACACGGACGAAGTGAGAGGTCGCGTCACCTTGTGTCCAGATCTGAGATGCCACGTGTACCATATGAATGACTCCAAGTTCGACCACCGAGATTCTAGGTGCGAGCCGAGGAACACTGTTAGAGAGACCCCCCTCATTGGTCATTTGATTCATAGGATAGAATGCTATATGATTTTTTCCTATGTAATCATGTCTTAATTGGCAATCTAGCATCCACTCCAACTTTTGTTTCACTTCCTTTGTTCCTACGAAGAGAGTACTTGCTCTAAATGATGTGCCGTTGCAAGAGCCACCTATATTAATTAACCATGCTCTAAAAAGGTGGACCAACTTGGGCTATAGTAGTACTGTACTAGGTTAGTAGGTAACCTTGCGCTTGGCTCTTCTTCTCTTCCGAAAGTCGAACAATAATGATGGTACTACAGTAGTACTTCTGGCAATCTGACACAAAATGAATTGTTGCATGTCCACCGCTTGTAAGCAGAAGTTTCTCCTCGTGCTGCGAGCCACCACGCACGCGTTGGCGAGGGAGAAGGTGTAGTAAGCAAGCTTCTCGTCATTCCGCGAGTTGACGGGAAACATCTAAGTTACGTATTTATTAGTACTCTCTTCAAAAAGGGCCGACCATGTCCATGGATACCATCTAGTGCTCTATCATTGAGTACGTGCACTATTCACATGCCATTGAGGAGAAAAAATATTGCGTAGTACTAGGTGCCATCAAAGTGCATGCTTCACTTACAAACTGCATATATCCATTTTCTTGCATGACACGCCACCTTGATGTTAGGTGTCCCGCGTGTCATGGAGGCATATAGTATGATTTTAAAAATGGAGGCATATAGATGTCCCACGTGTCGACAAAAGGATGAACAAAGCTCATGTCTTAAACGAAAGAGTGGAAGAACATAGATTCCCGACGACCGAGAAGGAGCAACAAACCTCGCGGTGGAGCGTCTGCACTCATAATATTTTTTATTATTCAGCGATATAAAATCAACCAAATCTCTCCATGTTCCTATACCATTCTATAGTATGAGAATAACTTTGAACGTAAGCCATTGATTCACTCTACCCAATGGTCACAATTGGAAAATCCAAACAAAACCAAGCATTGGATCAACTCTTTTAGCACTTCGATTGTTTCCGCCTGCCCACCTAGCCCACCTATATATCTGCTCACGTGTGATGACCACAGGAGCTATCCACTCAGATTGTATGTTAAAAAAATAAAGGTCGATAACTAATGTGGCACCTCGGCCCAACGCGGCTAGGCCGCATTTTGCACCAGAAATTACACACCATGTTTCGTTAACATGTTGTCCCGTTCAAACATGGCAGTGAGACGATGTCGAGTCCTTTTGTACAATTTCCGAACGGACGTGTAGGCCGGGGCGCCTCTTCGTGTACCGTGGCAAACTGGCAACCGTCCACCGACTCTTCACCATTCCCTCTCAATTTGAAACTGCTATCGCACACTCTTCCTCCATCCTCCATTTGCTTTCACCCTTCCTTCTTCCATTGTTCGATCGTCTTCTCCATGGAGGGAACAGGCCGGAAACGACCATGTTATTCTTGCCCCGATCTGAAAGATGACGTGGTGGAGGAACTCATTGATCGGTGCGACGTCATCACCTCGGCTAGCATGGCAGGTTCATTCAAGACCATTCTCGACTCAACTAATAACATCATTACAAGGAACCCAAGGGTCCAGGAGCGGTTTGATCTCCCCTATCTTCTTCGTCGTGACTCTGCTGACTGGCGCGGGGACGAGGGAAGCCTCATCTTGTGCAAGTTGATGCCGCTTTATAATGATACGTATGATGTTAAGATGCCATCGCTTGAGGGCAAGGCTTGGGCAGGCGCAAATGGAGATTGGGTTGTTTATATTGGGTACAACTGCGAGTGGGTACTTGTGAATGTGTACACTCGTCACCGGGTTCCACTTCCAAAAATCTTAGACTGCCCAGAGGTTGAGCACACCGGTATTCTACACACGTTCAAATACAATCATGGTGATTGTCTTCTACGGAAGATAGAAATTTGTCGAGTTCCCAACTGCTCTTGGCATTATAGGAACTATGCAGTTGTTGCTATCTTCGACAAGCTTGTTGCCGTCCTTGGTGGTTCGACTGGATGGATATTGCTCAAAAATACCCGGATGTGTACTGTAATGCAATTCAATACGAGGGTCTTGTGTTTGCTGCCACCACTCGTGGCACTGTTTTTGCATGAGATCCTCGTAGTTTCGGTACGTTTGTCTTCCACCGTAATTATAATTGTTTCATCCACAAGCATGCGAGTTAGCAAGTTTCCCTTCACCAATTAACCTTCTTCTTGTGTTTCCAAGGTCCTGTGAACATTCCACCACCTATACTTGAAAAAATTTATAACCAAGGGGGAGATGACGATGGTGATGATCACGAGCATGAGGACAAGGAGGGCCCATATACTCAGTGGCGCCTGGCAACTTATTCCGATGGATCACCCCTTATTGTCTGTATACAGCCCACTGCTAATGTTACTACGGAAGCAGGTGTTGTCTCCCATGGTCGCACTCTCTGGACCTATTCCAACACTCGTTGCATGGTATTCGGGATGGATACTACTAGTGTGCTAGCGCCAACACTTTCTCCCTGGTACAGTATTGATTGTCTTGGAGAAAACTCGCTCTTCCTTGGACAAAACTATCCAATGATGGTGAAAGGCGATCCAACTGCTATTGACACAATGTTACTACCATTTATGAGAAGCAACTATATCTATACGTTGGACATTGCAGTGGTTCCCTACCCTGGTCGTGATATAGTAGGCCGCTTTAGCCTTGATGATCAGTCCTATGTTGGTCTCGAGATTCACAGTAGCTGGCCCTTCCCAGAGAATCACTTGTGGTTCAAAGCAAGCGTTTCCAACACCGAGGATTTGTTGAGTTCAAGTTCATTTCATTGCTTGTTATTTGTTGTGTGATGAAAACTTTAGTATTTATAATGTATCCTCGTTGTTGTTGTGGGTTGATGACCTGTTGTATGTTATAAAATGATATGCCTGTGATAAACTTACTAAATTTATGAATGGCTTTTGAGTCGCTTCTCAGAGTGGGTGCTATGACGAGGCAAAAAAATATTTTCTGAATACATAATTGTACGTGTATTGCAACTGGTTATCGGATGAGGCCAATCAATAATAGTACACTATTTGTACTAGCTTCACATGCTGCACTATCTCTACGTCTACGTACCTAATACAACAAGTTTTAAACTTGAGACCAGCCACCCACCCTCACAAAAGAACACTTTTTAACATAGCACAGACTCCAGGAAATTTGGCCACAGTGTGAGGTGGGCCATATGTTAATGTGTTCGATGTACGTAACCAACACCTCAAATCCTCGATACTAATAATATTATATACCACTGTTAGGGTAGCATGGGCCAGAGAAAGCATTCACGTCTAGGAGTACGGCACACGCCACTAGCATGACTTCCATCTGACACCATATTTCTTGGAGTCCGTGCTACAACTATGTCTTCAACCTCGTATTTTCTCCAACTCAGCCATCGCGCGGCGGGCAAGGTGGGGGTTTGCCGATAGTCGGTTTCCTCAACTGCGGTCCCACTTGTAAGGCCAACTCCAACGCACGACCCCAAACGAACCACCGTTTTGCCCGGATTCTATCCGTTTGGGTAGGGCAATGGGGTCGTGTCCGGGCCATTTCTCGGATGCGGTGGCCGTGAGCCCAGCGCGCGGATGCATCCCGGCCGCGTACATTTTTGTTTGCAAACACATATCTTTTTTTCATCATTCATTTTTGTACATGGAAATATATCACCAAAGTTTGACTAGAAAAGAAAGACCAAAGAAAACAAGAACCACAAGAATACATTTTAGAAGATATCCAACTTCCATAACTGCTCCTGTAAGTTGGATTAGTGCCTTCTCAATGCATTCATTGTTGATCAACGGAGGCTCGATCTTGCGTGCTTCTTTCTTGTTCGAGTGTAAAGAAGTAGACGTTGCTTCCTCGCATCCAGTCTCATGTCTAGCCTCTATTCTATCAACAAGTGCACTAGTCTCATCTCTAGCCTCTATGCTAGCTAAAAGTGCTACAACATCTACTAAATTGTGCTCTATCAATATATCGATGTACTCTTCTTCCCAATACCAAAACTTGCATCCATTCTAGACAATTAATTTTTAAGTTAGCACAACAAGTCCAATCCGAGAGCACAACCGAAGCTAAAGTAGCACATACCCCATCGGTTGAGCACTTGATGAACACCCATCCGGGATGTTCCGGCGTTGTAGACATGCGGTGCAAGACCTTCTTTCTTGCGATAAATGCTTGCGTAATGAGTGGCAACGGTGCGCCGACGAGCTTTTGGGCCAGCACCGAGCCCGGCCGACCACCATTCATGTATCTGCCGGCGGACCACCGACGGTGTAGATCCGAGCGGCTAGAGGAGGAGTTAGTACCTGCATGCAGCCTTGCGGCCTTGCCAGGGCCTTCCGCCCAGTCCATGGCGTGGCGCAGCCTCCCACAAACCGAGCGAGCTCAAGCCCGACCGGATCCGCTCCAAATCCGGCTGTCGGGTGCGAAAAACACGTAGCTGTGGTTGGGTAGCTCCGGGGTGTCGAGGGAAAGGGGGCTGAGCGAGTGCGCGTCCGAGCTGCACACGCTGGAGTTGGCCTAGCGGCATGGCGGACCAACCGTGTGGGGGTGCCAAGTGGCTTCGCTTGTGTGGGGGACGGAAGCCATCCTGCGTGGGCGCTAGGTTTGACAGGATGGCCTTGTCGGCAGTGTGTGACTTCTGTGGCAACCATCCGCTATCCACTAGCCTCTTCGTTGATATGTGGTCCCGTTCCCACATGTAAGTGAGATAACGGCTAGTCCTTTTGTACAATTTCCGAACGAATGTCTATGTAGGCCGGGGCGCCTCTTCGTGTACCATGGCAACCGTCCAACGACTCTTCGCCTTTCCCTCTCGATTTGGAACTGCTGTCGCATGCTCTTCCTCCCTCCACCATTTTCCTTCACCCTTCCTTCTACCATTGTTCGATCGTCTTCTCCATGGAGGGAACAGACCGGAAACAATCCTGTTATTCTTGCCCCGATCTGAATGATGACGTGGTGGAGGAACTCATTGATCGGTGCGACGGCATCACCTCGGCTAGCATGGCAGGTTCGTACAAGACCATTCTCAACTCAACTAATAACATCATTACAATGAACCCAAGGGTCCAGGAGCAGTTTGATCTCCCTATCTTCTTCACCGTGACCCTGCTCACTAGCGCGCGGACGACGGAGGCCTCGCCTTGTGCAAGTTGGTGCCGCTTGATAAAGATATGTGTGATGGTAAGATGCCATCGCTTAAGGGTAAGGCTTGGACAGGTGCAAATGGAGATTGGGTTGTTTATATTGGGTCCATCTGCGAGTGGGTACTTCTGAATGTGTACACTCGTCATCGGGTTCCACTTCCAAAATCTCAGAATGCCCAGAGGTTGAGCACACCGGTTATGACCGTACTTTCAACGACGGTCTTGGTGACTATCGTCTATAGAAGATAGCAATTTTTCAAGGTCCCGACCGCTCTTGGGATTTAATGGAATATGTAGTTGCTGCTATCTTCGACAAGCTTGTTGCCTTCCATCATACTTCGACTTGATGGATATTGCTCAAAAATCAGTTTCTATACAAGGATGAGTACTGATACGAGGGTCTTCTGTTTGCTTCCACCACTCGTGGCACTATTTTTGCATGGAATCCTTATGCTTTCGGTACGTTTATCTT
Organism: Aegilops bicornis; assembly: GCA_021605145.1. NCBI lineage: Eukaryota > Viridiplantae > Streptophyta > Magnoliopsida > Poales > Poaceae > Aegilops > Aegilops bicornis. The sequence goes on from CM038671.1 coordinate 609,487,389, forward strand.
CCACCGTAATTATAATTGTTTCATCCACATGCATGCGGGTTAGCTAGTTTCCCTTTACTAATTAACCTTCTTGTGTTTCCAAGGTCCTGTGAACATTCCACCACCTATACTTTAAAAAAATTATAACCAGGGGGGAGATGACGATGATGATGATCACGAGCATGAGGACCCATATACTCAGTGGCGCCTGGCAACTTATTCCGATGGATCACTTCTTCCTGTCTGTATACAGGGCACCGCTGATGTGACTAAGGAAGCAGGAGTTGTCTCCCATGGTCGCACTCTCCGGACCTATTCCAACATCCGTTGCATGGTATTCGGGATGGATACAACTGTGCTAGCGCCAACACCTTCTCCCTGGTTTAGTATTGATACTCTTGGAGGAAACTCGCTCTTCCTTGGACAAAACTATCCAATCATGGTGAAAGGCGATCCAGCTGCTGTTGATAAAACATTACTACCATTTATGAGAAGCAATTGTTTCTATACCTCGGACATTGCTATGCTTCCCTACCGTGGCTATCACAATATGGGTCATGAAATAGGCCGCTTCAGCCTGGATGATCAGTCCTGCGTTGGTCTCGAGATTCACAGTAGCTGGCCCTTCCGAGACAAACTCTTCTGGTTCAAAGCATGTGTTTCCAACGCCGAGGAGTGGTTGAGATGAAGTTCATTTCATTGCTTGTTATTTGTTGTGTGATGAAAACTTTAGTATTTACTAGAATGTTTTGTTGGAACTAATCTATAATCCAACATGTTTCCTCGTTGTCGTTGTGTGTTGATGACTTGCTGTATGTAATGAATGGTACATTTGCATATGCATGCCATAAACTCAATTTATAAATTATTTTCGACTCACTTCTTAGAGTGTTAGTGCCGTAGTAGTATAGCCAGCATCCGTTGTGGTATGAGGCCACATCACATAGAACCAACCAATAGTTAGGTGTCGCACGGAGGCTGAGAATATGGTGATAGCGTGACTGCGTGAGGTGGGCTTGTACGTAGTATGATGTACGCACAGGGCTTGCCGTGTTTCCTACTCCTCCGGTCTGCCTCCTTTTGCCGACATGTGGGACATCCAACATCCAACTCGTGTCATGCAAGAAAATGGAGTAGTAGTTGAGGCCACATAATGTGCATCTTGGGTTAAATTGTAAATAGAATCTTACTACTCTTGAGTAACTCCAAAAGCGGCCATCGAAGATCTTTATTGGATTTGTTTTTCATCACCAGCACTTCTAGGTGAAAGATGTGCAGGTTCAAATACTAAATCCAGACAGACGCGGTAGTACTACTAAATCCAGACGGTGGTGCTAGTACTAGTAGTAGTACTACCAATGTACTAGTAGCACTGTACTACCCATTGGTCAAATTATTACGTGTTTCTCCTCACAGTGAAGTGACAAGACCCTGCGCCGGAGATGACACCTAAGTATAGGCGTCGTGTTCGGCATACCATAGTCAGCCTCACCGTCTGCAGTCACTATCATCATGGCTGTAGAGCTAGCCTGCTTAGAACAAGCCGTGTTCGTCATAATTTCTCGTGCATAGATGCCCGTGCATTGCATGGAACACCAAGATTGGGATTGGACGGCGCCGGCAGCGGCCATCACGCCAGAATTTTCCATGGCCTCCTAGACGTGGTTGGGAGGAGATAAGGCTGATTGTGAGAGACAAGGAGTTGTTTGTAAATAGGGAACAAGTGCGGGCATCTTTTTGCAAAACTGGAGAACTTTGGTTTGTATGCGTCAGATCTAGATCCGACGGCTATTGGTGAAAGATGGCAGGAACAACATCATCACCAACTCAGGACCTCTTTGATTCACAGGATTTTGAAGACGCAGGAATAGGACACGGCAATATTACAAGTATCACACTGATATTACAAATGTTAGGAGTAATTCTGCACCTACGAAGAGGGAATTACTAGGAAGTTTACGTAAGAATTTTCGTTACTTTAGGTGGATGCAGCATTATCGTACAAACTAAAATCCACCGCCCTGACAAGTCACTAATGGGCAAATAAATTTTCGAGTCTCTGGCCACTTTATGTTTCAAAAACAAATTCAGCTTCTGCGGAGACTTTGTCATTTAGGCTTAGACGCTTGCGGTGATCAGCACGCCATTCATTTTTGCGCCAGAGAACGCCAAACCTCATTACCTTGAGCACACTTGCCTCTAGAACAAAGAAGCTGGCCAATTTAATCTCAGATGTGCTGCCTCGGTAGTCGATCAAATCAATTTCTGTAAGATGGAGATCAAGGCATTCAATGAGATTGTTATAGTGTAGCACATTTTTTCACTTTCAGGTCTTTTTTTATCTGCAAAAGAAGAGAACATATTAGAGCAGCTGGCTGTACAAGATTGCCGTGTCATCAAGAAGTACCAATATCATTCGCTCATATGATAGGGTTGGCTGGCTGGTGATATTTTTTACTCTCTCTCTCTTTCTCTTTCCTCTCATTTACCTAGGAGCACGTGAAGAGCTTGGGCATTTGTTGTCTTCCACTATGTGGCCGATGCCACATTTCTCAAAAGTTTGCCACATAATACGCATCGATGTCAAATCAAAAGATTTTGGCACCTCTCTCGCGATGTAAGAGAGTTGGCACCGCTGTGTACACAGACCCACATGTATAAACAAATCAATCAAACCAACGACACCAGCCTCTCACTCTCCCAAACAAGTGTATTTTTATTGCCTCAGTCCTCTCTCTCTCTCCCCCACGCAAGTGTTTTTTCATTGCGTGATTTAATTTGGCACCGGAGCAAAGTAGGTGACCCAGATTGGGGCACCAGGTGAGCAATGGAGGGGCATCGATGCCAAATGCATCACAAGTGAATTTGGCAGATGTTTTGGCCTACATAGTGGAGGGCCATTATAGCCCACTTTTGTACTAGCTCGTATTTAGTGTAAAATTTTGACCATGGATTTACCTAAGAAAATGCCAATGCATGTCACACAACATTATACCATTTGAAATTATGTTCAAATACGAATCCAACGATATAATTTTTAGTGACATGCATGAACATTTTGTTAGTTAAATCTATGGTCAATTTTTGATAAATCCAGGACGGAGGTAGTACTTGCTCTTAGGGTAACCATAGAGTTACTAGTCTAAGTTACTTTCCACTATGACTATCTGGCCCACATGTAAGTGACGCAACTGCACCTCCTGTTATGTCACTGAAGCTCAGTCCGTGATCACGTGAGAAAAAATACTAAAAACATTTCTTTTGGTGCAGTGCATAGATACAGTTTTGAACACTACACTTGTCATCGTAATTTGGGAAAATTACAAAAAATTGAGCTACGTTGTGATTACCGTTTACTAAATAAATAGGAAAGAAGTTTCACCTCGATGAGTAGCTTCTCCGTGCACGAAAAGCATGTAAGGAATCAAACAACTTCATCCAGATTGGGGCCGATAAATTTTATTGCCAAGATCTTCACTCTGCGCATAGACTGGGTGAAGCTTGTGGGAATCATTTTCTGGAAGACGATCATAAATACATCAACAAGAAATTTAAAAATGTGAATTTCAAGAAGACGGAGAAGAAGATGAGTGATGTACCTGAACTATTACGGATCCAATAAAGAGTTCGGAGAATTTGGCAGACGAGTACACAAACGCTGTAAATTTTGGCGCGTCCATGACCCAGATTTTTGTTGGACCTTCTAGATCAGATACAAGCAATCTCTCAAGGAAAGGCGCATTCTCAATGACCATAACGTGGAACAGCTGGAGTGATCTCTTCCCAATTGATGTCTTGTTGCGGCGCCAGCAAGACACAAAAATCCATCAGAGATTCATGGAGGCGGTGTGGAGGCTAATGAACCCGTGGATCTGCTCAAGAGGAAGGTACTCGAGCGCAGTACAGCTGCGGGGCAGGTGCTCCATAGCCTGCTTCGAGATGCCAACGTCGAAGAGGTCGAGCTGCTTGAGTTGAGGGAGAAGAAGGGCGGGCGCGACATTAATCTGGGGAAGATAGAAGGAGCTGAAGCTGGCGCGGTGCAGCGTTGGCGTGAGGCGGGGCACGGACGGTGGCAGAGAGCGACATCGTCCAGATTCAAAATTGAGCTCCTCGAGCTGATCTAGGGCGGGGGATAAGAACCACTCGTCGAACTTGGCTTGGACCTTGTAGTTGGTACTGAACATGCGGATGTCAAGGCGTCTGGCTGGCCCAGGGTGCGATGAAAGGATCTTGGAGACTGCGGCCATGTGTTTGCAATCCCGGTCGCAGAGGGAGCTGTCAATGGTGAGGTTAAGGGGGACGCGACGCCAGAGGGGGCGCCACCACTGGGAGAGCAGGGCGGTCTGGACGGCAGATTTGGTGGGGAGGAGGCCGATGATGACGAGCAGCATATCGTCAGGGACGTTGCTGATGAAGTCCAGCCTCGCCGGATGCGGTTTTGGCTCGAGCCGCCTCTGCTTGTTGGCTGCCTCGCCGTCCATCTCAACCGGCGGCGACGCTGGTGTACACGTGTGCTGGTCTATGTTGTGTGCTGGCCTGCTGGATGTGTGCGAGTGCGTCCTTCTGTGCATGCCACCGCGCAGTGGTGAATTGTGCGCTAGTGCGTCCTTCACGCGGAAGAAGAGTGTCCTCAATGCACCCTCAATTTACTAGCGTGCGGGGTGCTACCCCGAGTGGTTTCAACTTTGTTTACTTCACCGTGTGTCAGATGGGCCTCTAGTTTACTTATTTTCACCCACTGCCACATGGTCCAACACACGAAGATAGAGAACACGAGCTGACAAGGCAGCATGTGGGCTGGTTGACCGGTCAGCCAAACAATATATGGAGCTATACGCTGACACGGTGAGCGTATAATCCGTCGGTATAAAGAGTTCGAGTGAGAGGGGAGGCTGGTGAGAGATATTCCCTCCGTTCCAGAATAGATGACTCAACTTTGTACTAACTTTATACTAAAGTTGAGTCATCTATTTTGGAACGAAGGGACTAGCAGAGAGAGAGAAAGAGCTACTCCCTCCGTTCGATAATGTAGTGCCAACATTTTTTTTAAAGTCAAACTTTTGAAACTTTGACCAAGTTTATAAAGAAATTACTTATATCTACAATACCAAAGATAAATGATAGTATGAAGTAAGTACATGTTGTGATGAATCTAATGATTGTTCCAGATGTAAATGTTTTACTCCACATATACCTGGTCAAACTTTTCTGAGGTTGTCTTTTCAAAACATCTATATGCTTATGGACGTGAGAGAGTGACTAACTAGAGAGAGAGAGTGAGAGATTGTGTGTGTGAAATAGAAAGAGTGAGTGAAAAAAGTGTGTGTGCGTGTGTGAAAGAGACATGGACAACACACGATAGAAGTAGAGAAAAGGCGTGTGTGTCTTATGCAAACATATCACACATGCATCTTCGACAACGAAAGCAAGGTGAGGAGATAGTGTGTGGTTGTTTGCAACCGACAGAGAAGACCCCTAGCACATGGCCAACAGGGGTCTGACAAGCAAGGGAGAGAGGTCGAGAGAGACGTATGGAGAAAATGTAGACACGGGGAGGAGAGAGTGTATGGTTGTGATAGAGAGATCCCCTGGAGATCGTGATGGGACTACATGGGTGGGAGATCGAGTGACAAGGTGTGTGCGCGATAGAAGATACCCCGAGAGATATCGAGATTGACGTATGGATGGAAGGAGACAATACGTGTGTTCCTGATGGCTAGTGAGAGATAATTATACTTAGGTGGGTAGTGTGTACGCCTATGATGGAGTGAGGGATTATGGTACTTAGGGGGGTGCATGTCACATAGAGAGAGAACAAGGGCGGAGAGTGTTGGATGGGTCTATATGTAGTGTGAGCGAGACAAGTGTATGTGTGAACCAGGGAGATATAAAGTTTGAGAGAGATAGAGGAGCCCCAATAAGGCTGAGTGGTGCGTCAGATAGCTGAGAGGGGGAAAGAGATATTCCATCCGCTTGATAATGCAGTGCATGTAAATTTTTTTAGAAGTCGAACTTTGGAAACATTGATTAGGTTTACGCAAATGTTATTTATATCTATAATACCAAAGATACATCATATGAAACTACATCTCATGATGAATCTAATGGTATATGTTTGTCGTTCTAGATGTAAATGTTTTTCTCCACGTACATAGTCAAACTTTGTGATGTTTGACTTATCAATAAATCTATATGCTATGGACCGAAGAGAGTGCCTAAGTCGAGAGATATCAAGTGCGTGTGAAGGAGAATGAGTGAGTGTGCAAAAAGAGTATGTGTGTGAAAGAGAAAGGGACAACAAACGATAAATTAGAGAGAGAGTGTGTTTTTCATTTATTATGCAAACATATCACGCATGCATCTACGAGATAGAAAAGCGACTTGAGGAGATACACGAAGATAGCTAGTGCATGATTGTTTGCAACGGAGAGAGACACCCCTATAGCACATGTCCAATAAAGGTCTAGCCAAAAAGGAACAAAGGTCGAGAGGGACACATGGAGAACATGGACGCATGGGGAGGGAGAGGGTGTGTTTGTGATAGAGAGATCCCCTCGAGATCGTGAGGGGACTTATATGGCTGGGAGATCAAGGGAGGTGCGTGCGAGATAGAAAGATGCCCCGAGAGAAATTGAGATAGACCATACATATAGGGGGCACTGCGTGTGCCTACATTTGAGTGAGAGACCATCATACTTGGCTAGGCATGAGATTGCATGTGAGTGTGCCTGTGAGATGGAGAGAGAACGAGGGAGAGAGATAAAGTTTTAGATGGGTCTATCGAGTGCGAGTGAGATATGCATGTTTATGTGTGACCCAGGTAGATGGAGAGTTTGAGAGAGAGAGGGAAGAGCTCCGAGACGACAGAGTGGTGCATGAGAGAGTTACGGGCAACGAGCAAAGGAATTTATGTGCGTACAATGAGTGCACCCAAGATATTTAGCTTGGACTAGAGAATCATACATAGTGTGCGAGAGAGACCTATAGATGTAGTATATATGCATGCAATCTAGAAAGACCCCCCCCCACACACACAGACACAAAGAGAGAGAGAGAGAGACGGAGAGAGAGGGAGAGGGACCAGCAAGGTTTGTGTGTTGGATGCGTGCGACAGAATTGGAGATTATTAGAGAGAGAGAGAGAGCAGGTGTCCGGGAGAGGGGGTCTCTCTTGATCTCCCAGCCATATAAGTCCCCTCCTCTCCCGAAATCGCCGGAAACTTGCTCGCACCCACTATATTTCAAAACACGCCCTCCTCTCCCGAAATCGCTCACGCCCACTATATTTCAAAACACGCCCTCCTCAACTGAAATTGCTCGCGCCCAGTATATTTCAAAACATGCTTCCTCGCCCGAAATCGCTCGCGCCCACTATTTGGGAGAAGCAAAGTTACTCTACTATCCCCGACCCTCAGTACACAGACCCAAGCCGAGAAGCCTAAAGGCAGGGGTAGAACTATAACTCCCCCCACATTTCAGACAAATGCGTCCATAAGACATGGTTCCCCCTCCCAATTCCCCATTCATACCTCGACGACGCCAAATCACCTTCTCCCCGGAAGCTCCCTTCTCCCGAGCCGCAAAACCTCATCCCCTCCCCCATGGCTCCCCCACTGCACCCAATTCACAGCCGCCCTCCTCTCTAATCCCGGAGACGCTGTCCATTTGCTGTCGTGCACTAGGCTATGTGCCTCTTACTCCGTGCTGCCGTTGATGCCTCGGCGACGGCCACGTGAACCGTACCGGAGGCCGACTCACCCCCGCCGTTGTTCACGGCACCGGAGCGGCTCCAACTTTAGACCCGTCCAGAGCCCCAGCACTGGTTCCCCGTAGCCGTCGACCATCATGACATCTCTACTTCCCTGCCGCCGGTAGCCACCGCAACCGCTCTGACCTCACCGACTAGGCAGCTGGAGCTGCCTACTTCACCGGGCCGCCAGATAGGTCGCACCCTCATCTCAAATCACTTTATTGAGGCATAAGTTGTCTGAATTTTTATTCTGGGCCAATCGATTTCCAATGGGAAGCAGCACCCCTCGAGCCGGCGGAGCTCCTAGGCTGCCGGTTGGCTGTTCTCTAATGTAAGGGTGTGGGGGCGCAAGTTCGCCGCGGAAGTAGCCCTTAGATGGCTATCTTAGAGTTGCGTGGGTTGAAGGTACTGCCGCCGCCACATCTGGATGACGGCGAGTGTTTGTGGATTGGCCCGGGGGCGTTGCAACCACGGCAGTGCGGTGGGGCGGGGAGCGGGGTTTTGGTCGGGGCCACGGACGGCGGAGGCAGGCTGCTCTGCTAGTGGTCGCTGGCTCTTCGGGAAGATTACGAGCGATGTCGGTAGGGAGGCACAAGGCGGCCATCCGACCATCCGGCGAGATCAGACGATACCAAAATAAAATAAAATCGTGTGACCCCAATTTAGTCTTCAGTCAACACACGTGTGACCACGCTCGTACCTTGTTGTTGATATCTTAGGGTATTTCTTCAGATCAGAGAGATGTGTCGTTCTTAACGTTATGCATTTTCTGCATCTTCAGCCACACCGTCTTCTGACTCACCGCAGCTACTCCAACAAGGGAAGCATGCACCAGAAGGGAGATATAGTCCCCACTCAATAGTTCCCTGCATCGAATGCGCTTGCCCGACATGGATAGCCACAACAACTGCAGGACCATCGACAAGTCAACACATGATGCTCACTCCTATGGATGGCGGCCAGATAGGTTGTACCCTCATCTTACTTGTGTGCAACATTTATGGCTTTGTTATTCATCTAAGCATTGAAAATAGAGTATCACATTTCACTGTATATTCATGCTGATCTCTTACGGGTCTTGTTCAGGAGTTAACGATGTTCCATAGTTTAGCTAAGAGACTTGTTCTTTAGGTAACGTTGTTCCATAGTTATCATCCATCAGCCAATGCTATCCCACAGGCTGGTGATTATAGTATTATACCACTTCTAGTATAACCTATGTTGTTCCTTAAAACTTTTGTGTGCCATCTAGTTAATCTCGAGTACAAACGATACATATTATGTATCTTTCATCTGTGTTCTCCCTTTAGTTTTTGAGACATGTTGCTGCTAGTTAATCCCAGTCCTACTATTTATGTCGTCTCCTACAGGAACTCATTACATAAATCTAACTACTAGTTGTCTTCCATGCATGTCATATATAATTGCACACACTGATTTATCCACAAGAACCTCACGGAGCAATGTAACAGCCAACAAACTTGACGTCAATGATACCAAATATGATGGAACATGTAAAGGCAGATCTTCAGAAGACTTGCCCTAACTTGGCCCTTGATATGGGTACAACATGCATATAATGTCCTAGAGTGCATCTACTCTGTTGCAATGCCTTGTGCTTAGCCTGCTAATCATGCATGTAAATATGGCATGCCTTCCTGTTTTTCAGTACCTATTCCATTCATGACAACATGTTTTCAAATTCAAGTACTGTCATTCTACTCTATCGCAATGCCATATGCTTAGTTTGGACATCATGCTTCTCAATATCTTATGCATTGTTATTCATCAGTATGTACTTCATCTGTCTACCATACCATGTTTTTTTACATTGAAGTGTTGTTCTAGTGGTCTCTTGCAATGCCATCTTAGTTTCCCAATCATACACGCATATGTTGCCTTAGTGTTTTTCTGTATGTATTCCTCTAGCATACAATTTTACATTCAAGTAGTATTTTTTTACACTGTTGTCCTGTCGTATCCCTAGATCTTACATCATACTCCCTCCGCCCGGATTACATGTTGCAGAAATGGATAAAACTGGATGTATCTAGAACTGAAGTACACCTAGACCCATCCATTTATTTCGGGATGGAGGGAATACATGTCAATATGTCATTACTTTCTATTCTTCAGTACCTATTCCATCTCTATTGTAGCATGTTTTATAATTAAAGCACCATTCTTCTATATAAGGCATGCAAGGGGAAGACGTCTATGTTAGAATCTGAAGGGTTGCAAACCAGGTCTTTGCTAAAGATCCAAACGCCAAGAGATAATCAACCAACTCCAGTTTTCATAGATACTTCTCCAGGACAGAGAAACTCAACTTCCACTGATAATAAGTAGATTCCAGTGGCCAAAGAACTAGTCTGCTCTAGTCCAGCAAAAATATGTCAACTCCATTCTATGAAGCGTGTGCGTATCCTCGCATCATGAAATTTTATAGCATTTTGATCATATTTTCTACATGTTTCTTACTCATCTCTCTTTTACAAAATAAGCCAAAATGATAGAAGACTTTCTGCACTGGGATCGTATTCGAGGAAACTAACTTGCGGGAATTCTGTGTGCTCCAATGCTGATGTAAGTACCTGTTGAATATCACTATATTTTTACATCAGCATGTATTTTGTTAATCGGCATGAATCCAACCTTTATCTAATCTAAATTTAGTTGTAGCAAAATATATAATTAAAGGCGACAATGTTGATTTTTGTAAGGAAAACTGCCTGGTAGTTTTGCATACTGAGCTGCATGAGTTTACTATCTCATATCATGCACATTACTGAATAGTAGTGCTGCTCTGGTTGCCCATTCATTCATTCATTGTGTCAATGTTGCTTTAGTATTACCTTACCTGGCTGATGATAGTTGTGCCATATTGTGTTAATTTGGTGTAGGCTGGGGTGGTCTGGTTACCCAAATATTCGTTGTGTCAATGTTGCTTTCCTATTATCTGACCTGGCCAATGATAGCAATGCTAGTGTCTTAATTTGGTGCAGGTTGCTGAAGATAACAAGACAATCTCTGAAAACAGCAAGGCAGCCCCATTGTTTCCTTCCAATAAGTCTAGGCCAAGTAATATGGAAATAACTCTTGATTAATCTGGTCAGTTCCCCTCCTAATTTATGTTATGATGCAGTGATCAAGACACTCTCCACTATCAATAATACAAGCCTGCCAAAACCGCCATCTGAATCTGTTTAGTTTCCTCTGTCTCGAATGCAATGGAAAAAATGTATGTTTGTGAACCAATTAATGGCTGAAGCAATGATGGAAATGGTGGAGGAATCAGAGGTGCACATTCGTGCGCAACAACAACTGATCAATGTTTTTAGAGACAGTGTAGCAAGGCAGCAAGAACTTGCCCACATGCTTATGGGCGTCATCCGCGCTGAGGTTGCAGATTGTGACATTGTAGATCGTTAGGTTCTATTCATTTATTTGCACTGGCATCAATCTTTGATTGCCTAGTGGATGTAATTTCCTGTAATATATGCTGGATGTGCAACGTTTTTTCCTGTACGCCATACCTTTGCTTGATCGGTTTTGGTCCTGTGCATAATTGCTCGTCGTAATTGGCTCAAATTATCTAATTGTAAAGACATGTATGAACTTTAGTGGGCCAATTAAGTTAATGGGCCGTTACCAGGCCGAAAGTTAATGGTCGGCCCTCTTACCTCCCGGGTCATTAAAAGGCCGACATTGAAGCGGGCAACATGTGGGCCCATTTGATTTCACGGGCCGTTAACAAGCCGTTACTAAGGTTGGGCTACATATGGCCCAACTATACGGTGGGCCTTTAGCAGGCCGAAAAGAGACAGCAGGCTCGTACTGGACCATGAAGAGCATGGGCCGCTAAGATGCCGAAAGTCAGGTCATACTGTAAATGGCCCAAATCTGTTGTGGGCCTTTAGCAGACCGAAAGAGAAATCGGGCTGGTATTGGACCATGGAGAGCATGGGCCATTAAAAGGCCAAAACTCAGGTCCGACTACAAATGGCCCAAATCATTTATGGCCCGTCAACAGGCTGAAAGACACATCGGGCCGGGGATTGGCCCAATGAGGGAGTCCTGGACTAAGGGGTCCTCGGGCGTCCGGCCTGTTATTCATTGGGCCGGACTGATGGCCTGTGAAGATACGAAGGCCGAAGACTATTCCCGTGTCCGGATTGGACTTTCCTTGGCGTGGAAGGCAAGCTAGGCGACCAGCAGTGAGGATTCCTTCTTTTGTAACCGACTCCATGTAACCCTAGATCTCTACGGTGTCTATATAAACCAGAGAGCATAGTCCGGATAGGACATTCATTACCATATTCACATAGGCTAGACTTCAAGGGTTTAACCATTACGATCTCGTGGTAGATCAACTCTTGTAATACTCATATTCATCAAGATTAATCAAGCAGGAAGTAGGGTATTACGTCCATAGAGAGGGCCGAACACAGGTAAACATCGTGTCCCCCGTCTCCTATTACCATCGATCCTAGACGCACAGTTCGGGACCCCCTATCCGAGATCCGCCGGTTTTGACACCGACATTGGTGCTTTCATTGAGAGTTCCACTGTGCCATCGATGAAAGGTTCGATGGCCCCTTCAATCGTCGGTAACGACACTGTCCAAGGACGAACCTTCCTCCCCGGACAGATCTTCGTAGTCGGCGGCTTCGTACTGCGGGCCAATTCCCTTGGCCATCTGGAGTAGATCGATAGCTACGCCCCTGGCCATCAGGTCAGATTCGGAAGCCTGAATTACATCGCGGACATCCGTGGAGACTTGATCTTCACCGGATTCGAGACCGCGGCGATCGCTCACCCCGATGAACATGGCCTAAATCTGTCATAGGATCACATCCAGGAGATAATTAATGTCGCTGCAACGACCTTAAGGCCGGAGCAGATTGCGCCATCCAAAGCCACTGGGTCCGCGGTGTTGGAGACGCACACAGACTCAGCCTCATGCAACATCTGCGTTAACGGAATGTTGGACTCGTATCCGGCTGTGAGTTCCGAACCACGCGCGCCCGCGAACACCGAGCTTGATCGGTTATCGATTTTCGAGTTCAGCACCGCAGATATCTTTGAACACTCGCCGTTGGGCAATGTGCTAAACTCATTAAAAAACCTATCCCTGGCGGATGACTCATCGCCGAACTATGTTCGGTTCGAACTTACGGCGGATGATGGAGAATTTTGCTTCCCACCCGCCACCCACTTCATAGCCACTATAGAAGACCTGACCGACACGCTTGACCTCGGCCCCGAAGACATTGACGGTATGGACGACAATGAGGGGCAAGGCCAGAACTCACTACCCGCCAGACGCGGGATGACCACTCCATGGTACGACATGTGTATGATAGACACACCCAACGACGCTTTTGACGCTGACAAGGAAGACCCAGTTGAGGATAAACCTCCTGGGGCACAGTACGAACACCGGCGCGGCTTGCGCCGCTCCAAGTCACGACGCTCAAGAGAAAATAACACTAGCACCAGAGAAGACAACACTCCAGACGATGAAGACCCTGTTGAGGTAGGATCCAAACAGGAGGAACAGGAAGGAGGGCAAGATATCCCTGATGAATAGGCAACATATGGAGACTCAGAAGATAGAAATTATCTCCACTCTCCGAGGAAGAAGAGATCCACGACAACGAGGACTTTATCGTGCCTAAGGAACCTCTCGAGCAGGAGCACTTTAAACGCCAGCTCATAGGCACTGCAAGGAGCCTAAGAAAGAATCAGCTGCAGCTTCAAGCGAGCCAAGATTTGCTCAATGATAGATGGACCGAGGTCTTGGCCGCCGAAGACTACGGCCTTATTGCCCCAGACAAGAGCCACCCCAACAGCAGGTGGCACCCTCAATACAATGGCAGGGCGTTGGAGCCCACATCACCATCAAATAAGGCTGTAGGCCGACCACAGTTCGGTCCGGACAAAGCAGCAGCCCAAGCAGAGCATCATACCAACCCATCCGGCCATCAAAACAAGAACAACACAGCTCGGGGGAACACTCGCGTCATCCAACAGGACCTGGAAGGTAGAACAGGACACACGAAGTCAATACACAGATCGCGGGGACATGCCCCGACCGGTAATGATGGTCACCTATCCGGACACAACAGAGCCGACCACGCTCGGTCCAAACTCCGTAAACAGAGTCCGTCGGAGGTGCTTCATAGGGTAGCTCAACATAGAGGAGCCGCACACCCTCTCTGCTTCACCGACGAGGTAATGGAGCACAAATTTCTAGACGGGTTTAAACCCATTAACATCGAATCATATGATGGAACAACAGATCCCGCGGTATGGATTGAGGATTATCTCCTCCATATCCACATGGCTCGCGGAGACGACCTTCATGCCATTAAATACATACCTCTCAAGCTTAAAGGGCCAGCCCGGTACTGGCTAAACAGTTTACCAGAAAATTCTATTGGTAGCTGGGAAGACTTGGAAGACGCCTTTCGAGACAACTTCCAAGGAACATATGTCCGGCCGCTAGATGCCGATGACTTAGGTCATATTGTCCAGAAGCTCGGCGGTCAGCTGTGGAGCTCTGGACTAGGTTCTTAGTCCAAAAGAACCAAATTGTCGACTGTCCGGACGCAGAAGCCCTTGCAGCCTTCAAACATGGCGTCCGGGATGACTAGCTAGCACGTCACCTCGGCCAGGAAGGACCCAAATCCATGATAGCCCTTACCGCTCTGATGACTCGCTTCTGTGCGGGAGAAGACAGCTGGCTCGCTCGTAAGAGCAACAACGCCAGTGACCCGGGCACTTCCGAAATTCGAGACGACAACGGTAAGCCACGACGAACCGAACACAATAGTCACAATAATATTGAAGGATTACGCGACACAGTAGTCAACGCCAGATTTTACAATCCGAAACCCAGTCAACAAAAGAAGCCACTAAAGGAAAACCAGGATGGATCATCCACCCTTGACAGAATATTGGACCGACCTTGTCAAAATCATGGTCATCCTGATAAGCCAGCTAATCATACCAAAAGAAACTGTTGGGTCTCAAGCAGGCAGGCAAACTCAATGCCGATAGCAAGGGGAGGATGCCACCAGGCGATAAAGACGACAGAGCGGCCCGCCAGCCGAATATCAAGGGCCAGAAGCAGTTTCCCTCCGAAGTTCGACCACTCCTGGAACGGAAATAGCAGTTCGGCTTTCGCCACCCACCTACCATACTGGCGAGATTCACAATACGCGTACATCACTATGCACTCAAGATACCATGGGCATCGGCGGAAGCACAATATGGACAACCCTGCAAGAATCCACGTAACATTCTTATCCATTTTTCTTATTTTTCTGTATCATTTCTTAAGAACAAGTGACCAACACGACAACATCTACAACGGACTCTATCGGAGTACGGATCCGTGCACTCACCTAAGGGGCTACTTCTGTTAAGGATTTCCCTCCCCGAGGACGGGCGGCGCAGACGTGCGACGGGAGGTCCAAAATAACTTTTCGTAGACCGCACTCTTTATCCTGAGCATGTACTATGCCCTTTTTTCCTCTGTGCCCGACCCCGAGCATGTCAAATAGCCGGGCTTGTGGCTTCTTTTTTATTATTACATATATACATACATAATTTCGTCATTGGCGTATTGCTCCGCTCCCAGTAAACCTCGTCCGAACCAATCTTTCATACTCTTTCAACAATGAGTACGGCCTCAACGGCTGCGTTACAGATGCACCTCGGCATACCCTGCCAGGGGCTCGGTATGGAACGAAAGAGTTGCTAGCAAAGTCCAAACAGCTCGATAGCGTACTTCGGCGTCGCACGTTTGGCCTTAAATGCATCAGCTCTGAATCATTGTCTTGGGTCAATAGTTGGGTTGCCCGGCTCCTGTGCTTGCTACCCTATGTTCCGCTCTATCGGCTAGGGTAGTAAAGGGAGAACTACTGCAATTGTGCTCTAGTCTAAACCGGGTGAGCACCTCAGTAGAGAAAGCCGAAAACTAACTGTCATGATGCGGCGAGAGCTGATCAACCACTTGACGACTTCTTGAAATCCTTAGCGATTCTCCGTGTGACACGAGTTCTCTTTTTCAGATCAAATATGCAAGGCATTATACGCCGCATACATACCAGGGGCTATGTCGTAGCCCCACCATAAAACTCCTATGGCTAAGTGAAAGTGTTAACGCCTTATAGTCCGGTTACCTGGTTCACTGCATTATCACCTCCTTTACGGACCAAATCTTTGGATACGGAGTGATTAAATGCTTTTCCAAACACCCCCGTACTTCCTACGAGGGGGCTGAAGCCGATGACTGGAAAACTTTCAGATTACATTAAAACGGCCGCATAGGAGGAATTCAAGCTTTGAAGCAAAACATAAAATATACCAATTATAACATTATCTTTTACAATTCTCATACACCTCACTCGAACATTATGTTCTTCCAGCATTGACCCTCTATCAGGCGGGCGGCTTCCAGGATGTCTTCAAAATAATGCTCCGGCTCATTACGGTCCTTGCCCTTGGGCGGACTAGTCGCCGCAACATCGACGACCTTCATCTTCCCCCAGAACGTCTTGACACGGGCAAAGGCCATCCATGCACCCTCAATGCATGCCGACCTCTTCGCAGCATCGATACGCGGCACTGCATCAACAAGACGCCGCACCAGGCCAAAATAGCTCTTGGGAACAGGCTCACTCAGCCACAACCGGATTATGACGTTTTTCATGGCGTCGCCGGATATCCTATGAAGCTCAACAAATTGGGACATCTGTTCATTTAGCAACAGAGGGCGCTTTGATGCGCCAAATTGTGACCAGAAAAGCTTCTCCGTTGCATTCCCCTCTTGCGCTTGGTAAAATTGCATCGCATCGGAAGAACTCTTCAGCAAGTCCAAAAATTCGGTCGGAGAACTCCAAACCTGCTTTAGCTGAGCATAGTCCGGACCGCCAAACTTAGTCTGAAGCAAAAAGGGCCTCCCGGCCGCTATCTCCTTAGCCTGCCAAATCTCTTCACGAGCTGCCCTAGATTCAGACCGAGCGTCACTCGCCTCTCGTGCGGCCTTATCAAGTTCAGCCATTTTGGCTTTATTATCCTTCTCAAGGAATTCACAGCGGCTGGCAGTTTTCTTCAATTCAAGCGCCAGTGCGGATATTTTCTCCTCACTTTGGCGCCGAGCTGCTTGCTCGGCTCTTAGATGAGTCGATGCCTTCTTGGCAGCCGCATCACTACACCGGGCGTGCTCCTTGGCCTGGGCTAGCTCCGCCCGAAGAGCTTCAATGGCGGCACCACCATCTGCAACCATGCACATTTCATATAAAACCCTTTTTGGCGTCAGGCCTACATTACAAGAACATTGGTGTAAGGAATGCTCGAAATATATACCTTGTGAGTCGTCAAGACGCCTGTTGATCAATGCAATGTCATCTCCTGCAATATCCAGCTTTCACTGCAGTTAGGCCACTTTCGTATTTCGGGTAGCCGCAGGAGGGGAGGCAGCGTGTATTCCAAGTTAAATAAAGGTTAGTAACTGAGCATATCTTTTTGATCCTCCGATCGCTTCCTTCGGAAGGCAATCCGAGTCTCTGGGGCTACTGCATATACAACAAGTGCATTCTGTCAATATTATTCAATTGGTAAAACTACATCACAAACCTCAAAACCTCTTAGAAGGCTCGAGAAGGCCTCGCTCAATCCGCTTTTCGTGGATAGAACCTTTTCGACCACTATAATATCAAGGCACGATGCTCCCCTGAAATGGACACTCGCCACAGCATGTCTGTCAGCATTTCCGGCGCTCCGGGGTCTACGGAAACCGCTATCGGAGTATGGCATTCCTTTGAAGGAATCCACTTACTCTCCCCCAGAATCGTCCCCGGCTGTAAACCGGACGGTTCGGGGCCGTCATTCTTGATTCCCGAACCCTGGATGACAGAGGCACCACCTTCGGGTAACACCTTTTTCGTTTCCTACACTGCTAGACGATTGGGAGGAGCCCTTCAGGACGATACCTCGGTATCATCCCCCCCGTTAGGCGAAGAGGCCGGAGATGGCGTGTCACTCTCCATCAAGGTCTCCCGAGGAGGAGGACGATTGAGAAGCACCAGGCTTTAACCTGCGTGGATGTACACATGTCGGATGATTACTTCACTAATAGGGGAAGAATGAGGTACGTTTAAAAGTGCCCCACTTACGGTTTGGCCAGAGGTTCGTCCTCGCCAGAAAGCCTTACGGCAGTATCGCTCGCCCGGCCCAGACTGCCCGACGATGGCATTTTTCCTCTCTTGGAAGGCTTCCCCTCCTGATCTTCTGAAGCAGCCCTCTTTTTGCGATAGAGAGCTTCCTCCGCACCTTTGCCCTTGGGAAAAAGAGTTTCGGTTTCCCCGAACATAGCATCTAATTCGTCCTCAGGGTGGGTATCACTGTCGGGCTCCCCGCTCTCGCCCCCTCTGCAGACAACAGGTATGGTGTGGGAATCAGCATTCTCGTCAGCAGGGCAGTCGCAGAGTCTTCGGGATGGGGTGCCGGACACCAGATTAACACCGCTTTCTTTATCCAGTCCTGTATAGGGACGGATTGTTCAGTATCTTGTCAAGAGATGCTTGAATGGAAGGTGTTCAGAGTTTGAGTACTTACCGCAGTGTCCGGATGATTGCAGTCAAGGCCGACATCTTCGGTGGTGTCCGGCCATTGCTCTCGTTCCACGAAATATAATTTCCACATTCCTTCGTGCGTGGTGCCGAAGAAGTGCTGAAGAGGCCGCCGCCCTTCTAGATTAAACTCCCACATACGGAGAGGCCGCCGCTGACATGGCAGGGTCCGGTGGACTAGCATTACTTGAACGACATTCACAAGACCGATGCCCTTCTCGGTAAGGCTTCGGATGTGACCTTGCAGAGTCTGCACTTCATTGACGGATCCCCAGTCCAGTCCCTTATTGATCCATGAAGCAAACTGAATTGGAGGGCCGGGTCGGAACGCAGGTGTAGCCACCCACTTGGAGCCCCGCGGCTCGTTGATATAAATCCACCCCGGCTGCCATAGGTCGGAAGGCTTGGCGAAAGATCCTTCAAACCAAACTGCACTGGCAAGCTTGCCTATTGTGACGCTGTCACACTCTGCCTGCTCCTCCTCTATCACCTGCAGTCTCACATCAAAGGTCTTGAGCCACAAATCAAAGTGTGGAGGAGTACGGAGGAAGGCCTCACACGTGACGATAAATGTTGAGATGAGGAGAATAGAGTCCGGGGCCAGATCGTGAAAGTCTACCCCGTAGTAGAACATGAGCCCCCGGACGAAGGGGTTAAGCGCGAACCCCAACCCATGGAGGAAGTGGGACACAAACACTACCCTCTCGCCGGATTTGGGGGTAGGAACGACATGCCCCTGTGCAGGAAGCCGATAAAGGATTTCCGGTGTCAGATACCTCGCTGCTCGGAGCTTCACAATATCCTCCTCTGTGACAGAAGAAGCCACCCACCGGCCTCGACGGCTGGATTTGGACATGATTAGGACTGGTGGCGATAGGAACCCGAGGATTGAAACTTGGGGTGGCTAGGGTTGAGGAAAAAGTAAGCGCAAAGGAAGAAGACGAGTTTGGGACCCTATATAAAGACCCCAAATACTAAGCATATCCACCTGGGTCTCGAAATTTATCTATCTCCAGAGAGTAGTACCCAGGGGACGGTTGGGTTACCCACGCTTGCATTAATGAGAATCCCGTGCATAACAGAACACGATCTCTGCCTTGGCAAGACGTGCCAGTAAAACCGTGTCCCGAGACGTGGGGCGACGTGCCAGCCAACAGTTGGAAATAATAACCGGGCAGGCGTGATGCGATATACACAGTTATCAACAAATTATACTCGTGGGATATTGTATTTTCCGCAATTATATACATAGGTCCGAATATATCTACTACGTCCGAAGACTATTCCGGAGTTCGGAGCGAGGGAACCCGCCTTGCAATGCCGAAGACAATCTGCGCGTCAGACTCCTCGTGATTGAAGCCAGGTTCAGGGGCTACTGAGGGAGTCCTGGACTAAGGGGTCGTCGGGCGTCCGGCCTGTTATTCATTGGGCCGGACTGATGGGCTGTGAAGATATGAAGGCCGAGGACTATACCTGTGTCCGGATTGGACTTTCCTTGGCATGGAAGGAAAGCTAGGCGACCAGCTGTGAAGATTCCTTCTTATGTAACCGACTCCATGTAACCCTAGATCTCTCCGGTGTCTATATAAACCGGAGAGCATAGTCCGGATAGGACATTCATTATCATATTCACATAGCCTAGACTTCTTGGGTTTAGCCATTACGATCTCGTAGTAGATCAACTCTTGTAATACTCATATTCATCAAGATCAATCAAGCAGGAAGTAGGGTATTACCTCCATAGAGAGGGCCTGAACATGGGTAAACATCGTGTCCCCCATCTCCTGTTACCATCGATCCTAGACGCACAGTTCGGGACCCCCTACCCGAGATCCGCCGGTTTTGACACCGACACCCAACACTTAAATGGGTCGCTAAAAGTCCAAAACTAAGGTCCGACTACAAATGGCCCAACTCATTTATGGGCCGTCAACAGGCTGAAAGACACACCAGGCCAGAAATTGGCCCAACAATTAAATGGGTCGGTAAAAGGCCGAAAGATGTACATCGTGAAAATTGGGCCATCCCTTGAATGGGCCGTTAACAGGCCGAAATCACACCGGGCCTATATCGAGCCCAAATATATAGCGGGCTGTTAACGGGCTTGAACTGACGATGGGCTGCAATGGTGTCAAATCTTTAACGGGCCATTGACAGGCTGAATTGGCACATCTCGTATGGGCCGTGGGCTTAAATGGACCTGACACAAGTAGTCATTATATGGGCCGGCATGCTAATTTTTACTGGGCCGGCCTTTTTCATCGGAATAGGCCACTGTTGGGCCGTGCCATGTGTCGACCTATCATAGGCGCCTCCTGTCCAATGAAAGGATGACATCTGTCCAACGGTTAGCCAACACGTCTTTCCTCTGGCCAATGAGAATTTTACACGTGGAAAATCCTCATTGGTCTGGGCTGTTAGCGGGTTATCGGATCCAAAACCAGACCCGATAACTTAACGGTGTTCCGTTATGGTGGATGCCACGTGTCGGTCACCCTTGACGAAAGCACTTCCATGACGCGCGATTTATCGTCATGGATGTGGACACTTCCGTGATGATAATTTTGGTAATGTCATGGAACACTTCTACGACAGCACAAGTATGACTATCTCGATTCTGTCATAAAATTGTCATGGATGTACATGCATGACAGAAAACGTGATCAACTGTGACAAACACGTACCATCACAGAAGTGTCTTTTTTTTGTAGTGACTGCTTGACCAAACCCTAAATTCTTTTTGCTTAGGAATATTCCTTTTTCTATTAAAGGAATAACCCTATTTGCCCCAGGTTGTGAAGCAACCTATATTTCTGTCACTCCCAAAATTCCCAAATAATTCTCATAATTTCTTTTGGTCATATGTTGCTCAAATATGCCCAAACTTCCGTGTCCTAGAACTTTCCTGTCCTAGGCAAAGAATAATTCCACAATAATTATTCTTCATTTAACTTTATTTGCCTAGCCAATCTTCCTCAGCAATTTTTCAAAGTTTCTGTCAAACAGAAGCCATTGTGAAGGAAGTACTAGCTAGGAGTAACCAAATGAGTTGAAATTTTGCACACTCCTACATGTGCTCATATTTTCACACTCCACCAAATTTCAGCCCCATCCAATCATCTATGTCAGCACATGATCCAATCTTTGTTTCTGGCAATATTTTCAGGTTGTGAAGCAAGTATATTTTACATCGCTTCATTAAGTCTTGGAAATTACCAAATCTTGCTCGTACCCAAATAACCTCTCTCCACAAAATTTGGGATCAATTCATCAAGCCAATATTTATCTAGAATTTTTCCAAGTTTTTGGACATATTGGATGTTTGTGAAGCAAGTACCATTTTGGCTTGTCCGTTTGGTATGAAATTCTTACAGCATCTTCATATGCCCAAATCATTAGTCCTTGCCCAATTTTAGCTCAATTGGCTACTACATGTGAGTGCACCTTCCTGATCAAGTTTCTGTACCCAAATGGCAGTTGCAAAGCAAGTAGGTTATTTTCTTGTCCAAGTCCGCTCATAAGCTCCATGATTATAGTCCTTACTTAGATAAACCTCCTAGATAGCTCATTTGGCACGAATCAATTCTCTACTAAGCACGGTGGCTTGATAAAGTTTGATACAAAAAACTTTAATCGATGCCTAACTCAAATGCAGTGCCTCTTCTATCGAGCTCTTGATTTCTATAGTCTCCAGGGTGGAGAGACAACACCCGAGACATAGTTTTCCATCCTCTACAGTCCTCCCTGTGTCTTGTCCCGTGGTGACCGCATAGCTGGCATGCAATTCACGCGCTCTGCGTGTTGTGGCCGCGTCCTGGATGTCTTCTAGCTCCGGCCTCTCTTCCCATCGTCGTCTTCGCGCACGTGATCATGTCTAGTCGCTGTCCCTCATTGTCGCCACCTCCCTGGACCCATCTCCCTTTCCGGAAACCTTCTCACCGACGCTTGCCGCCATGCGCCCACGGGCGAACAGTGCCGACATGGCATAGAATGCGCTCGTCTTCTTCCTCTCTGTGCTCCCTCGTTTCCCTCTACCCCGTGAGCCTCCCCTGTTCCTCCTCCGTCGTCTACCTCCGAGTTCATGCATGTGCACACGCGTCCACGGCTCCGGTCATGCGTCCGCAGTGACGCTAGCTGGACCCCTCCTCCCCTGCCTATATAAGGCCGCTGCGGTGCCGTTTCTCTGCGCCATCGACCTCACCGCACCTCCTCTAGACCCCCTGACCACTTCCCCGAGCTCGAGCCGCCCTCCACGACCACCATTGCCACCATGGCCGCCGACTCGGCTCGAATAAATTGGCACCCTGCCGAGCTTCTCGCTACGTCCTCTCCACCAGAACCACCACCGCACTTCGGCGACCATCCCCACCTACTCTCGTCGTCGCTGGAGCCACTTTTGGCCGCCGCCCCATGAACGGCCGCCGCCGCCCCGTCCTCTGTTGTCTCCAAGCCATGGCCGCCCCGTCCTTTGTTGTCTCCAAGCCAAGTCCGCTGGTGCCTCCC
This sequence comes from Aegilops bicornis, assembly GCA_021605145.1. NCBI lineage: Eukaryota > Viridiplantae > Streptophyta > Magnoliopsida > Poales > Poaceae > Aegilops > Aegilops bicornis. The sequence goes on from CM038671.1 coordinate 609,510,263, forward strand.
GTTCGACCGGAGACAGTCGGACCTGCCCGGGCCATCGCCAGCGTTGCCCCACCCCTACTTCCCTCCTCTGCTCTATCGGGGTGCAAGGAGGAGGAGGACAACGCCCAGCCCAGCTGGCCAGGCCGGCCCTGCTTCCCCGCGCGACCCCACCTGCCAGCCACTCTGCATTTGACCCGCCTCGCCACGTTGGATAAGTGGAGACGTACTCCTCTGAGTACGCTTTCCCTTATCGAAAGCGTATTCATCTCTTCTGCGGGCCGCAATGCGTTTTCCTCTTAGGAAAATGCATAGCCTGAAAATACGCGTTTGGTTTTTCAGCTGAGGGCCTGTTTTACAAATAGGTCCCTAGCAGAAAAACTCTTATAACATTTCAGTCCCAACTCGAAATGAGGTGATTCCAAAGCCCACTTCTTCGTCTCGTCGAGCCCGTTCTGTTGATGCCATTTTCCCCATGTGTTAACATTCTAAAAATGACCATTATGACCTTGCCCTTTTTCAGCCCCTCTGAGAGGGAACTTTTTCTTGCGGTTATTTTCGCGAGTTTCTCACACTTCCTCCCGGTGAATCCATCCCTCCCAGGCAAGCCACACCCTCCATTTGCATGATTGCAATGAAGTGAGGTGGTTTAACTTATTTGAACTTATTTAAAATATTGCTTTAGCTACATGTGATCTTGTTCATGGCATTTCTCGGAGTATTATTTTGATCTTGCTATTGCCATGATATCGCTTGGAGTTTTAGGATAATTATGTTGCAGTTTATGAGCATGACATATGGCCATTGGATTATTAGTGGCTTATTATGATTATTTTTATATTGATATCTGGTATTATATTTTGGAGTATTACTTTGGAAGTCATGTTGCATTTGGATTATTAGTGGCTATTATGATTATTTTCATGGTGGTATTTGATATTATGCTTTCGGGTATTACTTGGGATGTCATATTGCCTTTGGATTATTAGTGGATAGTATTATTTCCATCATGATGCTAGTTGATATTATGTTTTGGAGTATGATTTCAGAGATGATGCTTGCATGTGAATCTTAGCTGGATAGCTTGTTCTTGCTATTGGAGTAGTAGTATTATCGTTCTTGGATTCATCATGATAGTAGGATCATGCTATCCTCGGAGTATTTTGATATGACGAGATTATGCCTTGGATTAGTTGTTGGATATTTCTATGACTTGGATTAAAGGTTGATAGATGATATCGGAGTATTAGTTATCGCAGAGATACTTTGGGGATAAATTCGAGCATTTAGTTTGTCAGGTGCCATCGAACCGGGCTTTTCCAGTGCAACCACATTTGCGTTTTATGGGAAGGCCCTAATGCGCAACAAGGGAAGGTTATGGGCGCACGCTACCCTGATCAGGTAGGCGGACATAAGCCTTGTGTGCTCGTAGTTGGATAGGGCCCTTTTTGTCCCTGTTTGGGACCGTTTTTGTTTTGCCACGATGGTGGCCGTTGATGTCTTTGGTAGACATGGGGCCACCCATGACTTAGCCCAGAAGGGAGTTGGTCGGAGTGGCTGGGAGAGTGTCATGGCAGTAGATCGGTTTTGTCGGAACATCGTTGGTCCATCCGAATGGGAGTGCGAGGCCATGGGTTCTGTGGTGTGGGTAAAGTGTGCTACCTCTGCAGAGTGTGTGTGTGTGTTAAATCTATCGATACCCGCGTCCTCGGTCATGGCCACAAGTTCGTATTAGGTCACACTGTTCGATCAAGACTCACGTGATGGAATGACTTATAGGTGATTTATATGTTGGTATATTTGAGCAGTAACAGTTTGGCAGGATGTTGATGATGATGTTGAGATGATCTTGAGGATGATCATTCAGATTGTGATGTAGTCACGAGGTGATCATGTGGATGTTTTGAGCGCGAGGTGATCATGTGGATGTTTTGATGACGAGGTGATCAGGTGGATCACGTGGTGATCGAGATGGTATATTGCTTGGCCAGATAGCCAAGAGTGAGATGGTTATTGAGATCTGAGATGTTGGTTTATCAGTATTGTAGTAGTTTCCTATCAGGTTTAGTAGTTGCTTTCTTATCATAGTAGTGGTTAATAACTTAATTTTTTAAATGCTATGTTATTGTCTTGCCTTGATGTTTATGGTTGTTGTGAGCTTGCAAGTACATTCAATGTACTGACCTGGCATGTCATGCGAGATTGCAGGTGATGCAATGATTGATTGATTGCTTGTCGAGGTTACCGTGCATGCGAGCTAGATCGTGTCCTAGCCAGAGTTCCTGCGGAGTAGAGTTCACCATCTTCGTCGTTGTTCCGCTGCTACGAGTTATTCTGCTGCTAGCATAGAGCTACCTTAGCAGGTGTAGTGTCGTTATGCTGATGTGATGCTTTGTAACATCAGACGTTTGTATTATTATTCTTTGTAGTAAGAGCTGATTTGTTCTATGTCAAGCAGTGTCATATTCCAGAGACTTCTCCTCGATCTCTGGGCTAGAATACGGGGTGTTCCGATTCCTCTGAGCCGGAGTGCCACATATATGAATACCTCCGATGGTGTACCGGGATGTGCAATGATCAAGCATAGCAATGACATCAAAAATGGACAAGCCATGAAAACATCATGCTAGCTATCTTACGAGCATGCAAAGCAATATGACAATGATGGAGCGTGCCATAATAAATGGAACGGTGGAAGTTGGATGGGAATATATCTTGTAATGGCTATGGAAATGCCATACTAGGTAGGTATGGTGGCTGTTTTGAGGAAGCGTATATGGTGGTTGTAATGCACCGATGAAAGTTGCACAGTACTAGAGGCTAGCAATGGTGGAAGGGTGAGAGTGCGTATAATCAATGGACTCAACATTAGTCATAAAAGAACTCACATACTTATTGCAAAAGTCTATTAGATATCGTAAGGGAAAACTTTGTTTTTGCCACTCTAGCTTTTGACCACTTTTCTTATGCCACTCTAGAATTTGACATATCACTTTTTCCACACTTATTTTTTGACAACACATCACAATTGCCATTCTGTGGCAAAAACAATAATTTTAGAGTGGCAATTGTGATACATTGTCGAAATCTAAGAGTGTCAAAAGTGAAATGAAAAGTTATTGCTTTTTCCACGGAATGGCATTTGTGATGTATTGTAAAAAACTAAGAGTGGCAAAAGTGATATGTCAAATTCTAGAGTGGCATAAGCAAAGTTGGCAAAAGCTAGAGTGTCAAAAACAAAGTTTTCCCATATCGAAACAAGTTACTACACGCATGCTCCTAGGGGGATAGATTGGTAGGAAAAGACCATCGCTCGTCCCCGACTGCCACTCATAAGGAAGACAATCAATAAATAAATCATGCTCTGACTTCATCACATACCGGTACACCATACATGCATGCTACGGGAATCACAAACTTTAACACAATTATTTCTACCAATCCACAATTACTCACTAGCATGACTCTAATATCACCATGTTTATATCTCAAACAATCATAAGGAATCAAACTTCTCATAGTATTCAATGCTCTGTATATGAAAGTTTTCATTATATCCGTCTTGGATGCCCATCATATTAGGACTAAATTCATAACCTATGCAAATTACCATTCCATTTAAAGACTCCCAAAATAATATAAGTGAAGCATGAGAGTTCAACAATTTCTATATAATAAAATCACCGTCGTGCTCTAAAAAGATAAAAGTGAGGCACTAGAGCAAAATTGCCTAGTTCAAAAGATATAAGTGAAGAACAAATAGTATTCTAATAAATCACGATTCATGCGTGTACGTCTCAAAAGGTGTGTACAGCAAGGATAATTTTGGCGAACTAAAATGGAAAGACTCATATCATACAAGATGCTCCAAATAAAACACATATCATGTGGTGAATAATAATATAGCCTAAAGTAAATTTACCGATAAACGAAGACGGAAGAGGGGATGCCATCCGGGGCATCCCCAAGCTAAGATGCTTGGTTGTTGTTGAATATTACCTTGGGGTGCCTTGGGCGTCCCAAAGCTTAGGCTCTTGCCACTCCTTATTCCATAGTCCATGTCACAGCCCCAGATCAACCCTAGAGCTTGCTTGTAACTAGTAGCATTGCATCCATGCATCATGTTTAATTTCCATGAAATTTGAAATGGGGATGATCAAGCCCTAGCACTAAAGCAATTCAAATAAGTTTAACTTCAAAATATCTTCAAAGAACCCAAAGTGGTTTGCAAAAATGTTCATGATTAATGGAAAAAGGTGAAAACCATATCCAGAGGTGATGGATATTTTTCCAAGACATTTTTGGATTTTTGAATAAACCATATTGTATTTGAATTGGGGCATTTAAATACTATTAATATTTTAAATGCTCCAACAATTCTGAAAATAGTTAAGGGCCTCTGTAATAATTTAGTTAATGGCCACAATTATTTTCAGGATTTATTTAAATGGTTTGGTATTTTACTAAACTAAAACAAAAGCAGAAAATAGAAAGCAGAAATAATAAAAAGAGAGAGAGAAGCCCAACCTACTGGCGCCCCAACCCATTAACCTTTCCCCCCTCTCTCGCTCATTGGCCGGTTGGTGGCCCAGCCCACCAACCGCCTCACCGCTTCGTCGCCTACCTCTGCCCGATGGCGAGAGGAGGTTTCTGGCGACCGCGCCCAGCACGCCACGCCTCCTCCCTGCTCGCCTGCCTCACCGAGACGCCTCGCGCGTTCTCCTTGGCGCCGCCCCGAACCCCCTCGTCCTCTTTCCTCTCTCCCTGGACCATCTCCCTCCCCTGCTCTCTCTCCCCACGACGCCACCGAACGCGGCCGCCGACGCCGATCGCCGTACCCGCGGCCACCGCCACCCTCTCCTCCCGGCATGTCCCAGGCTCCGCCTAGCCTCTCCTCCCTCCTCACCAAGTCTCCCGGCGCGGACGCCTGCATCGCCCGCCCACGCCGTCTTCCCCATCTCCGGCCGCCGAGATCGCGGCGCCCGCTCGCCGCCTCCGGCGTCTCCCAGGCAGCTGGGCCCTCCAATCGACCCCCTGTAAGCCCCCGAGTCGTTTCCCCCTCTTCCCCGACTCGTTCTCCCCCTCTAGGCCGTAGCCCCGCCGTGGCCGAGCTTCCCTGCCGCCGGCCATGTCGCCGCCGCCCCTACAGCCGCTTGAACCCGATCCGGAGCGCGTCACCGCGCTCAGGAAGCCACCAGGAGCATAACGCACCCGCTAACTTGCCCCCCCGTGCACCACAGGCGCCAACCCGCACTCACCCGACCTCCGGCGCGCCATGAGCTCACTTCGAGCTCCGGCCACCCCGCACCTCCGTTGGTCTCCCGGATCTGGCGGGATCACGGGCTCCCTCCTGGTGCCCTCGGTAGCGCCCCAGCCATGGCCCTAAGCGCAACTCCGTGAGCCACCGCCCGCTCGGTTGGTCGCCCGGCCTAATTCCGGCAAGTGCCGGCGTGGCCACCCTGTTAGCACTAATTAACCCCCCTCTCTTTGACATGTGGGCCCCGATTACTGGATTAATTAGGTTAATTTCTTTGTTAGATTAGTACTAATCTCGGGGCCCGCCTCTCGACTTTGACTTTGCCACGTCATCGTTGACCGGACCCACTAGTCGACCTCTGTCACCTGCCTGTTACAGCGGCGTGCGGGTCCCACGCGTCAGGTTTGACCTGGACCTGGCGCCTTTGACCTGCTGATGTCACCCGATGTCATCTGGCGCAATTAACCTTTTACGGAATTATTTTAATTCAGGAAATTTGAAAATGCTCTAAACTTCTAAAAATCATATAAATTCAACCATAACTCGGATGGAAATAATTTATATATGAAAAATGATCAGAAAAATATGAAGAATATGTTTATGCCATGATCATGCATGTTTGAACAAGTTAACCTCACTGAATAGGATGAATCATGATTAGGGTAATTTATGAACTAGCATTTGGAGTTGGAGTTCAACCTTGTTTGAATTCCACTTCAACTAACTTGGTTATTATTGCATTAGGTGAATTCAGTACCTTAATATGACATGTCATTCATGTGAATGTGCATTGCATTGATTGTGTTCTCTCTTGTTTGCGGTAATTGTCCCCTCCGGTGAGCGATGTTTCGACGATTGTTCGATGACACCGATGAAGAACTATATTATCTTCAGAAGTGCCAGGCAAGCAAAACCCCCCTTGTTCATTCCGATATAATCCCACTCTCTCGCTCCTGCTCTATTTTATTGCATTAGGACAACAACGACTCATGTGTTACTTGCTGCGGTAGCTGAACCCCTTTATCCTCTGCATGACCTGTCATTCCACAGTAATTAGATGAAACCCACTAGCATGAGTAGGAGTTGTTTGAGCCATGTGGTGCCTACTCATTCATGCTTGTTGTCATGCCTGCTCGCTTAGAGTTGAGTCAGGTCTGATTCATCGGGAATGAATTGGAATGGTTGTGTGAACATGTCCTCGTGTGTGAGCTAAGTGTGTGAACACGATTTGGTAAAGGTAGCGGTGAGAGGCCATGTAGGAGTACATGGTGGGTTGTCTCATTGCAGCCGTCCTCGAGGCTGAGATCTGTGTTTGTGATCCATGAAACAGTTACTACCACGCATTGGGCCCGAAACCAATGGACCCTCTCGGCTTCTTGACCACCCTTGTCCTCGGTCAGGGAGTTGCAAGTAGTTTACGGTGTTTGTAGCATCTTTGGGGGCCGCGCATAGCTGACCTTAGGGGTGGGTTGTGTTGCGGTAGGCACCGTGTTGATGTGCAGTGCCCGTTTGGTATCTCGGGAACCCTGCACACATCGTTCGGGGCTGTATGGGAAACCTCGGCGGACTCCTGCGGATGGAACCCGAATAGGCGATAAACTGGACTAGGGACTTGAGTGTTTAGGTAGGCCGTGGCCGACACCCACGTTGGGCTTCCGCTTGAAGGTTGCCGAGTACATGTCGTGTAAGCGGCGGTAAGTGGTGAGAGCGTGTGTGAAGAAGTACACCCTGCGGGGTTTTAATATGATCTATTCGAATAGCCGTGTCCGGAGAAGGACTTACGGGTTGCCTATATCGGTTCATAGACAAGTGAAAGTGGATACTCTAAAATCGCAAGATAAGCGTGAGTGCTATGGATGGCGTTCTCGTGGGGAGGCGGGAGGCGGGTCCATAGTGGTGTATTGACATGGTGAATATGTGGACTCGTGTGCGCCACCTCAAGAGAGTTACTTGCGATCGTAGTTCAGGATAGCCACCGAGTCAAAGCTGGCTTGCTGCGGTCAAACTCCACCATCCCTTTTGATAATGATGCATATGTAGCTAGTTACGATGTAAGTCTTGCTGAGTACAATTGTACTCACGTTTGCTTATTTTATGTTTTGCGAGAGAGGCGTCGGTCTACGCTAGTAGTTCCACGTGGACTTGACGTTTAGCTTGATACCTCAGCTACGATCTTGTGCCTCGGCAGGATTTGGTAGATAGTCGGGCTTCTCAGCCCTTTTCATTTATAGTTATGCGTACTCGGACATGTTTAGCTTCCGCTTGTGCTTTGACTTGTATGCTCACGATTGTTGGGTCATGAGACCCATGTTTGTAATATCTCGCTCTTGAGCCTAATGAATAATATTTGAGTCGTAGAGAGTTATGTTGTGATGCCATGTTGTATCTACGCATATTGAGCATAATGTGTGTATGTTTGAAATGCTTGGTATGTGTGGGATCCGACAAACTAGTTGTTTATCCTTGGCAGCCTCTCATATGGGGAAATGTAGTCTCGTGATTACGAGCGATAGTAGTCCGCTTCTGACCCGGTTCACCGGAGTCCTGCTAGCCCAAAGACTACTGCTTGGACACTTGACTGGCGGCATGTGTTTCATTTCGTTCCTATATACATCCCCTCGGGAAATGTCACCTTGGTGTTATTCGAGTCCTGCCTAGCCTGCTACAGCCGGGATACCGAGTCCTGTTAGCCAGTGCTACAGCCCGAATATATACGTTGATGACCGACATGCTCGATGTGATTCATGTATGCTGTCCCCATAGGTTAGTGCCGCTTTGGGTTCACGACTAGCCATGTCGGCCCGGGTTCTTCGTCATATGGATGCTAGCGACACTATCATATCGTGAGCCAAAAGACGCATAAGCGGTCCCGGGACATGGTAAGGCGACACCTGGGAATACCGTGCGTGAGGCCGCAAAGTGATATGATGTGTTACATGCTAGATCGGTGTGACTTAGGATCGGGGTCTGACAGCGTTGGTATCGAGCTGTTGCTGTAGGATTACCAAGCCAAACTGGTGAAGTTGTGTCTAGAAATGCTTTAGTTATATAAGGGAATTGTTTGTGGAAGGGAGCGTAAGGCTCTTTTTACTCCTTATACCTCATGGCCTTGATCTGAGTCATCCTCTTCTCTTCTACGGGGTTTAAGAACTAGGCTTCTCATCTATCCATTAGGATGACGTGTTACTAATCCATAGACTTATAGGATTGTTGGTTTTAATCCCAGTTCAGTTCTTACTACTTACGTATGATAGCTGTTGATATCGAGAATCTTGTTATGATGTTGTTGAGTGGTTATGCCACCATTCTTGCAGGATGTCTCAAATCATTTTGAGCATTTACGATCGTTATGCTGTCCGAGTCATCCCAGGTCTCTAAATAGTGCGATGCATTTGCAAATCCTTTCCTTCCGTTTCCGATGTCCTTTTGGTAGAATAAGCACACTAATCGGTAAGTTGAGGTACTTTGTTGCCTCGACATACATGTTGGAACTACTATTATGACCCTAGGTGTTTAGGAAGTCACCTAGCAATTTAGCAATGCTTTTGTATCCCGGTGTGATGATTACGGCGGTATTCTTGAAAGCATCCGTGATGCCGTTTAGTAGTAGGTATTCTACTCACGGGTTTACGAACCCGAGGATCATCCTACTTCATGTTGTTAGTATTTGCCGATTGCCTTTAGGATATTAGTAACCTTTGCGATAATCCTCGAGGTCCGTGGTATTTCCTTCTTCCAAATACTACGAACCGCTTATGGCGAAGTTCCTTGTTGAATCAAAACATCACAATAAGAGTGCTCTTGAGGAGTACTCCCTCCATATTGTGACTCTGCCAGTTCTACTTCTTTGCATGGATTATCCGGAAGAAATGTTGAGCTTCGTTCGACATACTAATCCGTGCATCCACAACTCAGAAAATTATATGTTCCTCTGAGTTGCTCTCTTCAGTTGCATTCTGACCTTCATCTATCAATTGATAGCCAAGGGTATGTGTGCATTTATGTTCATCGATGCATTTTGTCCTTGTGGCGTCAAGCCATTCTATTCCAGAATGACTAGGAGAAACAAACTCCAGTACCTTGTCCATTTCTAGGATTAGGTCAAAGCAGTTGTATTCCGCAGATCAAAATGCCAATTCAGCTTTTGAATCTGTTCTACCCTGAAGTATTGCCATCTTATGTCAAGAATGTCATGGGAATTGCACAACCTCTTAGAAATTCTTGGCCTTGATGATACTCTCGCTATCATTATTCATTCCTCGGTTCCGTGTTGTTGCAACGGAATGCGGCAAGTGAATTGTGATGTGCAAAATCAATACTCCGAGCCACTCGTTGCTTGGTGGTAATGGACATTATCCTCATTCTTAGCATGTTGGTTATTAAATCATCATCCTAAGATAGATTGTGCTACCTAGTCCTTATTTTGATTGCACTCTTCGATTGATGAGTTAGGATCTTGTCAAGTCCTCACTCATTTGATAATATCGTCTTGCCCTCAAAAGCAAGATTGCTCTCGAGCTTAGTAACATACCGGTGGTTCGTGACTTTCCAAATATCTTCTTGGAAGTGTTACCGGGTTGTTTCGGCTGTTGTGTTGGGCTCGTGATCAAGTTGGTTTTCTGTAAACCACCCTTCTCCAAGAATCTGTGTTGGATACCCACGAGCTAGTTGGTCAAGCCAAACAACAACTTGGAGAGTTGGAAGATAAAAGCTTGCCTAATTTAGTTCGTTCCAAAGGGATATTCTTGTGTAGTGTGTGTTGAAGAAAGATGATATCTTCATCAATTGGTTCTGTGGATCGGTTGTTGGATCTATCGTCCTACCAATCCTTTGATTTGAGTATGGGCTATCGTCAAATCAAATCAGTACCAACGGTGCTCGTAATGTTGTCTTACTCGTGGTTGATCCCTTGAGCATACACCATTATATTTTTGGTGCGACCAATGCTAACACTGTGTTCACATGATGGTGGAAGTCCGGTGATATGGAAATTCCGATGAGTTGCTTTGTTGAGCCCATCGGTAGCATTTTGTCTCCCCATGAGTCATGTTGAGCATCAACCTAGTATTGGAAACTTGTGTAAGCAATTCTTCGTGTTTCGTTCATGAAGCATATGTTTGGATGAAAGTAGTGACTTCCTCTAGTTCATGTGCATCTGATGTAAGTCGCAGCCATGAATTTGAGAAAGGTTTGTTTTGCTTCCTCTGGAATCATCCCAAGTCAGTCATGCATGTGCGAAGTATTCTATGGTTTGATAGACTGATCATCTTCATTCCGTATGTATTCCTAGCACCCCCAAGCCAATCGACTGATTTGTTCAAGGAGAAGAAGTTCCTTCATAAGAGCTAATCCGGATTTATGAAGTGATTTCAATATCCTCGATGATGGTTTCCCCACCCGAACTTCGGTAGTATTTTATTATAAGACTACCTTGTGGTCATGCTTATGCAGGACAATGTGTTCACAGGTTTGTAGCAGAACCAGCTCATGTTTTGGAGCTTGCTATCGTAGTTCATATCCGAGAATCTCGCAACGCCATCTCGTCAAATTGTGTTGCAACCTTTCCTTTTTCAGACGTGCTGAGTCTGAAATATCCTAACATCAACCAGATCTGAATCTCAGGCAGATATGATGGTTGGAACATTCGAACAGTTGTATCTCGTTCCCAGCTTGCACCCCATTGTGCCAATTTCCATGGGCTGCCCTCTCATTAATTGATGTCTAGGATCATCCTCAAAAGTGGACTTACCATGGGTCCCCCCCACCTTCGATGATAAGCAAAATCATCCATTGCGTTGTCTTCAACAAGGTAGTCCACATCATCCACTCTAGTCCGGGTGTACCATCCCTTTGCATTCCACCAAATGATCGCTTATGATTGCCTTAGGCTGGTATAAAGAGTTTCAATGATCTCTGTATCAAAAGTAATTCTTTTTGCCACTTAAGGGAATAGTTCTTGCGTCACCTTTCTCGAGGTGTCCCATTACGGGATCATGGTAAATATTCTTCGCCACCTTGACACCATCCACCATCTCCCTAAGCGTGGAATTGTTGCCACCAATCAAACCCCGTCCTTTGTTCTTCCATCCCTCTCGATGTATTTTGTGTCTCAACTCGAGATGTGTCACCGTCTCAGTCCGTGAGTCGATCATATTTGCTTGATCTCCGTGAAGATCGAATCATGCAGGGTTTTCCCCTTTCTTTCTATTGTCGTGTCGAGTGAAGATCTTGAAAGCAAAGACGTCAAGACCAAGATGATGGAGTGAACCAACATCTTCGAGAGGGCAACTGGATCATGAAGATTGTGATAGTTGCGACTCCCCTTTTCCTCTTACCTCACGTCTTGAATCTCGGGGCGAGATTCTTGTTTAGTGGGGGTGAGCTGTCACAGCCCCAGATCAACCCTAGAGCTTGCTTGTAACTAGTAGCATTACATCCATGCATCATGTTTAATTTCCATGAAATTTGAAATGGGGATGATCAAGCCCTAGCACTAAAGCAATTCAAATAAGTTTAACTTCAAAATATCTTCAAAGAACCCAAAGTGGTTTGCAAAAATGATCATGATTAATGGAAAAAGGTGAAAACCATATCCAGAGGTGATGGATATTTTTCCAAGACATTTTTGGATTTTTGAATAAACCATATTGTATTTGAATTGGGGCATTTAAATACTATTAATATTTTAAATTCTCCAACAATTCTGAAAATAGTTAAGGGCCTCTGTAATAATTTAGTTAATGGCCACAATTATTTTCAGGATTTATTTAAATGGTTTGGTATTTTACTAAACTAAAACAAAACAGAAAATAGAAAACAGAAATAATAAAAAAGAGAGAGAGAAGCCCAACCTACAGGGCGCCCCAACCGCCCAACCTTCCCCCCCTCTCTCGCTCGCTGGCCGGTTGGTGGCCCAGCCACCAACCGCCTCACCGCTTCGTCGCCTACCTCTGCCAAGATGGCAGAGGAGGGACACGGCGACCGCGCCTTGAGCACGCCACGCCTCCTCCTGCCGCTTTGCCTCACCGAGACGCCTCACGCGTTCTCCTTGGCGCCGCCCGAACCCCCTCGTCCTCTTTCCTCTCTCCTGGACCATCTCCTCCCTGCTCTCTCTCCCACGACGCCACGAACGCGGCCGCCCGGCGCCGATCGCCCGTGCCTGACCACCGCCACCCCTCTCCTCCCGGCATGTCCCCGAGCTCCGCCTAGCCCTCTCCTCCCTCCTCACCAAGTCTCCGACGCGGACGCCCTGCATCGCCGCCACGCCGTCTTCCCCATCTCCGGCCGCCCGAGATCGCCGGCGCCCTTCGCCCGCCTCAAGCGTCTCCCGAGCAGCTGGGCCCTCAATCGACCCTGTAAGCCCCGAGTCGTTTCCCCCTCTTCCCGACTCGTTCTCCCCTCTAGGCCGTAGCCCCGCCGTGGCCGAGAGCTTCCTGCCCGGCCATGCCATGTCGCCGCCGCCTACAGCCGCTTGAACCCGATCCGGAGCGCGTCACCGCGCTCAGGAAGCCACCAGGAGCATAACGCACCCGCTAACTTGCCCCCCCGTGCACCACAGCGCCAACCCCGCACTCACCCGACCTCCGGCGCCGCCGCGAGCTCACTTCCGGCGAGCTCCGGCCACCCCCGCACCTCCCGTTGGTCTCCCCAGATGCGCGGGATCACGGGCTCCCTCCTGGTGCACTGTGGCGCACCACCATGCTGCCCTAAGCGCAACTCCGTGAGCCACCGCCGCTCGGTTGGTCGCCGCCGGCCTAATTCCGCAAGTGCCGGCGTGGCCACCCTGTTAGCAGCACTAATTAACCCCCTCTCTTTGACATGTGGGCCCTAGTGCCTGGATTAATTAGGTTAATTTCTTTGTTAGATTAGTACTAATCTCGGGGCCCGCCTCGCCTTTGACTTTGCCACGTCATCGTTGACCGGACCCACTAGTCGACCTCTGTCCTCGCCTGTTACAGCGGCGCAGCGGGTCCCACGCGTCAGGTTTGACCTGGACCTGGCGCCTTTGACCTGCTGACGTCACCCCGATGTCATCCTGACGCAATTAACCTTTTCTGGAATTATTTTAATTCAGGAAATTTCAGAAAATGCTCTAAACTTCTAAAAATCATATAAATTCAACCATAACTCGGATGGAAATAATTTATATATGAAAAATGATCAGAAAAATATGAAGAATCTGTTTATGCCATGATCATGCATGTTTGAACAAGTTAACCTCACTGAATAGGATGAATCATGATTAGGGTAATTTATGAACTAGCATTTGGAGTTGGAGTTCAACCTTGTTTGAATTCCACTTCAACTAACTAGGGTTATTATTGTATTAGGTGAATACAGTACCTTAATATGACATGTCATTCATTTGAATGTGCATTGAATTTATTGTGTTCTCTCTTGTATGCCGGTAATTGTCCACTCCCGGTGAGCGATGTTCCGACGATTGTTCGATGACACCGATGAAGAACTATATTATCTTGAAGTGCCGTGCAAGCAAAACCCCCTTGTTCATTCCGATATAATCCCACTCTCTCGCTCCTGCTCTATTTTATTGCATTAGGACAACAACGACTCATGTGTTACTTGCTGCGGTAGCTGAACCCTTATCCTCTGCATGACTGTCATTCCACAAGAATTAGATGAAACCCACTAGCATGAGTAGGAGTTGTTTGAGCCATGTGGTGCCTACTCATTCATGCTTGTTGTCATGCCTGCTCTTTGCTTAGAGTTGAGTCAGGTCCGATTCATCGGGAATGAATTGGAATGGTTGTGTGAACATGTCCCTCTGTGTGTGAGCTAAGTGTGTGAACACGATTTGGTAAAGGTAGCGGTGAGAGGCCATGTAGGAGTCAATGGTGGGTTGTCTCATTGCAGCCGTCCTCGAGGAACTGAGATCTGTGTTTGTGATCCATGAAAGCAGTTACTACCACGCATTGGGCCGAAACCAATGGACCCTCTCGGCTTCTTGACCACCCTTGTCCTCGATCCGGGAGTTGCAAGTAGTTTCGGTGTTTGTAGCATCTTTGGGGGCCGCATAACGCTGACCTTAGGGGTGGGTTGTGTTGCGGTAGGCACACCGTGGCCCGGTGTACCGAGTGCCCGTTTGGTATCTCGGGAACCCTGCACACATCGTTCGGGGCTGTATGGGAAACCTCGGCCGGACTCCTTGCGGATGGAACCCGAATAGGCGATAAACCTGGACTAGGGACTTGAGTGTTTAGGTAGGCCGTGGCCGACACCCACGTTGGGCTTCCGCTTGAAGGTTGCCGAGTACATGTCGTATGGGCGGTAAGTGGTGAGAGCGTGTGTGAAGAAGTACACCCTGCAGGGTTTTAATATGATCTATTGAATAGCCGTGTCCATGGAGAAGGACTTACGGGTTGCCTATATCAGTTCATAGACAAGTGAAAGTGGATACTCTAAAATGCGCAAGATAAGCGTGAGTGCTATGGATGGCGTTCTCGTAGGGAGACGGGAGCGGGTCCATAGTGGTGTATTGACATGGTGAATATGTGGACTCGTGTGCGCCACCTCAAAAGAGTTACTTGCAGTCGTAGTTCAGGATAGCCACCGAGTCAAAGCTGGCTTGCTGCAGTCAAACTCCACCACCCCCTTTTGATAATGATGCATATGTAGCTAGTTCCGATGTAAGTCTTCTGAGTACAATTGTACTCACGTTTGCTTATTTTATGTTTTGCGAGAGGCGTCGGTCGCTAGTAGTTCCACGTGGACTTCGACGTTTAGCTTGATACCTCAGCTACGATCTTGTGCCTCGGCAGGATTTGGTAGATAGTCAGGCTTCTCAGCCATTTTCATTTATAGTTGTCTGTACTCAGACATGTTTAGCTTCCGCTTGTGCTTTGACTTGTATGCTCTGATTGTTGGGTCATGAGACCCATGTTTGTAATATCTCGCTCTTGAGCCTAATGAATAATATTTGAGTCGTAGAGTTATGTTGTGATGCCATGTTGTATCTACGCATATTGAGCATAATGTGTGTATGTTTGAAATGCTTGGTATGTGTGGGATCCGACAAACTAGTTGTTTATCCTTGGCAGCCTCTCATATGGGGAAATGTAGTCTCGTGATTACGAGCGATAGTAGTCCGCTACAGCCCGGTTCACCGGAGTCCTGCTAGCCCAAAGACTACTGCTTGGACACTTGACTGGCGGCATGTGTTTCATTTCGTTCCTATGTCTGTCCCCTCGGGAAATGTCACGCGGTGTTATTCGAGTCCTGCTTAGCCTGCTACAGCCGGGATACCGGAGTCCTGTTAGCCTAGTGCTACAGCCCGAATATATACGTTGATGACCGACATGCTCGATGTGATTCATGTATGCCTGTCCCCATAGGTTAGTGCCGCTTTGGGTTCACGACTAGCCATGTCGGCCCGGGTTCTTCGTCATATGGATGCTAGCGACACTATCATATCGTGAGCCAAAAGACGCAAACGGTCCCGGGACATGGTAAGGCGACACCCGTGGGAATACCGTGCGTGAGGCCGCAAAGTGATATGATGTGTTACATGCTAGATCGGTGTGACTTAGGATCGGGGTCCTGACAGTCCATCAAAGCTTTACCCAAAACTTGAAAACTTCACAACACAAAACGCAACAGAAAACTCATGAGATCTGTTAGTATAAGAAATTAAATCACCACTTTTTGGTACTGTTGTGAACTTCATTCTTTATTATATTAGTGTAATATGTACTGTATTCCAACTTCTCCATGGTTCATACCCCCTGATACTACCCATAGATTCATTAAAATAAGCAAACAACACATAGAAAACAGAATCTGTCAAAAACAGAACAGTCTGTAGTTATCTGTAACCTTCGTATACTTATGTAACTCCAAAAATTATTAAAAATTAGGAAAATAAAGGAAATTCATATGTCAATATTGTGTAGAAAAATCAGAATTTTATCGCGCTTTTGTGAATTATGAATACTATTTTACTGGGTGCAAAAGTTTCTGTTCTTCAGCAAGATTAAATCAACGATATACCAAAGTATCCCAAAGGCTTTACTTGGCACAAACACTAATTAAAAAAAGCAAAACACAATTAATACACAGGGAATAATGTGTATTTATGCAAGAACAGTAGAAAAAACAAAAAACATAAAAATAAAATTGGGTTGCCTCCCAATGAGCGCTATTGTTTAACGCCCCTAGCTAGGCATAAAACATAGATCTAGGTATTGTCATGTTTGGTATGCAATCCATAAGTAGCTCTCATAATAGATTCATATGGCAACTTAATTTTATTTCTTGGAAAGTGTTCCATGTCTTTCCTTTACGGAAATTGAAATCTAATGTTGTCGGCGTCCTAGGAACCAAGGTACCCAGACTTGTCGGCCCGCGGCCCAGGGCATGGCTCCATCGACGGCCTGGTATGGCCCATCTTCAGCACTGGCAAGACAAGACCCTCGCGAGAGGCCAAGCCTCATGAGGTGGACGACACCAAGACCTCCGGAGGCAGCGACCTCCTCAGGTTGGCTCCTGAGGAGCGGAGATTCCTATGCAAGCGCCCATCTTATGAGGTTTGGGTGACACAAGCCATGACGACCAAAGCCAGCCGGGCGCTAGTGGGCGCAGAGCGGCAGGTTTCCTCTTTGGTGCCAAGAAGGCAAGCGCAGGCGCGGAGTCTTGAGGAATCAGCCAACAGTTTCAATTCCTGTGCAACAAGAGCCAGACCACCAGGACGGATGTCATCGCCGAGCCCACCACAGCGTCACGACCGGAAGATTTGCAGGCGAAGACTACCGTTTGTCAGGATAAGATGTACTACCTGTCCCCCTTCAAACTTGGCCACTGTGTGATCCCTTCCCGCCTTCGTTTTGGAGGAAGAGGACCAAGGAGATTATAAATATAGCTTAGCCACCACCATAGGAGGGGATCCCGGATCCGAAACCTCACAAGTTCATATCCACACAAGGAGATACCTCCTGAGGTTGTTCTTGCCCTGTACTATTTCATCCTCAATCCCTCGTGAGGTTAATCCACCCCAAAGCAGGAGTAGGGTCTCACACCGCAAGGTGGCCTGAACCTAGGTAATCTGTTGTGTCCCTTTCCTTTACTGTTCATCGAGCTAGGCCGTGAGGGCGACGAGTTGGCGGCTGGAGAGGTTGAGTTCTTCGCACACGTCCCTACTCAGGTCTGCGGAGCCCTAAATCCGACATTTGGCACGCCAGGTAGGGGCGTGTCTAAGCCTCTCGTCCGTCAGTCGTTTCACTGCCGTTCCGCCGTTCTCATGGCCGACGCTCGTCGAGTTCACGTTGAGCGCTGGGCAGCCCTCGCCGCCCGCGTTCTCAGACAGCGCCAACGGGAGATGGCGCTCCTCGTTGCTCCCCATCACCTGCGGCCAATGCTGCCGCCGGCCCCATGGTCCACGAGTAGCAGGACTCGTCGCTGCAGCGTTCTGTGCGGCGTGATGGTCGCACCGCCACTCCGTCGCTGATCCCAGCCGCTGCCTCGTCCTCCCATGCTCGTCACGGTCCGGCAAATGCGCAGGCTGCGTTGCTCATGGCGCATGAACTCCTGCGCTACCATATGGCCGATGACCTCTAAGAGGACTGGCTGGACCGCATTGCTGAGCTCGTCAGCGCTGTTGGAGAGGCTCCTGCACCGTCTCGCTCGCTGCCTCCCCCACCGCCTTAGGCGGGCGATGTAGCCCACGGCGTGCCTCCTCCTCCTCTCCGCGTGATGTCGCCCCCGAGCCAAGGCCTGAGGCCCCTCAGCGCAACCCGCCGTGCAATGAAGAAAGCTTCCAAGTGGTGCAGCAGCCTCAAGGAGAGGCGCATACACTCCCAGCACCTCCATGTGAGGACCGTGTGCCACTCGAGGCGGCGTCACGCGGATGCCAAGACCAGGCTCACCATCTGTGACGGCCCTCCATCAGCGCAGCCGGCTGCAGAGCATTCACTCCGGATCTACACCGCATTGTTTGGCCCGGCAAGGTCAAGCCGGATCTGCCTCCGCGCTACGACCCCTGACCGTGCAGAATTCCTCCAGCTCTACAAGCTGAGCATCGAGGCGGCGAACGGCGACGAGAAGGTCATGGAGAACTGATTTCCCATGGCTCTCAAGGATGGCGCACGCTCGTGGCTCCTGAACCTCCCAGTGGGATCGATCTCCTCTTGGGATGAGCTGCGCGAGCGTTTCATCGCCAACTTCCAAGGCACCCGAGACCGCGCCGCTGCCGATGGCGACCTGCGGCGCATCAAGCAGCAGCTAGGGGAGACTTTGCACAAATACATACAACACTTTACCAACGTTCACCTCAAGATCCCTAAGGTGTCGGACGAGGCCATCATTTCAGCATTCACTGATGGCATCCTGGATGTCAAGATGAAGGAAGAACTCGCCATACATGAGGTCCTGTGCTTGGCTCTGGAGATGATCAACATGGCAACCAGGTGCTCGGGGGCGGAGGAAGGTCGCCTATCCCTCCTTGAGCTCTGGAGGCCGACCCTGAAGACAAGAAGGCCAAGGCCAAGGACGTGAAGCATAAGGGCCCGGCTGTGCTCGCGGCCGAGCCGGAGATGAAGCGCGGCTGCGACCACCCCGAGTCGTCCAAGGGCAGCCGCCCGTTCTGTGTCTTCCACAACGTCCACAGCCACAACACCAACGACTGCCAAGAGTTCAGGGCCATTCGACACGGACGCCTCAGTCGCCGCCCTGAGTGCAACGACCGTGGCTACGGCCGCGGAGGAGGCTGTAGTGGAGGCCGCCTGGATAGCCGCGACCCCCGCCAAGACTGGCGTGATCAGCCTCGTGAGGACCGGTCGCAGGGCCAACCTCGTGATGGCCCCTGGAGGGACCAACCTCGCGAGGATCATCCTCATGGCAACGCCGGCCTTCCTCCGCTGCCGCCGCCACCAAGGAGGAACGATGACCACCGCCAAGATGATGGGGCCGGTGGCTTTCAATAGCCCCGTGCTATTGCCAGCATCCTGAGCGGCGCTCAGGCCCCCGCCTCCCATCGCGTCCTCAAGCAGTTCACTCATGACGTGAAAGCGGCCCTCCCCAAGCTCCAGGCGTCTCGTCCCCTCAAGTGATCCAAATACGCCATTAAATACCTTTGACTCTACAGATCAGCTCAAGTGTGCATTCACCACTGGTGCACTCCCAATGCTCTGCTCGCCGACCATCATCAACGTTCTCGTCACCAAGACTCTCATTGACAGAGGTGTGGGACTGAATGTCCTCTCTGCTGTGACATTCAAGAGGCTCCAGGTGCCCTACGACCAGCTCCTCCCCACCAAGCCCTTCTCAGGAGTGACCGAGGGCTCCACTGTACCCTTGGGGCAGATTCGCCTCCCTGTCACCTTCGGCAAGCGCGCCAACTACCATACCGAGCTTATCGACTTCGACATCGCTCACATTCGCCTCCCATACGACGCCATCCTTGGGTATCTAGCCCTCGCCAAGTTCATGGCAGTGACTGAGGGAGTCCTGGATTAGGGGGTATCCGGACAGCCGGACTGTATACAACATCCGGACTATTATAGCGTGAAGATACAAGTCTCAAGACTTTGACCCGTGTCCGGATGGGACTTTCCTTGGCATGGAAGGCAAGCTTGGCGATCCGGATATTATATTTCCTTCCTTGTAACCGACTCCATGTAAACCCTAGCCCTCTCCGGTGTCTATATAAACCGGAGAGGTTGGTCCTTAGAAGGCCGATCACAATTACAATCATACCATCATAGGCTAGCTTCTAGGGTTTAGCCACTACGATCTCGTGGTAGATCTACTCTTGTACAACCCATATCTTTAATATTAATCAAGCAGGAAGTAGGGCTTTACCTCCATCGAGAGGGCCCGAACCTGGGTAAACATTGTGCCCCTTGCTTCCTGTTACCATCAGCCTGAGACGCACAGATCGGGACCCCCTACCCAAGATCCGCCGGTTTTGACACTGACACTGGTGCTTTCATTGAGAGTTCCTCTGTGTCGTCGCTACAGGGCTCGATGGCTCCTCCAGTCTTCATCAACAACATGATCCTGGGTGAGACCTTTCTCCCCGGACAGATCTTCGTGTTCGGCGGCTTACCTCTGCGGGCCAACTCGCTTGGCCATCTGGAGCAGATCGACAGCTACGCCCCTGGCCACTAGATCAGGTTCGGAAACCTGAACTACACAGCGGACATTCGCGGAGACTTGATCTACGATGGATTCGGGCCTATGCCAGGAGCACCGGGCAGTCAAGACGAGCACAGCGTAGACCTACTGTGAGACGAAGCTCGGGGTATCATCCCCACACTAGCCCCGGACCTAAATCCGGAGCAGGCTGTGCTGCCTAAGGACGGAGGGACGGACCCCGCCCCACAGGTCGCACACTCATCGGCGGTGGAGCCGAACACGGGTCTTACCTCTGTGGTGGCCTGTGACTCCGGACCCCCGGATTTGTATCCGGACGTTGGTTCCAGTCCGCGCACTCCCGAGGCAGTCGAGCCAGGTTGGGCTCCGGTAATGGAGTTCACCACTGCGGATATCTTCCAGCACTCGCCCTTTGGCGACATGCTGGACTCATTAAAGTCTCTCTCTTTGTCAGGAGGCTCTTGGCCGAACTATGTACGGCTCGAGTGGGAGGAAGGCGATGAAGGAATCCGTTGCCCACCCACCACCCACTTCATTGCCACGGTCGATGATTTAATGAAGGTACTGTACTTCGACTCCGAGGACGTCGATGGTATGGACGACGATGCAGGAGAAGAACATGAACCACCGCTCATTGGGCGGTGGACAGCCACCTCTTCCTATGATATATATATGGTGGACACTCCGAAGGAAACAAATGGCGATGAGGCAACGGAGGATAAAACCTCATGGAAAAAAAGCAAAAAATGGGCGTCGACAGCGCCACTCCAAGCCCCGTCATAGCAATACCGGCCCAGGAGATGAAAACAATCTGAATGGTGCCGAAAAAGAATACAACCCTGATCAGCCCGCCTTCGAGCAGGCCGAACAGGAAGATGAGCAGGCCAGCCCAGAAGAACAGGCGACAGACGAATACCCAGAGGAGGACAGCTACATGCCCCTCTCCGAAGACGAGATTAGCCTCGGCGGCACGAAGTTCGGGCGTGCTCGAGGATCCCGTGAAGCAGGAGTGCTTCAAGCGTCGGCTTATAGCCACTGCGAGGAGCCTGAAAAAGAAGCAGCAGCAACTCCAAGCTGATCAAGACCTGCTCACAGACAGATGGACTGAAGTCCTGGGAGCCGAGGAATACGGACTCGAGCGCCATACGGCTGACCGGCCACCTCATGGCCGGGATAAAATGACATATCAGTCCGCATACCAGCCAGCACCCCCACGCCAACATACTACGGTCCGGGGCAATAGGCAGGACCTGCAAGATATACTGGAAAACAGAGCAGGACAACCAAGATCGATCTACGGATCACGGGGGCGCCTCAAAGACGCTGCATTTGACGACCGTCACGCCGGATACACCTTCAACAAGTCCGGCCGGGCCGAACATAGACACCCGGAGAAATTCGAACTGCGTAGCCACATAGCTCGGCACAGAGGCACCGTGCACCCCCTCTACTTCACCGACGAAGTGATGGATCATGAATTCCCAGAAGGGTTCAAACCCGTAAACATTGAATCATACGATGGCACAACAGACCCTGCGGTATGGATCGAAGATTTCCTTCTGCACATTCACATGGCCTGCGGAGACGATCTACACGCCATCAAGTATCTTCTCCTTAAGCTCAAAGGACCAGCCCGGCTCTGGCTAAGCAGTCTGCCAGCACATTCCATTGGCAGCTGGGAAAACCTGGAAGACGAATTCCTCGACAACTTCCAGGGCACATATGTGCGGCCACCAGATGCCGATGACCTGAGCCACATTACTCAACAACCCGGAGAGTCAGCCAAGAAATTCTGGACTCGGTTCCTAACTAAAAAGAACCAAATAGTCGACTGTCCGGATGCCGAAGCCCTGGCGGCTTTTCAGCATAATATTCGTGACGAGTGGCTCGCCCGACACCTCGGCCAGGAAAAACCCAAGTCAATGGCAGCTCTCACAACACTAATGACCCGCTTTTGCGTGGGCGAGGACAGCTGGTTGGCTCGCAGCAGCACTACACCACATTCTGGCACTCCGGACGGCCGTGGCAATAACGACAAGCCACGGAATAATAGACATAAGCGATGGAACAATGGCGACAGCACTGAAGACACGGCGGTCAACGCCGGATTCAGCGGATCCAAGTCTAGTCAGCGGAAGAAGCCGTTAAAGAGAAATAATCAGGGACCGTCCAGTCTAGACCGTATACTGGAGAGCTTGTGCCAAATTCATGGCACCCCGGACAAGCCAGCCAACCACACCAATAGAGATTGCTAGGTGTTCAAACAGGCCGGCAAAATAAACGCCGAAAACAAGGACAAGGGGCTACAAAGCAATGATGACGAAGAGCCCCAGCGTCTGAACACAGGGGGACAGAAGAAATCCCCCCCCCCCAAGGTGAAAACGGTCAACATGATTTACGCCACGCACATTCCCAAGCGGGAACGGAAGCGAGCACTACGGGACGTCTATGCGATGGAGCCAGTCGCCCCCAAATTTAACCCATGGTCAGCTTGCCCGATCACCTTTGACCGTAGGGATCACCCTACTAGCATCCGTCAAGGCGGCTCAGCCGCATTGGTCCCAGACCCAATCATCGACGGATTTCACCTCACGTGCGTCCTTATGGACGGTGGCAGCAGCCTGAACCTGCTTTATCAGGACACAGTGCACAAAATGGGCATTGACCCTTCAAGGATCAAGGCCACGAAAACCACCTTTAAAGGTGTGATTCCTGGAGTAGAGGCCCGTTGCACGGGCTCTATAACATTGGAAGTGGTCTTCGGATCTCCGGATAACTTCTGAAACGAAGAGTTAATCTTCGATATCGTCCCTTTCCGCAGTGGTTACCACGCACTGCTCGGACGAACAACATTCGCTAGATTCAATGCGGTACCACACTACGCATACCTCAAGCTCAAGATGCTAGGACCATGCGGGGTCATAACAGTGAACGGAAATATGGACCGCTCTCTCCGAACAGAAGAACATATTGCAGCCCTCGCGGCGGAAGTACAATGCGGCCTCCTCCGACAAACCAATCCAGCTACAACAACTTCAAGCACCGTCAAGAGAGTCCGGAGCACCGCGCAACAGGATCATCAGGCATGCCAAGAGCACGACTAGTAGTCCGGCCTCCGCTTAAGCCCCATCAAAGCAGCATTCATGCCACGCGTACACAGTTACACACTCAAGATACCATGGGCGTAGGCGGAGGCGCAAAAACGACTCAGTCAATAGTTTGGGATAACCGCCACATACCTTCATAACCCATCCTGCTTCTTTTTCAGGACATTGCTTTAGAGCAGCTTCTTCAGAAGAGCCGGATTGTCGGACTTACATAGGAGAGAAAACCAAGGAGGCAACAGGCTTCACGTACAGAAGGAAACACCCAGGTGGAATGTATTTACGATCGTTATACCTGTTTTATATATCCATACGCGGCCCGCCCCTGGATAGAACATGTTAAATAGTCCTATTTATCTCCGCTTAATGCATTCATTGTAAACATACGCTTAAATGTATTTTCATCAATGGGAGATTATATATAGCGTCAGCTCATTATTCTTATTTGAACATTTCTCTTACAAATGTCTCTTTCATATTGCATCCGTACACTTCGGTACGGACAGTTTGCCAGGGGCTTCCTATGGTGCCCTGTTCTACGACAACTAAAGTCCGAACACTTTATACAGTGCGGCACCCCGAACTTATAGCACTATATGCATCAGCTCTGAATCATGTCTTGGGTCTATAGTTGGGTTAGCCCGGGTCCCTTGTTTTGGTACCTTACGTTCCGTTATATCGGTTAAGGTAGCGCAGGGAGAACTACTGCGATTGTGTCCCGATTCTTCCGGACGAGCACCTCAGTAGAGAAAGCCGAAAACTGACCGGCATGATGAGGCGAGAGGTGGTCGCTATTTGAGAGGTCCTAAAATCCTTAAAGATTTTTTCCGCTTTAGGCGATGAGTTGGCCTTGTCCGATTTAGGCGTATATAGCGCCCCAATTCGGCCCTCTAAATTCTAGGGGCTTCGCCGAAATTTAAAATTATAGACTTCTATGGCTAAGTGAAAGTTATAAAGCCACATAGTCTGATTGCCTTGTTAAGCTGCGCGGATACCTCCTTAAGGGATCAAACATTTGGATAAAGAGTATCCGGGTTTTCGAGAACACCCGGTACTAGGTAATGCGTGGGGGTGGAAGCCGACGGCCTACTTTCGAAATTAGATAAACAGCCGCTTGAGATGGTAATATTTTAAATCAAAACAGTGCTACATAGCACAGGCAACTCCGTCCTTAAATTACAACAGTGGCAGAGGTACATTTAGTCAAAGATCTTGTCTTTAGTAAATTCGTCGGCCACGAGACGAGCGCCCTTCATAACGCCATCATAGTACTTCTCGAGATGGTGATGCGCCTTGCCCTCCGCCGGCCCGTGCTTCACCAGATTCTCCGCATCCAGCTTGCGCCAATGCACCTTCGCATGGGCAAAGGCCCGACGGGCACCCTCAATGCAAACGGATCGCTTGATTACTTCAAGCCGCGGACAGGCATTCACCATCCGCTTGATCAGGCCGAAGTAGCTAGTGGGCAGGGGCTCACCAGGCCACATCCGGACTATTAAATCTTTCATAGCCACTTCGCGCGCCCTGTGGAGTTCGACCAACTGCTTTAGTTGGTCACTCAGAGGCATCGGATGTTCGGCTCCAGCATACTGGGACCAGAACAACTTCTCCGTTGAGCTCCCCTCCTCGGCACAGTAGAACTCTGCCGCGTCTGAGACGCAGCGTCGCAGATCTGCGAATGCCCCTGGAGAGCTCCGAATTCGGGTAAGTAAAAGAAACGCCTCCTCCACATGTTTGCTTCGCATAAAGAATTTCTTACCTGTCGTTATATTTTTGGCCTCCTAGATTTCCTGTTGTGCCTTCTCGGCTTCGGCCTTGGCGTCTCTCATACTCACAAGGGCCTTCACAAGCTCGGCTTCTTTCACCTTCAGATCATGCTCCATGGACTCGAACTTCTTGCCGAGGTCCTGGAGCTCTTGCTGTACCTCGCCCACTCTAGCACTTTGCTTCTCGCGCTCCTTGCATTCCAAAGCCGCCGTGTCTTCGGCCTCGGATAGCGCCTTCTTCAGGGACGCCACTTCGGCGGTGGAACCTGTTATACAGTCCCGACGCTTCTTCGTCATACTAAACAATTTTATCTATCTTTACATACATAAGAGCGGAGAATCAATCACCTTTGCTCTCTTCGAGCCGCCTCTTCATGAGGTCGAGCTCTCCCTGCGCCTGCTCCAGGCCCCGCTTTAGTTCGGCAACCTCGGCTGTGCGGGCAGCAGCGGCAAGTAGCATGGCCTGCTTATTCACATAAACGCTTATTAGACTCCTGCGGATTATAATTGACCCTCCGTTTGGCTTTTCTTTTCGAACACCAAACAGAGTATCAGGGGCTACTACCTATCGGGTGGTAATTTCACACATTTTATTACTTACCTCGAAGCCCGTCGGAGGCATGCGAGCTCGGTTAGTCCGCTTTGGCGGGCGGAACCTTTTGAATCACCGCACTCGTAAGAGTACGGTGCTCGTTATCCATGGAAGCGCCTCGAAGCGCTTCCACCATACTATCCGGCGCCGCTGGCGTGACGGAAGGCCTCGGCACAGACGGCTCGGCCTCCCTAACGAGGGGCTGCCCGCCTAAATCCGGAACCGTCAAGGGTTCCGGAATAGTGTTCGGTCGAGAGTCCGCCTTGCTGCGGCTCTCATCGACGCGATCCGCGGGGATCTTGAACCCCGCGTGTCCGACATCTGGAACTCCGCCTTGGGGCGTCTCCAGGGTCACCTCCCCCCGCTCGGGGAACCTTCGGGACAACACCTCCGTGTCATCCGCAGGCTGAGGAGTGGTGGCCGTCGGGAGCGAGTTCATCTCTGAAGCGCTCAGAGACCCATCCGAAGACGACACCTCCGGATGAGCCCTGGCCAGACTGCATATATGTTCGGCGTTATTAAACAACTATGAAGTAAAATCACGATAGAGTGCAGAAACTTACGATCGCGCTAGGGGCTTCCCCCTGGGCAGCCACTCTTCCTCGCTATGAGCGGTCGTGGCGGACTAGTCCGGAAGGGACGTCTTTCCCTTCTTGGGCGTCCCAGCCTCCCCCTCCGGGGCGGCTTTCCTCTTTTTCTCCTCCCTGGCGCGGGGAGGTAGAGTTTCTTCTTGCTTCCCCCCGCCTCCGCGGGAGGAATATGTTTCGTCGTCGTCAGACGACGTGGGTATGACGGCCTTGCGTCGAGGGCCTCTCCCGGCCCCACGGCCCGTCTCCTCAGGCCCGTCATCCTTTCTAGATGGGGCGGCTTCTTCTTCTTCTCCTTCCTCCTCTTCGGGGGAGAAGTGTACCCCTTCGTCTTCGGACGAGGCTTCCGGCACAACCTTACGCCGGAGACCCTTCCTGGTCCCCGGGGCCTTCTTTTCGGCCTTCTTCTCGGTGCCTTGTAGGGCGCCGGATCAAGATCTCCGCCGAGAGCATGCTGGATCTTCTGGCAGTAGAGCTGGACAGTCAATCTACTCCGCTGTGACCACATAGTCCTGATCAAATATACACAAATACTTAAGTCTCCCCCATGAATATATTGGGAAGAAATGAATCCGGTGGTGGCCTAAAAACTCACCTGGCTAGGAGGACGCGCGGCGTGGAGCCCACGGTCCTCGGATGTGGGAGGAGGTACTTCGGAGGCCTTGAATAACGCCTTCCACGCGTCTTTGTGCTTCGTGCCATAGAGCCTCTGAAGCGTCTGGCCGGGACGAACTCCCACAGATTGAATGCTCGCCTTTGGCACGGCAGAATCCGGCAAATGAGCATGACTTGGATCACGTTGACAAGCTTGATGTTCTTGTCCTTCATGCTCTTGATGCAGTTTTGGATTCCGGTCAGCTCTGTAGGTTCGCCCCAAGTTAGGCCCTTCTTTTCCCAGGAGGTGAGCCGCATGGGGGCTCTGGATCGGAACTCGAGGGCCACCGCCCGGTTGGCGCCACGTGGCTCGGTGATGTAGAACCACCCCGATTGCCACCCTTTTACGGTCTCTGCAAAGGAGCCGTCCAGCCTGGTGACGTTAGGCATCTTCACCACCATGGCCCCTCCGCACTCCGCTTGCTGGCCGCTTACAATCTTCAGCTTCACGCATAAGATTTGCAGCCACAGACCAAAGTGAGGCCGGATGAGGAGGAAGGCCTCGCATACGACTATGAACGCCGAGATGTTGAGGACGGAATTCGGGGCTAGATCATGGAAATCTAGCCCGTAGTAGAACATGAGCCCGCGGACGAAGGGATGAAGTGGAAACCCCAGTCCACGGATGAAGTGGGCGACAAACACGACCCTCTCATGGGGTCCTAGGGTCGGAATGACCTGCCCGACGTATGGTAGCTGGTGCGCTATGTCTGCGGCCAAGTATCCGGCCGCCCGAAGATTTGCGATATGCTTCTCCTTGAGGGTGGAAGCCACCCACTTGCCTCCTGCTCCGGACATGTTTAGCTGTGCGGAGAAGACTTGGGCTGGGGCGCTGGAGCTCGAGGAGGCAAGAGTGGGCAAAGGAGGAAGAAGTGATGGGTAAAAATGGGGAAATCTTATCCCTTTATAGAGGTGACGAAAGCGGTGCGCCTCCCCACTTGCCCGTTGGGAATCGCTTGCTTCCCAAGCGCCAGGATTGATGGCGTGGTGGGATTACCCATGCCCGTATTGATGATAATCCCGTGATAAGGGGACACGATCTCTACTTTGACAAGATGTGTCAAGGAAACCGCCTCGCAATATGAGCTGTGGCTGGTTGTAGGAAAACGGTTCGGATAATGACCCGACCGTAATGACACGTCGCGTTGTCTAAAAAGTTGTCAGCAGATTGCATTTGTGAAATACCATTCTCTCTACGGTGGCATGTGAAGATCATTTTGTGGATCCGGACACGGTTCAAGTGTTCAATAATTACTTTGGAGTGCTCGGAGAAGGAACTGAAACGTCTCCAACGTATCTATAATTTGTGATTGCCCCATGCTATATTATCTACTGTTTTGGGCAATATTGGGCTTTATTTTCCACTTTTATATTACTTTTGGGACTAACCTATTAACCGGAGGCCCAGCCCAGATTTGCTGTTTTTTGCCTATTTCAGTATTTCGAGGAAAAGGAATACCAAACGGAGTCAAAACGGAACGAAATCAACTGGAGAAGTTAATTTTGGAAGGAAAGCCACCCGATGGACTTGGAGTGCACGTCAGGAAAGAAGGGAGGTGCTCACGAGGGTGGGGGGCGCGCCCCGTGCCTCGTGGGCGCCTTCGGTCCAATCGACGCATTTCTTTCACCCATATATACCTACGTATCGTAAAACTTCCAGAACAGAGAATAGATCGGGAGTTCCGCCACCGCAAAACCTCCAGAGCCACCAAAAACCAATCGGGACCCTGTTCCGGCACCCTGCCGGAGGGGGGAACCCTCATCTGTGGCCATCTTCATCATCCTGGCGCTCTCCATGACTAGGAGGGAGTAGTTCTCCCTCGGGGCTGAGGGTATGTACCAGTAGCTATGTGTTTGATCTCTCTCTCTCTCTCTCGTGTTCTTGATTTGGCACGATCTTGATGTATCGCGAGCTTTGCTATTATAGTTGGATCTTATGTTTCTTATCCCCCTCTACTCTCTTGTAATGGATTGAGTTTTCCCCTTGAAGTAATCTTATCGGATTGAGTCTTTAATGATTTGAGAACACTTGATGTATGTCTTGCCATGCGTATCTAAGGTGACAATGGGATATCACGTACCACTTGATGTATGTTTTGGTGATCAACTTGTGGGTTCCGCCCATGAACCTATGCATAGGGGTTGGCACACGTTTTCGTCATGATTCTCCGGTAGAAACTTTGGGGAACTCTTTGAGGTTCTATGTGTTGGTTTGAATAGATGAATTGAGATTGTGTGATGCATATCGTATAATCATGCCCACTGATACTTGAGGTGACATTGGAGTATCTAGGTGACATTAGGGTTTTGGTTGATTTGTATCTTAAGGTGTTATTCTAGCACGAACCCTAGGGCTGTTTGTGACACTTATAGGAATAGCCCATAGCGGATTGATTGGAAAGAATAACTTTGAGGTGGTTTCGTACCCTACCATAATCTCTTCGTTTGTTCTCTGCTATTAGTGACTTTGGAGTGACTCTTTGTTGCATGTTGAGGGATAATTATATGATCCAATTATGTTATTATTGTTGAGAGAACTTGCACTAGTGAAAGTATGAACCCTAGGCCTTGTTTACTATCATCGCAATACCGTTTACGCTCACTTTTATCATTAGTTACCTTGCTGTTTTTATTATTTCAGATTACAAATACTCGTTCCTACCGTCCATATTGCACTTGTATTACCATCTCTTCGCCGAACTAGTGCACCTATACAATTTACCATTGTATTGGGTGTGTTGGGGACACAAGAGACTCTTTGTTATTTGGTTGCAGGGTTGTTTGAGAGAGACCATCTTCATCCTACGCCTCCCACGGATTGATAAACCATAGGTCATCCACTTGAGGGAAATTTGCTACTGTCCTACAAACCTCTGCACTTGGAGGCCCAACAAGGTCTACAAGAAGAAGGTTGTGTAGTAGACATCAGGAACCCGCCCTACAATGCCGAAGACAAGACTGCGCGCCGGACTCATCGTCATTGAAGCCTGGTTCAGGGCCTACTGAGGGAGTCCTGGATTAGGGGGTATCCGGACAGCCGGACTGTATACAACGTCCAGACTATTAAAGCGTGAAGATACAAGACCCAAGACTTCGACCCGTGTCCGGATGGGACTTTCCTTGGCGTGGAAGGCAAGCTTGGCTATCCGGATATTATATTTCCTTCCTTGTAACCGACTCCATGTAAACCCTAGCCCTCTCCGGTGTCTATATAAACCGGAGAGGTTGTTCCTTAGAAGGCCGATCACAATTACAATCATACCATCATAGGCTAGCCTCTAGGGTTTAGCCTCTACGATCTCGTGGTAGATCTACTCTTGTACTACCCATATCTTCAGTATTAATCAAGCAGGAAGTAGGGTTTTACCTCCATCGAGAGGGCCCGAACCTGGGTAAACATTTTGTCCCTTGCTTCATGTTACCATTAGCCTGAGACGCACAGATCGGGACCCCCTACCCGAGATCCGCTGGTTTTGACACCGACAGTGACTCACCACGGCTACAATGTCCTCAAGATGCCAGGGAGTGGCGACATCATCACGGGCGCCTGCGACAAGAAGGATATGGTGTGCTCCCTCAAGCGCGCCCACCAGGCCGCAGCAGCCGAGAACTCAGATGGTGAGGGTGCCGTCCATCCTCCTGAGGTTGTCCCCAAGAAGAAGAAGATTCTCCTCCTCGGAGGCCCTCAGGAGGCTGGGGCGTCTGATGATTTAGCCTCAAGCCCCGCGCCTGCTGCTGGGATGCCTTCCCCTCTCACATAGGAAGGCGTGCCCAACGTCCCTCTCAGGCTGGACTCGGGGTGTCACGCCCAATATGCGATCCTATCCAAAAGGAACTCGAAGGTCCCACCAAGGATAGACCCGCATATTGAAACGCTTTTGCAAGGTGGATATCATTACATCAACATTACAAAATAGTGGGGATACATCCAAAACATACAATGTCACATGAATACAACAATACATGGTGAAGTTGAAGATTGCTCCATGGTGAACAGGATTATGTTGGGATATCACAATATCTCTTATATTATTAATGCATCTATATACTTGGTAACGGGTGGAAGGCTCGGCCTTATGCCTGGTGTTTTGTTCCACTCTTGCCGCCCTAGTTTCCGTCATATCGGTGTTATGTTCCTGGATTTTGCGTCCCTAACGGTCGGGTGATTTATGGGACCCCTTGACAGTTCGCTTTGAATAAGACTCCTCCAAAGAAGGCCCAACATTGGTTTAACCATTTGCCTAACCTAGCCCTTTTTCCCTTGGTTTTCGGAGCCCAAGGGTCATCTTTATTTTAGCCCCCCTCGGGCGGTGCTTCTCTAAGTGCTGGCCTGAACCGAGCTTCTGGGGCCCCTCGAGCAACTCGAGGTCCGGTTTTACTCGTAGCTAGTCTCATCCGGTGTTGCCACGAGAGCGAGATATGTGCAGCTCCTATCGGGATTGTCGGCGCATCGGGCGGCTTTGCTGGTCTTGTTTTATTCTTTGTCGAAATGTCTTGTAGCCGGGATTCCGAGACTGATCGGGTCTTCCCGGGGAGAAGGAATATCCTTCGTTAATCGCGAGAGCTTATCATGGGCTAAGTTGGGACACCCCTGCAGGGTTTAAACTTTCGAAAGTCGTGCCCGCAGTTATGTGGCAGATGGGAATTTGTTAATATCCGGTTGTAGTAAACTCGAAGCAAACTCTTCTAAAATACACCAACCGTGTGCGTAACCGTGAGTGTCTCTTTTTGGGGTTGATCGAGAGAACACGGTTTCTGGGTTATGTCTGACGTAAGTAGGAGTTCAGGATCACTTCTTGATCATTACTAGTTGACAACCATTCCTTTGTTTCTCTTCTCGCTCTCATTTGCGTATGTTAGCCACCATATATGCTTAGTCGCTGCTGCAACCTCACCACTTTACCCCTTCCTTTCCCTTTAAGCGTTGCTAGTCTTGATACCCATGGTAATGGGATCGCTGAGTCCTCGTGGCTCACAGTTTACTACACCAAGAGTTGCAGGTACAGGTTATGCGATGATCATGACGCGAGAGCGATGCTTGCTTGTCTTGAGTTCTTCTTCTGCTTTTTCGATCAGGGGATAGGTTCCAGGTCGGCAGCCTGGGCTAGCAGGGTGGATGTCGTTTGAGTTTCTGTTTATGATTCATCCGTAGTCGGATGTTGATGTTGTATGATGTACTGTTGTATTCATGTGACATTGTATGTTTTGGATGTATCCCCATCTATTATGTAATGTTGATGTAATGATATCCACCTTGCAAAAGCGTTTCAATATGCGGGTCTATCCTTGGTGGGACCTTCGAGTTCCTTTTGGATAGGGTCGCATATTGGGCGTGACACGGGGGCTCTCCTCTGGAGGGCCTCTGACCAGACCACCGCCACGAGGGAGGTGTTTGGGCACCATGTGCAGGCATGTTTCAATGCGTGCATCCATGAGCAGGGCGCGAGGCGCTAGGTGCTTAGGAGTTCATCACCATGGCGATCGAAGAGTGAGGGAGTCCTGGATTAGGGGGTTTCCGGACAGCCGGACTATATCCTTTGGCCGGACTGTTGGACTATGAAGATGAAAGATTGAAGACTTCGTCCCGTGTCCGGATGGGACTCTCTTGGCGTGGAAGGAAAGCTTGGCGATACGGATATGTAGATCTCCTTTTGATGTAACCGACTCTGTGTAACCCTAGCCCCCTCCGGTGTCTATATAAACCGGAGGGTTTAGTCTGTAGGACGACAACAGTCATACCATAGGCTAACTTCTAGGGTTTAGCCTCTATGATCTCGTGGTAGATCAAATCTTGTAATACTCATATTCATCAAGATCAATCAAGCAGGAAGTAGGGTATTACCTCCATAGAGAGGGCCGAACACAGGTAAACATTGTGTCCCTTGCCTCCTATTACCATCCGCCTTAGACGCACAGTTTGGGACCCCCTACCCGAGATCCGCCGGTTTTGACACCGACATTGGTGCTTTCATTGAGAGTTCCACTGTGTCATCACTACAAGGTTCGATGGCCTCTTCGATCATCAACAACGATGCGGTCCAGGGTGAGGTTTTCCTCCCCAGACAGATCTTCATGTTCGGCTGCTTCGCACTGCGGGCCAACTCGTTTGGCCATCTAGAGCAGATCAAAAGCTACCCCCCTGGCCATCAGGCCAGGTTTGGAAACTTGAGTTGCACTTCCGATATCCGCGGAGACTTGATCTTCGACGGGTTCGGGCCCATGCCAGGTGTGCCGCACGATCACGGCGAGCACGATATAGATCTGCCGTCGGACGGTATTCGGGAGATCACGCCAGCAACTACTCCGGCCTCTAGTCCGGAGCAGATCACGCCATGCGAGGATGGGAGGATAGACTCCACCACGGAGGTCGCGCTCTGAGCGGCGATAGAGCCGAATACTGACCTTACCCCTCACGAGAGCCATGTCGCCGAACTGTTGGGCTCGTCCTCGGCCACGGACTCTGTACCACCCGCGCCCATACCTATCAAATCTGATTGGGCGCCGATCATGGAGTTAACCTCCATAGATATCTTTCAGCACTCGCCCTTCGGCGACATACTGAACTCATTGAAATCTCTCTCCCTGTCTGGAGAACCTTGGCCGAACTATGTCCGGCTAGAGTGGGATGCGGACGACGAAGAAATTCAATCCCCACCCACCACCCACTTAGTATCCAAAGTCGACGATTTACTTAACCGACATGCTTGACTTCGACTCCGAAGACATCGATGGTATGGACACCGATGCCGGAGACGAACAGGAACCACTGCCCACAGGGCACTGGACCACCACCTCATCATACGATATATACATGGTGGACACACCCAAAGAAGGCAATAGCGACAAGACAATGGAGGATGACCCCTCCAAGAAGCAACCCCAGCGTCGACGTCAGCGGTGCCGCTCTAAGTCTCGCCACAGCAAAAACGGTGATACCGGCATAGGAGATAACAGCACTCCGGACAGTGCCGAAGATGATGACAATCCCCTCCAGAACGATCAAGAGTCGGAGCACGAACAAGCCAGCCCTCCTAAGAGAGCGACAGAGGGAGAAATGGAGGACGACAATTATATGCCTCCCTCCGAAGACGAAGTGAGCGTCGACGATGAAGAATTCGTCGTGCCTGAGGATCCCGTCGAGCAGGAGCGCTTCAAGTGTCGGCTTATTGCCACAGGAAACAGCCTGAAGAAAAAGCAGCAACAGCTTCGAGCTGATCAGGATCTGCTAGCAGATAGATGGACCGAGGTCCTTGCGGCTGAAGAGTACGAACTCGAACGCCCTTCCAGAGGTCACCTCGCGTTCGATGCGGCTGATCGGCCACCCCGTGACCGAGATAGAGAGGCAGTACGGCCTGAAAATCAGCCTGCACCCCGCCGCCATTCAAACAAACATACCAAGGCAACGGAAAACACGCGAGACCTACGAGACGTATTGGAAGACATGGAAAGACATGGTAGATCAATCTATGGATCACAGGGCCGTGCCCCTACAAGGGACGGTGACCGCCTCGCCGGATACAGTAAAAGCAATTCCGGATGGGCCGAATATAGCAGGAAGGACTCATACAAGCTGCGTCGCGACATAGCCCAGCACAGAGGCGCGGCACACCCCTTATGCTTCACCAATGAAGTAATGGAGCATGAATTCCCAGAAGGTTTCAAACCTATAAACATCGAATCATATGATGGTACAACAGATCCCGCGGTATGGATCGAGGACTTCCTCCACCACGTCCACATGGCCCGCGGTGATTATCTACATGCCATCAAGTACCTCCCGTTAAAACTCAAAGGACCAGCTCGGCATTGGTTGAATAGCCTGCCAGCAGACTCCGTCGGCCGTTGGGAGGATCTGGAAGACGCATTTCTCGACAATTTCCAGGGCACTTATGGGCGACCACTAGACGCCGATGACCTGAGCCACACAATTCAGGAGCCAGGGGAATCTGCCAGGCAATTCTGGACACGGTTCCTAACAAAGAAAAACCAAATTGTCGACTGTCCAGATGCACAAGCCCTAGCGGCATTCAAGCACAACATCCGTGGATTTAGTGGCTCGCCCGCACCTCGGTCGAGGAAAAGCCGAAATCCATGGCAGACCTCACGACACTCATGACCCGCTTTTATACTTGGAGAGGATAACTGGCTGGCTCGTAGCAATAACATATCAAGGAACCTTGGCACTTCGGATACCAAGGACAGCAACGACAGGTCACGTCGCAGCAAACACAAGCGCCGCATCAACGGTGATAACGCCAAGGGCACGACAGTCAATGCCAGATTCAGAGCCTCTAAATACGGTCAGCGGAAAAAGCCATTCAAAAGAAGTACTCCGGGCCCGTCCAGTTTGGACCGCATACTCGATCGCTTGTGTCAAATACACGGCACCCCCGATAAGCCAACCAATCACACCAATAGAGAATGCTGGGTGTTCAAGCAGGCCGGCAAGATAAATGCCGAAGACAAGGACAAGGGGCTGCATAGCGATGACGAGGAGGAGCCCAGCCGCCGAACACGGGAGGACAAAAGAGGTTCCCCCCACAAGTGAGGACAGTAAACATGATATACGCAACACACATCCCCAAAAGGGAACGGAAGCGTGCACTAAGGGAAGTATACGTGATGGACCCCGTCGCCCCAAAGTTCAACCCATGGTCCTCTTGTCCGATCACATTTGATCGTAGGGACCACCCCACGAGTATCCATCATGGCGGATCCGCCGCATTGGTCCTAGACCCAATCATCGACGGATATCACCTCACTCGAGTCCTTATGGACGGCGGCAGCAGCCTGAACCTGCTTTACTAGGATACAGTGCACAAAATGGGTATAGACCCCTCGAGGATCAAACCCACCAAAACGACCTTTAAGGCGTTATCCCAGGTGTCGAGGCCCATTGTACGGGCTCAATCACACTGGAAGGAGGTCTTCGAATCTCCGGACAACTTCCGAAGCGAGGAGTTAATCTTCGATATCGTCCCGTTCCGCAGCGGCTATCACGCACTGCTTGGGCGCCCCGCATTTGCAAGATTCAATGCGGTACCACATTACGCATACCTCAAGCTCAAGATGCCAGGACCTAGAGGGGTCATCATAGTCAATGGAAACACAGAACGCTTGCTCCGTACGGAGGATCACACTACGATGCTCGCAGAAGAAGCCCAAAGCAGCCTTTTGAGGCAATCCACCAGTTCGGCGATCAAGCCCCCGGACACCGTCATCGCCTGGCACGCTCAGAGCTCGCCTAGCAATTCGGCCCCCGCCCTAGTCTCAGTACAACGGCAAAGTCTGTCCCACGTGTGCATAATTACGCATTGAATATACCATGGGTGAAGGCGGGGGCACGATCACGGCGTGTCCCGCAATGCAGTTTAACCGCACTAGGGGCTTACTACCTTCATCACTCTCTCTCTTCCATGACTCTACTCTCTGGAAGCCTTTTCCAGCAGTACGGTAGCCGGACACATGATACAACACCGAAGGAGGCAGGAAGCTACGTTGTACAAATAGAATCCCCAGGTGGTCTCTCATAACGAGCTAAATACCTGTTTTAAAATACCAGTTCGCATCTTGCCCTTGGATGGGACATGTCAAATAGTCCTATTGTTTGCTTACCGCACCATTTGTATCATTATGCTTTAACGCATCTCTTAAATACACAATGCATAGTACTAGTCTATTATTGCATCCTATTTTCTTTTTTATATATGCTTATTTATAACAATCAGCACCCATACACTGTGGTATGGCAAATACGCCAGGGGCTTCCGTATACCCCATAATTCGGCATGAGAAGTCCGAACACTTTCGACAGTGCGGCACCCCGAACTTATAGCATTATATGCATCAGCTCCGAATCATGTCTTGGGTCAATAATTGGGTTTGCCCGGCTCCCATGTTTTGGTACCTTACGTTCGCTATATCGGCTAAGGTAGCACTGGGAGAACTACTACGATTGTGCCCCAGTTCTTCCGGCCGAGCACCTCAGTAGAGAAAGCTAAAACTGATTGTCATGATGAGGCGAGAGCTGGTCGCTGTTCGAGAGGTCTCAAGTCCCTAAAGACTTTTTCCGCTTCGGGCAAGGAGCCGGCCTTGTCCGGCTTAGGCGTGTATAGTGCCCCAAATTCGGCTTTCCGAAGACTAGGGGCTTCGCCAAAATTTAAAATTGTAGACTTCTATGGCTAAGTGAGAGCGATAAAGCATTATAGTCCGATTGCCTGGTTCGTTGCGCTGAACACCTCCCTCGAAGGACCCAATAATGGGAAAAAGAGTGCTCAGATTTATCCCGAACACCCCAGCACTAGTTGCATGGGGGCAGAAGCCGATGACTAGCAACTCTTAGAATTTATAAACGGCCGCACGAAAGGTAATATTTTAAATACAAAAGCGTTGCATAATGAACATGAACTAGTTTTCATAAACACAAGGATCACATGAGCAAGTTCATTCCAAGATTACATCTTTGGTACACTTTCGTCGCATACGAGACGAGCACCCTTCGTGACACTTTCATAATACATTTCGGGGTGGGGATGCTCCTTGCCCTGCGGTGGCCCCTCCTTCACCAGCTTCTCGGCGTCCATCTTCGCCCAGTGCACCTTTGCATGGGCAAGATCCCTGCGTGCACCTTCAATGCAGACGGGCAGCTTGATGACTTCCAGCCGTGGGCAGGCATCTACAAGCCGCCTCACCAGGCCGAAGTAGCTGTTGGGCAGGGAGTCGCCAGGCCACATCCGGACTATAAGGCCCCTCATGGCCTGTTCGGCCGCTTTGTGGAGCTCGACCAGTTGCTTCAGCTGGTCGCTCACGGGCATCGGGTGTTCGGTCCCAATATACTGAGACTAGAACAACTTCTCCGTCGAGCTTCCCTCCTCGGCCCTGTAAAACTCCATGGCGTCGAGACACACTCTGAGGGCAGATTCTGCGAACGCTCCTGGAGAGCTCCGAACTCGGGTAAGTAAAAGGAAATTTTCTTTCGCATACCTACATTGCATAATGAATGCCTTACCCGCCGCTATCTTCTTCACCGCCTCAACTTCCTGGAGGGCCTTATGGGCTTCGGCCTTGGCATTTTTTGCACTTTCGAGGGCCTG
Organism: Aegilops bicornis; assembly: GCA_021605145.1. Taxonomy (NCBI): domain Eukaryota; kingdom Viridiplantae; phylum Streptophyta; class Magnoliopsida; order Poales; family Poaceae; genus Aegilops; species Aegilops bicornis. The sequence goes on from CM038671.1 coordinate 609,548,397, forward strand.
GCAAGCTCGGACTCTCGTCCTCGAGTCAAGCTCCAGGGACTCATGCTTCTTGATGAGCACCTGGAGCTCTTGCTGCACCTCGCCTACCCGGGCTTCGTGTCTTTCTCGCTCAGTGCGCTCCTTGGCCGCTTTGTTTTCGGCCTTGGACAGTGCCTTCTTGAGGGTCGCCACTTCGGTCGTGGCCCCTGGCAAAATTCATGATGATCCTATTATCCTGCAACCAAATCTTTCTTTTTTTTCCTATTGACAAGGTATTGCTTACCTTTGTTCTCCTCGACCTACCTCTTGGCAAGGCCGGGCTCTTCCTTGGATCGCCCCAGGTCGTGCTGTAGTGCGGTGACCTCCGCAGTATGTGCGGCAGCGGCCAGCAGGGAAGCCTGTAGATTCACATAGACATACTATAATTAGACTCCTGTGATTATTATTCATCCTCTATTCGGCTTTTCTTCGCGAACGCCAAACAGAGCATCAGGGGCTACTGTTTGTGCGGTGATATTTCCCTATAATTTAATTACTTACCTCAAAGCCTGTTAGGAGGCTGGCGCAAGCTTCAGTTAGTCCGCTTTTGGCGGACTGAACTTTCTCCATCACTGCACTCATGATAGTGCGGTGCTCTTCATCGATGGAAGCGCCTTGGAGCGCTTCCTGCAAGTTGTCCGGTGCCTCAGGATGGACAGAGGTCACCGGCATGGGCGGCTTGCCCCTCTTCACAGGGAGTCGCCTGACAGAGTCCGGAACCACAGGAGGTTCCGGCGCGGTGTTCGACAGGAGGCCGAACTCGGAGCCCATGGGAGTCTTGCTCCCTTTGCGCCCAGGGTCCGGAGTGTCGCCTTGAGGCGCCTCCAGGACTACCTCCCCCCGGCTCGGTGCTCTTTGGGATCACACCTCGGCGTATCCCGTAGGGAGAGAGGTGGAGGCGGTCGGAAGTGAATCACTATTCATATCCGACGGGTCCAAAGAGCCATCCGACGAAGATACGTCGATATGGGCTCGGGGCGGGCTGCGTAATCATGTTCGGCATGATGAGAAGCAGTGCGATAAAATATATCAAGAATTATTAAGGTATGCGGATACTTACGAGTTCGCCAAGGGCTTCTCCCTGGGCAACCACACGTCGTCACTGTGGGCGGCGGTCGTGGAGCAGTCCGGAAGGAGGGTCCTTCCTTTCTTGGACCCTTCGGCCTTCCCGGTCGGGGCGGCCTTCCTTTTCTTGTCTCCCCCGGCTAGGGGAGAACTTTCCTCTTCCTCCTCGTCGTCGTGGGAGGTGTGTGTCTCGGAGTGTTCAGACGATGAGTCCGACACAACCTTGCGCCGGAGACCCTGTCGGGTCCCCGTGGTCTTCTTCTTGGCTGTTTTCGCTCGCACCTCATAAGGTGCCGGAGTCAGCATCTCCGTCAGGAGAGCGTCTGCTGGATCTTCGGGCAGGGGAGCTGGGTAGTCAATCCGCTCGGCCATCTCCACCCAGTCCTGTCAAAGGCATGGGGGCTTAGATCCTGCATATGATTAAACTAAGGAAACTAAGCATCTCGTGATGTGTAAAACCCTACCGGATTGGCGCGGTGCTTTGCGCTGAGTCCGCGGTCCTCTTTAAGGGGAGGAGGTACCTCGGCGCTTTTAAACAACACCCTCCAGACGTCCTTGTGCGTCGTGTCAAAAAGCTCCTGCAGCGTTTGGTGCTCGGCTGGGTCGAACTCCCACAAATTGAATACCCGTTGTTGGCACGGGAGGATCCGGAGGAAGAGCATGACCTGGACCACACTGACAAGCATGATTTTCTTGCTCATCATGTTCCTGATGCAGGTCTGGAGTCCGTTCAGCTCTACCGGGTTACCCCAGGACAGGCCCTTCTCTTTCCAGGAGGTGACCCGCGTGGGGATTCCGGACCGGAACTCGGGGGCCGCCACCCAGTTGGTGTCGCGCGGCTTGGTGATGTAGAACCACCCCAATTGCCACCCCTTTAAGGTCTCCACGTAAGAGCCCTCGAGCAATGTGACATTGGGCATTTTTCCCACCATGGCGCCGCCGCATTCCGCTTGCTGGCCGCCTAAAATCTTCGGCTTGACATTGAAGGTCTTCAACCACAGGCCGAAGTCGGGCTAGATGCAGAGGAAGGCCTCGCACACGACGATAAACGCCAAGATGTTGAGGATGAAGTTCGGGGCCAGGTCATGGAAGTCTAGCCCATAGTAGAACATGAGGCCGCGGAAGAATGGGTGGAGAGGAAAAACCAGTCCGCGGACGAAGCGGGTGAGGAAGACTACCCTCTCGTAAGGTTCTGGGGTAGGAACGATCTGCCCCGCGTCGGGCAGCTGGTGCATGACATCCGCGGCCAAGTATCCGGCTTCCCGCAGCTTCTTGATGTCCTCCTCCGTGACGGAGGATTTCATCCACTTGCCTCCCGCTCCAGACATGATTGACGCGGTTTGAGGAGAAAAAGTGCAAGCTTGGGCATTGGAGCTCGAGTGCGCAAGAATGGATATGTGAGAGAGAAGAAGGCGTGGGTGAAAGAGGTAAGGTCCTTATCCCTTTATAAAGGCGGACGAAACTATGCACCCCCACTTGCTTAGTAAAACTCGCTTGATCCCCAAGCGTCGTAATTAATGGCGCGGTTGGGTTACCCACGTCCATATTGATTAGAATCCCGTGATAAGGGGACACGATCTCTGCTTCGACAAGACGCACCTAGGAAACTGCCTCGCGATGTGTGCGGTGGCTGGTTGCGAAAAATGGTTCGAATAATGACCGGGCTATGGCGTGATGTCATGTTATAATACGTCAGTAGATTAGATTTGTGGAAACATTATTCTCTCTACGGTGGTATGTCGAACTTGTTTGCAGAGCCGAACACTATCCTTGTGTTCAAGATCTTCTATGGAGTATTCGGAGGAGGAACCCGGCTTGCAATGCCGAAAACAATCTGCGCGCCGGACTCATCGTCATAGAAGCATGGTTCAGGGGCTACTGAGGGAGTCCTGGATTAGGGGGTTTCCGGACAGCCGGACTATATCCTTTGGCCGGAGTGTTGGACTATGAAGATGAAAGATTGAAGACTTCGTCCCGTGTCCGGATGGGACTCTCTTGGCGTGGAAGGAAAGCTTGGCGATACGGATATGTAGATCTCCTTTTGATGTAACCGACTCTGTGTAACCCTAGCCCCCTCCGGTGTCTATATAAACCGGAGGGTTTAGTCCGTAGGACGATAACAATCATACCATAGGCTAACTTCTAGGGTTTAGCCTCTACGATCTCGCGGTAGATCAACTCTTGTAATACTCATATTCATCAAGATCAATCAAGCAGGAAGTAGGGTATTACCTCCATAGAGAGGGCCCAAACCTGGGTAAACATTGTGTCCCTCGCCTCCTATTACCATCCGACTTAGACGCACAGTTCGGGACCCCCTACCCGAGATCCGCCGGTTTTGACACCGATAAATAGCTTCTAGAGGCACGAGACATGCACAGTGAGCTCCATCCCGCATCACTCAGTGCAGCTGCTACCCCTGACATGGGTGGCGAGCCGCATGTTTGCGTCAACATCAAAGGCCTCAACACGAGCGCTTCTCAGGAGCACTTCTGGCCGTCCTGCATCGGCTGGAGTGGGGGCTGCCCCCGCAACTATGTCTGCATGTCGTTCGGCCTGCTAAAAATTGCTGCCACGCACCAGCACTACATGCAGGGCATCCTGGCGGCTCACGAGGCCAGGCGCCAGGCAATCCTAAGGAGCAGGCGCTGGACCCTCGCGAGCCTCCCGGTTCTCCGGATCTTCTCGAGGCTCAAGGCCCGAACAACTCATGAGGAGCGACTTTTGCGGCGCGCATCTTCAGCTACTCCAACACTTCTTCAGCGATGCTGCCAGGTGACTTTTTGGTTTGTTCAATTGAGGGCACCCCTCGGGCTGCATTATCCTTAAGCTGCCAGGGCCAGTCCCGTAGCCACACCATTTGATTCATGTACCTCGGACCAGTATGCATGCCTATGTTATCATGGTTGTTTGAGATTACCTCTGCTGTCTCATTACCTACGGAGTCGCCACTCGCGGCCTCTGCGCGTTACTAACCGGCCTCTTGCTCATCCCGCACGGGGGCTACCGGCACGGCGCCTGTGCTTAGGGTCCGTCCCTATAGTGCTGATAAATCTGAGAGGACGAGCTCTGGCTAGCGGCCGGCCCGGCGCGCGTCACCTCATAGGGTCCTCAGTGCCTTCATCTTCTTGCGGAAAAATCACCAGCAGGACAGCAAGCGCGGCTATGTCTTCTTTCTTCGGTTAACTCGTAGGGACCTCCGGAGCCGAGATCACGAGCGGTCCCACCAGCACCTCAAGTCGCGACCCCTCGCGAGGCCTGCCACTTAGCCAGTCCTTTTTCACACAAATCACTTGCACGTTATAGGGGGGGGGGGGGCTGAGCATCGCGCCTCAGGGGCTAGCTCCTACTGGCTCTCGAACCCTCACCCCCTAACCTTGACCACGACATCGCGACCTAGCATACAGCGGCGGCTGAGCCTCGCTCGAGTTCAGGGACCCAAGGACGCAGAGCACCCAGATGAGCGAAGAATAAGGGGCCGGCGTGAGTCTTGGCTAGGAGCACCGCCGCCACCAGGACAGAGCCGGACGTCGCACCAAAACCTGTCCTAACAGTGAAAGGATCACTGCAGGCTCGTCAAGTTAAGTCACCTCATACGCATAGGCGTGAACCTTACGATCAAGTGTTGTGCCTTCTACGATCTCACTCCGGCAAGGATGTTTCCCTTTCAGTCCTACGGGAGCCGCTTGCGCGCCAAAGGGGACCCCCTGAGCATCGTGTCTCAGAGGCTCTTGCTGGACCTCGGGCCGATCACCTCCTGGCCTTGACCACGACATCGTGACCTGGCATACCAGCGATGGCTGAAGGCTGCCTTGGGACTGGGTCCTGTCGACGTAGAGCACTAAGCTACTGCAAAGATGAAAGGGCGAATCGTGCCATAGCAAGAAGCGCAAACCCGGCATTGATTGGAAATAATAACCATTAAGGCAAAAGCATCACAGTTTTTACATACTCCTGCAGGGCCCTACATGATTTTCTATAGGAACAAAGCAAACGCAGAAGGCCTCTCGAGGACCACGGCCTAATCGACGTCACCTGTGGCATCAGGCTGGCACCTACCCCCACTAGGCTCGGCTGCGGTGACGTGGCGGCTCGTAGCAATTGTTGTCGCTCGAGCCATGCCCTGAGGAGGCGCTGCTGCTGTCTGTGGAGTCGCAAACAAGGCCAAGGGAAAGTTCACTAGCTGTGGCCTCCCCGCCTTGGCCGCCTCCCTGGGGCAGCATTTCAGGCGCCGGCCATCCTTGCCGAAGACCTTGAAGGAGAGCGTCAAGGCTCCATCGTATTCGAAGTGCATAGCGAGAGCTCCCTCCAGGCAGCAGGTGCGGGCGATCGCGCCCCACCCCCGGGTTATGAAGACGTCGCCGGAGTCGGCGACCTCGACTTCCAATTCAGAACCCTGGCTACAACACCTGGCGTGTTGCAGCCACAACTCGACGGCCCCCTCGGCAGTATCTCCCTTGCGAAGGATCGCGGAGCCGAATCCATGCGCGGCGGCATTGCTGTCCACACCACAAACTCACAGGCCGTACCTTTGGCATGGGTCCGCGAGTGGGCTGGCCGTGCGGGCACCGCCTGTTCTCCTCCGCAACCCTGCTCCTCACGGTGTCGGATGCCGCCCCTATGCGCTGGGCTCTGCGCGGGCATACACGGGAACCGGGAAGCCCGACGGAACCCATTCATGCCAAGGACGCATCATCATGGGCTCCGTGATGACGTCACGAGAGCGACCAGGCCTCTTCTTCGGCGGGAGCAGCTCAGGTTTCACCTGAGGGTTTTTTCCCTTCTGCGCAGCGGAAAACCTTCTCACTGGCAAGATCATGGGACAGAAAGAAGAAGGCGGAGCAAGAAGCAAGAAGACGGAGAATGAGCAGGGGCTCCGCCCCCTCTCCCATTTATAACTGGAGGGAGGCCAACCTCCGGCCACCCACGATTTCAAGTAATGATGGTTTCTCTGCATGCAACAGGTAGTCCTCAAGTCGAGCAGTTGCCGAGGCAAAGTGGGGATGTGGAGACACCCACGTCCCATCAAGTGCCACGCGTCAACTCGGTCCGCAAGCGATTGGGGCCCGCGGCGCTTCACCCTTGCCCTTTGGCTTCGCCTCGAAGCCATGTCCGAGCGTGCCTTGGGCCCGAGGGCTACTGTCAGCGTCCTGGGAACTAGGGTACCCAGAATGCCGGCCTATAGCCCAGGGCGTGGCTCCATCGAAGGCCTAGTACGGCCAATATTCAGCACCGACAAGAAAAGACCCTCGCGAGAGGCCAGGCCTTGCGAGGCAGACGACACCAAGACCATCGGAGGGAGCGGCCTCCTCAGGCTGGCTCCTGAGGAGCGGAGATTCCTATGCAAGCGCCCATCTCATGAGGTTTGGGTAATGCAAGCCATGACGATCAAAGCCAGAAGGGCGCCAGCGGGTGCAGGTCGGCAGGTTTCCTCCTTGGTGCTAAGGAGGCAAGAGCACACGCGGAGTCCCGAGGAATTAGCCAATGGTTTCCATTCCCGTGCAACAAGACCAAGACCGCCAGGATGGATGTCATCACCGAGCCCACCACAACGTCACGACCGGAAGCTTTACAGGCGAACACTACCTTGTCAGGATAAGATGTACTGCCTGTCCCCCTTCAAACTTGGCCACTGTGGGATCCCTTCCCACCTTCGTTTTGAAGGAAGAGGACCAAGGCTACTATAAATATAGCTTAGCCACCACCATAGGAGGGGATCCTTGATCCCAACCCTCACAAGTTCATATCCACACAAGGACAGACCTCCTGATGCTGTTCTTGCCTTGTACTAGTTCATACTCAGCCCCTCATGAGGCTAATCCACCCCAAAGCAGGAGTAGGGTCTTACACCGCAAGGTGGCCCGAACCTAGGTAAACTTTTGTGTCCCTTTCCTTTACTGTTCATCGAGCTAGGCCATGAGGGCGACAAGTTGGCTGGCTGGAGAGGTTGAGTTCTTCGCACACGCCCTAGAGTTCAAACCTTTCTCGGGTCTGCGAACTCTAAATCTTACATTTGGCACGCCAAGTAGGGGCGTTTCGAAGCCTCTCATCCGTCGGTCATTTCGCTACTGTTCCACCATTCTCATGGCTGAAACTCTTCGAGTTTGTGTTGAGCGCCGGGCAGCCCTCACTGCTCGCGTTGCTCAGACAGCGCCAGCGGGCGACGGCGCTCCTCGCTGCTCTCATAATAGATTAATATGGCAACTTAATTTTCTTTCTTGGAAAGTGTTCCATGCCCTTCCTTTACAGAAATTTAAATCTAATGTTGTCGGCACCTGGGAACCGGGGTACCAAGACTTGCCTGCGTGCGGCCCAGGGCGTGACTCAATCGACGGCCTAGTACGGCCCATCTTTAGCACTGGCAAGACAAGACCCTCACGAGAGGCCAAGCCTCGAGACGCGGACAACAACAAGACCTCTGGAGGGAGCGGCCTCCTCAGGCTGGCTCCTGAGGAGCGGAGATTCCTATGCAAGCGCCCATCTCATGAGGTTTGGGTGACGCAAGCCATGACGGCCAAAGCCAAGTGGGCGCCAGTGGGCGTAGAGTGGCAGGTTTCCTCTTTGGTGCTAAGGAGGCAAGCACAGGCGCGGAGTCCCGAGGAATCAGCCAACGGTTTCCATTCCCGTGCAACAAGACCCAGACCGCCAGGACATCAGGACAGATGTCATCATCGAGCCCACCACAGCGTCACGACCGAAAGATTTTCAGGCGAAGACTACCATTTGTCAGGATAAGATGTACTACCTATCCCCCTTCAAACTTGGCCACTGTGGGATCCCTTCTCGCCTTCGCTTGGAGGAAGTGGACCAAGGACACTATAAATATAGCTTAGCCACCACCATAGGAGGGGATCCCGGATCCAAACCCTCACAAGTTCATCCTCAACCCCTCGTGAGGCTGTTCTTGCCATGTACTAGTTCATCCTCAACCCCTCGTGAGACTAATCCAACCCATGCAGGAGTAGGGTCTTACACCGCAAGGTGGCCCGAACTAGGGTAAACTTATGTGTCCCTTTCCTTTCCTGTTCATCGAGCTAGGCCGTGAGGGCGACGAGTTGGCTGGCTAGATAGGTTGAGTTCTTCGCACGCCCCAGAGTTTGAACCTTTCTTGGGTCTACGGAGCCCTCAATCTGACAAATGTTTCCTTCTTTCATATCAATAATTGCACCAATCGTTCTAAGGAAAGGTCTACCTAGAATTATAGGACATGTAGGATTGCACTCTATATCAAGCACAATGAAATCTACATGCACATAATTCCTATTTGCAACAATAAGAACATCATTAATTCATCCCATAGGTTTCTTAATAGTGGAATCCGCGAGATGCAAATTCAAAGAACAATCATCAAATTCACAAAAACCTAGCACATCACATAAAGTTTTTGGAATCGTGGAAACGCTAGGACCCAAATCCTACAAAGCATGGAACTCATAATCTTAATTTTAGTCTTAATAGTAGGTTCCCACTCATCATAAAGCTTTCTAGGGATAGAAACTTCCAACTCAAGTTTTTCTTCAAAAGATTTCATCATAGCATCAATGATATGTTTAGTAAAAGTTTTATTTTGATTATAAGCATGAGGAGAATTCAACATGATTGCAACAAGGAAATACAATCTATCAAAGAACAATTATCATAATTAAAATCCTTGAAATCCAAAAGAGTGGGTACACCGCTACTTAAAGTTTTGACCTCCCTAATCCCACTTTTATCAATTTTTGCATTGAGATCTATAAACTCCGAATCATTGGGACTCCTTCTAGCTAAATTTGACTCATATCCAGTCCCATCTTTATCAAGATTTATATTAGAAAACAAACATTCAATAGTAGTCACTCCTATCACTTTAAGATCTTCATCATTATTTTCACAAGAAATCGAAGAACACGCTTTAACAAACCAATCTCGCTTAGCACGCATCCTAACGGTTCTTTGTTTACATTCATCAATAGAAATTATCATAGATTTTAGATAATCTTTAATATCATGCTTGGGTGTAATAGATCTAATTTTCATATAATAAATCTCAAGAGAAATTCTATCCACGTTTGTAGCCAAATCATCAACTTTAAGCAATTTTTCTTCAACCATAGCATTAAAATTCTCTTGAGACCTAATAAATTCTTTAATTTGTTCTCCGGATCAGAGGGCATCTTATTATAATTTCCATAAGAACTGTTGTAGGAATTACCATAATTATTAGAGGAATTACAAGGAAATGGCCTAGGGTTGATATTACCTCTATATGCGTTATTACCAAAATTGTTCCTACCAACAAAATTCACATCTGTAGATTCATTATTGTTCTCCCTAAAAGTAGACAAAGGCATATCATTATGATCAATAGGAGCACTCTTACTAGCAAAGAATTTCATAAGTTCATCCATCTTTCCACTCAAAACATTAATTTCTTCAACCGCATGCACTTTTTTACTAGTAGATGTTCTTTCGGTATGCCAATGAGTGTAATTAGCCATAATATTGTCTAGGAGTTTAGTAGTGTATCCTAACGTGATTTCCATAAAAGTACCTCTCACGGCCGAATCTAAAAGATTTCTAGATGCAAAATTCAATTCGGCATAAACTTTTTGTATGATCATCCATAAACTTAAACCATGAGTAGGGAAAAATTTTATCATCAATTTCATCCTCTCCCAAGATTGTGCAACATGTTCATGATCAAGTTGCTTAAAATTCATTATATCATTCCTAAGGGAAATGATCTTGGCAGGAGGAAAATACTTGGAAATAAAAACATCTTTACACTTATTCCATGAATCAATACTATTTTTAGGCAAAGATGAAAACCAAGTTTTAGCACGATCTCATAGTGAGAACGGAAATAGCTTCCATTTAACAATATCATTATCCACATCTTTGTTCTTTTGCATATCACACAACTCAAGGAAAGTATATAGATGGGATGCGACATCTTCACTAGGAAGGCCAGAGAATTGAACCTTCATAACAAGATTCAGAAAACCCGCATTAATTTCATTAGATTCCGCACTAGTGGCGGGAGCAATCGGAGTAATAATAAAATCATTGTTATTAATATTCGAAAATTCACACAACTTGGTATTTTCTTCAGACATCGTGACAACACAAGCAATCTAACACACGAGCAACCAAAAAGCAAACGAAAAGACAAACGGAAGAAGGGCGAATAAAAAGGCAAATCTTTTTGTGTTTTTCTGAAAATGTTTTTAGAAGTGGGGGAGAAGAAGACGAGAGGCAAATGGAAAATAATTTAATGCGAGAGATGAGAGTTTATGTTGGGTACTTGGTCGGCTTGATGTAGATCTCCCCGGAAACGGCGCCAGAAATTCTTGCTACTACTTCTTGAGCATGCGTTGGTTTTTCCCTTGAAGAGGAAAGGGTGATGCAACAAAGTAGAGATAAGTATTTCCCTCAGTTAAGAACCAAGGTATCAGATCCAGTAGGAGATACAAGCAAGTCCCCAATCTATGCACCTGCACAAACAATCAAACACTTGCACCCAACGCGATAAAGGGGTTGTCAATCCCTTCACGGTCACTTGCAAAGGTGAGATATGATAGAGATAGATATAAAAGATTACTAAAATGTAAAAACAAAGTAAAAGTAAATAAAATGCAGCAAGGTATTTTTGGTTTTTTTGTTTTATAGATCTAAAAATATATAATGGAAAATTGACCCGGGGGCCATAGGTTTCCCTAGAGGCTTCACTCTTGAAGGCAAACAATACGGTGGGTGAACAAATTACTGTCGAGCAATTGATAGAAAAGCGCAAAGTTATGACGATATCCAAGGCAATGATTATGCATATAGGCATCACGTCTGTGTCAAGTAGACCCAAACAATTCTGCAACTACTACTATTACTCCACAAATCGACCGCTATCCAGCATGCATCTAGAGTATTAAGTTCATAAAGAACAAAGTAACGCCTTGAGTAAGATGACATGATGTAGTGGGATAAACTCAAAAAATATGATGAAAATCCCATCTTTTTACCCTTGATGGAAACAATACAATACGTGCCTCGCTATCCCTACTTTGTCACTGGGTGAGGACACCTCAAGATTGAACCCAAAACTAAGCACCTCTCCCATTGAAAGAAGTAGCAATCTAGCTCGCCAAACCAAACTGATAGTTCAAAGAGAAATACAAAGATATCAAATCATGCATATAAGAATTCAGAGAAGATTCAAATAATATTCATAGATAATCTGATCATAAATCCACAATTCATCATATCTCGACAAACACACCACAAAAGAATATTACATCGGATAGACTCCAAGAACATCGGGGAGAACATGCTATTGAGAATCAAAGAGAGAGAAGAAGCCATCTAGCTACTAGCTATGGACCCATAGGTCTGTGGTAAACTACTCATGCTTAATCGGAAGGCCAATAGAGTTGATGTAGAAGCCTTCCGTGATCGAATCACCCACCAGTAGGGTGCCAGAAAAGGCCCCAAGATGGGATATCACGGGTACAGAAGTGTACGATGGCGGAAAAGTATTTTTGTGGACTCTTCTGTTGGTTGGGGAATATTTCTGAATTTATATGCCAAAGAATAGGGTTGGAGGACTCCTGTGGGGCCCACAAGCCAGGGAGGCGCCCCCCTAGGGCGTGCCCTAAGGGCTTGTGGAGCCCTCGGGACTCTTCTGCCTTCCTCTCCAAGTCCTACGTGTGTCTTCTGGTCCAAGAAAAATCTTCGTAAATTTTTATTCCGTTTGGACACCGTTTGATATTCCTTTTCTATAAAACTCAACAACAAGGGAAAAACAGAAACTGGCACTAGGCTCTGGATTAATAAATTAGTCTCAAAAATAATATAAAATAGCATATTAATGCATATAAAACATTCAAAACAGATAATATAATAGCATGGAACAATCATAAATTATAGATACGTTGGAGACGTATCATCGTGCTGAGGGTGAAGCCTGGCAAGCCTGTCGTGCCGCTTACCCATCTTCTGCTTATCTGCTTGACACGTCTCTAGACGGGTGTCGTATGAGAGTAATCTGTCTTCTAATGGGTCGCCACGTGCTTAGTGGAAGCCACTTAATCACTTGGGGGCTCGACACCGCATTGATAAGTGATTTGCGTCTTGGTGAGGTGGAGCGGTGATGGCTTGGCGGGAATCCTCGCACTTGGCAGACCCGGCAAGCCTGCCGGGGAAATCTTGGACTTGTCCTTGGGGCGGCCTTTACCCGGCCAGGCTCTCCTGCCCGGCAACGGAGGCCTTCCCAACGTGATGCTCCGCTGTCTTATTTGATTTGGTCTTCTGATCCGCTCCTTGATCTCACGAAGAGCGGTTCCTTTGACTTGGTCTTGCTTTGTAGTTGGGTGTAGCCATTCCTTCGCTAAGCCTTGGCTACCTGGGCGGAGGTTCTTCGTTCGTGGACAAGTCAGGTGGAATAAACACCCCTGTTTGCATACCCCGACAAAGCCATACCTGTCGATGGGCACGTCGGGTTAGGCCCCAAATAGTGCATGGACACATGTCGAAGAAATGTTGCCCATGCAGCGGTTGTTACGATGACTAGTCAATCCAATGTCTACTCTGCGTAATTACCGCGGGTCGAGGAACTGTTGCAGTTAATGGGTACTATGCCTGCAAAAACGGTAACTTTCTGAGGAGAGATAGCGAAGAGCCAGCCCCCTATGCCGGTTCCCAGTAAAAGGGCAACGTGAAGAGGGCGCTGCTTATTCGTATCCGTATCTTCTCCCTTCATCTTTGTAACGCCCTCGATGCGGCTATATCTCCCACGTGTCGAAGCACGACTTAGAGGCATAACCGCATTGAAAGCAATGTTGCAAGTGAGGTAATCTTCACACAACCCATGTAATACATAAGGGAAAGAGATACATAGTTGGCTTACAGTCGCCACTTCACACAATACATCAATAAACATCCATCATACAGAGTACACTCAAGGTCCGACTACGGAACCAAAATAAATGAAGACTACCCCAAATGCTACACAGATCCCCGATCGTCCCAACTGGGCTCCACTCATCGATCATCAGGAAAAGACACATAGTAATGACCACGTTCCTCGTCGAACTCCCACTTGAGCTCGGTTGCGTCATCTGCACTGGCATCATCGGCACCTGCAACTGTTTTGGTAGAATCTGTGAGTCACGGGGACTCAGCAATCTCACACCCGCGAGATCAAGACTATTCAAGCTTATAGGAAGGAAAGGGTTGTGAGGTGGAGCTGCAGCAAGCGACTAGCATATATGGTGGCTACATTCGCAAAAGAGAGCGAGAAGAGAAGCAAGGCATGGTCGTGAAGCTAGTAGCGATCAAGAAGTGATCCTGAACCACTTACGTCAAACATAACTCCAACACCGTGTTCACTTCCCGGACTCCGCCGAGAAGAGACCATCACGGTTACACACGCGGTTGATGTGTTTTAATCAAGGTCAACTTCAGGATTTCTACAACCTTACATTAACAAATTCCCATCTGCCTCATAAACGAGGGCACGGCTATCGAAAGATAATACCCTGCAGGGGTGTCCCAACTTAGCCCATTATAAGCTCTCACGGTCAACAAAGGATATTCCTTCTACCGGGAAGACCCGACCAGCCTCAGAATCCCGGACTACAAGACATTTCGACAATGGTAAAACAAGACCAGCAAAGCCACCCGATTGTGCCAACAAATCCCGATAGGAGCTGCACATATCTCGTTCTCAGGGCACATCCGGATGAGACAGGCTACGAGTAAAACCAAGCTTCGAGTTTCCCCGAGGTGGCCCATGATGGCTCGGTTCGGGCCAAGCACTTTCGAAGGAGCACTGGTCCGGGGGGTTAAAATAAAGATGACCCTCGGGCTCGCGAAACCCGGGGAAAAAGGCTTAGGTGGCAAATGGTAAAACCAATGTTGGGCCTTGCTTTGGAGGAGTCTTATTCAAAGCGAACTGTCAAGGGGGTCCCATAAATCACCCAACCGTGTAAGGAATGCGAAATCAAGGAACATAACACCGGTATGACGGAAACTAGGGTGGCAAGAGTGGAACAAAACACCAGGCATAAGGCCGAGCCTTCCACCCTTTACCAAGTATATAGATGCATTAATTATAGAAGACATATTGTGAAATCACCAACAAGTAAACATGTTCCAACAAGGAACAACATCTCCATGTTCCAACAAGGAACAAACTTCATCTTCACCTGCAACTAGCAACGCTATAAGTGAAATTTGAGCAAAGCGGTAACATAGCCAATCAACGGTTTGCTAGGAAAGGATGGTTAGAGGTTTGACATGGCAATATGGGTGGTATGATATAGCAAGTGATAGGCATCATAGCATAGGCATAGCAAAAGAGCGAGCATCTAGCAAGCAAAGATAGAAGTGATTTCGAGGGTATGGTCATCTTGCCTGCAAAGTTCTCAGAGTTGACGAAAGCTTGATCCTCGTAAGCGTTCTCAACAGGTTCCTCGTTCACGTACTCGTCTCGGCTCTACCCAAAGCAAGAACACAAACAATGGAACCACAATCAATCACAGGCGATGCACAAACAACATGATGCAAAACATGGCATGATATGCGAGATGTGAGATGCAATGCATATGCGTGCTCCGGAAGGAAAATGATGAACAAGGCATCAACTTGGCAAACCAAGTATGCCGCTGGAAAGGTGAGATGATTTTGGTTGAAATCGATATAAAGATCACCGGAATCAGATGCACGGTTTGCAAATGACAAGCAAAACAAGAATGACACAAATCTGCCATTAACAGCATGATACCACTTAGCAAGCAACAAGAAATTAAGCTACTGCACCCAAACGTACCAGAAAAGAATATGGCAGTGATCTACTCAAGATGCTTGACAAAAGATGAACACTGAGGTACGGCTAAATCGCACCATAACAGGTCCAAACAAGCATGGCAAAAGTGCAAAATATATCAGCTTCACAGACTTGGAGAAAATACTGAACATGGCAAAATCAGCATCAGGAAACAATGTTCAGAGCAAGCAAAGAGCATGCTACGGGAACTTATAATAGAAAAACAAGGCATGGCATGAATCTACTCAAAGCATAGAACAAAAGTCCCTTACTGACCATGAGCCAAAATGCAATAGCACCCATGCCAATATAGCAAGTTCCGTTAACAGATTCAGCAACAGGGCATGACATTGACAGAATTATGTAGGCATCTTCGCGAGCTCGATGCACTCACTACAGAGCATTTCATGATAAACTAAGCATACATCCATCAAGAAGACATGGCATAGAAGATATACATGGCAAGAACAACATCATAGCATACACGGATCAACTACAACAACCTTGGCAAAATTGAATAACATGTAAACAATCTGCCAGGAAACATTTTATAGCAAAAGTAGAGCTCGATTGACTCAATCTATGTCACTCCATAATTGCAATCAATGGCATGGATGGATAGAGAATAACCATATGTTCAAAACATACTTACTGAAGTATCTCAAAATAAGCATGGATCTCTCGGTAGCATCAGGTTAACATGGCATAAAAATATCAGCAAAACAGGGGCTGAAATCACCAACATCATGAAGCCAAGTTTGCATGCTTGTGCTAGTCACCAAAGAGATCATAAAAATACATGGCATACATGCCTGTAAAGATGGCATGGCATGTTACAAAACACATGTAGGACTCAAGATCATAGGATGCACACATCAATCATGGCAAAATTGACAAAAGTGCATGTTCTGATAAGAATCTGAAACTAACATCACATACCTCTTTTCTAACAGAATTTCGGGCATCAATATGGGCTCAAATGAAAATGATGCAATGAGATGAAGTGATGTACTCATCGAGGCGAATATTTCGGTATGCTACACACCCGAAACGGAGCCACGGGTGCAAAGTCATGGCATGATGAAAATGCAACAAAATAACCACAGGAAAATACGGGGGAGAGGAGAAGTCAACTGTCTCAGATCAGATCGGATCCGTCGCCGGAGCGGGAGCTCGGGCCGGAGGGAGGAGAGGCCGGGGCGGCCGGAGTCCGGGGCGGCGGAGGCGGCGCGCGGGCGGCGCCGACTGGGCGCTGGGGCGGCGAGGCGGCGTGGTCGGCAGGATGGCCGGGCGAGGCGACGGCGGCGAGGTCCGGCGGCGCGGCGGGCGGGCGGCCGAGGCGGCGGAAGGCCGGCCTTCGCCCAGACGGGCGGCGGGAGGGCCGCCACGGCCAGCGGG
The DNA here is from genome assembly GCA_021605145.1 of Aegilops bicornis. NCBI lineage: Eukaryota > Viridiplantae > Streptophyta > Magnoliopsida > Poales > Poaceae > Aegilops > Aegilops bicornis. The sequence continues at coordinate 609,564,679 of CM038671.1, forward strand.
CCTGCGGTGGAGGCGCTGTGGCGGGTGGCCTGGTGGCGACGCGCGCGATTGGGCGGCGGGCGGCAAGGGATTTTGTCCGCCGGACGGGACGTGTCCGCGGCTGGGTGGAAGAAGACTAGGGTTAGGAGTGGAATGACCCGAAATTTCGGGAGGAGGGTGTTTTTATAGGTAGAAGGAGCTAGGAAGCTCCAAATGAGGTGTAGTTTTCGCCCACACGATGGACATGGAAGTGACTTAGATGGGTTATTGGGCTATTTTGGAGGGGTGTTGGGCTGCAACTTAAAAAAGGCCTTTGCGAGAGTGCGGTTAACCGTTGGAGTACCAAACGAGCTCCAAATGACCCGAAACTTGACAGGTGGTCTACCGGTGGTGTACCAAGGCCACTTGACAAACCTCGGTACATTCCGAGAAAGTTTAGTACCCGCTCACGGAAAAATGTAAAAGGGGACGCCGGGGAACATAGGAGTGCCGGATTGCAAAACGAACAACGGGGAAAATGCTCGGATGCATGAGACGAACACGTATGCAAATGAGATGCACATGATGACATGATATGAGATGCATGACAAGAACAAAATGCAAAACAAATGACAAAAACCCAACCACGGAGGGAATATCATATCACAATGCCGAAAATGGCAAGAGTTGGAGTTACAAATATGGAAAATTACATCCGGGGTGTTACAACACTCCACCACTACAAGAGGATCTCGTCCCGAGATCTAGGACTGAAAGAACTCGGATATTCGAACGAAGGTGATCCTCGCGCGCTCCTGTGTGGCTTCTCGGTCGGAATGGTGTGACCACTTCACTTTCAGGAATTTGATTGACTTGTTGCGAGTCTTGCGCCGGTTTCTTCAAGAATAGCAACGGGTGCTCATGATAAGAGAGATCTTCTTGGAGGTCAATTTCTTGAAGTTGATAGTGCGCTCAGAGTCTTGAAGCACTTGCGAAGCTGTGACACGTGAAACACATCGCACGCGTTCGCGAAGTTGGACGGGAGCTCAAGTTGATAGGCGAGGTCGCCTCTTTAGCAATGATCTTGAAAGGACCCACGTATCTAGGGGCAAGCTTCCCTTTGATACCGGCGGCGAAAGTGCCTTTCATTGGAGAGACGCGGAGGTAGACATGGTCTCCGATTTCAAAAGCCACATCATGGTGCTTGTCATCATAATAGCTCTTCTGGCGCGATTGCGCGGCTTTGAGATTCTCACGAATGACTTTGCACATTTCTTCGGCTTCTGTGATCAAGTCGTTGCCAAGAAGTTGACGTTCACCTGTCTCGGACCAATTGAGAGGAGTACGACACTTTCTGCCATAGAAAATTTCGAATGGGGCCTTGCCCGAACTCGCTTGGAAGCTGTTGTTGTAGGAGAATTCGGCATATGGAAGACAATCTTCCCACTTCATACCGAAGGAAATGACACAAGCCCTGAGCATATCATCAAGGATTTGATTGACTCGCTTGACTTGGCCACTTGTTTGAGGGTGGAAAGCTGTCTTTGAAAAACGAATGTTGGTGCCCATGGCCTTCTGAAAAGAATCCCAAAACTTGGAGGTAAAGATGCTGCCACGGTCTGAAGAGATCAATTGTGGAATGCCGTGCAAGGAGACAATCCTGGAGGTGTATAGTTCCACCAACTGAGCTGATGTGATAGATTCTTTGATAGGGAGAAAATGAGCCACTATAGTAAGCTTGTCAATGACAACGAAGATAGCATCATTTCCACGCTTGGACTTAGGAAATCCAGTCACGAAGTCCATTTCAATATGATCAAACTTCCATTCTAGAATAGCAAGAGGTTGGAGGATACCAGCTGGTCGTTGTTGTTCTGCTTTCACTCTTCGGCAGACATCACATTCATTCACGAATTGAGCAATTTCTCGCTTCATTCGAGTCCACCAAAACGACTGCTTGAGGCCATGGTACATCTTCGTACTTCCAGGATGAATGGATAGAAGGGAATTGTGTGCCTCGTTCATAATGACTTTACGTAGATCACCCTTAGGAACCACAATCCGGTCCTCGAAGAAAAGAGTATCTTTGTCATCAATGTGGAAGCACTTGTATTTGGAAGTACCCTTGTCGATACCATGTTTCACCTTTTTCACCATGTTATCGAGGAGTTGAGCCTCACGAATTTGGTCTTCCAAAGTAGGAGATACTATGAGGTTGGCAAGAAAGCCTTGAGGAACAACTTGAAGATTCAGCTTGCGGAAAGCTTCACAAAGATCCGGTTGGAAAGGCTTGAGGATTAAACTGTTGCAGTAAGCCTTCCTGCTCAAAGCATCTGCAATCACATTGGCCTTGCCTGGAGTATATTCAATACTCGGGTTGTACTCTTGAATCATTTCGACCCATCGAGTTTGCCTGAGGTTGATGTTCGGTTGAGTGAAGATATACTTGAGATTCTTGTGATTGGTGAATATGTCCACTTTCCTTCCCAACAAGAGATGTCTCCATGTTATTAATGCATGGACAACTGCCGCCAACTCAAGATCGTGAGTGGGGTAGTTCTTTTCGTTGGGCTTCGGTGACGAGAGGTATAGGCCACAACTTTCTTCTCTTGCATTAACACAGCACCGAGACCTTGAAGAGAAGCATCACGAGAAAACTTGAATGGCTTGGATTCATCAGAGGAGTCAAGACAGAGCTGTGACGAGTTTCTCTTTGAGAGTATTGAAAGCAACGTCACACTCGGGGAGACCAGACATACTTGACATGCTTACGGAGGAGGTTGGAAAGAGGCTTTGCAATCTTAGAGAAGTTCTCAACGAATCTTCGCAATAGCTTGCGAGACCAAGAAAATCTGCGAAGCTGCTTGACATTACCGAGGAGGTTCCCAATTCACAACTGCAGACACCTTCTCGGGATTAACAGCGATGCCCTTGGCGGAGATGATATGACCAAGATAAAGCACTTCATCAAGCCAAAATTCACATTTGGAAAACTTCGCATAGAATTGATCCTTCTTATTCTTGGAGAAGACCAAAATATCATCAAGATAGACCAAGACGAATTCATTGGTGTAGGGGTTGAAGATGAAGTTCATCATTCGAGAGAATGTTGGAGGAGCATTGACAAGGCCGAAAGACATGACGGTATATTCATAAGAACCAAAGCTTGTTACGAATGCTTTGTCTTGGGAATATCTTGTTCACGAATGCGAATTTGATGATAACCCATACGAAGGTCAAGCTTGGAGAACACTTTAGCACCTTTGAGTTGCTCGAAAAGCTCATTGATGTTGGGAAGTGGATACTTGTTCTTGATTGTCTTCTTGTTCAATGGACGATGTCGGCGCAAAAGTCGGTCCGTGCCATCCTTCTTACGAACAAAAGAACACCACAACCCCAAGGAGATGAACTTCGGTCCGATCAAACCCAGACGCTCTTGTTCATCGAGCTGCTTCTTCAATTCCTTCAGCTCATTAGGTCCAAGCTTGTATGGACGCTTGCAAGCGGGTATCGTGCGGGCTCAAGATCGATAAATAACTCAAGCGGCGGTGAGGAGGAATTCCTGGAAGCTCTTCTGGAAAGACATCTTGGTACTCACAAACGACTGGAATCTGAGAGATAGCATCCAACTCGCCCTTCTCATTGAGAGAAAACAACCGAATGGTTTCATCATGAGCGGCATAGATGATCACATCCTCAGAAGAGTGAGTCAATTGAATTTCCCTGGCAGCACAATCAAGCTGAGCTTTATGCTGAGAAAGCCAGTCCATCCCGAGAATAAGATCAATATCCGAGTCACCATGGACAATTGGTTTAGCCAGAAATCTATAGTCGCCCATCTTGATACCGACATTCGGAACTAACATGGTAGATCTCAAACGCTTAGCCGGAGAAACAACTTGCAATGCTCTAGGTAATGCCTCTGTATCAAAATTGTGCTTCGATGCAAAAGGATATGACATGAAAGAATGCGAAGCACCAGTATCAAATAAGACTTTTGCAGGAATATCATTAACTGGAAGATTACCCATAATCACGTCAGTAGATTCCTCTGCTTGAGCTGCATTCATCATATTCACCTTGGCATGCTTTGGATTATGCTTGACCACTGCATTGCTAGAAGATCTCACGGGAGGAGGAGGCGGAAGGCGCCTTTGGTTGAAGCACTTGTTCGCGTAGTGACCTTTCTGCTGACATTTGTTGCAAGTCACCTCTGAGAGCGGACGGTGACAAGGAGCATTTGACCTTGGAGCTTGAGAATTTGACTTGTTACGATAGCTTTGGGTTGGGTGGGTGGGAAGATCCACGACCACCTGAGTTCTTCTCACGATAAGGTTGGCCAAGCGGAGGAGGAGGAAGGTAGAACTTCTCTTGCTTAGCTGCCACTTGAGAGGAAGAAGAAGACTGAACTGCATCCCTGATTCTCTTCTTAGAAGCCTCACACTTGAGCTGGGCAGCTTCTTGCTTGATGCCATGTTGTAGAATTCATCATACTTTTCTGGCTCAAAAAGCACGAGAGCTAATTGCAAATCTTCTCTGAGACCACCTCTGAATTGATAGATCATACTCTTTTCATTAGGGACGTCTTGCTTAGCGAAGCGAGCGAGTTTCTGGAACTGGATATTGTATTGATACACAGACATGTTGCCTTGCTTGAGATTGCGGAACTCCTCACGCTTGCTCTCAGCAACACTTTTCGGAATGTGGTGAGCTTTGAAGTCTCGGCGGAACTCATCCCAGGTAATTACATGACCTCCTCTGGAATCTTTGTATTGCTGGTACCACTCGGCAGCTTGGTCCTTGAGTTGAAACGAAGCAAACTTGACAAAGTCCTCAGGTCTGACATTGCTACATTCAAAATGTTTGCAGATGTCCATAAGCCAATCGTCGACGTCTGTGGCCTCGACACAGAAGCTGAAAGACTTCGGGTGATTAGCGAGGAACTGATTGAGGGTAGCAAAGTACGGCTGGTTGTTGCCTTGACCTTGATTTCCTTGGTTGCCTTGCCCTTGGGTACGCTCTTGCAAGAGTTGCAAAATCATCTGAGCATTTGCGTTGGTGGCTGCCATGATAGCTTGACATGCCTCCGGAGGCGGAGGTGGAGGTGGAGGGTTCGACTGATTCCCATCATTGCGTTCCGGATTCAGACGCGTTGGCGGAGCCATCCTGAAGAGGGTGACATCCGTTAGCACTTGATAGACAGATAGACAAGTTGAATCAACAGATAGAAATTGCAACATATAGTCTTCACAATAAACATTCGAACAAGATGAACGAATGAATTCCAAAGCTAACATCACACGTCCATTAAGGTGAGAAGCCACTTGATTAAGGGTTGAAGAAAAAAAAATAACAAGGTATGACTGGAACAAATAAGTGGTAAGGATTACCCAATCACAAACCAAATATCTGCGGGAAGAAATGCTAGGAGCTACTTGAATCCCACCTATAAACTCCCGAAACTTTCTGGTTATGCAAACTGGTGTTGGGGATACAGGACACAAAATATATCACCCAAACTAACAATACCTAGATCCATTTGTACCCATCCGTCAACACATAACCAAGAAACCTTCGGAAATCGTGGTACCTCGACCTTGAAAAGCATCCGTTATCTGAGTCATGGCAATACTCCCGAGCTCGCCCAAAGATCTTTGGGTTATCGGGGTTATCTCACCAACAACTGTACAAAAGAGATTTTCGATGTCGGCAAAGCTCGGGTATTCCAGAACTGCAACGATAAAATTGTGACGACAACACCTCGGAGCTCAACTCCCCGGGACACTGCCACAACCCCTAAATGTCAGGAGGCACCAAGAACAATGTTCTCGTCACAAAACCATCGGAACGATTCCAAGATACCCGCGTGATCCTAAATTTTTTGTGAAATTTGAGGAGAGGAGAGTCAAAACTTCTACGTCAGGAGACCTCACCAGAGCGACGAAGGGACTGGGGAGTAAAAAGAATCCTACTCTCCGATATATATAATCCTAAGACTCAAAACATTTTTGTTCTAGACTCAACAATGCCAGCAAACAATCAAGCAGGGGCTCCTAAGTCGGGGATGGCTCTGATACCAACTTGTAACGCCCTCGATGCGGCTATATATCCCATGTGTCGAAGCACGACTTAGAGGCATAACCGCATTGAAAGCAATGTCGCAAGTGAGGTAATCTTCACACAACCCATGTAATACATAAGGGAAAGAGATACATAGTTGGCTTACAGTCGCCACTTCACACAATACATAAATAAACATCCACCATTCAGTACACTCAAGGTCCGACTACGGAACCAAAATAAAAGAAGACTACCCCAAATGCTACACAGATCCCCGATCGTCCCAACTGGGCTCCACTACTGATCATCAGGAAAAGACACATAGTAACGACCACGTTCCTCGTCAAACTCCCACTTGAGCTCGGTTGCGTCATCTGCACTGGCATTATCGGCACCTGCAACTGTTTTGGTAGAATCTGTGAGTCATGGGGACTCAGCAATCTCACACCCGCGAGATCAAGACTATTCAAGCTTATAGGAAGGACAGGGTTGTGAGGTGGAGCTGCATCAAGCGACTAGCATATATGGTGGCTACATTCGCAAAAGAGAGCAAGAAGAGAAGCAAGGCACGGTCGTGAAGCTAGTAGCGATCAAGAAGTGATCCTGAACTACTTACGTCAAACATAACTCCAACAACGTGTTCACTTCCCGGACTCTGCCGAGAAGAGACCATCACGGTTACACACGCGGTTGATGTGTTTTAATCAAGGTCAACTTCGGGTTTTCTACAACCGGACATTAACAAATTCCCATCTGCCTCATAACCACGGGCACGGCATTCGAAAGATAATACCCTGCAGGGTGTCCCAACTTAGCCCATTATAAGCTCTCACGGTCAACGAAGGATATTCCTTCTACCGGGAAGACCCGATCGATCTCGGAATCCCGGACTACAAGACATTTCGACAATGGTAAAACAAGACCAGCAAAGCCACCCGATTGTGCCGACAAATCCCGATAGGAGCTGCACATATCTCGTTCTCAGGGCACATCCGGATGAGACAGGCTACGAGTAAAACCAGGCTTCGAGTTTCTTCGAGGTGGCCTTGAGCGGCCCGGTTCGGGCCCGCACCCGAAGGAGCACCGGCCCGGGGGGGGGGATAAAATAAAGATGACCCTCGGGCTCGCGAAAACCCGGGGGAAAAAGGCTTAGGTGGCAAATTGTAAAACCAATGTTGGGCCTTGCTGGAGGAGTCTTATTCAAAGCGAACTATCAAGGGGGTCCCATAAATCACCCAACCGTGTAAGCAACGCGAAATCAAGGAACATAACACCGGTATGACGGAAACTAGGGTGGCAAGAGTGGAACAAAACACCAGGCATAAGGCCGAGCCTTCCACCCTTTACCAAGTATATAGATGCATTAATTATAGAAGACATATTGTGAAATCCCCAACAAGTAAACATGTTCCAACAAGGAACAAGATCTCCATGTTCCAACAAGGAACAAACTTCACCTTCACCTGCAACTAGCAACGCTATAAGAGGGGCTGAGCAAAGCGGTAACATAGCCAATCAACGGTTTGCTAGGAAAGGTGGTTAGAGGTTTGACATGGCAATATGGGTGGCATGATATAGCAAGTGATAGGCATCGTAGCATAGGCATAGAAAAAGAGCGAGCATCTAGCAAGCAAAGATAGAAGTGATTTCGAGGGTATGGTCATCTTGCCTGCAAAGTTCTCAGAGTTGACGAAAGCTTGATCCTCGTAAGCGTTCTCAACAGGTTCGTCGTTCACGTACTCGTCTCCCGGCTCTACCCAAAGCAAGAACACAAACAATGGAACCACAATAAATCACGGACGATGCACAAACAACATGATGCAAAACATGGCATGATATGCGAGACGTGAGATGCAATGCATATGCGTGCTCCGGAAGGAAAATAATTAACAAGGCATCAACTTGGCAAACCAAGTATGCCTCTGGAAAGGTGAGATGATTTCGGTTGAAATCGATATAAATATCACCGGAATCGGATGCACGGTTTGCAAATGACATGCAAAACAAGAATGACACAAATCTGCCATTAACAGCATGATACCACTTAGCAAGCAACAATAAATTAAGCTACTGCACCCAAACGTACCAGAAAAGCATATGGCAGTGATCTATTCAAGAAGCTTCACAAAAGATGAATACTGAGCTACGGCTAAATCACACCATAACAGGTCCAAACAAGCATGGCAAAAGTGTAAAATTTATCAGCTTCACAGACTTGGAGAAAATACTGAACATGGCAAAATCAGCATCAGGAAGCAATGTTCAGAGCAAGCAAACAGCATGCTACGGGAACTTATAGTAGCCAAGCAAGTCATGGCATGAATCTACTCGAAGCATAGAACAAAAGTCCCTTACTGACCATGAGTCAAAAGGGATAAGAAAATGCAATAGCACCCATGCCAATATAGCAAGTTCCGTTAACAGATTCAGCAACAGGGCATGACATTGACAGAATTATGTAGGCATCTTCGCGAGCTCGATGCACTCACTACAGAGCATTTCATGATAAACGAAGAATACATCCATCAAGAAGACATGGCATAGAAGATATAAATGGCAAGAACAACATCATAGCATACACGGATCAACTACAACAACCTTGGCAAAATTGAGTAACATGTAAACAATTTGCCAGGAAACATTTTATAGCAAAAGTAGAGCTCGATTGACTCAAGCTATGGCACTCCATAATTGCAATCAAGGGCATTGATGGATATAGAATAACCATATGTTCAAAACATACTTACTGAAGTATCTCAAAATAAGCATGGATCTCTCCGTAGCATCAGGTTAACATGGCATAAAAATATCAGCAAAACAGGGGCTGAAATCAGCAACATCATGAAGCCTAGTTTGCATGCTTGTGCTAGTCACCACAGAGATCACAAAAATACATGGCATACACGCCTGTAAAGATGGCATGGCATATTACGAAACATGTGTAGAACTCAAGATCATAGGATGCACACATCGATCATGGCAAAAATGACAAAAGTGCATGTTCTGATAAGAATCTGAAACTAACATCACATATCCCTCTTCTAACAGCATTTCGGGCATCAAGATGGGCTCAAATGAAAATGGTGCAATAAGATGAAATGATGTACACATCGAGGCGAACATTCCGGTATGCTACACGCCCGAAACGGAGCCACAGGTGCCAAGTTATGGCATGATGAAAATGCAACAAAATAATCACATGATCCGTCGCCGAGCGGGAGCTCGGGCCGAGGGGAGGAGAGGCAGGCGGCCGGAGTCCGGGCGGCGGAGGCGGGCCTGGGCGCTGGCGGCGCTGCAAGGCGGCGTGGTCGGCGGGCCGGCCGGGCGAGGCGACGGGCGGCGAGGTCCGGCGGCGCGGCGGCGGCCGAGGCGGGCGGAAGGCCGGCCTTGGCCCGGACGGCCATGGGAGGGCTGCCACGGGCCAAAGCGGGCTCATGGTGGAGGCGGTGGCGGGCGGACTGGGTGGCGATGTGGCGCCTTGATTAGGCGGCGGCGGCGGGATTTTTGTCCGGCCGGACCGGACGTGTCCGACGACGCGGGGTGGAAGAAGACTAGGGTTAGGGGTGGAATGACCCGAAATTTCGGGATGAGGGTGTTTTTATAGGTAGAAGGAGCTATGAAGCTCCAAATGAGGTGTAGTTTTCGCCCACACGATCGTGATCGAACGGCGATGGACATGGAAGTGACTTAGATGGGTTATTGGGCTATTTTGGAGGGGTGTTGGGCTGCAACTTAAAAGAGGCCTTTGCGAGAGTGCGGTTAACCGTTGGAGTACCAAACGAGCTCCAAATGACCCGAAACTTGACAGGTGGTCTACCGGTGGTGTACCAAGGCCACTTGACAAACCTCGGTCCATTCTGAGAAAGTTTAGTACCCGCTCACGGAAAAATGTAAAAGGGGACGCCGGGGGACATAGGAGTGCCGGATTGCAAAACGGACAATGGGGAAAATGCTCGGATGCATGAGACGAACACGTATGCAAATGAGATGCACATGATGACATGATATGAGATGCATGACAAGAACAAAATGCAAAACAAAAGACAAAAACCCAACCACGGAGGGAATATCTTATCACAATGCCGAAAATTGCAAGAGTTGGAGTTACAAATATGGGAAGTTACATCCGGGGTGTTACAATCTTCTTCCACAAGCCATGCAACCTCTCCCACGCCAATATTCGCCCCCAAATCTCCACTAGATCTTCTACTCATCCAGTGAGCCCACGAGATGGGGAAAAAGACGGCTGGTGCAAAGGGGAAGCAGGTGGCCACTGCAAAAGATGCAACAGCGGAGGGGGAATAAAAGGGCGGAGGAGCTGGACAAGAAGCGGCAGGAAGACGTGGTTTTCCTTCCGTCGAATTTGGATGGCCCCACCTTAATCGTGAAGTACGCGTATATGTGGGGAAGGGAAGTTCTGAAAGGGCATGGAGCGCTCGTGGTTCTGCCGGAGGGAAACAAGGTTCCATCGGATTTGTACCGCTCCTTTTGCACGTATTTCCTCTACGGCCTCACCTGCCCCTTCTCTAATTTCTTCTGCGCCGTGATGACGATTTAATCCTCTGTATTTCATGCCCAATGCAATGGCGTGCATGGAAATCTTCGCCCATTTTGTGTGAGAACTTTGTTAGATTCGCCCCCAACATGGACCTATTAAGGAACTTCTTGGTCCCATGAGTTGAAGACAAATCTCACCGCTCAGGAAACATAAGCTGGATTTCCCGGGGCAAGAAAGATGCATGGGATTATCTCCTTGGCCAGCAGCACAGCAGGTGGGAGGAATGGATGGCGGATTGGTGCTGGATCCAGGACAAGGATGCGCCTGAGTTCTGCGCGGCGCGGACTGAATGCGTCACACGCGGAAGCGACTGGAGTAAGCCTGGACTTACCAACGACAGGCTCCGCCGAGCGTTGAACATGATTGCCCGCCTCAAAGCTGCTAATCTAGCAATCAAGCAGGTGGGGGCCTACTTCCTCTGGGGCCGCATCACACCGCTATAGAAGAGGGACATATTTGCTTGGGAATATGGGAATTCTGCCGATAGGATGCACCTTTACCAAGGCCCCATCAACAACTTGTCGATATATGGTCATGGCTGGCTGTGCGAGCAGCTATTCGTCAGCCGAGGGACATTCCATTTTCCGGCAAGGGCCATCCCACTGCATCTCAATTCTGCTCGAGACCAAATTTTTAAATGGATGCGAGATTGCAATGCCTATGGAGTTGAGGCGGATTGGCAATTGCCCGAACTGGACGCAGAGATAGAGCGGGTCTCCAATTTGGAAGAAAGGGCTTCCAGGGTGGAGAACGATCTTGTTAAACGCACCTCCAAGGCAGAGGCGGTGTTTTTTGCAAAGTGGATTATAGAGGACAGAGCACTTCGGGCTACCGGAGAGACGAAGTACAAAGAGGAGGAGGAGGAGGTGGATGCTGAAGGTGAAGGTTCTTCTGATGAAGGGTGCGAGGGGCACGACATCGAGGAGGTTGCCGGGTTTGATCCTACCAGGGCTGGAATTCATCATGCCACAGCACCAGGGGCCCAAGTGGAAGGTGTGGCCAAAGAGGCACAACAGCCTGAGGAGGCGGAGGAATGGCAAGGAGGAATGGCTCTCAATGGGCCCTCAAGCCCCAGAGCGAGACCCAGATCGATGCCTACGCAAGTGGACCAGCCAGCCAAAAGCGGCCCCTTCCTCCTCGACGATCGCATAGAGGGTTAAAAAGATCGCCTCTAAGGTTGACAAGTTAGAGGTGGTACCCCGCCAATCCACTCGCCTGTTGGAGGCCAAGACTCCGCCGGCCAAAGGACGTGTTGTCACGGGGGTTGATCCCAGCCCCCAGATAGTTCGAAGAGACTTGCAAAGATATCAAATCATGCATATAAGAATTCAGAGTAGATTCAAATAATATTCATAGATAATCTGATCATAAATCCACAATTGATCGGATCTCGACAAACACACACAAAAGAATATTGCATCGGATAGATCAACAAGAACATCGAGGAGAACATGGTATTGAGAATCAAAGAGAGAGAAGAAGCCATCTAGCTACTAGCTATGGACCCGTAGGTCTGTGGTAAACTACTCACGCTTAATCGGAAGGCCAATAGAGTTGATGTAAAAGCCATCCGTGATCGAATCCCCCACCAGTAGGGTGCCAGAAAAGGCCCCAAGATGGGATATCATGGGTACAGAAGGGTACGGCAGCGGAAAAGTATTTTGGTGGACGCTTCTGTCGGTTGGGGTATATTTCTGAATTTATAGGCCAAAAATTAGGGTTGGAGGACTCTCGTGGGGCCCACAAGCCAGGGAGGCGCCCCCCCTAGGGCGCGCCCTGAGGGCTTGTGGAGCCCTTGGGACTCTTCTGCCTTCCTCTCCAAGCATGTGTCTTCTGGTCCAAGAAAAATCATCGTAAAGTTTTATTCCGTTTGATACTCCTTTTCTGTAAACTCAAAAACAAGGAAAAAAACAAAAACTGGCACTGGGCTCTGGATTAATAAATTAGTCCCAAAAATAATATAAAATTGCATATTAATGCATATAAAACATCCAGAATAGATAATATAATAGCATGGAACAATCATAAATTATAGATATGTTCGAGACGTATCATCGTGCTGAGGGTGAAGCCTGGCAAGCCTGTCGTGCCGCTTAATTATCTTCTGCTTATCTTCTTGACACGTCTCTGGACAGGTGTCGTATGAGAGTAATCTGTCTTCTAATGGGCCGCCACGTGCTTAGTGGAAACCACTTAATCACTTGGGGGCTCAACACCGCATTGATAAGTGATTTGCGTCGTGGTGCGGTGGAGAGGTGATGCCTTGGCGGGAATCCTCGCACTTGGCGGACCCAGCAAGCCTGCCGGGGAAATCTTGGACTTGTCCTTGGGGCGGCCTTGACCCGGCCAGGCTCTCCTGCCGAGCAAGGGAGGCCTTCCCAAGGTGATGCTTCGCTTTCTTGTTTGATTTGGTCTTCATGATACGCTCCTTGATCTCACGAAGAGCGGTTCCTCTGACTTGGTCTTGCTTTGTAGTTAGGTGTAGCCATTGACGGTGTCCTGGACTAGGGGATACTCACCACCTCGTCTCCTGATCTGTTAGATTGAGCCGAGGACCCCCATGGCCGTATACTCATGGGCCAGTCTGGACAACTGCCGCATACAAGGAAGATTCCACAAGACTTGGCGATCAAGACAAGGACTCCTCCCCACCGGTGTATTCGGCTAGGACTCTTGTTATCCTAGGCCTCTGGTGCATTATATAAACCGAGGCCAGGCTAGTCGACAGAGATATATACAACAATCATACAATAGGCTAGCTTCTAGGGTTTAGCCTCCACGATCTCGTGGTAGATCAACTCTTGTAATACTCATATTCATCAAGATCAATCAAGCAGGAAGTAGGGTATTACCTCCATAGAGAGGGCCCGAACCTGGGTAAACATTGTGTCCCTTGCCTCATGTTACCATCCGCCTTAGACGCACAGTTCGGGACCCCCTATCCAAGATCTGCCGGTTTTGACACCGACATTGGTGCTTTCATTGAGAGCTCCGCTGTGTGATCGGCAAAAGGATCAATGGCTCGTCAGCAGATCAACTACGACGTCGACTTCTTCGTCACCGCCTCGACCGGTCACCTCGGCTCGACCGAATACTGTGCCCTGCCCCCGATTGTCATATTCGGACAAGGGCCTTCATCAACATGAACTCCGATCTCTATCAATATCCTGGAGGAATCATCCATGGCGCTCAGGAGCTCAACGTCAACATTGCCCTCGGGCGACCGCGCTGTTTTTCTGGACAGCGAACTTGTATCCGCCACCACCGCCTCCATTAGTGTCGCTTTAACGATTGCTTCGGTGGAATTGTGCGGAATTGAGTCTACAACGACCCTGGAGAATTTCGCCGAGTTCCGATGGAGGAATCTCCGGCAATCTCCGATATACCGGAGCCGCATCGAATCTGGAGGGGAATCCGGATGAGTTTGGAGCGTGTTGTCCAGCATCTAGCTCGGACGTCCTTTGGAAGATCCAACCGTTGATCGGCTTTGGAATTCCTATATCTACCACCTGTCAAACATTCAGCTCGATCCGACCGTCCAAACTCCGGGAACCTCCCTATTAGGGCATCACTTGTCAGATCTGTTTCCTACGCGAATACTGATCCGACCCGAATTCATGTTTCTTTATGAACGTGATATTTGACAACCTTTTTAAAAGGAATTTTCTTCTAAGGTATTGTGCATTGTTTTTAACACGCGCCCATAAAATTTTAATCCTCCTCTGAGGTAATCTTCTCCATCACGCTAGTGTCAAACCAGTCCGGCAATACAGCTCCACGGCTGCCGACCTGCGCTAGACATGTCGTCGCTTTTTGAGCCGAGCTCAACTTCTTCGGATACTCACTTCGGCGAGCCGAACAAGAGTTCCGAATCGCCAAAGATAAAACATCACCGCCCCACGGATTACACGGAGCGGGCACACCGGCATCGCCGCACGACCACTTCTGCAAGCCAGTATTGACCACGTCACAAGTGACGACCTGCATCGGCATGGCCGACTGTTGCTTCATCGAGCCAATGTCCACCAACGCTGAACTACTTCAACAACTCAGCTGACATGGAAGCTGCAACATCTCCTCATCGATCTGCTCCGTCTCCTCGGCCGGACCGGGCGCTTCTCCATCTCTTCATCAACCTACTCCGGAGACTTCGGCGTCACTAGCCGACCAGCTCCATCACGTTAGCTGGACCGAGTGCTTTGCCTCGGCGATCCAGCCTTTGCCAGCATCGCCATGCTGTCGCTTTATCGCCCATAACGCAATGGGTGTGCGGATCGAGTCCCAATTTTGGAAATCACCTTTCTTCGGATTGCTACAACAAATAAACCAGGTGCTATTAATCCTAGTATTTTTTGCTTGTTTTGGTTCATTTTTCCCAAGGAATTATTACTCTGGTGTGTCCATCATCTGTACACAGGTTTATCAAATGATGACCGCATTAACAACGGTTGCATGGTGGTTCGGTCAGTTTCCATACATGTCCGGCGAACGCCGCACCCGGAACTCAGACCGACCTGAGAATTCGGACTTTGCCACGCCTTCACCGCGTCACGCCGTCGCCCTGCATCGACATTGACTTTGGCGCCAGGCCATATTTCTTTTATTACTCACTTTGCATAAATTACTTATTATGCATCAATTTTTATTTTTTAATTTATCATTATTACTATTATCTCCGGTTTGCACTATTTTTTGTGCATAGGAAAATGATCTAGCCGGACTATATCCTTTGACGTCACCTCGGGACCGGCTTGGGGGATGGAACCTTGTCCCGCATCAAGCTCGGACCGCATCATCAGTACCGAACACATTAACCAGCTAAGTTGCCTTCATGCTCAAAGTTTTAAAATTTTTAACTTGTGTTCAGCTCGACCAAGCATTATACTTTTTTGGAAAAAAGTTGCTTGTAAAAAATTTCCTTGTCCAAACTTTGTTTGTGACGGACAAATTCAAATACCCCGACATTTGGGGGCTCCCTTGCTGGAGCTTTTCCTCTTGCATATGATTATACTTATGCGGCTTCGTTCCTTGTTCGTGTATTATGCCACAATATGCACCATATTGACCTAAGTGATTTTGCAAGCTGGGTTGCCTTGCTCCTGTGTTTACCCCTACGTTCCCGATTGTTCGGCTAGGGAGTAAAGGGAGCACCTCTGCGATTGTCACGATCGGGTCACCCGAGCCGGACCTCAGACTGGGTGAAGCCGAAAGCTGGCACTCTTACTGTTTCCAATAATGGTTGGCGCACAACGGAAATCATGAGTAAAAAAAATTTATTACACAAGTCTCATAGTAACAATGAGCACCGAAGAAAGGTATCGGTGGGGGTACTATTTTCTTCGAAGATGCTTCTTACACTTCTTTAGTAATATAGCATAAGTTCCTTGAGCGCGCTTTGTTTGTTACAGCCTTATGGCCTGATTGCCTGGTTATCAGAAACACCGTCAACATTCTCGACAGGTGGAGTACATAACACTTTTTGGTCCTTAACCGAAAAGGGAGAAGCCGACGGTCGGTTAAGACGCGTTTAAAGTCCGGATTAATATAGATATGATACAAGTACTTCAGAACATACAATCATTCTTTTTCCCAAGTCACGCGGGGGCTCTTAAATTTATGTTAGCTGTTTTATAATAAGTGTTCTTCTTCTTAGTCGTTGCAAAGTCTTTCTTCTATCACTCCTTTTTTCGACACGAGTGTGCGGTCAATAGCCGGGGCGCCTAATTTCTCTCTCAAAGCCGCTAAAGTTTGCTAAACTAGCCTAACGAGAAGTACTCCGCCTTCGGGATAGGAGGTTGAAGCCATAGGCTAACCCGCTTGAAGTCTCGAGATAGGATGTGTCATGTTAAAGCACGACAGAAACACCTTTTTTTAAGACCAATTTTCAATTTGGCACCGAACACTTGATCTAGTTCGGACATTAAACTTTTGAATAATTTTTTGGCTTTTCAAGCCTATGGCACTTTTAAACTATTTGTGCGTTTCCAGCATTAGTCTCACAGTGCAACTCCGGACACCTTTAGGGATTTGGCAAAAACATTCTCGGATATTGCTATATATGCATCGGTTTCGAATTGTGTCTTCGGTCAATAGTTGGGTTTCCCGGCTCCTGTGCTTTCCTCCTATGTTCCGCTTTGTTCGGCTAGGTGTGCCAAGGGAGAACCACTGCGATTGTGCTTCCAGCTCGCATGGTCAAGCACCTTAGTGGAGAAAGCCGAAAACTGACTGTCACAATAGGCGTAAACTGGTCAGGGATCCGATGACTATGTTAAATGATGGGCCGTTCATAACATTGGTAGAAGTGTTTACGGCTTGACCTCGGCTGTCGCCGAACACTAACCGGGGGCTCATAGCTAGCTTCCCCAGTATAAAGCTCCTATGACTAAGAGAAAGTTTTAAAGCCCGCATATATGATTGCCTTGTTTCCGCTAACAAAACCGCCTTCGGGCACCGAGACGTCGGCTCAGGGTTGCTTTGTTATTGCGGAAACACCCTGCATAGTATCTACAAAGGGGTAGAAGTCGACGATGGGCCACTTTCAACTGATAAACGGTCACAATGGAGTCAAAATAATGATGTAAAGTACTTGGATACATAGAATCATTACATATAATCTGTGATTTTACTCTGGATATCGGTCCTTAATTCGGCCACCCGTGCCCACATTAAGGCTCGGGGGCTACTGGGCTTCGTGCTCATTATTTACAAATATTAAAGGGGCACATCGATTCCCTGATCTCGTGTTGCCACCCGACCAAGTGTCTCGGGGGCTACTGCATTGCTTATTCAATGTAGAGAATTCAAAGTGCTCAGTGTTCGGCTTGAACGAACTATGTGCATACATGTCTTCGGACAATAATAGGTACCATATGGACCTATCCGGCATCAAGCTAGTATATTGTGGCGACTTCTCACGACCCTCTCTCTGGGGCCCATTCGCTGATCACTATTATCTCTAATATATTACTCTGCATTTTTATTCCTATGTATGTTGCCGAGCTAGGAATTGATCCTCAGGCCGATTTTGCGCATCGACTTGAGTCTCAGGGGCTACTGGGAACAGCGGTTTTTATGCTTGCCTTCAGGTGCATCTCGGGTTTTAGACTGATACACACCTTGAGGGCTACTGGATATACATCGGCAGAGAATAAACTGCACTAGTTAAAAATATTCACAAAAAATTAGCCCGCGGTCAGGGTGGTGCACCACCTTGGAAGTAGTCCGGCATAAAGCTCGGGCGCTAGCGGCTAGCTCCAAAGAGGGCTCCGGCATTAAGCTCGGCTCACTCCTTCACCTTTTTTGAACCAAGATGATCTATGACATCTTGGATATAGTCCGGCGTTGGAGCTCGGGTACAGTCCGACGTTGGAGCTTGGACATAGTCCGGCGTTGGAGCTCGGATACATTTCGGCGTTGGACCTCAGAAGTAGTCCGGCATTGGTGCTCGGCTGCAAAAGATACCTCGAATGCAGACGGCGTTGGAGCTCGGACGCAAGAGGACACTGCCTCCCGGGAAAAACTTCAAACCCGAGGCAGGGCATAAAAATAACAAGGCATTGATAAAGGCCGGAAACTTAAAGGGGCTCCTCGGATGCCCAACGTGTAAACTCTTCGGATGCACTTCGACGATCCTCAAGATCAAAGATGAGAAGATTTGTTGAACCACTTTTCAAGACCGACGACCGGAGATGAAGAACAGTTTGGAAGAATCGAGGAGCGTCCCTAACTTGAAGACCGGTTCAGGGGGCTACTGACGGTGTCCTGGACTAAGGGGTACTCACCACGTCGTCTCCCAATCTGTTAGATTGGGCCGAGGACCCCCATGGCCGTATATTCATGGGCCAGTCCGGACAGCTGCCGCATACAAGGAAGATTCCACAAGACACGGCGATCAAGACAAGGACTCCTCCCCACCCGCGTATTCGGCTAGGACTCTTGTTATCCTAGGCCTCTGGTGCATTATATAAACCGAGGCCAGGCTACTTGATAGAGATATATACAACAATCATTCCATAGGCTAGCTTCTAGGGTTTAGCCTCTACGATCTCGTGGTAGATCAACTCTTGTAATACTCATATTCATCAAGATCAATCAAGCAGGAAGTAGGGTATTACCTCCATAGAGAGGGCCCGAACCTGGGTAAACATTGTGTCCCTTGCCTCCTGTTACCATCCGCCTTAGGCGCACAGTTCGGGAGCCCCTACCCAAGATCCGCCGGTTTCGTCACCGACAGCCATTCCTTCTCCAAGCATTGGCTACCTGGGCGGAGGCTCTTCGTCCGTGCACAAGTCAGGGGGAATAAACACCCCTGTTTGTGTACCCCAACAGAAGCCCCCGGGCCTGAGCCATACGTGCTGGGCACGTTGGGTTAGGCCCCAAATAGTGCACAGACACGTGTCGAAGAAATGTTGCCCATGCAGCGGTTATTATGATGACTAGTCGATCCAATGTCCACTCCGTGTAATTACCACGGGTCGTGGAACTGTTCCAGTCAATGGGTAGCGGGCCTACAGAAATGGTAACTTTCTGAGGAGAGATAGCGAAGAGCCAGCCCCCTACACCGGTTTCCAATGAAAAGGCAACACGAAGGGGGCGTCGCTTATTCTTATCCGTCTCTTCTCCCTTCATCTTCTTCCTCAAGCCAAGCAACCTCTCCATGCCAATATTCGCCCCCAAATCTCCACTAGATCTTCTGCTCATCCAGTGAGCCCACGAGATGGGGAAAAAGACTGCTGGTGCAAAGGGGATGCGGGTGGCCATTGCAAAAGATGCAGTAGCGGAGGCGAGGAAGAAAAGGGCGGAGGAGATGGACAAGAAGTGGCAGGAAGACGTGGTTTTCCTTCCGTCGATTTTGGATGGCCCTACCTAAATCGCAAAGTACGCGTATATGTGGGGAAGTGAAGTTCCGAAAGGGCATGGAGCGCCCATGGTTCTGCCGAAGGGAAACAAGGTTCCATCAGATTTGTACCGCTTCTTTCGCACGTATTTCCTCTATGGCCTCACCTCCCCTTTCTCTAATTTCTTCTGTGCCATGATGACGATTTATTGATTCCATCTTCTGGATTTCATGCCCAATGCAATGGCGTGCATTGAAATCTTCGCCCATTTGTGTGTGAACTTTGTTGGAGTCGCCCCCAAGCCTCTTGGTCACATGAGTTGAAGACAAATCTCACTGCTCGGGAAACATAAGCTGGATTCCCCGAGGCAAGAAGGATGAATGGGATTATCTGCTTGGCCAGCAGCGCAGCAGGTGGGAGGAATGGAGGGTGGATTGGTGTTGGATCCAGGACAAGGATGCGCCCGAGTTCTGCGCAGTGCGGACTGAATGCGTCACGCGTGACATCGACTTGAGTAAGCCAGGCCTTACCAACGACAGGCTCCGCCTGACGCTGAACAGGATTGTCCGCCTCAAAGCTGCCAGGCTAACCGTCAAGTAGGTGGGGCCCGACTTACGACGGTGCCGCATCGCACCGCTATAGAAGAGGGACAGATTTTCTTGGGAATACGGGAATTCTGCCGACAGGATGCACCTTTACCTGTGCCCCTTCAACATGTCGATATATGGCCATGGCTGGCAGGCGAGCAGCTATTCGCGCTTAGGGCTGTTCCATTTGCCCGGCAAGGGTCGTCCCGCTACATCTCAATTCTGCTCGAGACCAAATTCTGAAATGGATGCTAGATTGCAATGCCTATGGAGTTGAGGCGGATTGGCAATTGCCCGAACTGGATGCAGAGATAGAGCGGGTCTCCAATTTGGAAGAAAGGGCTTCCAAGGTGGAGAACGGTCTTGTTAAACACACCTCCAAGGTAGAGGCGGCATTTATTGCAAAGAGGATTGCAGAGGACAGAGCACTTTAGGCTACCGGAGGGACAAAGTCCAATGAGGAGGAGGAGGAGGTGGATGCTGAAGGTGAAGGTTCTTCTGATGAAGGGAGCGAGGGCATGGCATGGAGGAGGTTGCCGGGTTTGATCTCTGCCAGGCTAGAATTCATCATGCCACGGCACCAGGGGCCGAAGAGGAAGGCGGGGACGAAGAGGCGCAGCAGCTCGAGGAGGCGGAGGAATTGAGCGGAGGAATGGCTCTCTGTCGGTGTCAAAACCGGCGGATCTCTGGTAGGGGGTCCCGAACTATGCGTCTAGGCAGATGGTAACAGGAGACAAGGGACACGATGTTTTCACCCAGGTTCGGGCCCTCTCAATGGAGTTAATACCCTACTCCTGCTTGATTAATATTGATGATATGGGTAGTACAAGAGTAGATCTACCACGAGTTCAAGGAGGCTAAACCCTAGAAGCTAGCCTATGGTATGATTGTTGTTCGCCCCACGGACTAAAACCCTCCGGTTTATATAGACACCGGATAGGTTAGGGTTACAGTCGGTTACAATAGTAGGAGATCTACATATCTCAGATCGCCAAGCTTGCCTTCCACGCCAAGGAAAGTCCCATCCGGACACGGGACGAAGTCTTCAATCTTGTATCTTCGTAGTCTTTGAGTCCGGCCGTGACGATAGTCCGGCTATCCGGACACCCCCTAGTCCGGGACTCCCTCAGTAGCCCCTGAACGAGGCTTCAATGACGACGAGTCCGGCGCGCATATTGTCTTCGGCATTGCAAGGCGGGTTCCTCCTCCGAATACTTCATAGAAGGTTTTGAACACGAGGATAGTGTCCGGCTCTGCAAAACAAGTTCCACATAACACCGTAGAGAGAATAACTTTTGCACAGATCTACTGACGTATTCTGCGGCGTGACATCACACCACGGCCAGGCCTTTATATGAATCGTTTTGTACCGTTTCCACCTTAGCGCGTTTAGCGAGGCAGTTTCCCTGGCACGTCTTATCAAGACATAGATCGTGCCCCCTTATTCTGGGATTCTCATCAATACGGACAGGGGTAACCCAACCGTGCCCGTTGGCACGCCTCCTCTATCAAAGGCGAGTCCTAATCGACCACGGGGTGGGCTCTTGGTATTCAACCTCTTTATAATGAGACCAATGCCCTCTTCTTTTTACACCCTCCATCGAAGTTAGCCTCGGCCGAAGTTCCAACACCCAAAGCTCCAGATTTAGGCGCCCGACCTTCGATGATGTCCGACTCCGACCCGCACGGGCCGATGGATGTCTTCCTCCATTACAGAAGAAGATGTGCTAAAGCTGCGAGACGCCAGTATCTAACCAGCGAGATCTCGCATAGGCTGCCTACCTGTGGGCAGGTCATTCCCACTCTGAGCCCGGCGAGAACGTTGTGTTCGTGGTCTCACTTCCTTCGGGTTTAGGCTTCCCGACGGATCCCTTTGTGCGAGGGCTCATGTTTTATTATGGGCTTGATTTCCATGACTTGAATCCGGAGTCCATCCTCCATATCTCGTCATTCATTGTAGTATGTGAGGCCTTCCTCCATATTACCCCCCACTTTGGATTGTGGCTCAAGACCTTCAAGGTGGAGCTAAAGGAGATCGGGGGGCAACAAGCAAAGTGCGGAGGGGCGGTCATAAGCAAATGTGCTGATGCTCCGTGGCCCGAGGGCTCTTTTCAAGAGGAGCTTGGTTTGTGGCAACCTGAGTGGTTTTATATCACTGCTCCCAGGGGCACCAAATGTGCGACGGTCCCTGCCTTCCGCTCTGGTCCACCACAGCGGCTGGCGTCATGGGTCAACAAGGGGCTCGATTGGGGGCCGTCCAAGGACGTTCCTTTGCTGCAGGGCCGTATTCGAGACCTCCAAGAAAGAGAGATCAATCTAGTTGCAGTGGCGCAAGTTATGTTGATCCGGCGCCTTCAGCCCTGGAAACGTCGCCCCCTTCGCCTGTGGGAATTTAATCTGGAGGGATCACGAGCTCTCCAAAATTTTATGGGCACAACGCCCGTGGAGATGTATAAACGGTTCTTCGGATCACGAGAGAAGTGTCCGGACCTGACTGAGGACGCGGGACTAAGCTGCAATTGCCCAGATACTCAAGTAAGTAGTCCCATAACCGGACAAGTTGTTCATTCATTTATTATATACATGCCCTTTAAAGGAGCCGTTTCTTGAACAGGAGTGGATAGCCAAGGCAAAGTTGATAAGGTGTCCGGCTCCCCTCCCGGAGACCACGCCGGATCCCATGCTGACCAAGATGTTGAAGGTCGCGCCTTTTGAAGAAGGCGAAGGGGGGAGCGGGGAAGCAACTGCCTCTACGAAAGAAGCTATCAAGGAAGGAGGGATTAAAGGTCCCATCCTTCAAGGAGAGAAGGGGACCGCTTCAGAAGATCCGGAGGTCAAGGCCTCAAAGAGGGGAAAGGAATCTTCGTCAGAGAGTCAGGCGCTGGGAAGTAACCCAACCGCACTATTTACCCAAGGGGATCAGCCCTCCAGCGAGCCGTAAGTAAAAAGTAGGGGTTTTGTAAATATGGAACATCCCTTTATATATTTCTAAAGATAACCGAAATTGTACCTTATGGTTCGGACCTCAGCCCTTCTCAGCAGAGCTCATCTTCGGGAGATCTTCTTCCGGAGATGATGGAGAGAGAAACGCCTCCACCTGTCACACCCTCATGCGAAGCGGACGACCCTGAGGTGTCGTCGCGGAGGGCTCCCCCCTAGTCCGGCGGGGCCGGAAGGTCCGGCGCCAAGTGGTGTGCGGTCGGAAGAGCTGAAGGATCTGCTCGGGCGAGCGGCTATCACAGAATAACACCGTACTCTAATGGGTACGGTGATTGAAAGAATTGCATCCGCGGAGAGAGGATTGCCTGTAGCCGTCAGGAGCTTACTGACGGGGTTCGAGGTACGCAAAAATGATGTACCTTCTGACAGTTATGCATATAGAATGCACCCTGTATAGATAGTAGCCCCTGAGACTCGGTATGTTGTCAAAATTGACAGCGTGACGAGGATCAAAATCTCAGTTATACCATATCGCCGCTCCTAAACAGGCGGCGGGGCGTCCGATGGCCAGCCAGACTGAGGAATATGCCGAACTAAAGCGGCAACTTGACGAAGCGGATGCGGACATCACGCTGGTCAATAAACGTTTTGACAAGTCGCAAGGTATGCGACTTCTATGCGGACATCTAGTAAGGGAGCTTGACGCCCATGTCTTACTATTTGTATGCTTAATGGAGATGGTGCCGCTGCTGTGGAGGAGCTGCGGGCGGAACTCGCCCGAGCGAAAGAGCAAGTCAGAAGTAGTAATACGGCCGCTTTAAAGGCGGCCGAAGAGCTAGAAGCCGAATGGGCTACTCACTGCCGAAGCAAGGAGGAAATGGCAGATATGGCCAGAAAGTTGAAGAATACTACCGATCGCTGCGAGGTTCTTGAAAAAGAACGTCAGGCGGAGCAAGAGGGCCTAAAAAAGGCCGCCGCCGAATCTAAGAGTGCCCATTCGGCTTTGAGAGCTGCCAAGGAGGAGCTGGGTCAGGCCGGGGCAATTGCGGCTGGAAAACCGTTTCTGCTGCGGAGGAAATATACGGATCCAAAGTATGCTCATTTGGATAAGTTGTGGAGTTCGGAGGATGCTTATCTGGACTTGGCGGCGAAGCGCGACGCGTTGAGCACTTCCGGGGCCAGAAAGGGCACAGAAGGGAAGAGTTGTATTGGTCGCAATTCCATAGTCCGGAGCGTCCTCTGCCGTTGACCGACCGGTTGGCCGAATCGGCCGAGCTGAATCGGTTATCCGGATTTGCCATGAAGCATGTCTTGACTCATTTGTGGCCGGGCGGACCCCACCAAGAGCTATTTTGGTTTAGTGCAGCAGTTCCTCGGTGCGGTACTGCCAGACGACGCAATGAAGCGGTCGGCGTGTATTGAGGAGCGCTGGATGGCTCGGCCCGTGTCAAGACATCTTGGGCAGAGATGAAGGCCACCGACGTTGCATCCCAAGATTCGGACAGAAGCCGAGTACCTGCCGAGCACTACTTTGAAGAAGTCCTGCCGGGCGCTCGTTTAATAGAGACGCAGTGCTCGAAGGATATTATGTTCAAATGACATGTATGATTTATGAAAACAATGTTTCAATACAATATAAGAGCTTTTTATACTTGTGCTTCAAGTAGTAACCTACTCCCTGTGCGGCCGTTTATGTATATGTGTATATAACCTGAAAGATGGCAGTCCTTGGCTTCAGCCCCCACGCACATAGTGCGGGGGTGTGTCGGCGTTCTGGGAACGGGGGTCCCCAGACTTGCCTGCCTGCGGCCTGCGGCGTGGCTCGAAGGAGGCCCAGCACGATCCATCTTCATCAACGCAAGCTCAAGACCCTCGCGAGGGGCCAAGCCTCATGGGCGAATGAAAAAGGAGCTTCTCGTGCACGGCCTCGTCAGCTGGCTCATGAGGAGGCGGAGAGTTCAAGGCAGGGTACCTCGCGAGGTGCCCATGACGCAAGCCATGATTTACCAAGGGCGCCCGGTCAGGCGCCACTGTGTGATGTCCTCCTTTCCTCTTTGGTGCAAAGGGAGCAAGCGCAGCGAGCATCAAGCAAAGGCATCCCGGTGCAACAAGACCAAGACCAGCCCAACGGCTGGAAGGGAGTTATCGTGGAGCCCAAGCAGGCGTCATCACTAGAGCCTTTGGCAGGCGAGGACCAACTTTAGTCAGGATAAGTGTACCCGCTGTTCCCCTTCAAAATGGCCAATTGTTGGCGCCCTTCCCGCTCAATATTTGGGAAGAGGCCCAGGGCCCTCACCTATAAATAGGAGTAGCCACCCCCAGGGCAGAGGGACGACGACGGGAGAGAGATCAGAATCCTCATCAAGAAACCAGTAGCTAGAGCGCCTGAACACCACCTAGCAGTTCGTCGCACCCGCCAAGAACAGACCCTCACGAGGCTGTTCTTCCTTGTATTGTTTCTCATCAGCCCAAGAGGCAATCCACCACACCACACACTAGAGTAGGGTATTACACCACAATGGTGGCCCGAACCAGTATAAATCTCGTGTCTCTTGTGATGTTCTGTTTAGTAGTTTAGGTCCCAGCGATTCAGCTAGGTGCGAGACGGTGGAGGGTTGGATCTCCACGCGCACCCCAGTGTTCGAACCTCAAGGGTCTGCCGGAACCCGAAATCCGACATTTGGCGCGCCCGAGGTAAAGTGCTGAATCTGCCTTTCGTCGCCTCGTTCTTCCCCGGCCACCGCAACCATGTCTGACGCCCGTCGGGCCCACGCCGAGCGCCGAGCCGCCCTCGCCTCCCATGTCGCCCAGACAGCTCTCGTCGGCGGGCGCCCTAGTCGTTCCCCGTCACCTTCCGTCAACGCCGCCACCGGCCCGGTGGGGAACGAGCAGCAAGCGTCGTCCATGAGGCGGGACGGCCGCACCGCCATGACTTCACTCACCCCTGCTGGTTCTTCGTCACACGCGCCCCGCGCGACCATGGAGGCCCGAGCTGCACTCATCGTGGCAAACGAGCTCCTGCACTACCACCCCGTCGACAACGTCTACGAAGAATGGCTCGACCGAGTCGCCGAGCTCGTCCGCGCTGCAGGAGGCGCCCCCACACCGTCCGTCTCGCTGCACCGCACCTCGCCCCGCGCGGGTGATGAAGCTCCCGGGGCGCCCCAGCCGCCTCCTCCTCCTCAAGAAGGCTCCCTGGCCCCAAGGCGCGCGGCCCCTGGGCAGAACCCGCTCCGCCAGGCGCCGACGCGGCAAGAGAAGAGCTGTCAAGAAGTTCCTTGCCCACGAGAAGCCGCCCGAGCGCTCCCCGCTCCAGCACGTCAGGACCCTGCGCTGCCCCTAGCCGCGGCGCAGGGAGGCCCACAAGACCAAGCTCTCTTTCGTCCGAGGCCCCCCGCGGCCACGGCGGGCTGCCGCGCCTTCACCTCCGAGTTGCGTTGCGTCGCGTGGCCCGCCAAATTCAAGCCATACCTGCCTCCTCGCTACGACGGCACAGCTGACCCTACGGAGTTCCTCCAGTTCTACGAGCTAGGCATCGAGGCTGCCAACGGGGATGAAAAGGTCATGGCGAACTGGTTTCCCATGGCGCTCAAGGACAGAGCCCTTTGGCTCCTGAATCTGGCCCTGTGCACGATCTCTTCCTGGGCCGAGATGCGACTCGCTTCATCGCCAACTTCTGTGGTACTCGCGACCGGCCACCCGCCGGAGCGACATGCGCCGAATCAAGCAACAGCCGGAAACCTGCAAAAGTACATCCAGCGCTTCAACAACGCACGCCTCAAGATCCCTGTGGTAACGGAGGAGGCCATCATCTCTGCCTTCTCCGACGGCGTCGCGACGTAAAGATGAAGGATGAGTGGCGATGCATGAAGATCTGCACCTCCTTGAGCTGTTCAACTTGGCGACCAAGTGCGCCAGGGCTGAGGAGGGGCGCCTCTCCCTCCACGAGCTGCCTATCGCGGATCCCGAAGAAAATAAGTCCAAAGCCAAGGACGTGAAGTGCAAGGGGCTGCCGACCATGGCCGAACCAGACACCAAGCGAGGCGTAGATCAGCCCGAGTCCTCCAAGGGCGATCGATGCTGCGTGTACCACGACCTCCACACCCACAACACCAATGAATGCCAAGAGCTCCGGGCCGTATGCGAAGGAACGGTTGGCAGACGCTCCGAGAGCAGCGACCGGGGCTACGACCGAGGAGGAGGAAGGAATGCAGGACGCTGGGAAGACCGCAGCCCGTGCCAAGGGTGGCACGACCAACCTCGCAAGGACCTTTGGCAACACCCGCCTCGCGAGGGAGGATGGAGGGATCAGCCTCGCGAGGATCGCCCGCAGGGGAACGCAGGCCTCCCTCCGCTGTCGCCGCAGCCAAGGAGAAATGAGGACCGACATCAAGACGAGGGGGCTGGGGGCTTCCAGGAACCGCGTAGGATCGCCTGCATCCTGGGCGGAGCTCAAGCTCCAACCTCTCAGTGCATCTTCAAGCAGTTCGCCCGCGAAGTTAATGCAGTCATCACGTTCTCAGGTGGTCGGTGTGCGCCATCACGTTCAGCTCAGCGGATCGGCTCAAGTGCGCGGCCACAGCCGGAGTTCTCCCGATGCTTTGTTCCCCAATCATCAGCAACGAGCTGGTCACCAAGACCCTCATCGACGGCGGGCAGGACTCAACGCCCCGTCTGTGGGAAACATTCAACAATCTTCAAGTGCCTTACCGCCTTCAGCCAACCAAGCCTTTCTCCGGAGTCACTGACGGCTCCACGGTCCCGATCGGGCAGGTCCGCCTTCCTGTCACCTTCGGGGTTCGCGACAACTACCGCACCGAGCTCATCGACTTCGACGTCGCCCACATTCGCCTGCCGTACAACGCCATCCTCGGGTACCCGGCGCTGGCCAAATTCATGGCCATAACCCACCACGGCTACAACGTGCTCAAGATGCCAGGAAGCGGTCGGGTCGTCACGGTGCCCTATGAAGAGAGAGACGCAGTGTGCTCCCTGGAGCGAGCCTATCAGGCTGCATCGCTAGAAGACCCAGACCACAGTAGCAGGAGGCCTCCCGAGGCCGCACCCAAGAAGAAGAAGACATCGACCGGACCGGCTCCTCTAGAGGCAGGCTCGAGGGCCCGTGACCGGGCCAGGGGGAGCCTCCTTCCATCGCATAGGAAAGCGCGCCCGGCGCCCTCCTCAGGCCGGGCTCGGGGGCTCTCCCCTGGAGGGCCGGCGACCTTGCCAAGGTCATGAGGGAGGCGCTTGGGCACCACGTGGAGGCGTGCTTTGAAGCACGTTTCCCGCAAGCAGGAGCAAGGCAAGGAGGGTCGAACCCTCAGGAGTTCGTCAGCAAGGCCATTCAGGAGCTACAGGAGTCAAGGGTCATGAGGGGCAGCCGCCACTGCCGTGGGCCCCCCATCCAGGCGAGGATGGTGGGCTGCGCGTCTGCATCGACATACCGGGCTCGACCGAGCCGCGTCTCAAGAGCGCCTTTGCCCTCGCGAGTGGGACGCTGCTGTGGCCCGCCCCCAGCTACGCAGGCGCATGCCTCACGGCTCGCCAAACGCTGGTCGCCAAGCACTAGCATCTCATGAGGGCCATCCCGAGGCTCGAGAGGTCAGGCACGCCGCAGCCCTGGCGGAGAAGGAGATGGCCCCCGAGGAGCCGCCAGCGCCTCCGGATCCTCCCGAGGCCCCCGGGCCTGGGGGCTCATGAGGATCGGCCTCCGCAGCCCACCGAGTCTGCAACACCAACACCCCTTCGTCCCCAACATCACGAGGTGACATCTTTAAGTTTTGTTCCCGGCTGGGAGCGCCTTCAGGGCCGCATTATTCCCAGGCCGCGTGGGTCCATCCCTGCGGCATGTATCCCTTTTATTTCATGTCATTAGCCTATCCTGTTGGGGGCGCCCCTCGGGCTGCATGATCCCCAAGCCGCTCGGGCCTGTCCTAGCGGCATGTATCCTTCTTACATCTTCCTTAGGATTATGCTCTCGCTCCACCATGCTTGTTATTTGGTGCCTTTTCCTGGGTGACGGAATCTTGCACGTTAAAGGGGGTGCACGAGCATCGCGACTGGGGCTCCTACCGGCCCTCCGGCCCTCACCCTCTGGTCTTGTCTATGGCATCGCGACCTGGCTTGCCAGCGACGGCTGAGACCAGCCCGAGAGCCGGGACCCGAGGACGTAGAGTTTCGTAACCTAACCCAGCTTGCGCGTTAAAAGGGGGGTGCCTGAGCATCGCGACTCAGGGCTCCTACCGGCTCTCTGGCCCTCACCCTCTGGTCTTGTCCATGGCATCGCGACCTGGCTTGCCAACACTACCGAGACCAGCCTGAGAGCCGGGACCCGAGGACGTAGAGTTTCATCATCTAACCCAGCTTGCACGTTAAAGGGGGGTGCCTGAGCATCGCGACTCAGGGCTCCTACCGGCTCTCCGGCCCTCACCCTCTGGTCTTGTCCATGGCATCGCGACCTGGCTTGCCGACGGCCGAGACTAGCCCGAGAGCCGGGACCGAAGACGAGAGCGCCAAAGATCTCGCCAAATTTGCAGGAACACACTCGAAGATAAGGCCCAGAGCCAAAGCAACCCGCCTTGAGGTAGGGCCCCGTGAGTCCTGCTGGCTGGCTCACGGGTGCCCCAACACACCTCATGAGGCCTCTCGCGCCTCTCCAAAGCAACTAATGGAAGGACTAACAATCGCCACGGCGAGCTCTTGTTCCTTTTGTGGTGAACCTGCAGGGTCCCTCCAAGGAGCACGAAACGACCTCGCCACGCAATCTCTCGCCGGCCAAGGCATGGACCTAGCGCCGCACCAGGAAGCATTGTCTTGACCCTCGAGATAAGTCACCCGCCGAACACACTAGTTATCGCAAAACCATCCCCACACTCAATGCAACCCCTGTTGGGGAACGTAGTAATTTCAAAATTTTCCTACGATCACGCAAGACCATGGTGATGCATAGCAACGAGATGAGAGTGTTGTCTACGCACTCGTGAGACCAAAGAACGGAAGCGTTGACATAACGTAGAGGAAGTAGTCGTACTTCTTCACGATCCAACCGATCCAAGTACCGAACGTCACGGCACCTCCGAAGTTCTCGCACACGCTCAGCTCGATGACGTCCCTCGAACTCCGATCCAGCCGAAAGTGTTGAGGGAGAGTTTCGTCAGACGACGGCGTGGTGACGATGATGATGTTCCACCGACGCAGGCTTAGCCTAAGCTCCGCCACGGTATTCTCGAGGTGTAATATGGTGGAAGGGGCACCGCACACGGCTAAGGAAAGATCTCAAGGATCAACTTGTGTGTCATGGGGTGCCCTCTGCCTGTATATAAAGGAGGGAAGGGAGGGGCTGGCGGCCAAGGTTTGGTGCGCCAGGTGTCCTACTCCTACTGGGAGTAGGATTCCCCCAATCCTAGTCCAACTAGGTTTCCCCAAGTGGGAAGGGAGAGAGAGGGGCGCCTTCTCCTAGTCCTAATAGGACTAGGGAAGGGGAAGGTGCGCCAGCACTTGGGCGCCCTTCTCTCCTTTCCACTAAGGCCCATGTTGGCCCATTAGCATTCCGGGGGGTTCCGGTAACCTCCCGGTACTTGGTAAAATTCCCAATTTCACCCGGAACACTTCCGATGTCCAAACATAGACTTCCAATATATGAATCTTTATGTCTCGACCATTTCGAGACTCCTCGTCACGTCCGTGATCTCATCCGGGACTCGAACAACCTTCGTTACAGAAACATCATAACAACTCATAGTAACTGTCATCGAAACGTTAAGCGTGCGGACCCTACGGGTTCGAGAACTATGTAGACATGACCGAGACACCTCTCCTGTCAATAACCAATAGCGGGACCTGGATGCCCATATTGGCTCCTACATATTCTACGAAGATCTTTATCGGTCAGACCGCATAACAACATACGTTGTTCCCTTTGTCATCGGTATGTTACTTGCCCGAGATTCGATCGTCGGTATCCAATACCTAGTTCAATCTCGTTACCGCAAGTCTCTTTACTCGTTCCGTAATACATCATCTCACAACTAACTCATTAGTTGCAATGCTTGCAAGGCTTATGTGATGTGCATTACCGAGAGGGCCCAGAGATACCTCTCCGACAATCGGAGTGACAAATCCTAATCTCGAAATATGCCAACCCAACATGTACCTTCGGAGACACCTGTAATGTACCTTTATAATCACCCGATTACGTTGTGACGTTTGGTAGCACCCAAAGTGTTCCTCGTGCAAACGGGAGTTGCATAATCTCATAGTCATAGGAACATGTATAAGTCATGAAGAAAAGCACTAGCAACAAACTATACGATCAGGTGCTATGCTAATGGAATGGGTCATGTCAATCAGATCATTCAACCAATGATGTGATCCCGTTAATCAAATAACAACTCCTTGTTCATGGTTAGGAAACACAACCATCTTTGATTAACGAGCTAGTCAAGTAGAGGCATACTAGTGACACTGTAGGTTTATGTATTCACACATGTATTATGTTTCCTGTTAATACAATTCTAGCATGAATAATAAACATTTATCATGATATAAGGAAATAAATAATAACTTTATTATTGCCTCTAGGGCATATTTCCTTGATCTCCCACTTGCACTAGAGTCAATAATCTAGATTACACAAGAATGATTCTAACACCCATGGAGTCTTGGTGCTGATCATGTTTTGCTCGTGGAAGAGGCTTAGTCAACGGTGCGCAACATTCAGATCCGTATGTATCTTGCATATCTCTATGTCTCCCACGGACCAAATCCGGATGGAGTTGAAGGCGTCTTTTGATGTGCTTGGTTCTCTTGTGAAATCTGGATTCCTTTGCCAAGGCAATTGCACCAGTATTGTCACAAAAGATTTTCATTGGACCCGATACACTAGGTACAACACCTAGATCGGTTATGAACTCCTTCATCCAGACTCCTTCATTAGCTGCTTCCGAAGCAGCTATGTACTCAGCTTCACATGTAGATCCCCCCACGACGCGTTGATTGGAACTGCACCACATGACAGCTCATCCGATTTAATGTAACACGATCCGGGTTTGCGATTTAGAATCGTCCGGATCAGTGTCAAAGCTTACGTCGACGTAACTGCTTATTTGAAGTTCTTTGTCACCGCCATAAATGAGAAACATATCCTTAGTCCTTCTCAAGTACTTAAGGATGTTCTTGACCGCTGTCCATGATCCACTCTGGATTACTTTGGTACTGCCTGCCAAACTTACTGACAAAGGCACACATCAGGTCTGGTACACGGCATTGCATACATGATAGAGCCTATGGCTGAAGCATAGGAACATCTTTCATTTTCTCTCTATCTTCTGCGGTGGTCGGGCATTGAGTCTTACTCAACTTCACACCTTGTAACACCGGCAAGAACCCTTTCTTTGCACGATCCATTTTGAACTTTTTCAAAACTTTATCAAGGTATGTGCTTTGTGAAAGACCTATTAAGCGCCTTGATCTATCTCTATAGATCTTAATGCCCAATATGTAAGCAGCTTCACCGAGGTCTTTCATCGAAAACTCTTATTCAAGTATCCCTTTATGCTATCCAGAAATTCTATATCATTTCCGATCAGCAATATGTCATCCAGATATAATATCAGAAATGCTACAGAGCTCCCACTCACTTTCTTGTAAATACAGGCTTCTCCAAAAGTCTATATAAAACCAAATGCTTTGATCACACTATCAAAGCGTTTATTCCAACTCCGAGAGGCTTGCACCAGTCCATAAATGGATCGGCTGGAGCTTGCACACTTTGTTAGCTCCCTTTGGATCGACAAAACCTTCTGGTTGCATCATATACAACTCTTCTTCCAGAAATCCATTCAGAATGCAGTTTTAACATCCATTTGCCAAATTTCATAATCATAAAGTGAGGCAATTGCTAACATGATTCGGACAGACTTAAGCATCGCTACGGGTGAGAAGGTCTCATCGTAGTCAATCCCTTGAACTTGTTGAAAACCTTTTGCAACAAGTCGAGCTTTATAGACATTAACATTACCATCAGCGTCAGTCTTCTTCTTGAAGATCCATTTATTCTCAATTGCTTGCCGATCATCGGGCAAGTCAACCAAAGTCCACACTTTGTTCTCATACATGGATCCCATCTCAGATTTCATGGCCTCAAGCCATTTTGTGGAATCTGGGCTCACCATCGCTTCTTCATAGTTCGTAGGTTCATCATGTTCCAGTAACATGACTTCCAGAATAGGATTACCGTACCACACTGGTGCGGATCTTGCTCTAGTTGATCTACGAAGTTCTGTAGAAACTTGATCTGAAGTTTCATGATCATCATCATTAGCTTCCTCCCTATTTGGTGTAGGTGTCACGGAAACTGATTGTGATGTACTACTTCTCAATAAGGGAGTAGATATGATTATCTCATCAAGTTCTACTTTCCTCCCACTCACTTCTTTCGAGAGAAACTCTTTCTCCAAAAGTTTCAATTTAGCAACAAAAATCTTGCCTTCGGATCTGTGATAGAAGGTGTACCCAACAGATCTCCTTTGGGTATCCTATGAAGACACATTTCTCGATTTGGGTTCGAGCTTATCAGGTTGAAGCTTTTTCACATAAGCATCACAGCCCCAAACTTTCAGAAACGACAACTTTGGTTTCTTGCCAAACCACAGTTCATAAGGCGTCGTCTTAACGGATTTAGATGGTGCCCTATTTAAAGTGAATGTAGCCGTCTCTAAAGCATAACCCCAAAAGCGATAGCGGTAAATCAGTAAGAGACATCATAGATCGCACCATATCTAATAAAGTACGACACGACGCTCGGACACACCATTACGTTGTGGTGTTCGGGTGGCGTAAGTTATAAACTATTCCGCATTGTTTCAAATGTAGGCCAAACTTCGTAACTCAAATATTCTCCTCCACGATCAGATCGTAGAAACTTTATTTTCTTGTTACGATGATTTTCCACTTCACTCTGAAATTCTTTGAACTTTTCAAATGTTTCAGACTTGTGTTTCATTAAGTAGATATACCCATATCTGCTCAAATCATCTGTGAAGGTGAGAAAATAACGATATCCGCCATTTAGCCTCAACATTCATTGGACCACATACATCGGTATGTATGATTTCCAATAAATCTGTTGCTCTCTCCATAGTTCCGGAGAACGGTGTTTTAGTCATCTTGCCCATAAGGCACGGTTCGCAAGTGCCAAGTGATTCATAATCAAGTGACTCCAAAAGTCCATCAAGATGGAGTTTCTTCATGCGCTTTACACCGATATGACCTAAACGGCAAGTGCCACAAATAAGTTGCACTATCATTATCAACTCTACATCTTTTGGCTTCAACATTATGAATATGTGTATCACTACTATCGAGATTAAGTAAAAACAAACCATTCTTCAATGGTGCATGACCATAAAAGATATTATTCATATAAATAGAACAACCATTATTCTCTGATTTAAATGAATAACCGTCTCGCATCAAACAAGATCCAGATATAATGTTCATGCTCAACGCCGGCACTAAATAACAATTATTTAGGTCTAATACTAACTCGAAGGTAGATGTAGAGGTAGCGTGCCGATCGCGATCACATCGACTTTGGAACCATTTCCCACGCGCATCGTCACCTCGCCCTTAGCCAATCTTCGCTAATCCGTAGCCCCTGTTTCGAGTTGCAAATATTAGCAATGTAACCAAAGTATCAAATACCTGTGCTACTGCGAGTATTAGTAAGGTACACATCAACAACATGTATATCACATATACCTTTGTTAACCTTGCCATCCTTCTTATCCGCCAAATACTTGGGGCAGTTCCGCTTCAGTGACCAGCCTGCTTGCAATAGAAGCACTCGATTTCAGTGCTTAGGACCAGACTTGGGTTTCTTCTCTTGATCAGCAACTTGCTTGCCGTTCTTTTGAAGTTTCCTTTTTCTTTCCTTTGCCCTTTTCTTGAAACTAGTGGTTTTGTTAACCATCAACACTTGATGCTCCTTTTGATTTCTACCTCCATGACTTTCGACATCGCGAAGAGCTCGGGCATTGTTTTGGTCATCCCTTGCATATTATAGTTCATCACGAAGCTCTTGTAGCTTGGTGGCGATGATTGGAGAATTCTGTCAATGACGCAATCATCCGGAAGATTAACTCCCAGTTGAATCAAGTGATTGTTATATCCAGACATTCCGAGTATATGCTCAGCAGCAGAACCGTTCTCCTCCATCTTACAGCTATAGAACTTATTGGAGACTTCATATCTCTCAATCCGGCATTCGCTTGGAATATTAACTTCAACTCCTGGAACATCTCATATGCTCCATGGTGTTCAAAACGACGTTGAAGTCCCGGTTCTAAGCCGTAAAGCATGGCACATCGAACTATAGAGTAGTCATCAGCTTTGCTTTGCCAGACGTTCACAACTTCGGCGCAGCCCTTTGCATTCAGCCTGGCACCTAACGGTGCTTCCGTGACGTAATTCTTCCGTGCAGCAATAAGGATAATCCTCAAGTTACGGACCCAGTCCGTGTAATTGCTGCCATCATCTTTCAACTTTGCTTTCTCAAGGAGCATTAAAATTCAACGGAACAACAAAGACGAGCCATCTATCTACACATCATAGACAAGCAAGATACTATCAGTACTAAGTTCATGATAAATTTAAGTTCAATTAATCATATTACTTAAGAACTCCCACTTAGAAAAATATCCCTCCAATTCTCTAAGCGATTGCGTGATCCATATCAACTACACCATGACCGATCATCACGTGTGATGGAGTAGTTTCAATGGTGAACATCAATATGTTGATCATATCTACTATATGATTCACGCCGACCTTTCGGTCTCTGTGTTCCGAGGTCATATCTTATATGCATAGCTCGTCAAGTATAACCTGAGTATTCTGCGTGTGCAACTGTTTTGCACCGTTGTATTTGAACGTAGAGCCTATCACACCCGATCATCACGTGGTGTCTCAAAGACGAAGAACTTTCTAGCGGTGCATACTCAGGAGAACACTTCTTGATAATTTAGTAAGGGATCATCTTATAATGCTACCGTCAATCAAAGCAAGATAAGATGCATAAAGGATTAACATCACATGCAATCAAATATAAGTGATATGATATGGCCATCATCATCTTGTGCTTGTGATCTCCATCTCAAGCACCGCCATGATCACCATCGTCACCGGGCGCGACACCTTGATCTCCATCGTAGCATCGTTGTCGCCTCGCCAAACTTATGCTTCTACGACTATCGCTACCGCTTAGTGATAAAGTAAAGCATTACAGGTATGATTGCATTGCATACAATAAAGCGACAACCATATGGCTCTCGCCGATTGTCGATAACTCGGTTACAAAACATGATCATCTCATACAATAAAATATAGCATCACGTCTTGACCATATCACATCACAACATGCCCTGCAAAAACAAGTTAGACGTCCTCTACTTTGTTGTTGCAAATTTTACGTGGCTGCTACGGGCTTAAGCAAGAACCAATCTCACCTACGCATCAAAACCACAACGATACTTCGTCAAATAGACTCCGTTTTAACCTTCTCAAGGACCGGGCGTACACTCAGTTCAACTAAAGTTGGAGAGACAGTCTTCCACAAGCCATCTATGTGCAAAGCACGCCGAGGGAACCGGTCTCGCGAAGAGTACAGCGTAAGGTTGGTCTGGATCGTCTTTCCAACAATACCGCTGAACCAAAGTATGACATGCTGGTAGGTAGTATGACTTGTATCGTCCACAACTCACTTGTGTTCTACTCGTGCATATGATCAAACCATAAAAACCTAGGCTCGGATGCCACTGTCGGGGAACGTAGTAATTTCAAAATTTTCCTACGATCACGCAAGACCATGGTGATGCATAGCAACGAGATGAGAGTGTTGTCTACGCATCGTGAGACCAAAGAACGGAAGCGTTGACGAACGTAGAGGAAGTAGTCGTACTTCTTCACGATCCAACCGATCCAAGTACCGAACGTACGGCACCTCCGAGTTCTGCACACGGTCAGCTCGAGGACGTCCCTCGAACTCCGATCCAGCCGAGTGTTGAGGGAGAGTTTCGTCGACGACGGCAGCGTGGTGACGATGATGATGTTCCACCGACGCAGGGCTTCGCCTAAGCTCCGCCACGGTATTCTCGAGGTGTAATATGGTGGAAGGGGCACCGCACACGGCTAAGGAAAGATCTCAAGGATCAACTTGTGTGTCATGGGGTGCCCTCTGCCTCTGTATATAAAGGAGGGAAGGGAGGGCTGGCCGGCCAAGGTTTGGTGCGCCAGGTGTCCTACTCCCTCTGGAGTAGGATTCCCCCAATCCTAGTCCAACTAGGTTTCCCCAAGTGGGAAGGAGAGAGAGGGCGCCTTCTCCTAGTCCTAATAGGACTAGGGAAGGGGGAAGGTGCGACCAGCACTTGGGCCCCTTCTCTCCTTTCCACTAAGGCCCATGTTGGCCCATTAGCATTCCGGGGTTCGGTAACCTCCCTGCATTTGGTAAAATTCCCAATTTCACCGGAACACTTCCGATGTCCAAACATAGACTTCCAATATATGAATCTTTATGTCTCGACCATTTCGAGACTCCTCGTCACGTCCGTGATCTCATCCGGGACTCAACAACCTTCGCACAGAAACATCATAACAACTCATAGTAACCGCCATCGAAACGTTAAGCGTGCGGACCCTACGGGTTCGAGAACTATGTAGACATGACCGAGACACCTCTCCTGTCAATAACCAATAGCGGGACCTGGATGCCCATATTGGCTCCTACATATTCTACGAAGATCTTTATCGGTCGCATCAAGCATAACAACATACGTTGTTCCCTTTGTCATCGGTATGTTACTTGCCCGAGATTCGATCGTCGGTATCCAATACCTAGTTCAATCTCGCTATCGGCAAGTCTCTTTACTCGTTCCGTAATACATCATCTCACAACTAACTCATTAGT
The DNA here is from genome assembly GCA_021605145.1 of Aegilops bicornis. Taxonomy (NCBI): domain Eukaryota; kingdom Viridiplantae; phylum Streptophyta; class Magnoliopsida; order Poales; family Poaceae; genus Aegilops; species Aegilops bicornis. Next base: position 609,602,581 of record CM038671.1, read on the forward strand.
TGCAATGCTTGCAAGGCTTATGTGATGTGCATTACCGAGAGGGCCCAGAGATACCTCTCCGACAATCGGAGTGACAAATCCTAATCTCGAAATATGCCAACCCAACATGTACCTTCGGAGACACCTGTAATGTACCTTTATAATCACCCGGTTACGGTGTGACGGTTGGTAGCACCCAAAGTGTTCCTCGTGCAAACGGGAGTTGCATAATCTCATAGTCATAGGAACATGTATAAGTCATGAAGAAAAGCACTAGCAACAAACTATACGATCAGGTGCTATGCTAATGGAATGGGTCATGTCAATCAGATCATTCAACCAATGATGTGATCCCGTTAATCAAATAACAACTCCTTGTTCATGGTTAGGAAACACAACCATCTTTGATTAACGAGCTAGTCAAGTAGAGGCATACTAGTGACACTCAGAGGTTTATGTATTCACACATGTATTATGTTTCCTGTTAATACAATTCTAGCATGAATAATAAACATTTATCATGATATAAGGAAATAAATAATAACTTTATTATTGCCTCTAGGGCATATTTCCTTCAACCCCGTGTTAGCAACATCGCTCTCCTTTCTCACCGAATGATGGCTGCTTGAGCGCCAAGGGGGACCCCCTGAGCATCGCGACTCAGGGGCTCTTACCGGACCTCGGGCCGCTCACCTCCTGGCCTTGACCACGGCATCGCGACCTGGCATACTGTGGACGGCTGAAGCCGCCTTTGGGACTGGGACCCGGCTTAAGACAGAGCATCGTGCCCTCGTGAGGACTGAAAGGAGGAAACTGAGCTAGAACGGAATGAGCATCTCGTGACCGCTTCATAAAATGATTATATTGACGGATGGAGCTACAAACATCTTACAAGCCCCGTGGGTATATTCTTGGCCCTCGCGGGAACAAAAGGCGCGCATCCTAAGGAATCCTAACTACATGTGGAGCGGCGAGGCTCGGAGGCTCAGTCGCCGCCGCCTCTCCGCATCTGAAGAGCTCGGCGGAGTCGCTGATCCTCCAGCGCCTTGCCGCCTGAGGAGCGCCAAGGGAGCGATCGGTCGGCCTCTGTCTCACCGCAAGAGACCCGACCACCTCTCCCGGGCAGCACTCCACCGACGACCCTCCGCCGAAGACCTTGAAGGACACCACCAAGCACCATTACTCGGTGGATCGTCAGGCGCCCTCGTCCTGCAGTCTGGGCGACCTCGCCCGACCTCGAGTCATGAAGACCTCGCGCCGGGAATCGCCGCGACCTCTGCCCTTGTCGCGAGGGTGCCGCAGCAGCGTGCACAGCCTGTGAGTCCCAGGGGTTACCACGGACGATGGAGGCGAATAAAGAAGGAATAAGAATCCAAGACTTAGGAGGCGTGGCGACGTGAAGCACGAACTCCGGCAGGAGCCTCGGCGTGGACCTGTGGGGAAGACGACACCTTCGTGACCGGCCAAGGCTGCCGGGCGGCGCCAGGTGGCGCCCGGCGTCGCCTCCTTCAGAGCCGCCAATGTGCGCGTACAAGGGAAGAGGGAACCCTGGTGGCGGCCGCTCGCACTAGGGCATGGGCGCCTCCCAGCGAGCGCTCTTGCCCTGACACCAGAGGGCAAGCCGCTTCTTTGGGGGGAGCAGGCCAGGATTGTCACGCCCAATATGCGACCCTATCCAAAAGGAACTCGACGGTCCCACCAAGGATAGACCCGCATATTGAAACGCTTTTGCAAGGTGGATATCATTACATCAACATTACATAATAGATGGGGATACATACATAAGGCACAACTCCCACAAGAATACATCAACATCATATACAAGATCCACATCCGACTACGGATGAAACATAAACAGAAGCTCAAACGACATCAACCCTGCTAGCCCAGGCTGCCGACCTGGAACCTATCCCCTGATTGAAGAAGAAGCAGAAGAATAACTCCAAAACAAGCAACATCGCTCTCACGTCATGAACATCGCAAACCTGTACCTGCATCTGGTGGTGTAGTAATCTGTGAGCCACGAGGACTCAGCAATCCCATTACCATGGGTATCAAGACTAGCAAAGCTTAAGTAGGAAAGGAAGGGATTAAGTGGTGAGGTTGCAGCAGCGACTAAGCATGATATGGTGGCTAACATACGCAAATGAGAGCGAGAAGAGAAACAAAGGAACGGTCGCCAACTAGGAATGATCAAGAAGTGATCCTGAACTCCTACTTACGTCAGACATAACCCAGAAACCGTGTTCTCCTCTCGATCAACCCCGAAAAGAGACACTCACGGTTACGCACACGGTTGGTGTATTTTAGAAGAGTTTGCTTCAAGTTTACTACAACCGGATATTAACAAATTCCCATCTGCCACATAACCGCGGGCACGGCTCTCGAAAGTTTATACCTGCAGGGTGTCCCAACTTAGCCCATGATAAGCTCTCGCGATCAACGAAGGATATTCCTTCTCCCGGAAGACCCGATCAGTCTCGGAATCCGGCTACAAGACATTTCGACGCAATAAAACAAGACCAACAAAGCCGCCCGATGCGCCGACAATCCCGATAGGAGCTGCACATATCTCGCTCGTGGCAACACCGTATGAGACATCCTATGAGTAAAACTAGACCTCGAGTTTCCCCGAGGGGGCCCCGCAGTCTACTCGGTTCGGGCCAACACTTAGAAAATCATTGGCCCGGGGGGGGGGGGGGGCTAAATAAAGATGACCCTTGGGTTAATTACTCCCAAGGGAAAATATAGGTGGTGGTGAGGCAAATGGTAAAACCAAGGTTGGGCCTTGCTGGAGGAGTCTTATTCAAAGCGAACTGTCAAGGGGTCCCATAAATCACCCGACCGTTAGGGACGCAAAATCCGGGAACATAATACCGATATGACGGAAACTAGAGGCGGCAAGAGTTGAACAAAACACCAGGCATAAGGCCGAGCCTTCCACCATTTAACAAGTATATAGATGCATTAATAATATAAGATATATTGTGATATCCCAACAAGTAAACATGTTCAACAAGGAACAACATCTCCATGTTCCAACAAGGAACAAACTTCATCTTCACCTGCAACTAACAACGCTATAAGAGGGGCTGAGCAAAAGCGGTAACATAGCCAAACAACGGTTTGCTAGGAAGGGTGACAAAGGTTAGAGGTTCATGGCAATTTGGGGAGGCTTGAATAAACAGGTGATAGGTTCCAGGTCGGGAGCCTGGGCTAGCAGGGTGGATGTCGTTTGAGCTTCTGTTTATGTTTCATCCGTAGTCGGATGTGGATCTTGTATATGATGTTGATGTATTCTTGTGGCAGTTGTGCCTTATGTATGTATCCCCATCTATTATGTAATGTTGATGTAATGATATCCACCTTGCATAAGCGTTTCAATATGCGGGTCTATCCTTGGTGGGACCGTCGAGTTCCTTTTGGATAGAGTTCCTTCAAATATTTTAATTGTTCCGGTGCATCATCTATCTGCTCATCAACCCTTTCGAGAGCTTATCATGGGCTAAGTTGGGACACCCCTGCAGGGTATACACTTTCGAGAGCCGTGCCTGCGGTTATGTGGCAGATGGGAATTTGTTGATATCCGTTGTAGTAAACTTGAAGCAAACTCTTCTAAAATACACCAACTGTAGCGTAACCGTGAGTGTCTCTTTCGGGGTTGATCGAGAGAACACGGTTTCGGGTTATGTCCGACGTAAGTAGGAGTTCAGGATCACTTCTTGATCATTACTAGTTGACGACCGTTCCTTTGTTTCTCTTCTCGCTCTCATTTGCGTATGTTAGCCACCATATATGCTTAGCCGCTGCTGCAACCTCACCACCTTACCCCTTCCTTATCACGCCCAATATGCGACCCTATCCATACAAACATCAGGCAAACACCTAAAAACAAGGATGCAACATGATAATATGAAACTACATGCAAAATCAAGCAAGTTTCATATAGAGCACACTCAAAACGGAGCAACGGTTCAACACATACACCCTATACTAGTCATAGCAACAATCTGTCCAAAACAGCAACTAGGCATATTGAAAGCATCAAAACAATATGCTACAGGACCACAACATAATAAAAAAAGGCATGGGCATGATGTACAGGTAAAGCATTACAAAACATGAACACTGAGATATCTCCAGAAATCACTATAACATGCTCAAACACACATGGAAAGATTGCAAATAATAACAGTTTCAGACTTATCAGGAAATAACATCAGGTTGCAATGTTTAGAGCTATGAAACAACATGTTACAGGAACTTATCATGGCAACCAAAGCCATGTCATGTATATAATCAAAGCATAGAACAAAAGTACCTTAATGACCATAAGCCAAAAGGGATCAGAAAATATGATGGCACCCACGTAAACATAGCAAGTTATATTACAGATTCATACATGGCAGGAACAACAATAAGTAGGCATGTTGGTGAGCTTGAACCGCTCACCACAGAGCAATACATGGCATGGCAAGGCAACTCACAGTAAGAAGACATGGCATAGAAGCTATAAATGGCAAGGACAACATCATAGCATATACGGATCAACTACAACAACCTTGGCAAAATTGAATAACATGTAAACAATCTGCCAGGAAACATTTTATAGCAAAAGTAGAGCTCGATTGACTCAAGAAATGGCACTCCATAATTGCAAACAAGATGATAGATGGATATAGAATAACCATATGTTCAAAACATCCTTACTGAAATATCTCCAAATATGCATGGATCTCTCTGTAGCATCAAGTTTACATAGTAACAAAATATAACAGAATCTGTCGGGAAAACAGCAACAGCAAGTACCCTACTTAACAAGCTTGATGAACTCACTAGACAACACACAAAAATACATGGCAAGCATCCCTGGAAATATGGCATGGCATATTACAAAACACATGTAGGACTTATGTTCATAGGGTGCACATATCAATCATGGCAAAAATGACAAAAATGCATGTTCTGATAAGAATCTGAAACTAACATCACATAGCTCTTTTCTAACAGCATTTCAGGCATCAAGATAAGATCAAATGAAAATTATGCAATGAGGGCAAGTGATGAAATGGTCGAGGCGAACAGTTTGACATATCACACGCTTAAAACGGAGCTACGGATGAAGAGATACGATGCAATAAACAGGGCATGATAATGTCAAAAATCTGGGACTTAGCAGTTTTTCACCTCGAGAAAAACGTGGACGGGGAGGACCCGGGACGGAGGGAACCGGGGAAGGAGCCGGCGCGTTTGGTTCGGGACCGGGTGTATCTCATCCCGCCCGGCCGGATCTTGGACGGGGCGGCTGCCGGCGGTGGCGAGGTCGCCGGAGGCGTGGGAGACGGCAGGGAACCGGAGGCGGGGAGGAGGTCGGGCGACGCCGGCGGTGGAGGCGACGGGCGACGGGCGGCGGCGCTGTCCGGCGATGGGCGGCACAGCTGGCGGCGCGGCGATGGAGCTCGGACCAGCGACGGCGGAGACCGGGCGTGGCGCGGAGGAGTTTCGGTCCGGCTGGGCCGGGGCGGCAGGAGGCTACGGGGAGCGAAGGCCGCTGAAGCGGGCGGGCTCGTCCGGGCCCCGATGGGCTCAGTGGGCCCCGATCTGGGCCCGGAGGGCCGGCGTGGTGGAGACGGCGGCGGGGACGTCCGGCGGGGGCGGACATGCCCGGGCGCGGAGAGGGATATTTTTAGGGTTTCGTCTGCGGGATTCATCCGCGAATTTCGGGGGGAGGGGCTTATTTATAGGTAGAGGGAGCTAGGAGAGTCCAAATGAGATGCGGTTTTCGCCCACGCGATCGTGATCTAACGACCGAGAGCATGGAGGGGAGTTAGATGGGTTTTGGGCCACTTTGGAAGGGGTGTTGGGCTGCAAGATAAAAGAGGCCTTCGCGGTTACCCGGTTAACCGTTGGAGTACCAAACGACCTCCAAATGGCACGAAACATGACAGGCGGTCTACCGGTGCTATACCAAGGCCGCTTGGCAAACCTCGGGCCATTCCGACAAAGTTTAATACCCGCACACGAAAAGAGGTAAAGGGGGGCGCCGGGAGACATAGGAGTGCCAGATTGAAAAATGGACAACGGGGAAAATGCTCGGATGCATGAGACGAACACGTATGCAAATGAAATGCACATGACGACATGATATGAAATGCAGATGATGACATGGCAAAGTGCAACAAACAAGCACATGACATGGCAACGACGGCGAATAACTGGCAGACACCTGGCGCATCGAATCCGGGGTGTTACAACACTCCTCCACTAACAAGAGATCTCGTGCCGAGATCTTAGGACCGAGACGGAAGGGAAAAGGGATGAGGTGAAACAAGAACTCAAGATAAGAAGCAAAGAATCGAGAGCACTCGAGAAGAAGAGATGAACGACGAGAATGACGAGAATCGAAAGCTCACGGAAACAGATAGACTATGAAACAACTCGTTCTAACCGGAGTGGCTAGAATGAGAAAAAAACGGATAAGACTGAAAGGATTTAGGCAGCACACCGGTTGAACAAGGAAAGAATAGAACATGAGCTTCAGAAGATGGAATGACACTTGACGAGATAAACAACGCAATGCCTCCGGAAGAATTGAAAGAATTTGAATGAAAAGAACTCAGAAGGAAGGATTGGACGGAGTTGTTGAGAAAATCAACAACGAAAAGAATAAGCTTGCTGTGGTCTTATCGGTAACATCTCAAGAACATAAGGTGATAACCTGCCACAACCGAAATTTATTGGATAGCTGGGAAGAACGAAGAAATGCAAAACTCCACTTCAAAAGAAAATGAAGAATTAATTGCACTTCGAGACGCGAAAAGAAAAGATACTTGAACTCCACCAACAAAAACTTGATGAACTCTTGAAGGAAGAATTAAATCATGAAGAACAACCATGAAGAACTCCTGTGACAAAAGGATGGCGAGATAGAATGAAGGAAGAAAGAATAAGATGAGCCTTGCGATGATTTAGATGGATGTTCGGACAAAATGGCCGAGTAAATTTTGAACTCCGGAGAAGAAAAGATGAGAACGCTTGGAACTAGAATTTATTCATCAAGAACAAACTCCGAAGAAAAGGTTAATCACTTGGATGAAATAAGAATAAGATTTACTGTATGCTTATCCTTCATCAAATTAAATTGACGACAAGCAATGGATTTCGCATATTACTTATTCTTCTTGAAAAAAAGGATTGAGAAGGGATAGCACAAAACTTGAGAAAGTCTTCATGAACCACCGGTAGGATAGAAAAGAAAGAATGGATTTAAATGATAATCAAGGAAAAGAATCTTGAACGAACCACCGTAAGAATTCGGAAATGACTGACGAAAGAGAATGAATCACCGGGAAGAATTAGACGATCAAATATGCCTGAGGGGATTTATAGAGACGCGAACTTACAGATTGCGAACTGATTGAAGAATACTTGAACGAAGCACCGGGATAACTGGATAACGGTAGCTGAAATGTGAGGACGAAGAATTCTTCTGGAACGAAGAAGTATTCTGAAATGGAGGCCTCGGATCAACGAAATGGGAAAGCAACTCCTGAAATACTCCAGATGGATGAAAAGAATTGCACAATTGGAAATAATTAGAAAGGATAACATCGAGCTAGCACCGGGAATCTCCGGGGAAACGGAAAGCGAAGAGGTTGAGCCGACGATGAAAAAGATTTGGAATCGACCTTGGAAAAGGCATGTGACTGATGATATTCATTCTTACGTCAAACTTCGAAAAGAATTGAGAATAACTTCGGTGGAATTAGAAGAGTCAGGTAAGATCCTGGGAAAGACCTGTGGGTTAGGGCCCACTAAAAGAAAACACCGTTGGAAAAGATTGTTGAACAGATAGATGATGCACCGGAACAATTGAAATATTGAACTAAGGTGACAACCTCGAATTAATTAGAACACAGACGAATCTCCTGAGATGTCTTGAACTCCGGAATGATTGAATGGCGAGAGACAAATGAGCAAGGAGAACACTTGAACCAAGGAAAGAATATGATCAACACCGAAAAACTTGAATTGAGTGCACCGGAAAAAGAAAAGAGATGAAGAATGTCGGACGAGACGAGAAATTCACCGGTTGAAACAATTGACGAAAGACTGAAGAGACTCCACACGAATGAAATTGATGGTCGAAAAAGACTCAGGCTCCGGGAATAAGAGGGTGGGAGGGCGGGAAAACAAATGTAACTTGGAAGGTGAAAACGACGAACATCTTGAAGAGAAAACACCGGTTGAAATCATTGAGGAAAGAAAGCAAAGATTTCGCACGAGTAGAACGGATACTCGATTACGGATTCCGGTTCCAAGAAGAAGAAGGGGGTGGGCGGGAGGGAAAATAAGACAACTGAGGATTGAACTTGCAAAGATGAAGAGACTTGAGTCAACTTGACGAGAAATGCACCGGATGAAAATAGATGAGAACCAACGATCGGAAAACCAACTGCGTGCTCCTAAAGAAAAAATTTGAACGGGAAGAGGAGTAGTTCAAAACACCTACGTCAAGATTCCTTACCAGAGTGACGAAGGGGCTGAGGAGTAAAAAGAATTCCTACTCTCCGATATAACTAGACTCCGAAAACAGTTTTCTTCTACACTCGACAATGGCCAAACTACACGATCAATCAAGGGGGCTCCTAGGATTGGTCGAGGCTCGATACCAACTTATCACGCCCAATATGCGACCCTATCGAAAAAGAAACTCAAGGTCCCACCAAGGATAGACCCAAGCATATTGAAACGCTTTTGCAAGGTGGATATCATTACATCAACATTACATAATAGATGGGGATACATACATAAGGCACAAATGCCACAAGAATACATCAACATCATATACAAGATCAACATCCGACTACAGATGGAACATAAACAGAAGCTCAAACGACATCCACCCTGCTAGCCCAGGCTGCCGACCTGGAACCTATCCCCTGATCGAAGAAGCAGAAGAAGAATCTCCAAAACGAGCAAACATCGCTCTCGCGTCAAGATCATCGCAAGAACCTGTACCTGCAGCTGTTGTTGTAGTAATCTGTGAGCCACGAGGACTCAGCAATCCCATTACCATGGGTATCAAGACTAGCAAAGCTTAATGGGAAAGGAAAGGGTAAAGTGGTGAGGTTGCAGCAGCGACTAAGCATGATATGGTGGCTAACATACGCAAATGGGAGCGAGAAGAGAAACAAAGGAACAGTCGTCAACTAGTAATGATCAAGAAGTGATCCTGAACTCCTACTTACGTCAGACATAACCCAGAAACCGTGTTCTCCTCTCGATCAACCCCGACAAGAGACACTCACGGTTACGCACACGGTTGGTGTATTTTAGAAGAGTTTGCTTCAAGTTTACTACAACCGGATATTAACAAATTCCCATCTGCCACATAACATGCTGGCACGGCTCTCGAAAGTTTATACCCTGCAGGGGTGTCCCAACTTAGCCCATGATAAGCTCTCGTGATCAACGAAGGATATTCCTTCTCCCCGGGAAGACCCGGTCAGTCTCGGAATCCCGGCTACAAGACATTTCGACAGCAATAAAACAAGACCAGCAAAGCCGCCCGGATGTGCCGACAAATCCCGATAGGAGCTGCATGAAGGAAATATGCCCTAGAGGCAATAATAAAGTTATTATTTATTTCCTTATTTCATGATAAATGTTTATTATTCATGCTAGAATTGTATTAACCGGAAACATAATACATGTGTGAATATATAGACAAAACAGTATGTCACTAGTATGCCTCTACTTGACTAGCTCGTTAATCAAAGATGGTTGTGTTTCCTAACCATGAACAAGGAGTTGTTATTTGATTAACGGGATCACATCATTGGTTGAATGATCTGATTGACATGACCCATTCCATTAGCATAGCACCTGATCGTATAGTTTGTTGCTAGTGCCTTTCTTCATGACTTATACATGTTCCTCGTAACTATGAGATTATGCAACTCCGTTTACGGAGGAACACTTTGGGTACTACCAAAGCGTCACAACGAATCGGGTGATTATAAAGGAGTACTACAGGTGTCTCCAAAGGTACTTGTTGGGTTGGCGTATTTCGAGATTAGGTTTTGTCACTCCGATTGTCGGAGAGGTATCTCTGGGCCTTCTCGGTAATACACATCACATAAGCCTTGCAAGCATTACAACTAATGAGTTAGTTGTGAGATGATGTATTACGGAACGAGTAAAGAGACTTGCCGGTAACGAGATTGAACTAGGTATTGGATACCGACGATCGAATCTCGGGTAAGTAACATACCGATGACAAAGGGAACAAAGTATGTTGTTATGCGGTCTGACCGATAAAGATCTTCATAGAAAATGTAGGAGCCAATATGGGCATCCAGGTCCCGCTATTGGTTATTGACCAGAGAGGTGTCTCGGTCATGTCTACATAGTTCTCGAACCCGTAGGGTCCGCACGCTTAACGCTTCGATGTGATTACTATGAGTTGTTATGATGTTTCTGTACGAAGGTTGTTCGAGTCCCGGATGAGATCACGGACGTGACGAGGAGTCTCGAAATGGTCGAGACATAAAGATTCATATATTGGAAGTCTATGTTTGGACATCGGAAGTGTTCCGGGTGAAATTAGAATTTTACCAAGCACGGAGGTTACTGGAACCCCGAATACTAATGGGCCAACATGGGCCTTAGTGGAAAGGAGAAGGGGCCCAAGTGCTGGCGCACCTTCCCCTTCCCTAGTCCTATTGGGACTGGGAGAAGGCGCCCCTCTCTCCCTTCCCACTTGGGGAAACCTAGTTGGACTAGGATTGGGGAATCCTACTCCTAGTAGGAGTAGGACACCCTGGCGCACCTCCCTAGGCCGGCCAGCCCCTCCACCATCCCTCCAATATAAACGCGGGCAGAGGGCACCCCAAGACACACAAGTTGATCCTTGAGATCAAACCTAAGCCGAGTGCGGAGCCCCCAACCACCATATTACACCTCAAGAATACAGTATCGGAGCTTAGGCGAATCCCTGCGCCGGTGGAACAGCATCATCGTAACCACGCCGTCGTCGATTTAAACTCTCCCTCAACACTCGGCTGGATCGGAGTTCGAGGGACGTCATCGAGCTGAACGTGTGGAGAACTCGGAGGTGCCGGTCAGTGGGTACTTGGATGGGTTGGATCGTGAAGAAGCACGACTACTTCCTCGTTGCGTCAACGCTTCGGCTGTGGGTCTCTGAGTGCGTAGACAACACTCTCATCTCGTTGCTATGCATCACCATGATCTTCGCGTGATCGTGAGGAAAATTTTGAAATTACTACGTTACCCAACAGTGGCATCCGAGCCTGGTTTTATGCGTAGATGTCATATGCACGAGTAGAACACAAGTGAGTTGTGGACGATACAAGTCATACGCCTACCGACATGTCATACTTTGGTTCAGCGGTATTGTTGGACAGAGCGATCCAGACCAACCTTACGCGTACTCTTCACGCGAGACCGGTTCCTCGGCGTGCTTTGCACATAGATGGCTTGTGGAAGACTGTCTCTCCAACTTTAGTTGAACTGAGTGCGGCTACGCCGGTCCTTGAGAAGGTTAAAACGGAGTCTATTTGACAAACTATCGTTGTGGTTTTGATGCGTAGGTAAGAACGGTTCTTGCTTAGCCCGTAGCAGCCACGTAAAACTTGCAACAACAAAGTAGAGGACGTCTAACTTGTTTTGCAGGGCATGTTGTGATGTGATATGGTCAAGACGTGATGCTATATTTTATTGTATGAGATGATCATGTTTTGTAACCGAAGTTATCGGCAGCTGGCGGGAGCCATATGGTTGTCGCTTTATTGTATGCAATGCAATCGCCTGTAATGCTTTACTTTATCACTAAGCGGTAGCGATTGTCTTTGAAGCATAAGTTTGGCGAGACGACAAAGATGCTACGATGAAGATGAAGGTGTCTCGCCGTTGACGATGGTGATCATGACGGTGCTTAGAAGATGGAGATCACTAGCACGAGATGATGATGTCCATATCATATCACTTATATTGATTGCATGTGATGTTAATCCTTTATGCATCTTATCTTGCTTTGATTGACGGTAGCATTATAAGATGATCCCTTACTAAATTATCAAGAAGTGTTCTCCACAGTATGCACCGCTATGAAAGTTCTTCGTCTTTGAGACACCACGTGATGATCGGGTGTGATAGGCTCTACGTTCAAATACAACGGGTGCAAAACAGTTGCACACGCGGAATACTCAGGTTATACTTGACGAGCTATGCATATAAGATATGACCTCGAACACGGAGACCGAAGGTCGAGCGTGAATCATATAGTAGATATGATCAACATATTGATGTTCACCATTGAAACTACTCCATCACACGTGATGATCGGTCATGGTGTAGTTGATATGGATCACGCAATCACTTAGAGAATTGGAGGGATATTTTTCTAAGTGGGAGTTCTTAAGTAATATGATTAATTGAACTTTAATTTATCATGAACTTAGTCCAGTAGTATTAGCATATCTATGTTGTAGATCAATAGCTCGCGTTATTGCTTCCTGTTTATTTTGATATGTTCCTAGAGAAAATTGTGTTGAAAAATGTTAATAGCAATGATGCGGATTGGATCCGTGATCCGAGGTTTATCCTCATTGCTGCCTGAAGAATTACATCCTTGATGCACCGCTAGGTGACGGACCTATTGCGAGAGCGTATGCACGTTATGAACGCTTTTGCTAGCTCAATATGATGACTACTTGATAGTTTAGTGCACCATGCTTAACGGCTTAGAATCGGGATTTCAAAGGCGTTTTGAACGTCATGGACCATATGAGATGTTCCAGGAGTTGAAGTTAATATTTCCAGCAAATACCGAGTTGAGAGATATGAAGTCTCCAACAAAGTTCTAAAGCTAAAAATGGAGGAGAATCGCTCAACTAGTGAGCATGTGCTCAGATTGTCCGGGTACTTCAATCGCTTGAATCAAGTGGGAGTTAATCTTCCGGATAAAACATTGATTGACAGAATTCTCTAGTCACCATCACTAAGTTACTAGAACTTCGTGATGAACTATAGTATGCAAGGGATGACGAAAGCGATTCCCGAGCTCTTCGTGATGTTGAAATCGACGAAGGTAGAAATCAAGAAAAGAGCATCAAGTGTTGATGATTGACAAGACCACTAGTCTCAAGGAAAAGGGCAAAGGGAAGAAGGGGAACTTCAAGAAGAACGGCAAGCAAGTTGCTTTGCTCGAGTGAAGAAGCCCAAGTCTGGACCTAAGCACGAGACTAAGTGCTTTTTCGCAATGGAACTGGTCACTAGAAGCGGAACTACCCCAAGTATTTGGCGGATAAGAAGGATGGCAAAGTGAACAAAGGTATATTTGATATACAGATTATTGATGTGTATTTTACTAGTGTTCGTAGCAACCCCTCGGTATTTGATCTTGGTTCAGTTGCTAAGAGTAGTAACTTGAAACGGGAGTTGCAGAATGAACAGAAACTAGTTGAAGGGAAGTGACGATGAGTGTTGGAAGTAGTTCCAAGATTGATATGATAATCATCGCACACTCCCTATACTTTCGGGATTAGTGTGGAACCTAAATAAGTATTATTTGGTGTTGAGCATAAATATGATTTGATCATGTTTATTGCAATCTGGTTATTCATTTAAGTAAGAGAATAAATTGTTGTTACATTTTACATGAATAAAACCTTATATGGTTACACACCCAATGAAAATGGTTCATTGGATCTCAATCATAGTAATACACATATTCATAATATTGAAACCAAAAGATGCAAAGTTAATAATGATAGTGCAACTTATTTGTGGCACTGCCGTTTAGGTCATATTGGTGTAAACGCATGAAGAAACTCCATGCCGATGGATTTTGGAATCACTTGATTATGAATCATTTGATGCTTGCGAACCGTGCCTTTTGGGCAAGATGACTAAAACTCCGTTCTCCGGAACAATGGAACAAGCTACTGACTTATTGGAAATAATACATACCGATGTATGCGATCCAATGAGTGTTGATGCTCGTGGCAAGTATCGTTATTTGCTGACCTTCACAAGATGATTTGAGCAGATATGGGTATATCTACTTGATGAAACACAAGTCTGAAACATTTGAAAAGTTCAAAGAATTTCAGAGTGAAGTGAAGAATCATCGTAACAAGAAAATAAAAGTTTCTACGATATGATCGCAGAGGAAAAATATTTGAGTTCTGAGTTTGGTCTTGATTAAAACAATGTGAAATAATTTCACTACTCACGCCACCGAACACCACAGCATAATGGTGTGTCCGAACGTCGTAACCACACTTTATTGGATATGGTGCGATCTATGATGTATCTTACCGATTTACCACTATCGTTTTGGGGTTATGCATTAGAGACAGCTGCATTCACGTTTAATAGGGCACCATCTAAATCCGTTGAGATGACACCGTATGAACTATGGTTTAACAGTAAACCTAAGCTGTCATTTCTTAAAAGTTTGGAGTTGTGATGCTTATGTGAAAAAGTTTTCACCTGATAAGCTCAAACCCAAATCGGAGAAGTGCGTCTTCATAGAATACCCAAAGGTAACTATTGGGTACACCTTCTATCACAGATCCGAAGGCAAGTTTTTTCGTTGCTAAGGTGGATCCTTTCTAGAGAAGAAGTTTCTCTCGAAAGAAGTGAGTGGGAGGAAAGTAGAAACTTGATGAGGTAATTGTACCTACTCCCTTATTGGAAAGTAGTTCATCACGTAAATCAGTTCCAAAGTGATTCCTACACCAATTAGTGAGGAAGTTAATGATGATGATCATGAAACTTGAGATCAAGTTGCTACCAAACCTCGTGAGGTCTTCCAGAGCAAAAACCGCACTGAGTGGTATGGTAATCGTGTTCGGAAGTCATGTTACTAGACCATGATGAACCTACGGACTATGAGGAAGCGATGATGAGCCCAGATTCCGCGAAATGGCTTGAGGCCATGAAATCTGAGATAGGATCCATGTATGAGAACAAAGTATGGACTTTGATTGACTTGCTCTATGATCAGCAAGCCATATTAAAATAAATGGATCTTCAAGAGGAAGACGGACACTGATAGTAGTGTTACTATCTACAAAGCTCGACTTGTTGCAAAAGGTTTTCGACAAGTTCAAGGGGTTGACTACGATGAGACTTTCTCATCCGTAGCGATGCTTAAGTCTGTCCGAATCATGTTAGCAATTGCCACATTTTATGAAATCTGGCAAATGGATGTCAAAAACAACATTCTTTAATGGATTTATTAAAGAAGAGTTGTATATGATGCAACCAGAAGGTTTTGTCAATCCTAAAGGAGCTAACAAAATGTGCAAGCTCCATCGATCCATCTATGGACTGGTGCAAGCATCTCGGAGTTGGAATATACGCTTTGATAAGATTGATCAAAGCATATGGTTTTATCTGACTTTTGGAGAAGCCTGTATTTACAAGAAAGTGAGTGGGGAGCACTACTGACATTTCGATAAGTATATGTGAATGACATATTGTTGATCGGAAATAATGTAGAATTATTCTGCAAAGCATAAAGGAGTATTTGAAAGGAGTTTTTCAAAGAAGGACCTCGGTGAAGCTGCTTACATATTGAGCATCAAGATCTATTGAGATAGATCAAGACGCTTGATATGTTTTTCAATGAATACATACCTTGACAAGATTTTGAAGTAGTTCAAAATGGAACAGTCAAAGAAAGAGTTCTTGCCTGTGTTACAAGGTGTGAGATTGAGTAAGACTCAAAACCCGACCACGGCAGAAGATAGAAAGAGAATGAAAGTCATTCCCTATGCCTCGGTCATAGGTTCTATAAAGTATGCTATGCTATGTACCAGACCTATTGTATACCTTGCTCTGAATTTGGCAAGGGAGTACAATAGTGATCTAGGAGTAGATCACTTGACATTGGTCAAAGAACATCCTTAGTGAGGACTAAGGAAATATTTCTCGATTATGGAAGTGATAAAAGAGCCCGTCAGAAGAGTTACATCGGTGCAAGCTTTTACACTGATCCAGATAAATCTAAATCTCAATCTGGATACATATTGAAAGTGGGAGCAATTAGCTAGAGTAGCTCCGTGCGAGCATTGTAGACGAGAATATTTGCAAAATACATACGGCTCGAATGTGACAGACCCGTTGACTAAGCTACTCTCACGAGCAAAACATGATCATACCTTAGTACTCTTTGGGTGTTAATCACATAGCGATGTGAACTAGATTATTGACTCTAGTAAACCCTTTGGGTGTTGGTCACATGACGATGTGAACTATGGGTGTTAATCACATACAGATGTGAAAATTAGTGTTGAATCACATGATGATGTGAACTAGATTATTGACTCTAGTGCAAGTGGGAGACTGAAGGAAATATGCCCTAGAGGCAATAATAAAGTTATTATTTATTTCCTTATTTCATGATAAATGTTTATTATTCATGCTAGAATTGTATTAACCGGAAACATAATACATGTGTGAATATATAGACAAAAGCAGTATGTCACTAGTATGCCTCTACTTGACTAGCTCGTTAATCAAAGATGGTTGTGTTTCCTAACCATGAACAAGGAGTTGTTATTTGATTAGCAGGATCACATCATTGGTTGAATGATCTGATTGACATGACCCATTCCATTAGCATAGCACCTGATCGTATAGTTTGTTGCTAGTGCCTTTCTTCATGACTTATACATGTTCCCGTGAATTCATGAGATTATGCAACTCCGTTTACGGAGGAACACTTTGGGTACTACCAAACGTCACAACGTAATCTGGGTGATTATAAAGGAGTACTACAGGTGTCTCCAAAGGTACTTGTTGGGTTGGCGATTTCGAGATTAGGTTTTGTCACTCCGATTGTCGGAGAGGTATCTCTGGGCCTTCTCGGTAATACACATCACATAAGCCTTGCAAGCATTACAACTAATGAGTTAGTTGTGAGATGATGTATTACGGAACGAGTAAAGAGACTTGCCGTGCTTGAGATTGAACTAGGTATTGGATACCGACGATCGAATCTCGGGTAAGTAACATACCGATGACAAAGGGAACAAAGTATGTTGTTATGCGGTTTGACCGATAAAGATCTTCGTAGAATATGTAGGAGCCAATATGGGCATCCAGGTCCCGCTATTGGTTATTGACCAGAGAGGTGTCTCGGTCATGTCTACATAGTTCTCGAACCCGTAGGGTCCGCACGCTTAACGCTTCGATGTGATGTTACTATGAGTTGTTATGATGTTTCTGTACGAAGGTTGTTGAGTCCCGGATGAGATCACGGACGTGACGAGGAGTCTCGAAATGGTCGAGACATAAAGATTCATATATTGGAAGTCTATGTTTGGACATCGGAAGTGTTCCGGTGAAATTAGGAATTTTACCAGAAATGCAGGAGGTTACCGGAACCCCGAATACTAATGGGCCAACATGGGCCTTAGTGGAAAGGAGAGAAGGGGCCCAAGTGCTGGTCGCACCTTCCCCCTTCCCTAGTCCTATTAGGACTAGGAGAAGCGCCCTCTCTCTCCCTTCCCACTTGGGGAAACCTAGTTGGACTAGGATTGGGGGAATCCTACTCCTAGTAGGAGTAGGACACCCTGGCGCACCTCCCTTGGCGGCCAGCCCCTCCTCCTTCCCTCCTTTATATCACAGAGGCGGAAGGGCACCCCATGACACACAAGTTGATCCTTGAGATCTTTCCTTAGCCGTGTGCGGTGCCCCTTCCACCATATTACACCTCAAGAATACCGTGGCGGAGCTTAGGCGAAGCCCTGCGCCGGTGGAACATCATCATCGTCACCACGCCGTCGTCTTGTGAAACTCTCCCTCAACACTCGGCTGGATCGGAGTTCGAGGGACGTCATCGAGCTGAACGTGTGCAGAACTCGGAGGTGCCGACGTTCGGTACTTGGATCGGTTGGATCGTGAAGAAGCACGACTACTTCCTCTACGTTGCGTCAACGCTTCCGCTGTGGGTCTACGAGGGTACGTAGACAACACTCTCATCTCGTTGCTATGCATCACCATGATCTTGCGTGATCGTAGGAAAATTTTGAAATTACTACGTTACCCAACACTGCACATATCTCGTTCTCAGGGCACACCGGATGAGCCAGACGTCGGGTTGGCATAGACCCGATTGCCCAGGGGGCGCCGGACATCGCTCGGTTTGGACCAGCACTCGAAGGAGAACTGGCCCGGGGGGGCTAAAATAAAGATGACCCTCGGGCTCCGGAAAACCCAAGGGAAATAAAAGGGCATAGGTGAGGCAAATGGTAAAACCAATGTTGGGCCTTGCTGGAGGAGTCTTATTCAAAGCGAACTGTCAAGTGGGTCCCATAAATCACCCGACCGCGTTAGGGACGCAAAATCCGGGAACATAATACCGATATGACGGAAACTAGGGCGGCAAGAGTGGAACAAAACACCAGGCATAAGGCCGAGCCTTCCACCCTTTACCAAGTATATAGATGCATTAATTAAATAAGATATATTGTGATACCCCAACAAGTAAACATGTTCCAGCAAGGAACAACATCTCCATGTTCCAACAAGGAACAAACTTCATCTTCACCTGCAACTAACAACGCTATAAGAGGGCTGAGCAAAGCGGTAACATAGCCAAACAATGGTTTGCTAGGAAGGGTGCAAAAAGTTAGAGGCGACATGGCAATTTGGGATGGCTTGATAAGCAGTGTAATAGGTAGAGCAAAGAAAGCGATAGAACGAAGCAACTAGCATAGCAATGATAGTAGTGAGATCCAGGGTAGCGGTCATCTTTCCTGAAATACCGCAAGGAAGAAGAACGAGTCCATGAAGAAGACAAACGGATGAAGCCGAACCAAGCGTAGACGAACGAATCCACACGATCGCAACGAAACAGGAACTAACAAGAAGAAGCACACAACATAGGTAAACACACCACACATGAACAAGACAAGATGCACAACAAACATGATGCACGACAAATCTAGATGAATCTACTCATGGCAAGAGATAATGCAAACAAGAACAACACATCAAAGCAAGTTTAAATGAGGCCGGAAACAACATAGAACAATTCCAGTAAGTCCTCATAGGCAAATTTCGAAATTGGTCCAGATCTGAATAAACCTTATGTTCAAGTTGTTAAACAGCAAGTTAAGATGCACCACGATGATCTACACGAAATTCTACTCAAGTTACATATAAAGTTCATTAGATTCGAGACTGCTGACCTAGAAGATATGAGCAAAACAAGTTAAACATGGCATTGATGCAAAATGCATACAAACATCAAGCAAACACCTCAAAACAAGGATGCAACATGATAATATGAAACTACATGCAAAAATCAAGCAAGTTTCATATAGAGCACACTCAAAACGGAGCAACGGTTCAACACATACACCCTATACAAGTCATAGCAACAATCTGTCCAAAACAGCAACTAGGCATATTGCAAGCATCAAAACAATATGCTACAGGACCTTAACATAATAATAAAAGGCATGGGCATGATGTACAGGTAAATCATTACAAAACATGAACACTGAGCTATCTCCAGAAATCACTAGAACATGCTCAAACACACATGGCAAGATTGCAAATAATAACAGTTTCAGACTTATCAGAACATGCACTTTTGCTGGAACATGGGTAACCGTAAATCATCGCACAACCTGTACCTGCAACTGGTGGTTTAGTAATCTGTGAGCCACGAGGACTCAGCAATCCCATTACCATGGGTATCAAGACTAGCAAAGCTTAAAGGGAAATGAAGTGGTAAGGTGGTGAGGTTGCGGAATGACTAAGCATATATGGTGGCTAACATACGCAAATGAGAGCGAGAAGAGAAACAAAGGAACGGTCGTCAACTAGTAATGATCAAGAAGTGATCCTGAACTCCTACTTACGCCGAGACATAACCCAGAAACCGTGTCCTCCTCTCGATCAACCCCGAAAAGAGACACTCACGGTTACGCACACGGTTGGTGTATTTTAGAAGAGTTTGCTTCAAGTTTACTACAACCGGATATCAAAAAATTCCCATCTGCCACATTACCGCGGGCACGGCTCTCGAAAGTGTATACCCTGCAGGGGTGTCCCAACTTAGCCCTTGATAAGCTCTCGAAAGGGTTGATGAGCAGATAGATGATGCACCGGAATAATTAAAATATTTGAAGGAGCTCTGATACCAACTTGTCACGCCCAATATGCGACCCTATCCAAAAGGAACTCGACGGTCCCACCAAGGATAGACCCGCATATTGAAACGCTTTTGCAAGGTGGATATCATTACATCAACATTACATAATAGATGGGGATACATACATAAGGCACAAATGCCACAAGAATACACCAACATCATACAACATCAACATCCGACTACGGATGAAACATAAACAGAAGCTCAAACGACATCCACCACTGCTAGCCTGTGCCGACACGGAACCTATCCCACGATCGAAGAAGCAGAAGAAGAACTCCAAAACAAGCAAACATCGCTCTCGCGTCATGATCATCGCACAACCTATACACCGCAATCGGTGGTGTAGTAATCATGAGCCACGAGGACTCAGCAATCCCATTACCATGGGTATCAAGACTAGCAAAGCTTAATGGGAAAGGAAGGGGTAAAGTGGTGAGGTTGCAGCAGCGACTAAGCATATATGTTCGCTAAGATACGCAAATGAGAGCGAGAAGAGAAACAAAGGAACGGTCGTCAACTAGTAATGATCAAGAAGTGATCCTGAACTCCTACTTACGTCAAACATACCCAGAAACCGTGTTCTCCTCTCGATCAACCCCGAAAAGAGACACTCATGGTTACGCACACGGTCGGTGTATTTTAGAAGAGTTTGCTTCAAGTTTACTACAACCTGATATTAACAAATTCCCATCTGCCACATAACCGTGGGCACAGCTCTCGAAAGTTTATACCCTGCAGGGGTGTCCCAACTTAGCCCATGATAAGCTCTCGCGATCAACGAAGGATATTCCTTCTCCTCGGGAAGACCCGATCAGTCTCGGAATCCCGGCTACAAGACATTTCGACGACAATAAAACAAGACCAGCAAAGCCGCCCGGATGTGCCGACAAATCCCGATATGAGTCGCACGTACCTCGTTCTCAGGGCACACCGGATGAACCAGACGTCGGGTTGGCATAAACCATGATTGCCCAGTGGGCGCCGGACATCGCTCGATTTGGACCAGCACTCGAAGGAGAAGCGGCCCGGGGGCTAAAATAAAGATGACCCTCGGGCTCCGGAAAACCCAAGGGAAATAAAAGGGCATAGGTGAGGCAAATGGCAAGACCAATGTTGGGCCTTGCTGGAGGAGTCTTATTCAAAGCGAACTGTCAAGGAGGTCCCATAAATCACCCGACCGCGTTAGGGACGCAAAATCCGGGAAGATAATACCGATATGACGGAAACTAGGGCGGCAAGAGTGGAACAAAACACCAGGCATAAGGCCGAGCCTTCCACCTTTTACCAAGTATATAGATGCATTAATTAAATAAGATATATTGTGATATCCCAACAAGTAAACATGTTCCAACAAGGAACAACATCTCCATGTTCCAACAAGGAACAAACTTCATCTTCAACTTGCAACTAACAACGCTATAAGCGGGGCTGAGCAAAGCGGTAACATAGCCAAACAACGGTTTGCTAGGAAGGGTGCAAAAGGTTAGAGGCTGACATGGCAATTTGGGAGGCTTGATAAACAGGTAATAGGTAGCGCAGCATAGCGATAGAAACGAAGCAACTAGCATATCAATGATAGTAGTGAGATCCAGGGTAGCGGTCATCTTGCCTGAAATCCCGCAAGGAAGAAGAACGAGTCCATGAAGAAGACGAACGGATGAAGCCGAACCAAGTGTAGACGAACGAATCCTCACGATCACAACATAGTAAACACACCACACATGAACAAGGCATGATGCACAGCAAGCATGATGCATGACAAAGCTAGATGAGGCTACTCATGGGAAGAGATGATGCAAACAAGAGCAACACATCAAAGCAAGTTTAAATGAGGCCGGAAGCAACATATAACAATTTCGGGAAGTCCTCGTATGCAAATTTCGAAATTGGTCCAGATCTGAATAAACCTTATGTTCTAGTTGTTAAACAGCAAGTTAATATGCACCACGATGATCTACACGAAATTCTAGTCAAGTTACATATAAAGTTAATTAGATTCGGATCTACGGTCTAGAAGATATGAGCAAAACAAGTTAAGCATGGCATTGATGCAAAATTCATACAAACATCAAGCAAACACCTCAAAACAAGGATGCAACATGATAATATGAAGCTACATGCAATTCTAAGCAAGTTTCATATAGAGCACACTCAAAACGGAGCAACGGTTCAACACATACACACTATACAAGTCATAATAACAATCTGTCCAAAACAGCAACTAGGCATATTGCAAGCATCAAAACAACATGCTACAAAATCTCAACAAGAAAACAAAAGGCATGTGCGTGATGTATAGGTAAAGCATTACAAAACATGAACAATGAGCTATCTCCAGAAATCAATAGAACATGCTCAAAATGACATGGCAAGATTGCAAATAATAACAGTTTCAGACTTTAGCAGAAATAACATCAGGTTGCAATGTTTAGAGCTATCAAACATCATGCTACATGAACTTATCATGGAAAACAAAGGCATGTAATGAATCTACTAATTGCATAGAACAAATGTCCTTTACTGACCATGAGTCAAAAAGGATCAGAAAATATGATGGCACCCATGTAAACATAGCAAGTTATATTACAGATTCATACATGGCAGGAACAACAATAATTAGACATGTTGGTGACCTTGAATCACTCACCACAGGTAAATACATGGCATGACAAGGTAACCAACAGTAAGAAGACATGCATAGAAGCTATACATGGCAAGAACAACATCATAGCATACACAGATCAACTACAACAACCTTGGCAAAATTGAATAACATGTAAACAACCCGCCAGAAACATTTTATAGCAAACGTAGAGCTCGATTGACTCAAGCTATGGCACTCCATAATTGTAAACAAGGGCATGGATGGATAGAGAATAACCATATGTTCAAAACATCCTTACTGAAGTATCTCAAAATAAGCATGGATCTCTCGGTAGCATCAAGCATAAAAATATCAGCAGAACAGGGGCTGAAATCAGCAACATCATGAAGCCTAGTTTGCATGCTTGTGCTAGTCACCACAGAGATCACAAAAATACATGGCATACACCCCTGGAAAGATGGCATGGCATATTACAAAACACATGTAGGACTCAAGTTCATAGAATGCACACATCAATCATGGAAAAAATGACAAAAGTGCATGTTCTGATAAGAATCTGAAACTAACATCACATAGCACTTTTCCAACAGCATCTCAGGCATCCATATGAGCTCAAATGAAAATGACGCAATGAGAAGAAATGATGTACTTGTCGAGGCGAACAATTTGACATATTAAACGCACGAAATGGAGCAATATGCAGAGAGTTATGGCATGATGAATATGGCATGAAAATATGCAGATCTGGGGACTTGGTGGAATTATACCCTCTGAAAAGTCAACCCGGGACGAGGAGATCTCGGGACGGAGCGGATCCGGGACGGTGCAGGCGCTTTGGATCGGGACGGTGGATCTCATCCACCCGACCCGATCCGGCGAGGAGGCGGCGCCGGAGAGAGCAAGACGGCGAGGCGATCACGGTGGCCGGGCGGCGACGACATCGGGCGGCGCGCCGACGGCGGGCGGAGGAGAGCTGGAGGCAGAGGGCGGGCGGCCGCTTCCGTGGTGGAGGCGGAGGGCGGCGCGGGCGAAGGGGGTCGACCGGGCGGCGCGGCGCCGGGCGTTCGGCGCGGGCGCATGGGGTACGGCCACCGGGCGGCGGAGAGGCGGAGGCGCTGGGCGCTGGGTCCGCGGTTATCCGGCGGCGAAGCCGACGCCGGCGAGGCGCTGCCGAAGCGGCGGAGGTTCGGCGGCGACGGCGGCGACCGGAGGCGGCGGCGACGGCTGCCGATGGGCGCTGGCGCAAGGCCGGGCGGCGGGATCGGGCGCTGCTGCAGTTGCCGCTGGCCGGGCGGGCCGGACGGCGGAGGCGGCGGGAGTGCCACGTGGCGCCTCGGTTGGGCGAAGGGGCGGCGGCGGACCGAGGCGGGGACCGGGCGCCGTGGAGGAGGCGGGCGGCGCGGGCCGGGCGAGTGCCTGCCGGGCAGCGGCGCGGGGCGTGACGGGGCGGCGGGGTCGGCGCGGGCGGGAGGAGGCGGCCCTTTACCAAGTATATAGATGCATTAATAATATAAGGAATATTGTGATATCCCAACAAGTAAACATGTTCCAGCAAGGAACAACATCTCCATGTTCCAACAAGGAACAAACTTCCTCTTCACCTGCAACTAACAACGCTATAAGAGGGGCTGAGCAAAGCGGTAACATAGCCAAACAACGGTTTGCTAGGAAGGGTGCAAAAGGTTAGGGGCTGACATGGCAATTTGGGATGGCTTGATAAACAGGTAATAGGTAGAGCAGCAAAGCGATAGAACGAAGCAACTAGCATAGCAATGATAGTAGTGAGATCCAGGGTAGCGGTCATCTTGCCTGAAATCCCGCCAGGAAGAAGAACGAGTCCATGAAGAAGACGAACGGATGAAGCCGAACCAAGCGTAGACGAACGAATCCTCATGATCGCATAGCAGCAGGAACTAACAAGAAGAAGCACACAACATATTAAACACACCACACATGAACAAAGCATGATACACAATAAATATGATGCATGACAAATCTAGATGAAGCTACTAATGCCAAGAGATGACGCAAACAAGAGCAACACATCAAGGCAAGTTTAAATGAGGCCGGGAACACATATAACAATTCCGGTAAGTCCTCGTATGCAAATTTCGAAATTCTATCATATCTGAATAAACATTATATTCAAATTTTTAAACATCAGGTTAAGATGCACCATGATGATCTACACGAAATTCTAGTCAAGTTACATATAAAGTTCATTTAATTCGGAGCTACGGCCTAGAAGTTATGAGCAAAACAAGTTAAACATGGCATTGATGCGAAATGCATACAAACATCAAGGAAACACCTTAAAAAAATGATGCAACATGATAATATAAACGTACATGCAAAATCAAGCAAGTTTCATATAAAGCACACTCAAAACGGAGTAACGGATCAACACATACACCCTATACAAGTTTTAAGGACAAGTTATCCAAAACAGCAACTAGGCATATTGCAAGCATCAAAACAACATGCTACAGGACCTCAACGTAATAACAAAACGCATGGGCATGATGTACAGGTAAAGCATTACAAAACATGAACACTGAGCTATCTCCAGAAATCAATAGAACATGCTCAAAATGACTTGGCAAGATTGCAAATAATAACAGTTTCAGACTTTAGCAGAAATAACATGAGGTTGCAATATTTAGAGCTATCAAGCAACATGTTACAGGAAATTATCATGACAAACAAAGGCATGGCATGATACTACTAAATGTATGGAACAAGAGTCCCTTACTGACCATAAGCCAAAAAGGATCAGAAAATATGATGGCACCCATGTAAACATGGCAAGTTATATTACAGATTCATACATGGCAGGAACATCGATAAGTAGGGATGTTGGTCAGCTTGAACCACTCACCACAGAGCAATACATGGCATGGCAAGGCAACCAAAAGCAAGAAGACATGGCATAGAAGCTATACATGGCAAGAAAAACATCATAGCATGCTTCGATCAACTACAACAACTTTGGCAAAATTGAATGACATGTAAACAACCTGCCAGGAAACATTTTATAGCAAAAGTAGAGCTCGATTGACTCAATCTATGGCACTCCATAATTGCAAACAAGGGCATGGATGGATAGAGCATGACCTTTTGTTCAAAACATCCTTACTGAAGTATCTCAAAAGAAGCATGGATCTCTCGGTAGCATCAAGTTAACATGGCATAAAAATATCAACAAAACAGGGGCTGAAATCAGCAACATCATGAAGCCTGGTTTGCATGTTTGTGCTAGTCACCACAGAGATCACAAAGATACATGGCATACACCCCTGTAAAGATGGCATGGCATATTACAAGACACATGTAGGACTCAAGTCCATAGGGTGCATACATCAATCATGGAAAAAATGACAAAAGTGCAAGTTCTGATGAGAATCTGAAACTAACATCACATAGCACTCTTGCAATGAAGATTCATGCATCAACATGAGCTCAAATGTAAATGATGCAATGAGTTGAAATGATTTCCTCATCGAGGCGAACATTTTGACATATTACACGCACGAAACCGAGCAACGCATGCAGAGTTATGGCATGATGAATATGGCATGAAAATATGCAGATCTGGGGACTTGGTGGAATTATACCCTCTGAAAAGTCAACCCGGGACGAGGAGATCCCGGGACGGAGCGGATCCGGGACGGTGCACGGGCGCTTTTGGATCGGGGACGGGTGGATCTCATCCACCCCGACCCGATCCGGCGAGGAGGCGGCACCGGCAGCAATGGCGCGGAGGCGATCACGGGTGGCTGGTGGCGGGCGGCGACGCAGACCGGCGGCGCCGGGACGTTAAGCGGAGGAGCTCCGTGCAGAGGCAGGGGCGGCGCCGGCTTCCGCGGTGGAGGCGGAGGCGGCGCGAGGCGGGTCGGCCGTGATGGCGTGGCCGGGCGGCGCGGCTGAACGCTAAGCCGGGCGGAGAGGCGAGGCGCTGGGCTGGTCCGCGTCATCCGGCGGCGAAGCCGACGCCTGGCAGGCGCGCCGAAGCGGCGGAGGTCTTCGGCGGCGCACGGAGGCGGCGGCGGCTGGGCGCGGCGCAGGTTGACGCGAGCACCATGGCCGGCGGGCCGGACGGTGGATGCGGCGGAGTGCCACGTGGCGCTCTGGTTGGGCGAGGGGCGGCGGACGGAGGCGGGGACCGGGCGCCGGAGGAGGCGCGGGGCGGCGAGCCTGGGCGCGTGAAAGCGCGGCCGGGCGACGCCGGCGTGACGTGGCGGGTCGGCGCCAAGTGAGCAAAGCGACCCTTTACCAAGTATATAGATGCATTAATAATATAAGGAATATTGTGATATCCCAACAAGTAAACATGTTCCGCAAGGAACAACATCTCCATGTTCCAACAAGGAACAAACTTCATCTTCACCGCAACTAACAACGCTATAAGAGGGGCTGAGCAAAGCGGTAACATAGCCAAACAACGGTTTGCTAGGAAGGGTGCAAAAGGTTAGGGGCTGACATGGCAATTTGGGATGGCTTGATAAACAGGTAATAGGTAGAGCAGCAAAGCGATAGAACGAAGCAACTAGCATAGCAATGATAGTAGTGAGATCCAGGGTAGCGATCATCTTGCCTGAAATCCCGCAAGGAAGAAGAACGAGTCCATAAAGAAGACGAACGGATGAAGCTGAACCAAGCGTAGACGAACGAATCCTCATGATCGCAACGAAAACGGGAACTAACAAGAAGAAGCACACAACATAGTAAACACACCAGACATGAACAAAGCATGATACACAACAAACATGATGCATGACAAATCTAGAATGAAGCTACTCATGGCAAGAGATGATGCAAACAAGAGCAACACATCAAGGCAAGTTTAAATGAGGCCGGGAACACATATAACAATTCCGGTAAGTCCTCATATGCAAATTTCGAAATTGTACCAGATCTGAATAAACCTTATATTCAAGTTGTTAAACAGCAGGTTAAGATGCACCATGATGATATAAACGAAATTCTAGTCAAGTTACATATAAAGTTCATTTAATTCGGAGCTACGGCCTAGAAGATATGAGCAAAACAAGTTAAACATGACATTGATGCGAAATACATACAAACATCAAGCAAACACCTTAAAACAAGGATGAAACATGATAATATAAACCTAGATGCAAAATCAAGCAAGTTTCATATAGAGCACACTCAAAACGGAGCAACGGATCAACACATACACCCTATACAAGTTTTAAGGACAAGCTGTGCAAAACAGCAACTAGGCATATTGGAAGCATCAAAACAACATGCTACAGGACCTCAACGTAATAACAAAAGGCATGGGCATGATGTACAGATAAAACATTACAAAACATGAACACTGAGCTATCTCCAGAAATCAATCGAACATGCTCAAAATGACATGGCAAGATTGCAAATAATAACAGTTTCAGACTTTAGTAGAAATAACATCAGGTTGCAATGTTTAGATCTATCAAGCAACATGTTACAGGAAATTATCGTGGCAAACAAAGACACGGCATGATACTACTAAGTGCATAGAACAAGAGTCCCTTACTGACCATAAGCCAAAAAGGATCAGAAAATATGATGGCACCCATGTAAACATGGCAAGTTATATTACAGATTCATACATGGCAGGAAGAACGATCTGTAGGCATGTTGGTGAGCTTGAACCACTCACCACAGAGCAATACATGGCATGGAAAGGCAACCAAAAGCAGGAAGACATGGCAGAGAAGCTATACATGGGAAGAACAACATCATAGCATGCTTGGATCAACTACAACAACCTTGGCAAAATTGAATGACATGTAAACAACCTGCCAGGAAACATTTTATAGCAAAAGTAGAGCTCGATTGACTCAAGCTATGGCACTTCATAATTGCAAATAAGGGAATCGATGGATAGATCATAACCTTCGGTTCAAAACATCCTTACTGAATTATCTCAAAATAAGCATGGATCTCTCGGTAGCATCAAGTTAACATGGTATAAAAATATCAGCAAAACAGGGGCTGAAATCACCAACATCATGAAGCCTAGTTTGCATGTTTGTGCTAGTCACCACAGAGATCACAAAAATACATGGCATACACCCCTGTAAAGATGGCATGGCATATTACAAGACACATGTAGGACTCAAGTCCATAGGGTGCACACATCAATCATGGCAAAAATGACAAGTGCAATTTCTGATGAGAATCTGAAACTAACATCACATAGCACCCTTGCAACGAAGATTCAGGCATCAAGATGAGCTCAAATGTAAATGATGCAATGAGTTGAAATGATTTCCTCATCGAGGCGAACAGTTTGACATATTACACGCACGAAACCGAGCAACGCATGCAGAGTTATGGCATGATGAATATGGCATGAAAATATGCAGATCTGGGGACTTGGTGGAATTATACCTCTCGAAAAGTCAACCCGGACGAGGAGATCCCGGACGGAGCGGATCCGGGGCGGTGCAGGCGCTTTGGATCGGGACGGGTGGATCTCATCCACCCCGCCCGATCCGGGCGAGGAGGCGGCACTGGCGAAAGCAGCGGGCGGAGGCAACCATCGGGTGGCTGGTGGTTGGCGGCGACGCACGGGCGGCGCCGGCCGACGGCGGGGCGGAGGAGTTCGCTGGAGGCAGAGGGGCGGCGGCCGGCTTCTGGTGGAGGCGGAGGGGCGGCGCGGCGAGGCGGGTCGACCGGCGGGCGGGCGCCGGGCGGCCGGGATGCGGGCGCTGGGCACCAACCGGCGGCGGGAGAGGCGAGGCGCGGGTCGCGGTCATCCGGCGGCGAAGCCGACGCCTGGCAGGCGGCCGAAGCGGCGGAGGTCTCGGCGACGACGGCGGCGACCGGAGGCGGCGCGGCGCTGGCGCGCGGCGGCGCGGGCGGCGCGTGGCGTTACCATGGGCCGACGGCGG
The DNA here is from genome assembly GCA_021605145.1 of Aegilops bicornis. Taxonomy (NCBI): domain Eukaryota; kingdom Viridiplantae; phylum Streptophyta; class Magnoliopsida; order Poales; family Poaceae; genus Aegilops; species Aegilops bicornis. Next base: position 609,632,273 of record CM038671.1, read on the forward strand.
AGGCGGCGGGAGTGCCACGTGGCGCTCTGGTTGGGCGAGGGGCGGCGGCGACGGAGGCGGGACCGGGCGCCGGAGGAGGCGGGCGGCGTGTTTCGGGCGCTGGAGCGCCGCCGGCACAAGGCTGGGCGTGACGGGCGGCGGAGGAGGCGCCTTTACCAAGTATATAGATGCATTAATAATATAAGGAATATTGTGATATCCCAACAAGTAAACATGTTCCAAAGAAGGAACAAACATCTCCATGTTCCAACAAGGAACAAACTTCATCTTCACTGCAACTAACAACGCTATAAGAGGGCTGAGCAAAGCGGTAACATAGCCAAACAACGGTTTGCTAGGAAGGGTGCAAAAGGTTAGGGGCTGACATGGCAATTTGGGATGGCTTGATAAACAGGTAATAGGTAGAGCAGCAAAGCGATAGAACGAAGCAACTAGTATAGCAATGATAGTAGTGAGATCCAGGGTAGCGGTCATCTTGCCTGAAATCCCGCAAGGAAGAAGAACGAGTCCATGAAGAAGAAGAACGGATGAAGCCGAACCAAGCGTAGACGAACGAATCCTCATGATCGCAACGAAAACGGGAACTAACAAGAAGAAACACACAACATAGTAAACACACCACACATGAACAAAGCATGATACACAACAAACATGATGCATGACAAATCTAGATGAAGCTACTGATGGCAAGAGATGATGCAAACAAGAGCAACACATCAAGACAAGTTTAAATGAGGCCGGGAACACATATAACAATTCCGGTAAGTCCTCATATGCAAATTTCGAAATTGTACCAGATCTGAATAAACCTTATATTGAATTGTTAAACAGCAGGTTAAGATGCACCATGATGATCTACACGAAATTCTCGTCAAGTTACATATAAAGTTCATTTAATTCGGAGCTACGGCCTAGAAGATATGAGCAAAACAAGTTAAACATGGCATTGATGCGAAATGCATACAAACATCAAGCAAACACCTCAAAACAAGGATGCAACATGATAATATAAACCTACATGCAAAATCAAGCAAGTTTCATATAGAGCACACTCAAAACGGAGCAACGGATTAACACATACACCCTATACAAGTTTAAAGGACAAGCTGTCCAAAACAGCAACTAGGCATATTGCAAGCATCAAAACAACATGCTACAGGACCTCAAGGTAACTACAAAAGGCATGGGTATGATATACAGGTAAATAATTACAAAACATGAACACTGAGCTATCTCCAGATATCAATAGAACATGCTCAAAAAGACATGGCAAGATTACAAAGAATAACAGTTTCAGACTTTAGCAGAAATAACATCAGGTTACAATGTTTAGAACTATCAAGCAACATGTTACAGGAAATTATCATGGCAAAAAAAGGCATGACATGATACTACTAAATGCATAGAACAAGAGTCCCTTACTGACCATAAGCCAAAAAGGATCAGAAAATATGATGGCACCCATGTAAACATGGCAAGTTATATTACAGATTCATACATGGCAGGAACAACGATAAGTAGGCATGTTCGTGAGCTTGAACCACTCACCACAGAGCAATACATGGCATGGCAAGGCAACCAAAAGCAAGAAGACATGGCATAGAAGCTATACATGGTAAGAACAACATCATAGCATGCTTGGATCAACTACAACAACCTTGGCAAAATTGAATGACATGTAAACAACCTGCCAGGAAACATTTTATAGCAAAAGTAGAGCCCGATTGACTCAAGATATGGCACTCCATAATTGGAAAAAAGGGCATGGATCGATAGAGCATAACCATCTGTTCAAAACATCCTTACTGAAGTATCTCAAAATAAGCATGGATCTCTCGGTAGCATCAAGTTAACATGGCATAAAAATATCAGCAAAACAGGGGCTGAAATCAGCAACATCATGTAGCCTAGTTTGCATGCTTGTGCTCGTCACAATAGAGATCACAAAAATACATGGAATATACCCCTGTAAAGATGGCATGGCATATTACAAGACACATGTAGGACTCAAGTCCGTAGGGTGCACACATCAATCATGGCAAAAATGACAAAAATGCAAGTTCTGATGAGAATCTGAAACTAACATCACATAGCACTCCTGCAACGAAGATTCAGGCGTCAAGATGAGCTCAAATTTAAATGATAATGTAAATACTCGAGGACTTAGTGGAAAATCGGGGTCAACCTCTGTTCTCAGATCCGAATCGGGGCGCGGCGGGCCCGAGGTTCGTCGGGGAAGAAGAGGAAGGTGGCAGGAGCTCGCCGGGCGTAGGGCCGGGCGGCCGGGCGAGGGCGGCGCTGGAGGCGGCGGCCGGCCGACGCCGAGCGGCGGCGCCGAGGCCGGGAAGGCGGCGGCGGCCGCCGCGAGGAGCGGGGCGGCGTGACTCGGGCGGAGGCGGAATCTGCCGGCGGCGGGGTGCGGTCGGCGGCGGGGAGGAGCCGGCGCGAGTGTCGGGCGGGCGGCGGATCCGGCCCGCTGGCCGGATGGGCTCCATGGGCCGCGTCGGCGAGGAGGCGACGTGGCGGCGGCCGAGTGGGCGGCACGGCGGCGGCCGACGGGCACGCCCCCATTGGTCGGGCGAATTGGCTGCTGTGTGGCGGACATGTCCGGCCGTCGTGACGCGTCCGGGCGGGGAGAGAGGCTAGGCTAGGGTTTGGACTGCGATTTTTGGAGGGGGAGGTGTTTATATAGGTAGAGGGAGCTAGGAGAATCCAAATGAGGTGCGGTTTTCGGCCACGCGATCGTGATCGAACGGCCGAGAGCATGGAGGGGAGTTTGCTGGGTTTTGGGCCACTTTGAAAGGGTGTTGGGCTGCAAAGAGAAGGAGGCTTTGCGGTTACCCGGTTAACCGTTGGAGTACCAAACGACCTCCAAATGGCACGAAACTTGACAGGCGGTCTCCCGGTGCTATACCAAGGCCGCTTGACAAACCTCGGGCCATTACGAGACCGTTTAACACCCGCACACGAAAAGAGGTAAAAGGGGGCGCCGGGGAACATAGGAGTGCCGGATTGCAAAACGGACAACGGGGAAAATGCTCGGATGCATGAGACGAACACGTATGCAAAAAGAAATGCACATGATGACATGATATAAAATGCAGATGATGACATGGCAAAGTGCAACACGCAAGCACATGACAAGGCAACGACGGCGAATAACTGAAAGACACCTGGCGCATCGAATCCGGGGCGTTACAACACTCCTCCACTAACAAGAGATCTCGTCCCGAGATCTTAGGACCGAGATGGAAGGGAAAAAGGGATGATGTGAAACAAAAAAAACTTAAGAGAAGAAGCAAAGAATCGAGAGCACTCGAGAAGAAGAGAGGAACGACGAGAATGACGAGAATCGAAGGCTCACAGAATCAGATAGACTATGAAGCCACTCATTCTAACCGGAGTGGTTAGAATGAGAAAAGAAACGGATAAGACTGAAAGGATTTAGGCAGCACTCCGACTGAACATGGAAGGAGTTGGAACTGAGTTTAACAAAATGGAACGATAGTTGACGAGAGGAACAACACAATGCCTCCGGAAGAATTGAAAGAATTGAATGAAAAGAACTTAGAAGGAAGGATTGACTGGAGTTGTTGAGAAAATCAACAACGAAAGAATAAGATTGTTGTGGACTTATAGGTAACCTCTCAAGATCATAAGGTGATAACCGTCCACAAACGGAAATGATTTGATAGCTGAGAAGAACGAAGAAATGCAAAACTCCACTTCAAAAGAATACGGAGAATTAATTGCACTTCGAGATGCAAGAAGAAAAGATACTTGAGCTCCTCCAACAATAACCTTGATGAACACTTGAAGAATGAATTAAATCATGAAGAACCACCATGAAGAACTCCAGTAACAAAAGGGTGATGAGATACAATGAAGGAAGAGAGAATAAGATGAGCCTTGCGATGATTTAGACGGAGGTTCGGACGAGATGGTCGAGTAAATTTGAACTCCGGAAAAGAAAAGATGAGAAGACTTGGAACTAGAATTTATTCATCAAGAACAAACTCCGACGGAAGGGATTACTCACTTGGATGCAATAAGAATAAGATTTATTGTATGCTTATCCTTCATCAAATTAAATTGATGACAAGCAATGGATTTTGCATAATACTTATTCTCGTTGAAAAAGGATTAAGGGGAAACATCGCACAAAACTTGAGAAAGTCTTCATGAACCACCGGTAGGATTTGACAGAATTGAATGGATTGATATGCTAATGAAGGAAAAGAATCTTGGACGATCCACCATAAGAATTCGAAAATGACTGATGAAAGAGAATGAATCACCGGGAAGAATTAGGAAAGCATGAAGGTACTTGAGGGAATTAAAATGCAAGAGAACGAAGAGATCGCGAACTGGTTGAAGAATACTTGAACGAAGCACCGGAATAATATTGAGATGAACGAAGGGCACGGATATAGAATAATTGGGGAATGAATCTGAAAACTTGGAACGAATAAATCTTCCGAAAAGATGGCCTCCGGATGATCGAGAGAGAAAGCAACTCCTGAAATACTCCGGATGGATGAAAAGAATTGCACGACTAGAAACAATTAGATAGGATAACATCGAGCTATCACCATGAATCTCCGGGGGAACGGACAATATTTAAGAGAAACTCTACTTCGATCTTCAAAGCTGAGAAATACGACGAGAAACTCCACTGAAATTGTTGAGAAACTCCGGAATAATGAAAAAGAGGAAAAGTAGAACCCGAGATGAAAAGAATTTGAAAGCAATGTTGGAGATGGCATCTGACTGATGAAATTCATACTTACGTCACACTTGAAAAGAATTTGGGAATAACTCCGGGGAAATTACAAGAGTCAGGTAAGATCCTGGGAAAAGACCTGTGGGTTAGGGCCCACTAAAGGAAAGCACCGTTGGAAAAGATTGTTGAAGAGATAGATGATGCACCAGAACGATTGAAATATTTGAATGAGGTGACAACCTTGAATTGATTGAATGCAAACACGAATCTCTTGAGATGTCTTCCGAACTCCGGAATGATAAACTGGCGAGAGGCGAACGAGCAAAGAGAACACTTGAGCCGAGGAAAAGAATATGATCAACACCGAAAAACTTGAATTGAGTGCGTCGGAAAAAGAAAGGGATGAAGAATGACGAACGAGACGAGAATTCACCGGTTGAAACAATTGAGGGAAGACTCCACACGAATGAAATAGATGGTCGGGACAAAGGCAAACTCCGGGAAGAAAAGGTTGGGAGGGCGGGAAAACAAAGGCAACTTGGAAGGGGAAATCCACGAATATCTTGAAGAGAAAACACCGGTTGAAATCATTGAGGAAAGAAAGCAAAGACTTCGCATGAGTAGGAAGCATACTCGATCACGGCTCCGGTCCGAGAAGAAAAAAAAGGGTGGCGGGTGGGAAAAGAAGACAACTGAGGATTGAACTTGCAAAACAAAGAGGGTCGAATCGCCATGACGAGAAATGCACCGGATGCAAAGAGCTGAGGAACAACGATCGGAAAACCAACTGCGTGAACCTAAAGAAAAATTTTGAAGGGGAAGAGGAGTAATTCAAAACACCTACATCAAGATTCCTTACCAGAGCGGCATTTAAGGGCTGAGGAGTAAAAAGAATTCCTACTCTCCGATATAACTAGACTCCGAAAATAGTTTTCTTCTAGACTCAACAACGGCCAAACTACACGATCAATCAAGGGGGCTCCTAAGGTCGGTCGAGGCTCTGATACCAACTTGTCACGCCCAAGAAGCGACCCTATCCAAAAGGGAACTCGAGGGTCCCACCAAGGATAGAAGTGCATCTTGAAGACGCTTTTGCAAGGTGGATATCATTACATCAACATTACATAATAGATGGGGATACATACATACGGCACAAATGCCACAAGAAAACATCAACATCATATACAAGATCAACATCTGACTACGGATGAAACATAAACAGAAACTCAACGACATCCACCCTGCTAGCCACGGCTGCCGAGCACGGAACCTATCCCCTGATCAAAGAAGAAGTAGAAGAAGAACTCCAATACAAGCAAACATCTCTCTCACGTCATGATCATCGCATAACCTATACCTGCAACTGATGGTGTAGTAATCTGTGAGCCAGGAGGACTCAGCAATCCCATTACCATGGGTATCAAGACTAGCAAAGCTTAATGGGAAAGGAAGGGGTAAAGTGGTGAGGTTGCAGCAGTGACTAAGCATATATGGTGGCTAACATACGCAAATGAGAGCGAGAAGAGAAACAAAGGAACGGTCGCCAACTAGCAATGATCAAGAAGTGATCCTGAACTCCTACTTAAGTCAGACATAACCCAGAAACCGTGTTCTCCTCTCGATCAACCCCGAAAAGAGACACTCACAGTTACACACACGGTTGGTGTATTTTAGAAGAGTTTGCTTCAAGTTTACTACAACCGGATATTAACAAATTCCCATCTGCCACATAACCGCGGGCACGACTCTCGAAAGTTTATACCCTACAGGGGTGTCCCAACTTAGCCCATGATAAGCTCTCGCTATCAACGAAGGATATTCCTTCTCCCCGGGAAGACCCGATCAGTCTCGGAATCCCGTCTACAAGACATATCGACAGCAATAAAACAAGACCAGCAAAGCCGCCCGATGCGCCAACAATCCCGATAGGAGCTGCACATATCTCGTTCTCAGGGCAACACCGGATGAGACATCCTACGAGTAAAACCAGACCTCGAGTTTCCCCGAGGGGGCCCTGCAGTCTACTCGGTTCGAACCAGCACTTCGAGAAGCACTGGCCTGAGGGGGGGCTAAATAAAGATGACCCTTGGGTTAATTACTCCCAAGGGAAATATAGGTGGTGGTGAGGCAAATGGTAAAACCAAGGTTGGGCCTTGCTGGAGGAGTCTTATTCAAAGCGAACTGTCAAGGGGTCCCATAAATCACCCAACCGCGTTAGGGACGCAAAATCCGGGAACATAATACCGATATGACGGAAACTAGGGCGGCAAGAGTGGAACAAAACACCAGGCATAAGGCCGAGCCTTCCACCCTTTACCAAGTATATAGATGCATTAATAATATAAGGAATATTGTGCTATCCCAACAAGTAAACATGTTCCAGCAAGGAACAACTTCTCCATGTTCCAACAAGGAACAAACTTCATCTTCACCTGCAACTAACAACGCTATAAGAGGGGCTGAGCAAAGCGGTAACATAGCCAAACAACGGTTTGCTAGGAAGGGCGCAAAAGGTTAGGGGCTGACATGGCAATTTGGGATGGCTTGATAAACAGGTAATAGGTAGCGCAGCAAAGCGATAGAACGAAGCAACTAGCATAGCAATGATAGTAGTGACATCCAGGGTAGCGGTCATCTTGCCTGAAATCCCACAAGGAATAAGAACGAGTCCATGAAGAAGACGAACGGATGAAGCCGAACCAAGCGTAGACGAACGAATCCTCATGATCGCAACGAAAACGGGAACTAACAAGAAGAAGCACACAACATAGTAAACACACCAAAATGAACAAAGCATGATACACAACAAACATGATGCATGAAAAATCTAGATGAAGCTACTCATGGCAAGAAATGATGCAAACAAGAGCAACACATCAAGGCAAGTTTAAATGAGGCCGGGAACACATATAACAATTCCGGTAAGTCCTCATATGCAAATTTCGAAATTGTACCATATCTGAATAAACCTTATATTCAAGTTGTTAAACAGCAGGTTAAGATGCACCATGATGATCTACACGAAATTCTAGTCAAGTTACATATAAAGTTCATTTAATCCGGAGGTACGGCCTAGAAGTTATGAGCAAAACAAGTTAAACATGGCATTGATGCGAAATGCATACAAACATCAAGCAAACACCTCAAAACAAGGATGCAACATGATAATATAAACCTACATGCAAAATCAAGCAAGTTTCGTATAGAGCACACTCAAAACGGAGCAATGGATTAACACATACACCCTATACAAGTTTAAAGGACAAGCTGTCCAAAACAGCAACTAGGCATATTGCAAGCATCAAAACAACATGCTACAGGACCTCAACGTACTAACAAAAGCCATGGGCATGATGTACAGGTAAAGCATTACAAAACATGAACACTGAGCTATCTCCAGAAATCTATAGAACATGCTCAAAATGACATGGCAAGATTGCAAATAATAACAGTTTCAGACTTTAGCAGAAATAACATCAGGTTGCAATGTTTAGATCTATCAAGCAGCATGTTACAGGAAATAATCATGGCAAACAAAGGCATGGCATGATACTACTAAATGCATAGAACAAGATTACCTTACTGACCATAAGCCAAAAAGGATCAGAAAATATGATGGCACCCATGTAAACATGGCAAGTTATATTACAGATTCATACATGGCAGGGACAACGATAAGTAGGCATGTTGGTGAGCATGAACCACTCACCACAGAGCAATACATGGCATGGAAAGGCAACCAAAAGCAAGAAGACATGGCATAGAAGCTATACATGGCAAGAACAACATCATAGCATGCCTGGATCAACTACAACGACCTTGGCAAAATTGAATAACATGGAAACAACCTGCCAGGAAACATTTTATTGCAAAAGTAGAGCTCGACTTACTCAATCTATGGCACTCCATTATTGCAAACAAGGGCATGGATGGATATAGCATAACCTTATGTTCAAAATATCCTTACTGAAGTATCTCAAAATAAGCATGGATCTCTCGGTAGCATCAAGTTAACATGGCATAAAAATATCAGCAAAACAGGGGCTGAAATCAGCAACATCATGAAGCCTAGTTTGCATGCTTGTGCTAGTCACCACAGAGATCACAAAACTACATGGCATACACCCCTGTAAAGATGGCATGGCATATTACAAGACACATGTAGGACTCAAGTCCATAGGGTGCACACATCAATCATGGAAAAAATGACAAAAGTGCAAGTTCTGATGAGAATCTGAAACTAACATCACATAGCACTGTTCCAACGAAGATTCGGGCATCAATATGAGCTCAAATGTAAATGATGCAATGAGATGAAATTATGTACTCATCGAGGCGAACAATGCGACATATTACACGCACGAAACGGAGCAACGCGTGCATAGTTATGGCATGATGAATATGGTATGATAATGTAAATACTCGGGGACTTAAGTGGAAAATCGGGGTCAACCTCAGATCTCAGATCCGAATCGGGGCGCGGCGGGCCCGAGGTTCGTCGGGGAAGAAGAGGAAGGGGTGGCCGGCCAGGGAGCTCGCCGGGGCGAGGGCCGGGGCGGCCGGGCGAGGGCGGCGCTGGAGGCGGCGGTCGCGGGCGGCCGACGCCGAGCGGCAGACTCGAGGCCGGGCGGAGAGCGCGCTTGGGCCGCTGGAGGAGCAGGGCGGCGCGACTCGGCGGAGGGAGGCGGAGTCCGCCGCGGCGGGCAGGACGGAGGCGGAGGCCGGGCGGCGGGTGCGGTCGACGGCGGCGGGAGGAGTGAGCGCGAGCGGGCTGGGCGGCGGCGGGATCCGCCCGCAGACGGGCCCGGATGGGCTCCAGGCGGCGGCGGGAGGGCGATGGCGGCGGCTGAGTGGGCGGGCGCGGCGGCGGGCGACGTGGCACGCCCCCATTGGTCGGGCGACGTGGCTGCGGGCGGCGGACATGTCCGGCCGTCGGCGGACGCGTCCGGCGGCGCGGGGAGAGGCTAGGCTAGGGTTTGGACTGCGATTTTTGGAGGGGGAGGTGTTTATATAGGTAGAGGGAGCTAGGAGAGTCCAAATGAGGTGCGGTTTTCGGCCACGCGATCGTGATCGAACGACCGAGAGCATGGAGGGGAGTTTGCTGGGTTTTGGGCCACTTTGAAATGGTGTTGGGCTGCAAAGAGAAGGAGGCTTTGCGGTTACCAGGTTAACCGTTGGAGTACCAAACGACCTCCAAATGGCACGAAACTTGACAGGCGGTCTACCGGTGCTATACCAAGGCCGCTTGACAAACCTCGGGCCATTCCGAGACCGTTTAACACCCGCACATGAAAAGAGGTAAAAGGGGGCGCCGGGGAACATAGGAGTGCCGGATTGCAAAACGGACAACGGGGAAAATGCTCGGATGCATGAGACGAACACGTATGCAAAAAGAAATGCACATGATGACATGATATAAAATGCAGATGATGACATGGCAAAGTGCAACACGCAAGCAGATGACAAGGCAACGACGGCGAATAACTGAAAGACACCTGGCGCATCGAATCCGGGGCGTTACAAGGATCCTGGCCCAAGCAGGCGTCATCACCAGAGCCTTTGGCAGGCGAGGACCAACTTTAGTCAAGATAAGTGTACCCGTTGTTCCCCTTCAAAACGGCCAATTGTTGGTGCCCTTCCTGCTCAATATTTGGGAAGAGGCCCAGGGCCCTCGCCTATAATTAGGAGTAGCCACCCCCAGGGCAGAGGGACGACGACGGGAGAGAGATCGGAATCCTCATCAAGAAACCAGTAGCTAGAGCGACAGAACACCACCTAGCAGTTTGTCGCACCCGCCAAGAAAAGACCCTCACCAGGCTGTTCTTCCTTGTATTGTTTCTCATCAGCCCAAGAGGCAATCCACCACACCACACACTGGAGTAGGGTATTACACCACAATGGTGGCCCGAACCAGTATAAATCTTGTGTCTCTTGTGCTTTTCCGTTTAGTAGTTTAGTTCCCAGCGATTCGGCGAGGTGCGAGACGGTGGAGGGTTGGATCTCCGCGTGCACCCCAGTGTTCGAACCTCAAGGGTCTACCGGAACCCGAAATCCGACAGGGTGTTTGCAAAGAAAGCGCTTTTTCACATTTAATCCAACGTATTGGTCCTGTTAAGGAGGTGATAGCGTAGCAAACCAGGCAACCGGACTATAATGCTTTATCACTTTCACTTAGCCATAGGAGTTCGAGGGTGGGGCTACTATATAGCCTCGGGGCACCGCACTCTCCCGAATCGAAGTGCGTATGTGCACGACCAAAACCGGTCCTTCGTTAATGCGGAGGAATCCTAAACATTCCGATGAGTCATCGAGTGGTTGACCAGTCTCTCGCTATATCATGACAATCGGTTTCGGCTTTCTCTCGAGGTGCTCGCCCGGCGAGCACAACTGTCGCAGTAGTTCTCCCGGTGCCACGTTAGCCGATAAAGCGGAACGTAAGGCAGCAAAACACAGGAGCCGGCAAACCCAACATTTGACCAAAGACATGATTCGGAGCTGATGCATATAAGGCCTAACTCGAGACGCCGAACACTCCCTAAGGTATTCGGTCTTTATAAAAGCAGGCAGAATAATGCCCTAAGCCCCGTGTCCGTGCACGTGCAAAAATTCTGGTGCGGCCAATGCCAAAACGCCAGCCTCCTCCGCGGTTATAGTAAGAAACGGGGGGATGTATATCAACAAGAGACAGTAAAAAAGGTTTACACAGGGTCTTAATCTGAAAAGAATCCTTGCAATGGGTCCCTACTGCACGTCTGCGCTTGTGTCTCCGTTGTGCCGTATCCTGGACGGGTGTAGCACGTTGTTCATCTGTAAAAGAGAGGAACTTAGTTTAAAAGAAAAAGGATCGTGCGAAATATATACTTTCTATTAAATAAACAGAGTATGATTTGAAGAAGTGGAAACAATTGAGCTTTATTGTCTCTTGAATGCAGCCCCTTGTATGGGGGTAGGCCGCTAGTGGGCGCCTGACTCGTCTAGCCGTGTCCGGAGTTGGAATGACCTATTCAGGTTCTTTGACTAGCGGGGCCGGATAGGTGTGGGGCTGTCAAGGCAGTCTCACGTTCTTCCGTGCTCGAGTAATACTTAATACTCCCTTTTAATGAGATGGTGACGCGTGGACCGGGCATTTTAAGTGTTAGAGATGCATAATGCGGTATTGCGCTAAAGCGGGCGAAATCTTCGCGTCCCAATAGTGCCTGATGGCTACGTTTAAATGGGGCAACATGGAAGACTAACTTTTCGTGACGGAAGTTGTCGGATGAACCGAACACAACTTCTACCAGTAGGGATCCCGTATAATGGGCATATGGGCCTGGCATTACCCCTTTAAAGGAGGTGTTGCTACGGCGAATTTTGGCTGGGTCTATCCCCATCCTGCGGATTGTGTCCTGATATATCAGGTTTATGCCACTTCCGCCATCCATGAGGACTTGTGTAAATTGGAATCCGTCGATTATGGGATCCAATATCAAGGCAGTCCATCCTGCGTTACGAATACTTTCGGAATAGTCCTGATGGTTGAAGGTGATTGGTTTTGACAACCGATTAATGCGGTGCTGCGTTTTAGTGGGCGCCGCTCTGTTTTTCCCTTTGATCACGTAAAGTGAGTTTACTGTTTTAACCTCTTGTGGGTAATTCTTTTGTTTTCTGGGGCTCTGCTTGTGGTGCTCGCCATCATCTTCACTAGGTGTGTCGAGCCCCTTGTGTTCGGCGTTGAGTCTGCCGGACTATTTGAAGACCCAACAATTTATGTGGCTATGGTTTGCAGGCCTCCCAGGAGTACTATGGATTTGCCATATCTTGTCCAAGATTTTTTTGAAGTTGGATAGCTCATCGCTATCATCTTTAAGGGGCAGTTTTTCTTTGTTACGCCGTGAGCTTTTGAATCCGGCTTGACCGCCGCGCTCTTTGGACTGTTCCCTTTGATCCGGCGCTGGTCCTTGTTGCACCGTGGTTTCCCGTTTCCATCCCTGACTTCGGATGTGCTTGGGTTGCTGGTGCTACATCTTGCTAGCTATCTGTCCTCTCCTGTGCAAAAGTGGGTCATCAGGCTTGTTAATGCGGCCATTGTTCTTGGCTTTTCTTGGCCGAGGTGTCTGGCGAGCCATTCGTCTCGGACGTTGTGCTTGAAGGCTGCTAAGGCTTGACGTCGAACGATCGACTATTTGGTTCTTTTTAGTAAGGAACCTGTTCCGGAATTTCGGGCTGACTCTCCGGGCTGTTGAGTTATGTGACTTTGATTGTGCTCAGATCCGGAGGGCGGACATAGGTCCCTGAAAATTTGCCCAAACGCATCCCGGAGCTCTTCCCGACTTCCAATGGCATTTTCGGGAAGGCTCTTGAGCCAATGCCGAGCCGGCCCTTTGAGTTTGAGGGGTAAGTATTTTATGGCGTGGAGATCATCTCCTCTAGCCATGTGTATGTGGAGGATGTAGTCCTCTATCCAGACTCCAGGGTTTGTTATTCCGTCGTATGCCCCTATGTTTACGGGTTTGAATCCTGCTGGAAATTCATGACCCAGCACCTCATCGGTGAAACATAGGGGATGTGCGGCGCCCCTATATTTGGGTGTGCCGTGATGTTCGGATTTTTGGCGTGTTGCATTGCTTTGAAGAGCCTGCTTTCTTGGCCCATAGATGGACCTAACTGGGCCATCCTGTTGATGTGAATCCTTATGCGGATCGCATATTGGTTTGTGTGCGGCGCCATTTGCCGCTCTCTTTTTGCCGTGGGGTCGTCCATCTGACCGGGTGGCCTTCTTACTTTTTAATTGTGGGGGCTCTAAGGCCTCCACGTCGAATTAGGGCAGTAGCTTTCTTTTCGGGTAGCTCTTTGTTCGGTGGTGTCGCTGCATTACTTATGGTGTGCTGAATACTTTGCTCCATCTCGATCCTGAGTGCATCTTCCGCTGTTTTGAGCTTCCGCTTCTGCTTTTTCAGGCAACGCGCAGTGGCGACGAGCCTTTTCTGGAGGTCATTTTGCTCCAATAGTTTGTCCGGCGTGAGATCGTCCGGACTGTTGTCTTCACCGGGGACAGATTGTTTATCCAGGTTGTCTTGTTCGGACGATTGCTCGATAGCTTGTTCGCCGTCCGCCGGTTCGCCCTGCTCTATGGCTGGGTCTTTGTTGAGGCGGGACTTGGTTCGGCGTTTACGTTGCCGTTTTGACTTCTTTTCGAGGGATTTATCCTTCGTAGCGTCCCGTTGTTCCTCATCTTCATTTCCTTTAGGTGTATCCACCATGTATACATCATGGGATGAGGTGGTTGTCCAACATCCTATAGGGGCTGGTTCATTGTTGTCTCCTACATCGTCGTCCATATCGTCGATGTCTTCGGAGTCGAAATCGAGCACGTCGTGTAAGCTTTCGACAATGGCTACGAAGTGGGTGGTGGGTGGGCGTCGAATTTCTTTGTCGCCCGCATCCCAACCTTCCTGACCGTAGTCCGGCCAGGGCTCTCCGGATAAAGAGAGAGACTTTATGAATTCAGGATGTCACCGAAGGGCGAGTGCTGAAAGATGTCCACGGCCGCCAACTCCATGACCGGCGCCCAATCGGATTCGATTGGCAGGGGCACGGAGGGTTCGGAGTCCGGAGAGGAGTCCGGCACCCTGGGGTCGAGGCCTTCGCAAAGGACAGGAATGGAGTTCGGCTCAATCACCGTAGAGATCGTAGCCCCCGAGGCGGTGTCCAACCACTCGTCCTCGATCGGGGAATCCGGCTCTGGATCAAGGGCCGGAGCGGATGCTGGTGCGGCCTCCAGACCTTTGCTCGCTGCAGAGCTAGATCATGCCCATCGAGACAGTGCGGCACGCTTGGCTGCGGCTCGAATCCGTGTAAGATCAAGTCTCCGCGGATGTCTGCCGTATAGTTCAAACTTCCAAATCTGACCTGACGGCCAGGGGCGTAGCTTTCGATCTGCTCCAGATGACCAAGCAAATTGGCCCGCAGTTGAAAGCCGCCGAATACGAAGATCTGTCCGGGGACAAAAGTCTCACCCCGGACCGCGTCGCTGTTGATGATCGAAGGAGCCACCGGGCCTATCGGTGACGACACACAGGAACTCTCAATGAAAGCACCAATGTCGGTGTCAAAACCGGCAGATCTCGGGTAGGGGGTCCCGAACTGTGCGTCTAGGCGGATGGTAATAGGAGACAAGGGACACAATGTTTTTACCCAGGCTCGGGCCCTCTCGATGGAGGTAATACCCTACTCCTGCTTGATTAATATTGATGATATGGGTAGTACAAGAGTAGATCTACCAATGAGGATTGCCCGCCTCAAAGCTGCCAGGCTAACCGTCAAGTAGGTGGGGCCCGACTTACGACGGTGCCGCATCGCACCGCTATAGAAGAGGGACAGATTTTCTTGGGAATACGGGAATTCTGCTGACAGGATGCACCTTTACCCAGGCCCCTTCAACATGTCGATATATGGCCATGGCTGGCAGTGCGAGCAGCTATTCGCGGCTTAGGGCTGTTCCATTTGCCAGCAAGGGTCGTCCCGCTACATCTCAATTCTGCTCGAGACCAAATTCTGAAATGGATGCTAGATTGCAATGCCTATGGAGTTGAGGCGGATTGGCAATTGCCCGAACTGGATGCAGAGATAGAGCGGGTCTCCAATTTGGAAGAAAGGGCTTCCAAGGTGGAGAACGGTCTTGTTAAACACACCTCCAAGGTAGAGGCAGCATTTATTGCAAAGAGGATTGCAGAGGACAGAGCACTTTAGGCTACCGGAGGGACAAAGTCCAATGAGGAGGAGGAGGAGGTGGATGCTGAAGGTGAAGGTTCTTCTGATGAAGGGAGCGAGGGGCATGGCATGGAGGAGGTTGCCGGGTTTGATCCTGCCAGGTCTAGAATTCATCATGCCACGGCACCAGGGGCCGAAGAGGAAGGCGGGGACGAAGAGGCGCAGCAGCTCGAGGAGGCGGAGGAATTGAGCGGAGGAATGGCTCTCTGTCGGTGTCAAAACCGGCGGATCTCAGTAGGGGTCCCGAACTATGCGTCTAGGCAGATGGTAACAGGAGACAAGGGACACGATGTTTTTACCTGTGTTCGGGCCCTCTCAATGGAGTTAATACCCTACTCCCCGCTTGATTAATATTGATGATATGGGTAGTACAAGAGTAGATCTACCACGAGATCAAGGATGCTAAACCCTAGAAGCTAGCCTATGGTATGATTGTTGTTCGTCCTACGGACTAAAACCCTCCAGTTTATATAGACACCAGATAGGTTAGGGTTACACAGAGTCGGTTACAATAGTAGGAGATCTACATATCCGTATCGCCAAGCTTGCCTTCCACGCCAAGGAAAGTCCCATCCGGACACGGGACGAAGTCTTCAATCTTGTATCTTCATAGTCTTGGAGTCCGACCGTGACGATAGTCCGGCTATCCGGACACCCCCTAGTCCGGTACTCCCTCACTCTCAGTGGGCCCTCAAGCCCAAAAGCCAGACCCAGATCGATGCCTTCGCAAGTGGACCAGCTGGCCAAAAGTGGCCCCCTCCTCCTTGACGATCACACAAAGGATGAAAAAGGTCACCTCTAAGGTTGACAATTCAGAGGTGGTACGCCGCCAATCCACTCGCCTGTCGGAGGCCAAGACTCCGCCTGCCAAACGACGTGCTATCACGGGGGTTGATCACAGCCCTCAGTTAAGCCTAGCTTCCTCGCAAAGTTCGTTCCTCTAGAGACCTTGGCCCCACCGAAGAGCTCAAGGCTGCCGGGAAGCTTCGCTCCTTAAACTCCGAAGAGGGGAAGGACGGCCCCGCCACCTGCAGCGTACGCGCTGGGCTCCATGCTTGTAGACCCAGAGTAAGGGGAACAGCTGACCTTCTTGCTGAGGTAATATGCACTTGATAGTTGTTGATTCAATTCTCTTTGTTGATTTGGAAGAGATGAAGAACCCCTCGCCTAGCAGGCAAAGTGAACCAAGCACGCGGCGACGTCGGATTCGTTGGCGAGCACGGGTCTGGCGGGGGATAGGACATGAAATCCTATGCCCAGCCCCTAGCCCAGCCCCAAGCGCGAAGGCATGGGGCAAATTTCGCCCGCCCAGAGAGATGTGGAGGAACATGCTCCATCCCCCGCCAAGGGGGAAAGTGAGATCCAGCAGGGTGGCGCCTACCAAGAGAGTTGCACCCCAACCAAAGTCGAAGCAGAGAAATCACCGGCAAGGGCCTCCTCTGAGGGGTCTGCTCTTGCTGAGGTCATGGTCACCGAGGGGGTGGATACGGACCGAACGCCAGCAACTGACGTTGCCGGGGAGGCGGACGCTCCTCCCCAGCAAACACCACCAGGTAATCCACTTGTCTTTGTTTCCGCTTCCTTGAATTATTTTTCTTCTTGGTCTTCGACTTAGCACTATCCGAATTCTCATTACTCCATCCGCTGATTTTACTTGTAGCTTCGTTGATGGAAGAACATGAGCTCTTGGCAGAGGTGGCCAGCATTCGGAAGAGTGCTACCGAGGAAGCAACCAAGATTGCGGCCGCGGAAAGCCACAAACAGACTGCCGGGGATATCTAGGAGTCCCAAAAATAGACAGAGAAGACCCCCAATAGCACTTCTGGCCTAGGCATGGTTGTTGAGGAAAAAGCTCCTCTCCAATCCATGGGCCCTCTCCCCATGAACTATCCTCTAGCTGCAGCTTCGCATCCTTCCTCGAGCAAGTTGGCATTAGTCCTTGCCCAACCTGGGCTCGCGGCTCCTGGCTCGTCTCCTATAGCGGGCGTATATTTTGATGAAGAGATCATACGCATACTGGCGCTGCCATCCCAGAGGGTTGTAGAAGCTGGTGATTCTGCTGATAATGCCAAGGACCTAGCCTTCCTTGAATCCGTGGCATCAGGGCTCAAAGAAGCACAACACATGTATGATCTCATGTGGCAGGCAGTCAAGGAACAGCATGATTCTGCCATTCTTATGGATAAGAAACTGATGGACAAGGGAAGTGAACTGCAAGAATGGTACAAGAAGCAATCCCACTCCATCATGTGGCAAGAGGAGGTGCTGACCATGGCCAAAGAAGATATTGCTGCCTGGGAGGTCAGCTTGGCGGAGCGCGAAGCGCTTCTAAACACAAAGGAGAAGGAGATCTGTACCCGGGAAGGGAAACTCGAAGCCACCCTCTGCGGAAAGGATGAGGAACTGGAGATCTCGTCCAGCAACGTACCAGGGGGTTGGAGGACAGGCACAAGGCCATGGTTGACGCGCTCACCCTTGAATCCTCTACCTAGGTGAGGAAGGTTACTGATGAGTTAACTGCCACTTCTGCCGCCAAGACTGATCTTGATCTTCAAGTGAGCAAGCTGACGGAGGACCTTGCCTCTAGCGACAAGGAGATCATGGCTCTCAAAGACAAAGCACAAAAAGTAGAGACGATTCTGAAGGAGGCGCCATCACAGCTTTCCTCCAAGAGCCAGGACCTTGATACCGCTAATGGCGCCATTTCTTACATGAAGGTCAAGCTTGGCTCCTTGGAGAAGGAAATTGAGTCTGCCGGTGCTCGCGAGAATTGCTGATGACGGATCTGAACAAGGCTAGAACCCTCCAGAAGGATGTAGAAGAGAAGCTTAATAATCAAATCCAGCAGCATGACCTCTGGATCAAGAACTTGGTTGACATCGCTGAGCGCCTTACTGTCCAGATTACAAAGATGGATATGAAGAGCTGGGCGTTCTCTGTCGGCCAGCATGAAGTTCCAAGTGTCAAGCTAACTCTATTTCAATGGCTTGATTGAAGTGTTGAAGACGTATAAGGATGAAATGGCCGACTTCTTTGCTAATGATTCCTGGAAGCTTGCTCGTGACACCCTCTTCCTGGTCTTGAGCAATCTTGCCTTTTACCATCCGACCTCAACCTTGCCGATGGCTTCAAGAGGCTGCCGCCGGGTGCTGACACTTCTGCCACTGTAGAGAAGACCAACCCCCTCGCTGACAAGGTTCTATCCATCCCAAGAGTTCCTAGAGGTCGTCAGGCCTAGCCTTGAACTATTTTAATTGCCTTGGTACCCTGTGATAAGACATAATATGTATCTCGTTTTAGACTCCGTACTGTTCTTGTTTTAACGCTCGTCGAACGGATGTTTATATGCTAAAGCATGCTATCCCTCTTGTGTTTACCCATTGGTATACATATGATTAGTTCCCCTTTTGTACTTTGGTTGCTCGCCAACAGTATGCTGCCGCGATTGCTTTGAGGAACGGGTCCTTAGCATTCTGTTGGCAAAGACATGTTGTCGCTGGGTTTTTCCTTAACAGTCTTTGACGCTGCAACCTACTTTGTTGAGCAGGCTCGAAACAAAGCGAGGGCGCATACAAATACAGTAAGGTCCCGTCGTACAAAAGTCTTGCCATACCAAACCTTGGCTGTCCGAGGGATAGGCAAGTACAAACTCTAAAAAAACCCAATAAGAAGGCCAACTTAGCTTTTGTCTATGCTCTCCTCCTGCCCGGATGTACTTTTGATTGCACATAACATCTTCTCTTCCACCTGTGGTTGCCTCTCTATCCGTGTCTCCCGGGAAGACCGTGCTCACATTCCATTTTTGTTCTGAAAATATGAAGAACGGGAAGGAGCACAAGGGAGGGACTAGGCAGTCCATTAGTTACGTACACAGCCCCGGCACAAGCTGGGGGAATTCAGCAAAAATGTTTGCAACTAATGGCATATGGCGGAAAAGGAGAAGGACCGGCCCCTCCCTCCATTTCCTTCACTTCCAATGACCTCTTGGCAGCTCACGTGAAGGACACGCTGGTGAAAAAGCCTTGCCGGAGTTCTCTTGCCGAGGGTGCCAACCAACGGATTCACACCACCGCCCAGCTCATGTTTCACCCTTGGCGGGATAAATGCAGGATCGAGCTCCGCGCACGCATATCGACACTGGTGGCAAGGCGACCATGCGACTCAGCCATTGGTGAGTTAGAAGCAAGAGGGAGGCCAAGTATGCACCATTTTCTCGTTCGTTCGTTCGTCCAAGTGATACCCTTCGGAATCGGATGCGATTGACAGGAGGCCACGAGGAGGGCGACGTCGCCGCACATCTCGCTCCTTCATTTGACCGTGGGTAGCATGGTGGCCACGCCATCTGTGCTAACCATGGCCACCGCAGTGCCATCATCCTTTATCCTCGTCGTCGTTGCTGCTGTAGCGGAGACGAGCGGCGGAATCTGGGAAGGACGAGGCTAGGGAGCGACACTGCTCTTTTTCGTCGAAGCCGTTGACGAAGAGGGTGACGATGAAGATGATGATCGACGCGCTGTTTGATACGTCTCCAATGTATCTATAATTTTTTATTGTTTAATGCTGTTATATTATCATTCTTGGATGTTTTACAATCATTTTATAGCAACTTTATATCCTTTTTTGGGACTAAGCTATTGACATAGTGCCCAGTGCTAGTTGCTATTTTTTGCTTTTTTTACTTGCAGAAAATCAATACCAAACGGAGTCCAGGCGCAGCAAAACATTTTGGTGATTTTTTCTGTACCAGAAGACACATGTTGGGCCAAAGAAGTACCAGAGGGGGGCTCTGAGGGGAGCACAACCCACCAGGTTGCGCTTGGGGGCCCAGGAGCACCAAGGTGGGTTGTGCCCACCTCAGCCGCCTCCCGCACCGCCTCTTTGCTCTATAAATACCCTCGAAATCCAAAAACCCTAGGGGAGTCGACGAAACACAATTCCAGCCGCGGCAAGTTCCAGAAACCACAGATCCAATCTAGACACCATCACAGAGGGTTCATCATCCTCATTGGTCCCTCTCCGATGATGCATGAGTAGTTCATTGTAGGCCTACGGGCCCGTCGTTAGTATCTAGATGGCTTCCTCTCTCTCTTTTGATTCTCAATACAATGGTCTCTTGGAGTTCTATTTGATGTAACTCTTTTTTGCGGTGTGTTTGTTGGGATCCGATGAACTTTGAGTTTATGATCAGATCTATGTTTTTATCCATGAAAGTTATTTGAGTCTTTTGATATCTTATATGCATGATTACTTATAGCCTCTTATTTCTTCTTCGAATCTTTGGTTTAGTTAGGCCGACTAGATCGATTTTTCTTGCCATGGGAAGAGGTGCTTTATGATGGGTTCGATCTTACAGTGCTCAATCCCAGTGAAAGAAGGGGAAATGAAGCGTATGTATCATTGCTATTAAGGATAACAACATGGGGTCTAATTCCTACATGAATAGATCTTGTCTACATCATGTCATCATTCTTATTGCATTACTCCATTTCTCCATGAACTTAATACACTAGATGCATGTTCGATAGTGGTCGATGTGTGGAGTAATAATAGTAGGTTAGGCAGGAGTCGGTCTACTAATCTTGGATTTGATGCCTATATAATGATCATTGCCTGGATATCATCATAATTATTTGAAGTTCTATCAATTGACCAACAGTAATTTGTTTACCCACCGTATGCTATTTTTCTCGAGAGAAGCCACTAGTGAAATCTACGGCCCCCGGTTCTGTTCTTTATCATATTTTGCATTAGAGATCTACTTTTATTCGCTTTTATTTTCAGGTCTATTAATCCAAAACCCCAAAAATACCTTGCTGCACTTTATTTTATTTTGTGTTTACTCGAGATCTATTTATCCAATCTATCATAATTTTTCTCCCATCCACGTGACAATTTCAGGCATCTTTACCCGAAAGGGATTGACAACCCCTTTAACACGTCGGGTTGCAAGTATTTGTTCTTTGTGTGCAGGTTCCGTTTACGTAGTGTTGCTTTGTTCTCCTACTGGTTCGATAACCTTGGTCTCATCATTGAGGGAAATACCTACTGTTGCTGTGCTGCAGCATCCCTTCCTCTTTGGGGAAATACCGACGTAGTTCAAGCTGACATCACTGTTCACAGCTTCAGGTTCACGCAAGTGCTCCACCCACTACCTAGCGCGCCAAAGATGTTGTGGGTGAACATCATAACCTATGGGGCCATCGGCCCCTTGTGGTTCGGGAAGGGGGAAAGTCACGTTGCACAAAGAGTGGAGGCCATGAAACAACACGACGGTGGTGACACTGGTGGTTTTTACCCACGATCGGGCCGCTGGGAAGCGTAAAACCCTACTCCTGCTTTGGTGGATTGGATGGAGGAGCACGATGAGAACGCAACACTCAAGCCCGGTAAGGTGCCCTCGGGGAGAGGTGCTATGCGTGTACAAGTGTGTAAGGGTCTGAATTCTTTTCTAGGTTGCCTTGGACCTCCTTTTATAGCTTAAGGGGTAACCACAGTGGCAAAATAGTCTTTCTAGTGATTAGATAGCACACAGTGCTATCGTACCTAACTCTGGCAGTTAGGACAAAGTGCATTAAATGCACTTCTAGGTGTCGTGCTGAGGGTGAAGCCCGACAAGCCTGCTGTGCCGCTTAATCATCTTCTTCTTATCTGCTTGACACGCCTGTAGACGGTTGCCATATCAGAGTAATCTGTCTTCTAATGGGCTGTCACATGCTTAGTGGAAGCCACTTAATCACTTGGGGGCTCGACACCACATTGACAAGTGATTTGCGCCATGGTGCGGTGGAGCGGTGATGCCTTGGAGGGAATCCTCGCACTTGGCGGACCCGGCAAGCCTGCCGGAGAAATCTTGGACTTGTCCTTGGGGCGGCCTTGACCCGGACAGGCTCTCCTTCCCGGCAAGGGTGGCGTTCCCAAGGTGATGCTCTGCTGTCTTGTTTGATTTGGTCTTCTTGATCCGCTCCATGATCTCACAAAGAGTGGCTCCTCTGACTTGGTCTTGCTTTGTGTTTGGGTGTAGCCATTCCTTCGCCAAGCCTTGGCTACCGAGGCGGAGGCTCTTCGTCCATGTACAAGTCAGGGGGAATAAACACCCCTGTTTGTGTATCCTAACAACCGCAAAAATAATTATATCAATTAGATCTCCAAGAACATAAGGGAGATCATTGTATTGAAGATCAAAAAGGAAGAAGAAGCCATGTAGCTACTAACTATGGACCCATAGGTCTGTGGTAAACTACTCACGCATCATCGGAGGGGCAGCAAGGATGGTGAAGAACCCCTCCGTGATCGTTTCCCTTTCCGGCAGAGTGCCGAAAATGGCCTCTAGATTGGATCTCGTGGTTCTGGAGCTTGCGGCGGTGGAAAAAGTATTTTGTCAACTCCCCTGAGGGTTTCAAGATTTTAGAGTATTTATAGATGTAGATATTGGTAAAACGGAGCCATGTGGGTCCCACTACCCACCAGGGCGAGCTAGAGGCCCCTAGCGCGCCCTGGTACCTAGTGGGCCATTGGCTCATCTTTTCATGCCCTCCAGAAGCTTCCAGGGTCCTTTACTGTCAGAAAAAATCTCCAAAAAGTTTCGTGGCATTTGGACTTCGTGTGGTATTGATATTCTGCAAAGTAAAAAAACAAAAAACATCAGCTGGCACTGGGCACTAAGTTAATAGGTTAGTCCCAAAAAATGATATAAAGTTCCTAGTAAATGTATGTAAAACATCCAAGATTGATAATATAATAGCATGGAACAATAAAAAAATTGTAGATACATTGGAGACATATTAGCACCCCCAAGCTTGATTCTTGCTCCTCCTCGAGTAGGTAAATGATAAAAACAGAATTTTTTATGTGGAATGCTATCTATCATGTTCATCATATATTATTTTCTTTTGTAGCATGGACATTTAGACTTTAAATCATTCAAAGCAATAATCTATAATTTGACATGAAGAGATCAATACTCAAGCATATCAACAAGCAACCATGTCTTTCAAAATATCAACGCTAAATAAAGTTATCCCTGGCCCATTATGCACAATCATTGATCCATTCATGAAACACACTTAAATATTGGCTACATCCAATGCACAAGTATGACAGTAGTGTTCCCTAGTTGGAGACTCAAAATAAAAATAAAAATTGCATAAAAGTAAATAGATAGGCCCTTCGCAGAGGTAAGCAGAGATTTGTAGATGTGCCAGAGCTCATAGCTTAAATTGAGAGATAAAATTGTTTTGAGAGGCATGCTTTTCCTGTCAACGAAAATGACCGAGAATTCCCAGTATCTTCCATGCTAGATAAATCATAGGTGGTTCCCAAAGAAAAAGTAAAGTTTATTTCCTTTCAACCATTCTTTCACAATCCATGGCTAGCCATATCCACCGATGCCTTCCATACCAACACTTTTCATGGAATTTATTATCATAGTATTTTTTTTCATTTCAGGACTGGGCATCCCTATTACCTGCCACACTCTCGTGCAATGACAAGTGAATAAACACTCATCTTGAGAATAACATACATAGCGTGGACAATATTGGCCACCCCTATCGCTTCATGAGCGGTACGGGCACACAAGAAAGAAATTCATTTTGAAAATTTGAGTTGGCACATACAAATTTACTTGGAACGGCATGGAAATACCACATGTAGGTAGGTATTGTGGACTCATTTGGCACAACTTTGGGTTTAAGGAGTTGGATGCCCAAGCAGTATTCTCGCTTAGTACAAGTGAAGGCTAGCATATAGATTAAGAAGCGACCAACCAAAAAGGGAAACAGTCATAAACGAGCATTACACATAACTAACACCGAATAATGCACCACAAGTAGGATGTAACTTTGTTGCATAACTATTTAATTTCGTGCTTGCAGAGGGAATCACAAACCTTAAACCAATATTCTTACTAAATCATAATTACTCACCAACATGCGTGACTCACATATCACTATCTCCATATCGCAAAACTATTGCAAGGAATCAAGTTTATAATATCCAATGATCTTTATGAAAGTTTTATTTATGTCCCCCTTGAATATCTATAACTTTGCAACAACATCACATCTCATGCAAATTACCATCACTATTCTTAACTCTCAAAAATATTTAAGTGGAGCACGAGAGAATAAATATTTCTTCAAAAAAATTCAATTCTCAAAATAATTAAGTGAAGCATTAGATCATATTTCTTCAAAATTTAGTAACTCTCAAAATAATATCAGTGAATCATGAGAGCATATTTCTTTTAAAAGATATCACCATCGTGTGTTAAAAAATATATAAGTGAAGTAATAGAGCAAATGCCTAGCTCAAAGGATTTAAGTGAAGCACGTATAGTATTCTAGCAAATTATGATATGCATGTGGCTCTCTGAAACAAGTGTGTTCATCAAGGATGATTGTGACAAAATAAAAAGAAAAACAAGCAAAGACTCATATAATACCAGACACTACAAGCAAAACTGATCATATGTGATGAATAAAAATATAGCTCCGAAAAATTACCAATTGTTGTTAAAGGAAAGAGGGGACGCCTTCCGGGGCATCCCCAAGCTTATTTTCTTGGGAGTCCTTGAATATAACCCCAATCTTAGGCTCTCTCCACTCCTTATTCCTTCTTTCATCATGATCTCACCCAACACTTGAAAACTTAAATCACACAAAACTTAACAAAACCTTCGTGAGATCCGTTAGTATAATTAAACAAATCACCACTCTAAGTACTATTGTAGACCCATTCATATTTTATTATTGCATTATACCTACTGTATTCTAACTTTACCATGGCTTATATCTCCCGATACAATCCATAGATTCATCAAAATAAGCACACAATGCAACGAAAAGAGAATCTGTCAAAAATAGAACAGTCTATAGCAATCTCAATATTGACTATACTTCTGTAACTCATTTTTTTGAAAATTTAGTAAAACCTGGGAAATTTGTATATAAATCATGTGTAAAAAATTTAGAGCAAAATCACATTTTTGTGAATTTACGAAATTCTAGAACTGCGCGCAAAAGTTTCTATTTTCAACAGGATCTAATCAACTATCATCCAACATAATCCTAAAGGCTTTACTTGGCACAAACACTAATTAAAACATGAAACACAATCATAATAGTAGAATAATTGCATATTTATTGAAAACAGATAGGAAAACAAAAATTAAAAGATAACTATTGGGTTGCCTCCCAACAAGCGCTATCATTTTACGCCCCTAGCTAGGCTTAATGCATAGTTTTAAGTATTGTCATCTTTTGTTTTGGAGATCTTTGTGGGAGTTTTCTCAAACCCGGAGGTTCTTTAGGCTTCCCATTATACTCGTGAAATGAGACCATTTTGAGGTCTAAAATATCCAGTCGCTTATTAGACAGAGTAATCAAAGTATTCATACGATTAAGGTTCCACTAATATTTTTGAGAGGTTCATTAAACTTTTGAAACTCAACCAAATTTTCTTTATATCACCCACTTTATCTAATATTTGAATCCCATATTGAGTAAAAGTATATCCCTTTTGTGGTGGTGGAACTCCCAACATTCCCTCTATTATTTCATAAGCAACATTAGCATCAATCTCAACAACATTCCCTTTAGCGGCAAAAATCCAAAAGTTGTCTATGATGCATGGTTAAACCATGTAAAAATTGCGAAGCAAAATTTTGCATCCCCTTTTATGGGAAAAACACGGTAAGATTCCATTAACATATACCAAGCATCTTTAAGATTTTCTCCTTGTTTCTGCCTGCAGTAAAGAACTACAAAATCCAGTGACAAAGGAGGGATAGTTAGGCTAGTCAGGATGACAGGATAACAAAGACAGAAAGGCAAACTGATTTTTTTTTTAAATTAGAAATGGGGGAGATGAAAACTAGAGGTAAATGGCAAATAAAGTAATTGCAAGGAGATGAGCATTTATGCGTAGGTAGTTGATAGATGTTGATGATGTCTCCCGGGCAACAATGCCAGAAATTCCTCCTGCTACTTGTGAGTTGCGTTGGGATTTCCCCGAACAGGAGGGGATGCTGAAGTACAGTAGAGATAAGTATTTCCGTCAGTTATGAAACCAAGGTTATCAATCTAGTAGGAGAACCAAGAATCACTATGTAAACAACACCTGCACACAAATAAGAAATACTTGCAACCCAACACATAGATGGGTTGTCAATCCCTCAACGGTATTGAGATATTAAATTGTATAGGATTTCATTAATAGATCTAACTAAAACACAAAATAAAATAAATAAAAGAAAACTGCAGCAAGATATTTTCGGTTTTAATATATGATGCAAAATAGACCCGGGGGCCATTGTTTTCACTAGAGGCTTCTCTCGAGAAAATAGCATACGGTGGGTAAACAAATTACTGTTGGGCAATAGATAGAAAAGCAAATAATTATGACGATATCCCAGGCAATGATCGTGTATATAGGCATCACATCCAAGATTAGTAGACCGAAATGATTCTGCATCTACTACTATTACTCCACACATCGACCGATGTCCATCATGCATCTATTGTATTAAGTTCATGGGAAAACGGAGTAATGCATTAAGAAAGATGACATGATGTAAACAATATAAACTCACGTATGAAATAAATCCCATATTTTTACCCTTAATAGCAACAATACATGTGTGTCATGTCTCCTTTTTTCATTGAGATTGAGCACCGCAAGATCGAACCATCACAAAGCACTTCTTCTCATGGCAAGATAAATCAATCACTACTGCAGGATGCTGCTAACGCAACACTACGATCAGAGACCCTTTGATGAAACTGTGTGCGATGCAATAATCGCAAACAGTGGTGTAAAAGAACCGTCAAAAAAGGTGCAAAACATTTGCGATGGCGGAGCCATCAAACACGGTTCAGATTTTAGTTGCGTGTGCGATCTAGGGCATACGGTTAAGTCCAATGAATTGTTTTCGATGTGGCGGAACAAAAGAAACGGGCAGCCTGACAAAGGCGTGTGCGATATAGAGAATACGGTTCACTCGGATGAACTGTTTGTGATTAGGCAACACAAAACAAACGGTCAGCCAGATCAAGATGTGTGTGATTGAGGGCATACGCTTCAGAAGGATTAACTGTTTGCGATAAGGCAACAGAACAGACACGGGTCAGCCAGATCAAAGTTTGTGCGATTGATGGCATACACTTCACATGGATGAACTATTTGCGATTAGCCACAACAAACTGAAATAGTTAGATAGATCAACGTATGTGCGCTAGACGGGCACACACATTCTAATTAAAAGAAGCGTGCATAATGGTAATAACGAGCACGCATGGTTGTTGGAACAAGACGTGTGCTGACATTGCCTATTGCGGTGCACCCTATGGTGCAAATGCCACGTACGCGGCCGAGAAGGCGTGCGTGCCCATGTTACGCCTTCCGGGAATAGTGCCGCACTTATAACCGTCAGTAACTTTTGAGCATGCGTCCCATAACAATACTTTTAGAAGAACAGGGAGGCCGCGTCCCGTCACATTCCAAATTGCAAACCTGTTCACACCGGCAAAACCTAAATGGTTTCCCACTTAGGAGGAAATTACTACTCGGTTATAAATACTACTACTCCAAGATGACTGCACATTCCTCCTCAACTCCTCATCCACAAAAACAAACAAGTCATTCATCATCGTTCCTTAAGGCCTGCCACGACTGTGGGTGAGTTCTGGGTCGAGAGATTGCCACCAGGGAGAGGCGAGCCTGGAAGCGGAAGCACGAGAGATGTCCCGCCTCGCTGCAAAAGCAGCCAACATGTCCTGCCGCGCGGCTGTAGCAGTAGTGATATCCTTAGTGGATCACTTGAAATCGGTCAAAGTTATCCTTAGTGGTATAAGGTTATGTTTCTCGGTTATGGAGGTGACAAAGAGTTCACCATAAAGGGTTACATCGATGCAAGCTTTGACACTGGTCCAGATGACTCTGAGTCTCAATCTGGATACAAATTGAAAGTGGGAGCAATTAGCTAGAGTAGCTCTATGCAGAGCATTGTAGACATAGAAATTTGCAAAATAAATACGGATCTGAATGTGGGAGACCCATTGACTAAACTTCTCTCACAAGCAAAACATGATCACACCTTAGTACTCTTTGGGTGTTAAATCACTTGGCGATGTGAACTAGATGATTGACTCTAGTAAACCCTTTGAGTGTTGGTCACATGGCGATGTGAACTATGGGTATTAATCACATTAAGATGTGAACTATTGGTGTTAAATCACATGGCGATGTGAACTAGATTATTGACTCTAGTGTAAGTGGGGGAATGAAGGAAATATGCCCTAGAGGCAATATAAAGTTATTATTTGTGCTAAATGTTTATTATTCATGCTAAAATTGTATTAACCGGAAACTTGATACATGTGTGAATACATAGACAAAACAAAGTGTCCATAGTATGCCTCTACTAGACTAGGTCGTTAATCAAAGATGGTTAAGTTTCCTGACCATAGACATGTGCTGTCATTTGATGAACGAGATCACATCATTAATGAATGATGTGATGGACAAGACCCATCCGTTAGCTTAGCATTATGATCGTTGAGTTTTACTGCTATTGCTTTCTTCATGACTTATACATTGTTCCTTTGACTATGAGATTATGCAACTCCTGAATATGAGAGGAACACCTTATGTGCTATCAAACATCACAACATAACTGGGTGATTATAAAGATGCTCTACAGGTGTCTCCGAAGGTGTTTGTTGGGTTGGCATAGATCGAGATTAGAATTTGTCACTCCGTGTATCGGAGAGGTATCCCTGGGCCCTCTCGGTAATGCACATCACTATAAGCCTTGCAAGAAATGTGACAAATGAGTTAGTTACGGGATGATGCATTACGAAATGAGTAAAGAGACTTGCCGGTAACGAGATTGAACTAGGTATTGAGATACCAACGATCAAATCACGGGCAAGTAACATACCGATGACAAAGGGAACAATGTATGTTGTTATGCGGTTTGACCGATAAAGATCTTCGTAGAATATGTGGGAGCCAATATGAGCATCCAGGTTCCGCTATTGGTTATTGACCGTAGATGAGTCTCGGTCATGTCTACATAGTTCTCAAACCCGGAGGGTCCGCACGCTTAACGCTCGATGACGATCGATATTATGAGTTTATGTGTTTTGATGTACCCGAAGGTAGTTCGGACGCCCGGATGTGATCACGGACATGATGAGGAGTCTCGAAATGGTCGAGACATAACGAATGATATATTGGACGATGTTACACTACTAGGAAAACCCTTACCAGTAGCGCTGTTTTTTTTTGCTATTAGTAGCGCGGGCAGGCGTGCTACTGCTACAATGCTATAACTATTTTTAGTAGTACCGCTTGTTTGTGCCAGCGCTACTGGTATCTAAAGCTAGTTGTAGCTCGCTTCCCCCCAGCACTATTGATTATTATCTACAGCGCTTGGTGTCGGTGTCAAAACCGGCGGATCTCGGGTAGGGGGTCCCGAACTGTGCGTCTAAGGCGGATGGTAACAGGAGGCAGGGGACACAATGTTTACCTGTGTTCGGCTCTCGATGGAGGTAATACCCTACTTCCTGCTTGATTGATCTTGATGATATGAGTATTACAAGAGTTGATCTACCACGAGATCGTAGAGGCTAAACCCTAGAAGCTAGCCTATGATTATGATTGTTATTGTCCTACGGACTAAACGCTCCGGTTTATATAGACACCGGGGGGGGGGGGGCTAGGATTACACAGAGTTGGTTACAAGGGAGGAGATCTACATATCTGAATTGCCAAGCTTGCTTTCCATTGCAAGGAGAGTCCCATGCGGACACGGGACGAAGTCTTCAATCTTGTATCTTCATAGTCCAACAGTCCGGCCAAAGGATACAGTCCGGCTGTCCGAGGACCCCCTAATCCAGGACTCCCTCAGAAGCCCCCGAACCAGGCTTCAACGACGATGAGTCCGGCGCGCAGATTGTCTTCGGCATTGCAAGGCGGGTTGTTCTCCCTATTGTGAGTACCTGTCGAGTAGTGTTCGGCTTCCCATGAATGTTGCACTCCTCGGCTTCTGCGCCTAATAATGGCTATCCTCCACGTGTCGAGCGAATGCGAGAAGTCGGGGCATTTTTACACTTGCCACCCTAACCATGTAAGTAAACCGTCTATTTAAAGAGACGGGGATCCTCAGATCCAGATCACACCATTCTCCCACAGTGAGCATCCATCGGAGAGTGCTCAAAAAAATCCATCCCATCATGACCGGCCATCACAGCTCCTCCTCTCGCTCCCGTAGCCCCAAGCCGGGCAATTGGAAGAAGTGTTCCATTCCCCACAGCCAATTAGTAGAGTTTCAGACCCAGGGGTTTCTCCCTCCCGCGTATAGGGTCCCCGTCCGAGCGGGATTAACCACTTACAATGGCGGGGAGCAAGCAAAGAGCTTTCCCAACCCATCCATGGGGAAGCGGGTATGCCTTGTCCCTTATTTGTTGAGGGGACTTAGATTTCCAATCCATCCGTTCCTCCATGGACTCCTGGAGTTCTACGGCCTCTAGCTTCATAACCTTACTCCCGCCTCCATTTTACACATCGCTAGCTACGTCGCCCTTTGCGAGCTGTTTTTGGGCTGCGAAGCTCATTGCGAGCTATGGAAGAGGCTACTCTGCCTCGTACCCTGTACACAGGAGGGGTCAATATATCAAGTGGGTGGAGCCGAGATATGGCGCGTCGCCGGGACCGGATACCTGTCCGGTACTCCGAAGAAGACGTCCGAAGACTGGCCTTCAGAGTGGTTTTATATGGAGGACGTCCCCCTTCCGGACCCTATTCGTATGGGCCTTCCTGAGTTTAGTAACGCCCCTTTGAAGAAACGCCGCAGCTGGCGCCCTCGGAGCCCCCAAGAGGAAGATAACACAGAAGTCGTTTACCTGATGGACCGGATAAAAACGCTGGCCAAATCAGGATTGACAATAATCGAGGTTATGTCGATACGTATAATGCGGGGGGTGCAGCCACTTCAGTATCGGGGACAACCCATGTGGCACTTCAATGGAGAAGACGATGCCACCCGCTGCAGTTGTAAGGGACCGGACTCCGTCGCTGCTTTAGCAAAAATACTGTCCGATTTATATAAAGGAGAGGAAGAGGAGTTCATCCGCATTAAGCCACGGGATGGATTCTCCATGTACAACCCCCCAAGCTGGGTGAGCTGCTACCTTTTACTCCTAACCCTCCCACATTGTTTGCCATAGGTATTTACCTTTCTATTTCATAGCAGGAACTGCAAAAAGCTATGAGGGAGGTCCACAGCCCACCTCCACAACCAGAGGACCCTGACCGGGCCCTCCACCCCGGACTCGAAGAAGACCCGGCTACATTTGTGGAGCTCATCGACAGGATGTTCTATCAATTAAGCCGTGACGGTGCTTGGCCATCATAGCCGATTATCCTGGAATACTCCCTACATCGCATGTAAGTAAAACCGGTGTCCCAACTTCCGAGAAGGAACCCTTTTTTTCGCACTTCACCTACCGCACACATATGGTGTCTTACAGGGAAGGTATTTGGGACGCCATGTCGAACCCGCAGTGACTCACCAACAAGGGGCACCGAAACTGGGTAGGCTTAAAAGGAAGGCAGTCAGGACTGAGACGCTATCGTAGAGGTACGAAAAAGAACCCCGCTCCATGGTTGTCGTTTTTGAAAATGTAACAACATCCATGTTTCCTAGCAGAAAAAACGCTCGCCGGACCATATCCGGAGAGCCTGCAGGCCACGCCTCTACCAGCCGGGCTCCAGAGCCGGACTTAGAGGCAGACGCTAACGTGGGACCAACACCGGATGTCCCTCGTACAGAGGATGCGGATAGGCTGTCCGCCACAAATTCCATGTGGAGAGTGCCATGAATCACAGGCATCGCCGGGCCGTACTCCGGGACACTTGTTTCTCTCAAGATGCGTTCGATGCCTTCAACTCAGGAGACACGTACATACGAGCTGCTCAAAATGGCCTGGCCAGAGCGACGGACCAGTATGTAAAATGTATACGGGTAAGAAAATCTGATAATTATGTATACCAGTAGCCCCTGAGACTTGAAACAGTTGGCACAACTGATTTAAGGATCATTATATCGGAAGGTTCTTACGGAGAAGAATACCCAGTTGTCTCAAGAGCTGGAGGAATGCAAAGCCCAGCTACGGGCCGCAGTTGCCGGAATGGAGGAGTCCCAGAAGGCCCCATCTGGTAATACTTGTCATGATCGAGAATGAAATGACATGTACCCGTTAGTATTCGGCATGCATGCAAATCTAACAATAGATTCTGCAGATAATCCTGGAGTGAATCCGAAGATCATTCGAGGGGATGAGCAACATGCTCAACGACAGCTAGAGGCTAGCGAGTGCGTGCTTACACGGGTTAGGCGGGAGAAAAACGATCTCCAAGATGCCAATACCCGGCTGGGCATTGAACTGAAATATGTTCGGGCCCAACTTGCTGACTCCGTAAAGGAGAATAAGAGGCTTCGACCCGGCATATTTAGTAAGTGCTTGAACGAACTTTTATAGAGTTCGGCGAAGAAACCGGTTAACAGAGTTATATCTGTAGGTATGCTGACGGGCCATCCCGAAGAGGAGATCCCCGGATCTGCAGGCGATCTTCCGCAAGAGCTCTCACAACTGCCTGAACAAGTTTGGCAGGTGATGCAGGGTGTTGCCCAGGCCTTGTAGCCATCCGCCTCCCTGCCTGGAGGCATGGGGGAGCTCGTAGAGATGCTCAAGGGAGCGCGGCGGTGCTTCCGATTATGGAAGATATCGGCCTGCCGACAAGGTGGAAGGGAAGACTGGGCCATGGTGAAGACGCGATATACCAAGGCTGACCCAAACCACATGGCTGAGATCGGACCTATAGGGCCTGATGGGAAAGAGATCCACATTAGTCTTGTATATGACAAGATAAAATTAGCCGCAAAGTATTCCCAACAGGATTGTAGGCTAGACAGCCTGTTGGATGGTATAGAAGAAGAATTTAGTCAGTCTAAGTGACTGTGTACTTCAAATGACATGTTTTGTCCCTAGCCGGATTGTAAATCATTTTTCATGGCGGACCTTTTCGCTTCGACCTCCGGACCTGACAGTCCGGAGTGTATCCGAATACCCGCCGCTTATGTAAAAACGGGCAGCGTGGAAACCAGGCGTAGGGGTCATAAGTGCTTGAAATGCATAAGTACCGAACTAGCTATGTTATACTACATGGATCAGAAGAAACATCTTCCAGGGAGAATAGTTCCGTTAAGGGTTCCTTTCTCGGTATGCATGCATTAATGTGCATGTCCGAACTGCGAAAAGAGACGCAGGATATAAACATCTGGGGGCATGTATTACAATAAGTAAAAGTCATCTTTTGTTCACCGACCAAATATTCCCTTAAGAACGCTAGCTTTTGGCTTCACCCAATCTGAGGTACACATCCGGCTGACCCGGCAGTAACAATCACAGCAGTGCTCCCCTTATGCCCTAGCCGAATTAACGGGAACGTAGGGCATAAACACAAGAGCCAGGCAACCCAGCTTGGCCAAAACTTAAGTCATATCGATGCATATAATGGCGAAGAAAAGGTACATGTGGAAAAGTAACACATGTGCGGGGGAATAAAGCCCAGAACTTAATTATATTAGGCTTCTTTATAAGAAGAAGCCCCCAGGTATAATGAGCACACCTAGCGCGTCAAGATTGTGTAGTCAAGACACATTCTAACCTTTTAAGGTTGTGAAGAAAAAGGGAAGAAAGAAAGAAAGAAAAGACAGAGAACGGATATAAAAAAAAAGAATTGACGGAGGTAAAGAGACGAACACATAGTCCGGCACTAGGCATAAAACCTTCGAAGTCTGGCTGCGTTCCATGGGTTTGGCTCGAGTCGATTGTTCGATGCATCCTGCAGACAGTACGCTTTGCCAGTCAGAACTTGGTCGATAACAAAGGGACCTTCCCATTTGGGCTTGAGATTTTTCTTTTTCTTCTCCGATAGGCGTAGAACTAGTTCGCCACCGTTATAAGTTTTGGCCCGTACTTCTCTGCTTTGATGCCGTCGAGCCTATTGCTGATAGAATGCGAACCGGGCTTTTGCGACATCACGCTCCTCCTCTAGGGCATCCAAACTGTCCTGCCGATCAAGCTCGGCTTCTTTCTCTTCATACATGCGCACTCGAGGTGAGTCATGAATTATGTCGCAGGGCAGTACCGCCTCTGCGCCGTACACCATAAAAAACGTTGTGTATCCGGTAGTGCGATTAGGCGTGGTCCGGAGCCCCCATAGTACGAAGTCGAGCTCCTCGACCCAGTGCGTATCTTATTCCTTCAAGGATCGCACTAGTATGGGTTTAATGCCGCTCATAATGAGACCATTTGCCCACTCAACCTGACTGTTTGTTTGGGGGCGATAGACAGAGGCATAATCGAGCTTAATGCCCATGTTGCCGCACCAAGTTTTTACCTCGTCGACTGTAAAGTTGGAGCCATTATCGGTGATGATGCTGTGGGGGACGCCGTAACGGTGTACAACCCCGGATATGAAGTCTATCACCTGTCTGGATTATGTCGTTTTAACTGGTTTGGCTTCTATCCATTTGGTGAATTTATCCACCATGACCAATAAGTATTATTTTTCTTATGGCTTCCCCCTTTAAGGGGTCCGACCATATCAAGCCCCCAGACCGCAAAGGGCCAAGTAATGGGGATTGTTTGGAGAGCGGTAGGTGGCATATGGCTTTGGTTTGCGAAAAGCTGGCAATCGATGAAACGTTGAACGGGGTCATGTGCGTCTGCTTGGGTCGTCGGCCAGTAAAAACCAGTACGGAAGGCCTTGCTTACAAGGGCCCGAGCTGCGGCGTGGTGGCCGCTAGATCCAGCATGAATTTCTGCCAAAAGCTACCGTCCTTCCTCTTTGGAGATGCATCTTTGAAGTACTCCGATAGCGCTTTCTTATAAAGCTCTCCCTTGTGGGCCTTGTAGGCTTTAGACCGCCGTACAATGCAACGTGCCTTGTTTGGGTTCTGAGGGAGTTCTTGCCTAATTAGGTAGGCCAAGAAGGGTTCTGTCCACGGGGCGATGATAGCCATAATCAGGTGGGTCGAAGGCGTTATTTCAGCGGCAGAGCCTCCGATTACGTCAGTGTTCTGTATCTGGTGTTGTGGCCAGGTCCGGACTGTTGTTGCCGGTCTCTCCTTCCCATACCACGGATGGCTTAAACAGCCTTTCCAAGAAGATATTAGGTCGCGCTTAGCACCGATGCGGGCGAGGATATCCGCCGCTTGATTGTTTTCCCTGACCACATGGTGGAATTCAAGCCCCCCCGAACCGAGCTGACATTTTGAGGACGGCGTTGCGGTAAGCATCCATTTTTGGGTCCTTGGCGTCAAAGTCTCCATTTATTTGAGATATTCGAGGTTCAAATCCCCACGCACCTCTAGGCATTGAATGCCCATGGAGATTGCTATCCGGAGACCATGCAATAGGGCCTCATATTCTGCTGCATTGTTGCAGTCTGTGTATAATATTTGGAGTACGTATTGGACTGTATCTCTGGTGGGGGATGTCAGGACGATGCTTGTTCCCATACCAGCCAGCTCCTTAGACCCGTCAAAGTGCATGATCCAATTGGAGTATGCGCCGTACTCTTTAGGGAGTTCAGCTTCTGTTCATTCGGCCATGAAATCAGCCAGTACTTGTGACTTAATGGCTCGCTGTGGTTTGTATGTTATGTCGAACGGGAGGAGCTCAATAGCCCATTTAGCAATCCGGCCTGTGGCATCACGGTTATTTATTATGTTGTTGAGTGGTACTTCAGAGGCCACCGTAATTGAACAGTCTTGAAAGTAGTGTCGTAATGTCACATCCCTAGTTCTGACAATGCCTAGTGCATGCATTAGAGTGTTGAATCATGTTTAAATTTCATGAAACTTGAACTGAGGAAATTAGAAAGCCTCAAAACTTTATAAAAGAAGGGCAAGAACCCTTTAAATTGCATTTAGTGATTCCAAAATGCCCTAAAAATCATTCTGGTCATTTTGGCAAGAGATATATATCAAACCAAAATTCTGGAACATTTTTATGGAATATTTTGGGACATTGAATTTAAATAATATTGTATTTGGATTTGAAGTTATATTCATAATATATAATGATTATAGCTTCAAATGCCTGTGATATTTTATGTATATGTGGAGAAGTCCATTAAGTGATATAAAATATCCAGGGGAGTTTTGGCACTGTTTTAAATTTGTTTAAATTTGAATTCAATGGCAAAAGAATTATTAAAAAAGAAAACAAAATAGAAAATATAAAACAGAGCTGAAGAACTTACCTGTAGCTTACCTGGCAGCCCACTTACCTCGGCCAAGTTCCTGTGCACCCCAGCCACCTCCCCTGCCAGTTGTCTTCCTCCTCTCGCCCAGGCGGAGGGGAAGGCGATGCCTGGCCTTCACAGGCGGGCACGCAGCTGCCTGCTTGGCCCCTCCCTAGCCAGCGCGACACTGGGATCGTTCCCCCGTGGCCTCTGGAACCCACCGACCCCTCGTTCACTCTCCCCCTCACCTCCCTCTTTCGTGCCTCCCCATGGCCGAGCCGGTCATGAGCGCGCCGCCGCCATTTCCGAAGCCACAGCCGACCCCGTGCCCCCTTTTCCCTCTCTGGAAGCTCCGCCATGACCTGCTCTTCGTCTCCACCGAGACAAACGATGCCGGAGCGCCCCGCAGCGCCGCCATCGCAGTTGTCTTCGTCCTCTGCACCGACAGCCGTCGTCGTCGATTCGCGGCAACCCGACCGCCCCCGACCTCACCGACGACGCCATCGGACGTGCTGTGAGCACCCGCATCGTCTCCCCCTTCTCCCCTGGTCGCGCCCGCCCTCTACGCCGTAGCCCCGCCATGACCGAGAGCTTCTCGCCGCCGCGCTCGTCACTGCTGTCACTAGCAAGCCCCAAAGACCAAATCGAGCTTGCAGTTTTCTTCCACGTGCTGTGTAGATGCCGCTAGCGCTGCTCAGCTCCCTCGCCTGCTTGCTCTAGCGCCACGCCCGCATGAAGCCGAGCTCCGGCCGCCGCCTTACTCGCCGCCGTTGCCGTTTCCGGCCGCCCTAGCACCAACCACCACCACCGATCGACGCAGCTCGTCGCGCTGCGTCCGCAAGACCTAGCCACGCGAGCTCTCGTCGCCGGAATCGGCCGGACGGGCAACCCCGCCGTGTTCCGTTTAGCGCCGGCGGCTAACTGCCGTTTTGGGATGACGTGGACACGTCATTACCGGCTAATGAGGCCACTAACTAACCCACATGCTAACTGACACATGGGCCCACGTCCTAATTAACCCCTGTTTTGTTTCTGTTAGATTAGTTTAAAATCCGGCGGGACCCACACGCCAGAGTTGACCGCGCTGACGTGTCGTTGACCCGGCCCCACCTGTCATTGACGCTAACCAGCCCCAGTCACTGACCAGTGGACCCCACTGGTCAGATTTGACCTGGACCCGCCTACTGACCTGCTGAGGTCAGCATGACCTAATGCTGACGCAATAACTCATTTTCTGGAATTATTATTATTAAGGAAATTCCAGAAAATGTTGCAAACTTCAAAAATTCATAGTAATTCAACCGTAGCTCCAAATGAAATAAGTTATATATGAAAAATTATCAGAAAAATGCAACCTATCCATATGTATCATTTTCATGCACGTTTGAACAATGTTTGTCCTCTGTTTTGGACAAAACAAATAAAGGGCATTTAAATAATCATATATGGAGTTGGAATCTGAATCATGTATTCAAACCAACTTCATTTAAATCATAGCTAGATGCATTAGCTCAAATCACAACATATTGCCATGTCAGGATCATGCATCATATTGTGGCATTGCATTGATTGTGTTCTTTCTCAGTTGCCGGTGTTCGTCCCCTCTCGATAGACGTGGTTCCGACGATGAGTTCGATGACACCGATGAAGAACTATATTATCTTCAGAAGTGCCAGGCAAGCAAAACCCCCTTGTTCATTCCAATACAATCACACTCTCTGGCTCCTGCTCTCTTTTATTGCATTAGGACAACAACGATTCATCTGTTACTTGTTGCGGTAGCTGAACCCCTTTATCCTCTGCATGACCCGTCATTCCACAATAAATAGATGAAACCCACTAGCATGAGTAGGAGTTGTTTGAGCCCTGATGTGCCTACTCATTCATGCTTGTTTGTCATGCCTGCAACTGCTTAGAGTTGAGTCAGGTCTGATTCATCGAGGATGAATCAGAGGTGTGTGAACATGTCCTACTGTTGGGAGCTAAGTGTGTGAACACGATTTGGTAAAGGTAGCGGTGAGAGGCCATGTAGGAGTACATGGTGGGTTGTCTCATTGCAGCCTGGCCCTCGTGAACTGAGTTCTGTGTTTTTATCCATGAAATGCTTATTACCACACATTGGGCTCCGGGCACTCCAAGCTCTCTCGACTTATTAATCAACTTGATCTCTGTCCAGGAGTTGCAACTAGTTTCTGGTGTTTGTAGGATATGTGTTGGGGGCCATGCGTTGCTCTGACCCTAGGGGTAGGCTATGTTACGGTAGATACACCGAGGCACGGTGTACCGAGACGCCCGTTCGGTGCCTCGGGAACCCTGCTCTCATCATTTGGGGCCGTGAGCGACACCCCGGCCGGATCTCCTTGCGGATGGAACCCGAATAGGTGATAAACCTGGACTAGAGACTTGTGTGGTTAGTCAGGTCGTTGCCGACTCCTCGCAAGGCTTTCGCTTGAAAGTTGCTGAGATACACGACGGCGTGTGCGTGGTGATGCGTGGCAAGAGCGTGTGTGAAGAAGTACACCCCTGCAGGGTTAATATGATCTATTCGAATAGTCGTGTCCATGAAAAGGACTTCTGGGTTGCCTATAACAGTTCATAGACAAGTGAAAGTGGATACTCTAAAATACGCAAGATAAGTGTGACTGCTATGGATGGCGTTCTCGTAGGGACACGGGAACGGATCCATAGTGGTGTATTGATATGGTGGATATGTGTACTCGTGTGCGCCACCTCAAAAGAGTTACTTGCAGTCGTAGTTCAGGATAGCCACCGAGTCAAAGCTGGCTTGCTGCAGTCAAACTACACCACCCCCTTTGTTGATAATGTTGCATATGTAGTTAGTTCTGATGTAAGTCTTGATGAGTACATTTGTACTCACGTTTGCTTATTTTATGTTTTGCAGAGAGATGTCAGTCTCGCTAGTAGTTCCATGTGGACTTCGAAGTTTAGCTTGATACCTCAGCTACGATCTTGTGCGCTCGGCGGGATCTGGTAGATAGTCAGGCTTCTCAACCTTTTTCATTTATAGTTGTCTGTACTCAGACATGTTAAGCTTCCGCTTGTGCTTTGACTTGTATGCTTTGAATGTTGGGTCATGAGACCCATGTTTGTAATATCTCGCTCCTCGGAGCCTAATGAATAAATACTTGAGTTATAGAGTTATGTTGTGATGCCATGTTGTATTTACACATATCGAGCATATTGTGTGTATGTTTGAAATGCTTGGTATGTGTGGGATCCGACAATCTAGTTGGTTATCCTTGGCAGCCTCTCATATGGGGAAATATAGTCTAGTGCTTCCTTGAGCCATAGTAGTCCGCTACAGCCCGGTTCACCGGAGTCCTGCTAGCCCAAAGACTACCGCCGTGACACTTGATCAAGGGCGGCATGTGTTTCACTTTGTTCCTCGTGGTTCTGCCCTTCGGGAAATGTCACGCGGTGACATCCGAGTCCTGCCTAGCTCGCTACAGCCCGGGTTCCCGGAGTCCTGTTAGCCCAGCGCTATAGCCCGGATTCACACGTTAATGACCGACATGCTCGATGTGATTCATGTATGCCTGTCCCCATGGGTTAGTGCCGCTTTGGGTTCACGACAAGCCATGTCGGCCTGGGTTCTCTGTCATATGGATGCTAGCGACACTATCATATACGTGAGCCAAAAGGCACAAACGGTCCCGGGCCATGGTAAGGCAACAACTGTGGGAATACCATGCGTGAGGCCCAAAGTGATATGAGGTGTTACCGGCTAGATCAATGTGATTTGGAATCGGGGTCCTGACTCGTAATATCCGGGATGCCATGAAGACCGCGTATGCTACCTTTTGATAATGTGGGTACCGTGATTTGCATGGAGTGAGGACAGTGGATACATAGTATACCGGCTTTTGAAGCGGGAACTTATGTCCGTCCGTCTCTCGTTCGACGACGAGGACTGCGCTTACAACTTGGTGTGTTGCCGCTATATATAACAACATTGGTTCGCCGACATTTGGCACGGCCAAGATTGGGTTGGTGGCAAAAACGGCTTTTATTTCTTCCAAATCGGCCGTGGCCGCATCCGTCCACTCGAAGTGTTCGGTGCGTCGAAGAAGGCGATAAAGGGGTAGTGCCTTTTCCCCTGATCGGGAGATAAAGCTGCTTAAGGCAGCCACGCATCCAGTTAATTTTTGGATTTGTTGGAGGTCTGTTGGGATCGCCAACAGTGACAGGGCTCGTATTTTAGCCGGATTTGCTTCAATTCCTCATCTGGAGACGATGAAGCCCAAGAGCTTTCCGGTGGGCACGCCGAAAACACATTTTTCCGGATTGAGCTTGATGTCATATGTTCAGAGATTGTCGAACGTGAGCCTCAAGTCGTCTATTAAGGATTCGATGTGTCTGGTTTTGATGACCACGTCGTCTACGTATGCCTCCACTGTTTTGCCAATTTGTGTTTCCAGGCATGTCTGAATCATGCGTTGATAGGTTGCACTGGCGTTTTTGAGCTCGAAAGGCATGGTGTTAAAATAGAAGGGGTTGTATGGAGTGATAAATGCCGTTGCAGCTTGATCGGACTCTGCCATCTTAATTTGATGGTATCCGGAGTATGCGTCGAGGAAACACAATGAGTCGTGTCCTGCGGTAGCGTCAATAATTTGATCGATGTGGGGGAGAGGGAAGGGATCCTTGGGCAAGCCTTGTTAAGGTCCTTAAAATCGACACATAGGCGCCAGGATTTGTCCTTCTTTGGTACCATCACCATGTTTGCTAGCCAGCCGGATGTTTTATTTCTTTAATGAATCCGGCTTCAAGTAACTTGGCTAGCTCCTCTCCCATGGCTTGTTGGTTAGGCTTAGGGAAACACCGAAGAGTCTGCTTGACCGGCTTGAACCCCTTCTCAATGCTAAGACTATGCTCGGCCAGCCTGTGTGGGATTCCTGGCATGTCTGAAGGATGCCAGGCGAAGATGTCCCAATTCTCAAGAAGAACTCCGAAAGGCGGCGTCATCTGTGGGGTTTAACTTTGCCCCAATGGATGCTATTTTTGTAGGGTCCGTTGGGTGGACTTGGAATTTGACTATTTCGTCCGCTGGTTTAAAAGATTTGGACTTGGGTCTTTTGTCGAGTATCACGTCGTCCCTGTCCACTCTGGAGCGCAGCGCAGTTAGTTCTTCGGCCGCAAGGGCTTCAGATAACGCCTCGAGGGCTAGTGCAGCGGTTTTATTTTGGGCGTGGAGTGTTATGTCCGGATCACTAGCTAGAGTGAGGATTCCATTGGGCCCGGGCATTTTGAGCTTCATGTACCCGTAATGGGGTATAGCTTGGAAGATCGTGAACGCCTCCCGCCCTAAAAGGGCGTAGTATCCACTACTGAACGGGGCCACTTGGAATGTGATTTCCTCAGACCTATAATTCTCCGGCGTACCGAATACCACATCTAGTGTGATTTTTCCTGCACATCGTGCCTCCCGACTAAGGATGATTCCTCTGAAGGTCGTGCTGCTTCGCTCAATGCGTCTCTTGTCTATTTCCATTTTTTGAAGGGTTTCCTCATAGATGAGGTTTAATCCGCTGCCACTGTCCATGAGCAGTTTAGTAAGCCGAAAGCCGTCCACAATTGGACTAAGGACCAAGGCGGCCGGTGCTCGGGCTGTTCAGAATTTAGGTTCGTCACTGGCACTGAAGGTTATAGCCGTGTCGCTCCATGGATTTATTGCTGCTACGTGGCGGACTTCGGCAAGGCTGCGGAGTGCACCCTTATGCCTATTATTTGAGGCGAAGGTCTCGAAGACTGTCAATACTGTATTGTTATTTTCCACAGGATGGTGTTCTGTTGCATTGTTGATGAGGATATCCTCGCCGCTCTTGGCCACCTGCCGGAGTACCCAACATCCTCTAAGGCTATGTGTTGGCATAGTATCCGCTGTACTATAAATTTTGCATGGCCCATTGAGCCATCCCTCCAAGACGGTTCCACGCCCTGTAGTGGGCTTTTGTTTCGTTCTAATTGGATCGAGTGACTTATGAGAGTACACCTTTTTTTTCGGACGGGGGATTTAGTGAGAGCCGGAGGATCCCAGAATTTTGTTTGGGTTTTCCAGGCGCTTTCCATCGCACAGTACTTCTGTACTATGGCCGCCAAGTCCGCGAAGTGTGCTATGTCACGGCGACTTATGGCGTTGAGGATTCCCTTGTCCATGCAATTTTTGCAAAAGAATGAAATTGTGTCTTCCTCGCGACAGTCCTTAACCTTGGTCATTACAAGGAGGAATCTGGCCCAATAGTGATGTACTGTCTCTTGGGGCTCTTGTCTAATATGGGAAAGATTACTTATATCTCGGTGGGTGGGTAGATTTAGGTCCGAACTCTGACCCGATCTGAGACTCAGGGGCGGAGGAGTTTTCGAGCTTGGTAGTTCGGGCTCCGGGATGCTGCCCAATAGATCTGGCCCACTTTCTGATTCTAGGTTCAAAGCCTGGGCCATGTCCTCCCGTAGACGGGTATCCGGCTCGGAGAGCTCGGGAATCTGGACATAGTTCGTCCTGAATGTCGGCGTTCTAGGAACGGGGGTCCCCAGACATGCCTGCCTGCTGCCTGTAGCGTGGCTCAAGTGGGGGCCCAGCATGACCCAGATCACAGGAGCGGGAGACTTCGCGAGGCAATCCCTAAGAAGAAGAAGGCTTCGCCTGGTCCAGGCCCTCGCGAGGGAGGCACCTCCGGAGGCGTGGCATCAGGACCCG
The DNA here is from genome assembly GCA_021605145.1 of Aegilops bicornis. NCBI lineage: Eukaryota > Viridiplantae > Streptophyta > Magnoliopsida > Poales > Poaceae > Aegilops > Aegilops bicornis. The sequence goes on from CM038671.1 coordinate 609,675,784, forward strand.
CACCCGTTCAAGGGGCGCCACCCTCTGTCGCATAGGAAGGCGCGCCCGGCGCCCTCCTCAGGCGAGGCACGGGGGCTCTTTCGCGGCGAGCCACCGACCTAGCCAAGGTCACGAGGGAGGCGCTCGGGCACCACTTGGAGGCGTGCTTCAAGGCATGTTTCCCTCAAGAAGGTATGAGACAAGGAGGGCCAAACCCTCAGGAGTTCATCGCGAGGAACACCCAGGAGCTACAGGAGTCAAGAGTCATGCGCGGCTGTCGCCGCCTGCCCGCCGTGGCCCCACATCCAAAGCGAGGATCTGTGTCATGGATCTGCATCGACATACCAGGGCTTAACTGGGCCGCGTCTCAGGAGCGCCTCTGGCCCTCGCACGTGGGGAGTTGCGAGGGGCCACCTCACAGCTACGTTCGCATGCCTTTCGGCCTGCCAAACTCGGTCGCCGCCCATCAGCGCCTGCTGAGGTGTGCTCTGGAAGCTCAGGAGGTCAAGCAGCGCGTGGTCCTGGCAGAGATGGAGATGGCTCTCGAGGAACCCCCCATGCCCCCGGAGCCTCCCGAGGCTCCAGGTCCGGAGGGCTCATAAGGGCCGGCTTCCTCATCACATGTCATCCGCTACCTCGACATCTCGCCATCTCCGACAATATCAGGTGACACCATTCTAAGTTCCGTTTTCAGCTGGGAGTGCCGCTCGGGCCGCATCATTCCCAGGCCGCATGGGTCCGTCCCTGTGGCATGTATCCGTTTTGCTTATGTTCTTTACTTACCTTGTTGGGGGCGCCCCTCGGGCTGCATTATCCCCAAGCTGCTCGGGCCAGACCCAGTGGCGTGTGCTTTCTCCGCACCTATCTAAATGGATTTGCTCATTCATACATAACATGCTTGACCCAATCGCCTGCTCGATTGACACCTACCTTTGGAGCCGCTCGCTCCGGCACGGTGCTTGCGCACGGGTCCGTCCCTGCAACACTGATAAATCTGAGTGGCTGAGCTCTGGCCGCGGCAGCCCCGCAAGGCGCCACCTCACCAAGCCCTCAGTGCCCCCGATCACTCCCTCGGAGCGACCAATGGTTGGCTGGCAACTGTAACGACGAATCTTGTTTCCCCTCATGATTGGTACGCAGGACCTGCTCCAGGAGTAACACTGACGGCATCACGAGCCTTCTCTCCTCCTCTCCGGTGCGATCCGCTTGCACGTTAAAAGGGGGGTACCTGAGCATCGCGACTCATGGGCTCCTACTGGCTATCCAGCCCTCACCCCCTGGCCTTGACCCACGGCATCGCGACCTTTCATACCAGCGGCGCCTGAGCTCGCTCGAGGGTCGGGACCTGAGGACGTAGAGCACTAAGGAAAGCACGGGGAGAAGGGAGAAGCTCGCGAGGACCCAACCCAGCAACACCTTGGTTGCCGTCGCGCAGACATGGCACCTCATCAAACACCTGTGAAGTTTATTTTCCCGAGAAAGGCCCGAAGCCTGTGAAGAATGCGAACGCATGTGAAGTTCATTTTCCCGAGAAAGGCCTATAGCTTGTGAAGAAGGCCAACGCTTGTGAAGTTTATTTTCCCGAGAAAGGCCCGGAGCCTGTGAAGAAGCCGAACGCTTGTGAAGTTTATTTTCCCGAGAAAGGCCTGGAGCCTTTGAATAAGGCGAACGCCTGTGAAGTTTATTTTCCCGAGAAAGGCCCGGAGCCTATGAAGAAGGTGAACACCTGTGAAGCTTATCGTCCCCAAGAAAGGCCCGGAGCCTGTGAAGAAGGCCAATGCCTGTGTAGCTCGCCACTCGTGACACTCTCACGTAATAATGAGTTGGGGCTATACACGCCCCGGAGTCTCCGGAGAACCGCCCTCGGGCCTCGGGGGCTCCCGCCCATGCCCAGTGGCAGCACTTAGCTCCGCGCTAGTGAGAAGACGTCGAAGACTAGATTAGGTGCCGGACGCGGCTTTTTAATTTGCTTTCTGCAGTTGGCTTGTTCGTCCTTATTTGAAGTCTTATTGAAATTGTTGCCGTCCTTGGCTCGTGATTCTTTGTCTTTCTCGCTCAGTTGCCTCGATTTCCCTCGCGCAAGTCTCACGCGGGAGCAGCACGGGCACCCTCGCGAGTGTTTTCTACCCCCGCCGTTTGAAGCTTTCCTATCCAGGTCCACTACGGGAGCACCCTTCCCAGTCCGTGCCCCGCGGGCATCGCGACGCGAACACAGGAACTGGGTCGGTCGCCTCCGCAGCCGAGACTGAAAGATACCCCTCATGACTAATCCCTGCAGGACACGAAGCGCGCGGCAAGGCCTCGGCCTCGGGAAGGGAAGACCGCAAAAAGTCCCCACGAGCTAATAATTCCTGCACGCGGGCATACGGCACAAAAGCACAGCACGGGAATAGTGGAACATGCATAATAATTAACGACAACAGTTCCGTCCCTATCATCGCCGGGGCCAGGTAAACGGCCGCGGTCATCGTCTTCGGGGCAGCACCCGGCACGACGACCGTCTTCTCCAAACACCCTCACGTAGAGGGTGGCGTCGCCGTCGAAATTGAAGTGCAGGAGGCACCGCCGGCTCAGGCCCCGCGCGCGGGCAAACGTTTGCCAGCCGCGGGTCAGGGCCACGTTCCCGGTGACGGAGACCACCAGCGAAGCCCAGGAGGCCCTGCTGCAACAACCGTCAGCCTGAAGCCAGAGGCCTCCTGGTGCGCCGGCCGGCAATTCACCCACAAAGAAGCGGGGAAGCTGGAGCAAGGTGCTGGTCGGCTCCACCGACCACACGATGAATTCCGGCAGCACCTCCGCCGAGTGGAAGCGCGGCCTAGGGGGCCGCGCGGTTGCGATGCGCCCCTCATCGACAACCTGGCGCCCATCGCCGCGCAAGGGGTCGCCTCCACGACCGCGGGAAGTCACTATGGGAGCCATAGGACGCTAGCGAGGACGGCCTCGGCCGCGCTTGGCCAGAGGAGAGTCAGGCCCAACCTGGCACGCCTTTCCCATCTCCGCGGCCGAGAACCTCTTCGGCGGAGCCATGGAGAGGAAGGAGTAGCAAGAAGAAATGGACTGGAAGTGCTTGCGCCTTTCCGTACTTATAGCCAGAGGAGGCCAACCGTCAGCCTCCACGATCACAGGTAATCATGACCCATTTTTGCATGCAGGGACTTGTCAAGTCATGCGATTGTCGAGGCATCGTGGGGAAGCGGAGACGCCCACGTCCAATCAACCGCCACGCGGTGCCCAAGGCCGCAGGCTTTTGGGGTCCGCGGCTCTTCGCACTTGCCCCTTCGCTTCCCTGCTAGGCCAAGTCTAGGCGCGCCTTGGGCCCGGGGGCTACTGTCGGCGTTCTGGGAACGTGGGTCCCTAGGCTTGCCTGCCTGCGGCCTGCAGCGTGGCTCAAGTGGGGGCCCATTGTGGCCCAGCTTCATCAGCTCAAGCTCAAGACCCTCGCGAGGGGCCAAGCCTCGCGGGGCGGACGACAGGACGCAAGCCATGACGATCGAGGATCAGGCGGGCGCCAGGCAGGCGTCGGCCTACGCAGTGTCCTTGTTTCCCTTTCGGTGCAAAGGGGGCAAGCACATGCAAAGGCATCAGGCAAAGGTTACCATTTCGGTGCAACAAGACCAAGACCAGTAGAACGGCAGGATGGAGGTCATCGTGGAGCCCAGACGGTGTCACCGTCAGAGCCTTTGGCAACCGAATACCAACTTTAGTCAGGATAAGTGTACCAGATGTTCCCCTTCAAAATGGCCAATTGTTTGCGCCCTTTCCGCTCATTATTTGGCGAGAGGCCGAGGGCCTCCGCGTATAAATAGGACTAGCCACCCACCGGGTAGAGGCAGACCGAGACCATCTAGAGATCGACCAGAGAGAGAGAAGCGACTGAACTCGCCCAAGCAATTCATTGCACCAGCTCAAGAACAGCCCCTCGCGAGGCTGTTCTCCCTTTGTACTGTTCTTCATTAGCCCCAGAGGCAATCCACCACACCACATACTGGAGTAGGGTATTACACCACCATTGTGGCCCGAACCAGTACAAACCTTGTGTCTCTTGTGTTGTTCATCGTTCCTAGTTTAGATCCCCCGCAAACCATTAACGCATGAGCCGTAGGGGAAAGATCTCCATGCGCACCCCAGTGTTCGGACCTCAAGGGTCTGCCAGAACCCGAAATCCGACACTCAAGATAGAGGAAGAATCGCTGTGTTGCTCCTCCACCACCGCTATCTGATGGGTGACTGGCGGAGAATTGATCTCCCTTTGGTCGGCTTTAAGCCCGATCCGATCATAGTCCGTAGCGACTCCCAAGGCGGCGATGCGATCCAAGAGCTCATTTAGGGAAGAGAGTTCCCTTGGATCCATCTGCTCGGTGAATCCCGAGCCGACGTGGAGATTGTTTTTGATGACCCGAGAAGTCATCGTCGGTGCAACGGCCGAACGGGCGGTCATGACGAAACCGCCTAATCGGAGGGTTTGGCCTACAGCCAGGGCTCCCCCCAAGGTGATGTGGTCCATGACAACAAGACGAGCCATCAAGCCTTATGGTGACGGCACAGTGGAACTCTTAATGAAAGCACCAATGTCGGTGTCAAAACCGGCGGATCTCGGCTAGGGGGTCCCGAACTGTGCGTCTAAGGCGGATGGTAACAGGAGGCGGGGGACACAATGTTTACCCAGGTTCGGGCACTCTCGATGGAGGTAATACCCTACTTCCTGCTTGATTGATCTTGATGATGTGCATATTACAAGAGTTGATCTACCACGAGATCGTAGAGGCTAAACCCTAGAAGCTAGCCTATGATTATGATTGTTGTTATCCTACGGACTAAAACCTCCGGTTTATATAAACACCGGAGGGGGCTAGGGTTACACAGAGTCGGTTACAAGGGAGGAGATCTACATATCCGAATTGCTAAGCTTGCCTTCCATGCCAAGGAGAGTCCCATCCAGACACGGGATGAAGTCTTCAATCTTGTATCTTCAGAGTCCAACAGTCCGGCCAAAGGATACACTCCAGCTGTCCGAGGACCCCCAAATCAAGACTCCCTCACTTGGAGCTAGCCTGCGCTACTGTTACTTGAGTGCTACTGGTAATCTTTACCCCCACGCCACTACTAACTTTTGTAATTTTTTTGCGTTTTGGCTCTATATACATTTAAACAGATCCACCGTTTATACAATAACATGCATCTTCATTGAAAAGCAAGTGAGTCATCGATGAGCCAAAGTTATAAGAAGTCTCGACATGTCTCAAGTATCTCATCATCATCAATCATGGTCGAACACATGTCTCGAGGTAGTGTTACAAGTCATTACAAGTTCTCAATACATGCAACTACACGGTCACATACTCATGTTTCATCATCTATGTAGACTATGATATGACCGCATAGAAGATAAGAGCGATCACGATGATCAAAAGTGGTATTATGTAGTAGTTTTGCAAATGCGCTGGTTACGAATCCTGTTGTGCTATGAATCTCAAGTAACTAGCTTCGCTTCGCTCTGCTATCAAACCCTTTCGGCTTCCACGGAGAAGCCAGAGACTTGGATGTGACACTCTGGCCACTCATCATACGCACCCGGAACATGCCCTACATACACGGCATACCACTTCCTCGCCATCGTTGATCTATATACCTGTCAGAGATGCATATATATATATATATATATATATATATATATATATATATATATATATATCATGAAGCGAATTCAACGAAATAGTTATGAAATAGAAGCAACATATATAGTAAACGTACTTAACAAATTTCATTGTACCGAAAGTAATTAACTAGAGCGTGGCACCATACATCTAATAGTTTCGTCATACTGAGAGATTCGAAGTTTCGTCGTACAGAAAGTAACAAGTAACTAAACAGACACGTTGTTTTTAAGCAGTGCACTCTTCCCATCAGTCCATATCCGGAAGGGTGGACCCAAGCTTAGTGAAAGGCGTCATGTCCTGACGCTGTAGGGCAATGCATGTTTGGACGTTAGCTCGCGATATTGGGCCGCCGTAGAACATCCCATTCTCTTCGAGGACATCTTTCATGATGATGGACGCAATTTCCTGCTGGATCCGGTAGTAATCATTTTGAAGTTGATTATCTGGCACGACTCCAAAGGATTCGGCCCATCTCTGGATATGGGTATCGGATGAAGATTTCATGCAAAGTGATTGCACATCCCTTCTATACTCCATCATTAGATGGATGACGTAGAATCCATCATTCTGACTTCTTGCGGTTCTTTGGATGCAACAGAAGTCGATCTTTGTGGCGAAACAAAGCCCGACCTTTTTTTTTTTTTTTTTGCATTGGATGTAGCCACCCCGCATGCTGAAGCCCAGCATAGCTCTGTCCAGAACATACTTTATGTTTGTGTAATCTTTCTTTTGTATGTTCTTTGATGGTTCCAAATATAGAGCGTGGGAGTAACGCGGGTAAAGAACAATGAGAATGGCACGACTGCACCCCCCCCCCCCCCGCTGCGCAAAATACACGATCAAGTTAGCCTCCATGTGTGCAAATTAACTATTAAAATGCACGAAAGGATGTATGTGTTATAGTGCTATCCACGGATGACTTACCCGGGATGATAAGGTAGGATAATCATTTCTTTGCCCTTATTGCTGACCAACAAATCTTCGATGTACTGACTCGCATATTGACGGTTGGCGTCGTTGATTGACAACAAGCCCTCATGCATGTAGTATGGGTCCGCGACCGCAAGACCGGTGACTTGCTCTCTCCACGAGGATGTAGTTCATGTGCAGCGCATCTGGTGACGAACGTAAAATCGAGTGTCCTCATTTGAAACATCTGGAAGATGTAATCAAACATCAGGAAGAAGAGGTCCGCGAGGCATGTGTGGACGACATCTTGCAACTGCTCGGCATATGAACCGTATAAAGTGGGTATCCAGGATCATCTGAGGCAAGGAGGCTTCTCTCTGTCGAAAGCACATGGTCATGGGGTCTCCTGAGATCCCCTGTTATGGCAGCTAGTGTGTTCGTGGGAAACGACACCTATGGGATCACTGGAATCCCTTCTAAGGTTGCGGGGTAAGGGGATCATGAGAAGAGCGGGACTAGCAGACAACACAAAGGGATTTACCCAGGTTCAGGCTGCAAAGATGCGTAAAACCCTACGATCCTGATTTGGTGGATGTATTAAGTGTTCTTGAGCTCTTGAACTAGCTCTATGTGTTGTGAGGTTCCAAAGAGCCGAATCCTCCTTCTGTGTGCCATGGGCCTCCTTTTATAGGTGAAAGGGGCTACCACAGTGGCACACAGGAGGTGGAAAGTGCTACAGCGTCACGAGATTATCGCTGGTATTACGGGACAAAGCGCATTTAATGCGAGGCTTAGGTGTCCCTTCACTTTATCGGGGATGGGGGCGAAGCCCGTCCCGTCCGTCGCCGCTCCTCCAAGCTTAGGCACGCGCCCTGGCCAGCGATGCATGCGGTGCCATGTAGGCAGGCAGGCAGCTGAGGTGGCGCGATGGTGGAGCCTCCACGAAGGGATGCATGTTGCCACGCAGGTGCCTGCCCAGCTGGTTGGGTCGGCAGCTGCATGCGAACGGCGGTGGAGACTTGGCTGGTGGGGGCCTGACGGTGGCCCTGCTGGTGCGCTTGGTGAGGGCCTTGCCGGGTGGCCCGGCAAGGGTCTTGCCGGGTGGCCAAGGAAGGGTCTTGCCGTGGCGCGCAGGCGTCCCCGGCAAGGATCTTACTAGGGGTCTTGTGGGTTTCTTCGGTGAGGATGGCTGCCTTCGTATCCTCATTTGATCTTGACTATTCTCTGTCTTCACAGAGATCCGCATGCCACCACGGAGGTGCCTCCCGAGCCCCGTCCCAATGCATTTGTCGAGCGTTGATGGGCTCAAGGGTGGCTCACTCGGCTGGCATGGGCGAGCTGCCCCGGCAAGGGTCTTGGCGGGGAAACCTGCTTCGCCCATCTGTTCTTTGTGGCCTTGGTTCTTATCATTGCTTTGTTCGTCTTGTACCTTCGGCTTCTCTCCGGCTTCCCTTTCCCTGCCCTGTTATGCACGGCCGTGGCGGGAGGCTCTGACTGCCCGTGCACAAGTAAAGGGGTTAAAAGGAGAGCCCCTACTTTTGTACACCGACAGGAGCCCCCGGGCTGGGCCACACATAAGCGCAACACGTTGTTGGGCCTGGCCCAGAACGGTGCGCGGGCAGTTGGGGCGGATTTTTACCGCGGTAACTGCTCCGTTCGCTGCGCTTCTCCATGACCCGTGTTGAATGCGTGACGTGGGGGTCGTGTCGTGCATGACGGAAGCATGCTGGCATCATCCTGTGGTGGACAGTAAAGAGGCGGCTTGCGTGTCTCTTTGAGACCGCAGGGCCGTCTCCCATTTACTGCCCTCGCTTGGGAACCGTCGCGCCACGTTCGCAAGGAGCTGGAGACGGAGAAGCAGCTGCTGATGAACGAGACCGCCAACCTCAAGGACCACAAGGCGGGCGAGAAACACTGGCTCCAGCGCCTTGCCATTGTTGCAAACTCGGCCGCTGATTAGCTGGCCATTATGGGGATGCCGGAGATGAGGTACGCCCCGGAAGCGAGCCTGAGCCCCAATGCCAACCTGACTGTATATTTTGAGAAGGTCGTCGGTGCCCTGGGGCGGATCCACTCCAACCGGGTGGCCTCCCTTCCTGAGGAATCCCGGATACTCTGCTGGGGGACCATGACCAGGTTGCTCACCAAGATTGCGCACTGGCACCCAGACCTTGATTTCGAAGCTGTGCTGAAGAGCTTGCCGGAGGATGCTGACATCGTGGCGCTCAACGAGCGTATCCAGCCCATTCTCAGCCGCATCGACAAAATCAAGAGGGTGGAGGGCCAGCGTCGGGACTAGGCACCCTGTTCTCCATCACCGCTGCAGGTTCATGACCAAAACAATGCTATCTTTAGTTAGAACCGCGGCGGCAATTTGTGTAATATAACTCTGCAGTGCCCCTAAAACTATGCATGTTATTTTCCTATTCGATTTTCCTTTGTATGTTCGCCCCACGTCGATCGGGTAAGCTTGTCGGCACGTAAACCCAGCGCGGCGCTTTGAGGACGGATTCCCATTAGCCTGCCGGGTGTGCTTGTTGCCGGGCAAAGCACCTTACCGCCCTTGGCGCGGCCGCTCGACCTGTCGAGCTTGACTCGAGTCAGAACCGAGAGCGTTGCCGATGGCGAAAGGCTACCCTGCCGTTCTCGACGCGGCTGTTTGAACTGTTGAGCGGGTTCGAAACAGAACAAAGGCGTTGCTGATCGCATGAGGGGCCCGTCTGCGTACAGGCTCTCCATACATACTCCGAACCGTCCAGGATAATAACCTTATATTTAAAGAGAAAAACTTAAAGTTCAGCATGACTTAGCTCTCTCGTCACCGCCTCGGCGATGAAGAACAGCTAGGCCGACTGCTAGACCTGATTCTCACAATTGTGCCCCCTACCTGGTGCGCCAAAGATGTCGGTGGGAAACGACACCTATGGGATCACTGGAATCCCTTCTACGGTTGCGGGGCGTGGGGATCGTGAGAAGAGCGGGACTAGCAGACAATACAAAGGGATTTACCCAGGTTCGGGCCGCAAAGATGCGTAAAACACTACGATCCTGCTTTGGTGGATGTATTTAGTGTTCTTGAGCTCTTGAACTAGCTCTAGATGCTGTGAGGTTCCAAAGAGCCGAATCCTTCTTCCGTGTGCCATGGGCCTCCTTTTATAGGTGAAAGGGGCTGCCACAGTGGCACACGGGAGATGGAAAGTGCTATAGCGTCACGAGCTTATCGCTGGTATTACAGGACAAAGCACATTTAATGTGAGGCTTAGGTGTCCCTTCACTTTATCAGGGACGGGGGCGAAGCCCGTCCCGTCCGTCGCCGCCCCTCCAAGCTTCGACACGCGCATACGCCAGCGATGCATGCGGTGCCATGTAGGCAGGCAGGCAGCTGAGGTGGCGCGGTGGTGGAGCTTCCACGAAGGGCTGCATGTTGCCACGCAGGTGCCTTCCCAGCTGGTTGGGTCGGCAGCTGCATGCGAACGGCAGCGGAGACTTGGCTGGTGCGGGCCTGACGGTGGCCCTGCTGGTGCGCTTGGCGAGGGCCTTGCCGGGTGGCCTGGTAAGGGTCTTGCCGTGGCACACAGGCGTCCCGGGCAAGGATCTTGCCGGGGGTCTTGTGGGTTTCTTCGGTAAGGATGGCTGCCTTCCTATCCTCATTTGATCTTGACTATTCTTTGTCTTCACAAATCTCTACATGCCACCACGGAGGTGCCTCCCGAGCCCTGTCCCAATGCATTTGTGGAGCGTTGGTGGGCTCAAGGGTGGCTCACTCGGCTGGCGTGGGCGATCTGCCCCGGCAAGGATCTTGCCGGGAAAACCTACTTCGCCCATCTGTTCTTTGTGGCCTTGGTCCTTGTCGTTGCTTTGTTCGGCTTGTGCCTTCGGCTTCTCTTTGGGTTCCCTTTCCCTACCCTGTTATGCGCGGCCGTGGCGGGAGGCTCAGACTGCCCGTGCACAAGTAAAGGGGTCAAAAGTAGAGCCCCTACTTTTGTACACCGACATAGTGCATTCACCGGTACCATTGGCTCTCTCGCGACATGGATTAATGGCACATATTTCATCGGTACACTATCAACCTTGGTCGAAGGAGGCTGGCTGCTAGAACCAACATTGCCAGCTTCTCGCCGTCGGTCTCTTCCTCTGCTTCTTCTTGGTGGGCTTTGGTGCTGGTGGGTCTGTCAGACCCTCCCTGAGCACCACCCCTAGTGTTGTCGGGCTCAGCATTGGACGACTCTGGCTAATTATTTGAGCTTGGGTGGAGCCGGCATATGGAGGCCTGTCCTGCGTGGATTGCATGAACAAATACTTCTTGCACTCCCGAGGACGTTCCGGCTCTGGTACATGCATCTCATATTCATATGGTTGACTCATTGTTACTTCGTTGTCAAAGGCAGTATTGAGATACTTGAGAGGGTCATCAGCCTCCTCCATGTCATGATGCATATCCTCTTGCATGGGGCAGATGGCATCATCTGCCGGAATGGTTGGCCCTCCTTCCTCATGTCTCTCGATCTCAGCAAGCACCACAGATGATGGTTGTACTTGTGTAGGTGGTGTTGTGGTCATACCTTCCTGAGGTCCCATTAGTGTGCTCCCGGCAACCTCGTGTAACGCCCTCGATGCGGCTATATCTCCCACGTGTCGAGGCACGACTTAGAGGCATAACCGCATTGAAAGCAATGTCGCAAGTGAGGTAATCTTCACACAACCCATGTAATAAATAAGGGAAGAGATACATAGTTTGCTTACAGTCGCCACTTCACACAATACATAAATAAACAACCATCATTCAGAGTACACTCAAGGTCCGGCTACGGAACCAAAATAAAGAAGATACCCCAAATGCTACACGGATCCCCGATCGTCCCAAGCTGAGCACCACTACTGATCATCTGGAAAAGACACATAGTAACGACCACGTTCCTCGTCGAACTCCCACTTGAGTTCGGTTGAGTCACCTGCACTGGCATCGTCGGAACCTGCAACTGTTTTGGAAGTATCTGTGAGTCACGGGGACTCAGCAATCTCACACCTGCGAGATCAAGACTATTTAAGCTTATAGGAAGGACTGAGTAATAAAGTGGAGCTGCAGCAAGCGACTAGCATATATGGTGGCTACTTCAAAAAGAGAGCGAGAAGAGAAGCAAAGCGCGGACGTGAAGCTAGTAGCGATCAAGAAGTGATCTGAACTACTTACGCCGACATAACTCCAACACCGTGTTCACCTCCCGGACTCACGAGAAGAGACCATCACGGTTACACACGCGGTTGATGTGTATTTTATTTGAGGTCAACTTCGGGTTTTCTACAACGGACATTAACAAATTCCCATCTGCCTCATAACGCGGGCACGGCTTTGAAAGATATTACCCTGCAGGGGTGTCCCAACTTAGCCCATTATAAGCTCTCACGGTCAACGAACGATATTCCTTCTACCGGGAAGACCCGATCAATCTCGGAATCCCGGACTACAAGACATTTCGACAGCAATAAGACAAGACCAGCAAAGCCGCCCGATTGTGCCGACAAATCCCGATAGGAGCTGCACATATCTCGTTCTCATGTCACATCCGGATAAGTCAAGCTACGAGTAAAACCTAGCCTCGAGTTTCCCGTGGTGGCCCAAGTTGCTCGGTTCGGGCCAGCACTTTCGAAGGAGCACTGGTCGGGGGGTTAAAATAAAGATGACCCTCGGGTCGCGAAAACCGGGGAAAAAAGGCTTAGGTGGCAAATGGTAAAACCAATGTTGGGCCTTGCTGGAGGAGTCTTATTCAAAGCGAACTGTCAAGGGGGTCCCATAAATCACCCAACCGTGTAAGGAACGCGAAAATCAAGGAACATAACACCGATATGACGGAAACTAGGGTGGCAAGAGTGGAACAAAACACCAGGCATAAGGCCGAGCCTTCCACCCTTTACCAAGTATATAGATGTATTAATTTTAGCAGATATATATATATTGTGATATCCCCAACAAGTAAACATGTTCCGATCGGGAACAACATCTCCATGTTCCAACAAGGAACAAACTTCAACTTCACCTGCAACTAACAACGCTATAAGAGGGGCTGAGCAAAGCGGTAACATAGCCAATCAACGGTTTGCTAGGAAAGGATGGTTAGGGGCTGACATGGCAATATGGGTGGCATGATATAGCAAGTGGTAGGCATGGCAGCATAGGCATAGCAAAAGAGCGAGCATCTAGCATAGCAAAGATAGAAGTGATTTCGAGGGTATGGTCATCTTGCCTGCAATGTTCTCAGAGTTGTCGAAAGCTTGATCCTCGTAAGCGTTCTCAATAGGTTCCTCGTTCGCGTACTCGTCTCCCGGCTCTACCCAAAGCAACAACACAAACAAAGGAACCGCAATAAATCACGGTGCAATGCACAATCAACATGATGCAAAACATGGCATGATATGCGGGATGTGATATGCAATGCGTATGTGCGCTCCGGAAGGAAAATGATGAACCAGGCATCAACTTGGCAAACCAAGTATGCCACTGGAAATATGAGATGATTTCGGTTGAAATCGATATAAAGATCACCGGAATCGGATGCACGGTTTGCAAATGACAAGCAAAACAAGAATGGCACAAATCTGCCATTAACAGCATGATGCCACTTAGCAAGCAACAAATAATTAAGCTACTGCACCCAAACGTATCAACAAAGTACATGGCAGTGATCTACACAAGATGCTTGACAAAAGATGAGCACTGAGCTTTGGCTAAATCACATCATAACAGGTTCAAACAAGCATGGCAAAAGTGCACAAAATGTCAGGCTGGACATGGCAAAAACAGCATCAGGTTGCAATGTTCAGAGCAGCAAAACTACATGCTACAGGAACTTAAAGTAGCAAAACAAGGCATGGCACTAATCTACTCAAAGCATAGAACAAAAGTCCCTTACTGACCATAAGCCAAAAGGATCAGAAAATATAGTAACACTCATGTCAATATTGAAAGTTTCGTTAACAGATTCAGCAACATGGCATGTCAAAAACTGATAACAAGTAGGCATGTTTAAGAGCTCGATGCACTCGCTACAGAGCCTTATATGATAAACTAAGCATACATACATCAAGAAGACATGGCATAGAAGACATACATGGCAAGAACAATAACATAGCATACATGGATCAACCACAACAACCTTGGCAAAATTGAATAACATGTAAACAATCTGCCAGGAAACATTTATAGCAAAAGTAGAGCTCGATTGACTCAAGCTATGACACTCCATAATTGCAAACAAGGACATGGATGGATAGAGCAAGACATGTTTAACAAAACATCCTTACTGAAGTATCTCAAAATATGCATAGATATCTCGGTAGCATCAAGTTAACATGGCATCAAAATATCAGCAAAACAGAGCTGATAACAGCAACATCAGGACACCTACTTTGCATGCTTGTGCTAGTCACCACATAGATCACAAAAATACATGGCATACACCCCTGGAAAGATGGCATGGCATATTACAAAACACATGTAGGACTCCAATTCATAGGGTGCACACATCAATCACGGCAAAAATAACAAAAGTGCAAGTTCTGTTGCGAAACAGAAACTAACATCACATAGCGTCCTTCCAACAGCATTTCGGGCATCAAGATGAGCTCAAAAGAAAATGATGCAATGAGATGAAATGATCTACTCTTCGAGGCGAACATTTTGACATATTATACGCGCAAAATGGATCTACAGATGCAAAGATATACTCGGTTGGAAATGCAACAAAATAACACTAGATGCAAAATAACTTAGAAAAAATTAGGAGGGGGAGAAGTCAACGGGAGCACGTGGCCCGAGGCCGGATCGGATCGGGCCGGGCGATGGAGGAGCTCGCCGGGGTTGGGGACGCCGGCCGGAGGGGCGGCGGTTGCCGGCGGCGACGGCGGCGGCGGCGGGGCGGGCATGGCGGGCGGCGAAATATGTGGCGCCAATGAGAGGCGCGCGCCGGGCGGCGGAGGGCGGAGCGGGCGCTGCCGGGCTCGCGGGCGGCGGTGAGCGGGCGGGCGGAGGCGGCGGAGCGGCCCGGATCGGCCCGGGCGGGCGGCCGTGGCTCATGCATGGCGGCGGCGGCGGCGCACGTGACCCCGACATGTGGGCGGCGGCGCTGAGGTGTCCGGGCGGGCGGCGGACGTGTCCGCGCAAGGACGGTTTTCTAGGGTTTCGGGAGGAAGATCCGGGATTGGAATGGGGAGGTGTTTAAATAGGCATAGAGGGAGCTAGGAGAGTCCAAATGAGGTGTAGTTTTCGCCCGCACGATCGTGATCGAACGACGGAGAGCATGGGAGTGACTTAGATGGGTTATTGGGCTGTTTTTGAGGGGTGTTGGGCTGCAACTTGAAAGAGGCCTTTGCGAGAGTGCGGTTAACCGTTGGAGTACCAAACGAGCTCCAAATGACCCGAAACTTGACCGGTGGTCTACGGGTGGTATACCAAGGCCACTAGACAAACCTCGGTCCATTTCGAGAAGGTTTAGTACCCTTTACGGAAAAAGCGTAAAAGGGGCGCCCGGGGAGATAGGAGTGTCGGATTGCAAAAGCGGACAACGGGAAAAATGCTCGGAATCATGAGATGAACACGTATGCAAATCACGATGCACATGGTGACATGATATGAAATGCATGACATGGACAAAATGCAAAATGAAGAAAACCCAACCACGGAGGGAATATCATATCACAATGCCGAAAATGGCAAGAGTTGGAGTTACAAATATGGAAAGTTACATCCGGGGTGTTACAACACTCCACCACTACAAGAGGATCTCGTCCCGAGATCTAGGACTGAAAGAACTCCGGATATTCAGAACGGAGGTGATCCTCGCGCTCCCAGGTAGCTTCTCGGTCGGAATGGTGTGACCACTTCACTTTCAGGAATTTGATTGACTTGTTGCGAGTCTTGCGCTCGGTTTCTTCGAGAATAGCAACGGGTGCTCATGATAAGAGAGATCTTCTTGAAGGTCAATCTCTTGAAGTTGATAGTGCGTTCAGGAGTCTTGAAGCACTTGCGAAGCTGTGACACGTGAAACACATCGTGCACGTTTGCAAAGTTGGATGGAAGCTCAAGTTGATAGGCGAGATCGCCTCTTTTGCCAATTATCTTGAAAGGACCCACGTATCTAGGGGCAAGCTTCCCTTTGATACCGGCGGCGAGTGCCTTTCATTGGAGAGACGCGGAGGTAGACATGGTCTCCGATTTAAAAACCACATCACGGTGCTTATCATCATAATAGCTCTTCCGCGGCGATTGCGCGGCTTTGAGATTCTCACGAATGACTTGGCACATTTCTTACATACGTGATCAAGTCATTGCCAAGAAGTTGGCGTTCACCTGTCTCGAGACCAATTGAGAGGAGTACGGCACTTTACGCCATAGAGAATTTCGAATGGGGCCTTGCCGAACTCGCTTGGAAGCTGTTGTTGTAGGAGAACTTCGGCATATGGAAGACAATCTTCCCACTTCATACCGAAGGAAATGACACAAGCCACGAGCATATCTTCAAGGATTTGATTAACTCGCTCGACTTGGCCACTTGTTTGAGGATGGAAAGCTGTCTTTGAAACGAATGTTGGTGCCCATGGCCTTACGAAAAGAATCCCAAAACTTGGAGGTAAAGATGCTGCCACGGTCTGAAGAGATCAATTGTGGAATGCCGTGCAAGGAGACAATCCTCGGAGGTGTATAGCTCGCCAACCGAGCTGCTGTGATGGATTCTTTGATAGGAAGAAAATGAGCCACTTTCGTAAGCTTGTCTATGACAACGAAGATAGCATCATTTCCACGCTTGGACTTTGGAAAGCCGATCCACGAAGTCCATTTCGATATGATCAAACTTCCATTACGGAATAGCAAGAGGTTGGAGGAGACCAGCTGGTCTTTGGTTTTCTGCTTTCACCCTTCTGCAGACATCACATTCATTCACGAATTGAGCAATTTCTCGCTTCATTCGAGTCCACCAATATGATTGCTTGAGATCATGGTACATCTTCGTACTTCCAGGATGAATGGATAGAAGCGAATTGTGAGCCTCGTTCATAATGACTTTTCGTAGATCACCCTTAGGAACCACAATCCGGTCCTCAAAGAAAAGAGTGTCCTTGTCATCGACGTGGAAGCACTTGTACTTGGAAATGCCCTTGTCGATACCACGTTTCACCTTTTTCACCATGGTATCCGAAGTTGAGCCTCACGAATCTGATCTTCCAAAGTAGGAGAGACTATGAGGTTGGCAAGAAAGCCTTGAGGAACAACTTGAAGATTCAGCTTATGGAAAGCTTCACAGAGATCCGGTTGAAAGGGCTTGAGGATTAGACTATTGCAGTAAGCCTTCCTGCTCAAAGCATCTGCAATGACATTGGCCTTGCCGGAGTATATTCAATACTTGGGTTGTACTCTTGAATCATTTCGACCCATCGAGTCTGCACGAGGTTGAGGTTGGGCTGAGTGAAGATGTACTTGAGACTCTTGTGATCGGTGAAAATGTCCACTTTCCTTCCCAACAAGAGATGTCTCCACGTTATCAATGCATGGACAATCGCCGCCAACTCAAGATCGTGAGTGGGGTAGTTCTTCTCGTTGGGCTTCAACTGGCGAGAGGTATAAGCCACAACTCTCTTCTCTTGCATTAACACAGCACCGAGACCTTGAAGAGAAGCATCACAGAAAACTTCAAATGGCTTGGATTCATCAGGAGGAGTCAAGACAGGAGCTGTGACGAGTTTCTCTTTGAGGGTATTGAAAGCAACGTCACAATCAGGAGACCAGACATACTTCACATGCTTCTGGAGGAGGTTGGAAAGAGGCTTTGCAATCTTGGAGAAGTTCTCAACGAATCTTCGGCAATAGCTTGCAAGACCAAGAAAATCATGGAGCTGCTTGACGATTAGAGGAGGTTCCCAATTCACAATTGCGGACACCTTCTTGGGATTAACAGCGATGCCCTTGGCGGAGATGATATGACCAAGATAAAGCACTTCATCAAGCCAAAATTCACATTTGGAGAACTTCGCATAGAATTGATACTCTACGAGCTTGTCTAGCACCAATCGCAAATGTTTGGCATGATCCTTCTTATTCTTGGAGAAGACCAAAATATCATCAAGATAGACCAAGACGAATTCATTGGTGTAGGGGTTGAAAATGAAGTTCATCATCCGAGAGAATGTTGGAGGAGCATTGACGAGGCGAAAGACATGACAGTATATTCATAAGAACCAAAGCTTGTTACGAATCTTGTCTTGGGAATATCTTGTTCACGAATGCGAATCTGATGATACCCCATCTGAAGGTCAAGCTTAGAGAACACCGTAGCACCTTTGAGTTGCTCGAAAAGCTCATTGATGTTGGGAAGTGGATACTTGTTCTTGATTGTCTTCTTATTCAATGGACGGTAATCGACGCAAAGTCGGTCCGTGCCATCCTTCTTCTGGACAAAAAGAACACCACAACCCCAAGGAGATTAAACCGATCTGATCGAACCCAGACGCTCTTGTTCATCGAGCTGCTTCTTCAATTCCTTTAGCTCATTAGGTCCAAGCTTGTATGGACGCTTGCAAACGGGTTCAGTGCCGTGCTCAAGATCGATATGAACTCAAGCTGGCCGATGAGGAGGCATACCGGAAGCTCTTCCGGAAAGACATCTTGGTACTCACACACGATGGAATCGAGAGATAGCATTCAGTTCGCCCTTCTCATTGAGAGAAAACAACCGAATGGTTTCATCACGAAGCGGCATAGATGATCACATCATTAGAAGAGTGAGTCAATTGAATTTCCCTGGCAGCACAATCAAGCTGAGCTTTGTGCTGAGAAAGCCAGTCCATTCCGAGAATAAGATCAATATCCGAGTCACCAAGAACAATTGGTTTAGCCAGAAATCTATAATCACCCATCTTGATTGTGGTATCCGGAACCACCAAACTGGAGCTCAACCGTTTACCCGGAGAAACGACATCCATGGGTTTACCCAAATGAGAGGAAGTGAATTCATGCTTGGAAAAAACGGTCTTGACATGAAACAATGCGATGCACCAAAGATCAAATAAGACTTTTGCAGGAATATCATTAATCGGAAGATTACCCATTATCACATCAAGAGATTCCTCCGCTTGCTGCATTCATCATATTCACCTTGGCATGCTTTGGATTATGCTTGACCAACTGCATTGCGGGAAGATTTCACAGGAGGAGGAGGCGGAAGGCGCCTCTGGTTGAAGCATTTGTTCGCATAGTGACCTTCTGCCGACATTTGTTGCAAGTCACCTCGAGAGAGCGGACGGTGGTAAGGAGCACTTGACCTTGGAGCTTGAGAATTAGACTTGTTCGATAGCTTGGGTTGGGTGGGTGGGAAGATCCACGGCCACCTGAGTTCTTCTGGCGATAAAGGGCGGAACGGAGGAGGAGGAAGGTAAAACTTCTGCTTAGCTGCCACTTGAGAGGAAGAAGAAGACTGAACTGCATCCCTGATTCTCTTCTTAGAAGCCTCACATTTGAGCTGGGCAGCTTCTTGCTTGAGCCATGTTGTAGAAATCATCATACTTAATCGGCTCAAAAAGCACAAGAGCTAATTGCAGATCTTCTCTCGGACCACCTCTGAATTGATAGATCATACTCTTTTCATCGTGAACGTCTTGCTTAGCAAAACGAACGAGCTTACGGAACTGGATATTGTATTGATAGAGCAGACATGTTGCCCTGCTTGAGATTGCGGAACTCCTCACGCTTGCTCTCAACAACACTTTTCGGAATGTGGTGAGCTCACGAAATCACGGGCGAACTCATCCTGTAATGAAACGACCTCCTCTGGAATCTTTGTATTCTTGGTACCACTCAGCAGCTTGATCCTTGAGTTGAAACGATGCAAACTTGACAAAGTCCTCGTGTCCGACATTGCTACAATCAAAGTGCTTGCAGATGTCCACAAGCCAATCGTCCGGCGTCGTGGCCTCGGCTACGTAAACTGAAAGACTTCGGCTGATTAGCGAGGAACTGACTGAGAGTAGCAAAATGCGGCTGATTGTTGCCTTGACCTTGATTTCCTTGATTGCCTTGCCCCTGAGTACGTTCTTGCAAGAGCTGCAAAATCATCTGAGCATTGGCATTGGTGGCTGCCATGATAGCTTGCCATGCCTCTGGAGGCGGAGGTGGAGGTGGAGGTGGAGGGTTCGATCGATCCCCATCATTGCGATCCGGATTCAGACGCGTTGGCGGAGCCATCCTGGAGAGGGTGACATCCGTTAGTCCTTTGATAGACAAATAGTCAAGTAGAATCAACGGATAGAAATTGCAACATATAGTCTTCACAATAAACATTCGAACAAGAATGAACGAATGAATTCCAAAGTTAATCATCACAAGTCCATTAAGGTGAGAAGCCACTTAGATAAAGATATGGAAACAACATCTGTCTTAGAAACAAATCGAGTATCACAACTGAAAACAAAAGGTTGGCTTCTAGAATGAGCCGGAACAAACACATGATAGAGATTTACGCCCAAAGTGTTCGTGGTGGGGCCCACACGGACCACGATGTATAGCAAATCACGAATGACTAACAAGACGTCCCCGAATCAGCATAGCCAAGGATTCTTTAAGACGCCTCGCGACCTATGTTTTTCGACCGTGAATGGGCGGACCACTAGACATTTGAACCCAATCTCAAATCATACATCTGTCGGAAAGAAATCCTGTAAGCTACTAGAATTCCCACCTATAAACTCCCGAAACTTTCTGGTTATGCAATCTGGTATTGGGGATACAAGGGACACAAAATATATCACCCAAACTAACAATACCTAGATCCATTGTATCCATCCGTCAACACATAACCAAGAAATCCTCGGAAATCGTGGTACCTCGACCTTGAAAAACATCCGTTATACAAGTCATGGCAATACTCCCTTTTCGCCTCGATCTTTGGGCTATCAGGGTTATCTCACCAACAAGCGCACAAAAGAGATTTCGATGTCGGCAAAACTCAGGTATTCGAATCGCAACGATAAAATTGTGACGACAACACCTCGGAGCTCAACTCCCGTGGACACCGCCACAACCCCTAAATGTCAGGAGGCACCAAGAACAATGTTCTCGTCACAAAACCATCGGAACGATTCCAAGATACCCATGTGATCCTAAAAAAAAATTTAGTGAAATTTGAGGAGATAAGAGTCAAAACACTACGTCAGGATACCTCACAGAGCGACGAAGGGACTGGGAAGTAAAAAGAATCCTACTCTCCGATATATATAATCCTAAGACTCAGAACATTTTCCATTCTAGACTCAACAACGTCGACAAACAATCAAGTAGGGGCTCCTAAGTCGGGAAGGCTCGATTACCAACTTGTAACGCCCTCGATGCGGCTATATCTCCCACGTGTCGAGGCACGACTTAGAGGCATAACCGCATTGAAAGCAATGTCGCAAGTGAGGTAATCTTCACACAACCCATGTAATAAATAAGGGAAAGAGATACATAGTTGGCTTACAGTCGCCACTTCACACAATACATAAATAAACAACCATCATTCATAGTACACTCAAGGTCCGACTACGGAACCAAAATAAAGAAGATACCCCAAATGCTACACAGATCCCCGATCGTCCCAACTGGGCACCACTACTGATCATCTGGAAAAGACACATAGTAACGACCACGTTCCTCGTCGAACTCCCACTTGAGTTCGGTTGAGTCACCTGCACTGGCATCGTCGGAACCTGCAACTGTTTTGGAAGTATCTGTGAGTCATGGGGACTCAACAATCTCACACCCGCGAGATCAAGACTATTTAAGCTTATAGGAAGGACTGAGTAATAAAGTGGAGCTGCAGCAAGCGACTAGCATATATGGTGGCTACTTCGCAAAAGAGAGCGAGAAGAGAAGCAAAGCGCGGACGTGAAGCTAGTAGCGATCAAGAAGTGATCTGAACTACTTACGCCGGACATAACTCCAACACCGTGTTCACCTCCCGGACTCCGCCGAGAAGAGACCATCACGGTTACACACGCGTTGATGTGTATTTTATTTGAGGTCAACTTCGGGTTTTCTACAACCGGACATTAACAAATTCCCATCTGCCTCATAACCATGGGCACGGCTTTGAAAGATATTACCTCAGGGGTGTCCCAACTTAGCCCATTATAAGCTCTCACGGTCAACGAAGGATATTCCTTCTACCGAAGACCCGATCAATCTCGGAATCCCGGACTACAAGACATTTCGACGGCAATAAAACAAGACCAGCAAAGCCGCCCGATTGTGCCGACAAATCCCGATAGGAGCTGCACATATCTCGTTCTCGTGGCACATCCGGATAAGTCAAGCTACGAGTAAAACCAAGCCTCGAAGTTTCCCGTGGTGGCCCGCAGTTGCTCGGTTCGGGCCAAGACTCGAAGGAGCACCGGTCCGGGGTTAAAATAAAGATGACCCTCGGGCTCGCGAAAACCCGGGGAAAAAGGCTTAGGTGGCAAATGGTAAAACCAATGTTGGGCCTTCTTTGGAGGAGTCTTATTCAAAGCGAACTGTCAAGGGGTCCCATAAATCACCCAACCGTAAGGAACTCGAAAATCAAGGAACATAACACCGATATGACGGAAACTAGGGTGGCAAGAGTGGAACAAAACACCAGGCATAAGGCCGAGCCTTCCACCCTTTACCAAGTATATAGATGTATTAATTTTAGCAGATATATATATATATATTGTGATATCCCCAACAAGTAAACATGTTCCGATCGGGAACAACATCTCCATGTTCCAACAAGGAACAAACTTCAACTTCACCTGCAACTAACAACGCTATAAGAGGGCCGAGCAAAGCGGTAACATAGCCAATCAACGGTTTGCTAGGAAAGGATGGTTACGGGATGACATGGCAATATGGGTGGCATGATATAGCAAGTGGTAGGCATGGCAGCATAGGCATAGCAAAAGAGCGAGCATCTAGCATAGCAAAGATAGAAGTGATTTCGAGGGTATGGTCATCTTGCCTGCAATGTTCTCAGAGTTGTCGAAAGCTTGATCCTCGTAAGCGTTCTCAACAGGTTCCTCGTTCGCGTACTCGTCTCCCGGCTCTACCCAAAGCAACAACACAAACAAAGGAACCACAATAAATCACGGTGCAATGAACAATCAACATGATGCAAAACATGGCATGATATGCGGGATGTGATATGCAATGCGTAAAGCGCTCCGGAAGGAAAATGATGAACCAGGCATCAACTTGGCAAACCAAGTATGCCACTGGAAAGATGAGATGATTTCGGTTGAAATCGATATAAAGATCACCGGAATCGGATGCACGGTTTGCAAATGACAAGCAAAACAAGAATGGCACAAATCTGCCATTAACAGCATGATGCCACTTAGCAAGCAACAAATAATTAAGCTACTGCACCCAAACGTATCAAAAAAGTAAATGGCAGTGATCTACACAAGATGCTTGACAAAAGATGAGCACTGAGCTTCGGCTAAATCACATCATAACAGGTTCAAACAAGCATGGCAAAAGTGCACAAAATGTCAGGCTGGACATGGCAAAAACAGCATCAGGTTGCAATGTTCAGAGCAGCAAAACTGCATGCTACAGGAACTTAAAGTAGCAAAACAAGGCATGGCACGAATATAATCAAAGCATAGAACAAAAGTCCCTTACTGACCATAAGCCAAAAGGATCAGAAAATATAGTAACACTCATGTCAATATTGAAAGTTCCGTTAACAGATTCAGCAACATGGCATGTCAAAAACTGATAACAAGTAGGCATGTTTAAGAGCTCGATGCACTCGCTAAAGAGCCTTACATGATAAACTAAGCATACATACATCAAGAAGACATGGCATAGAAGACATACATGGCAAGAACAATAACATAGCATACATGGATCAACCACAACAACCTTGGCAAAATTGAATAACATGTAAACAATCTGCCAGGAAACATTTTATAGCAAAAGTAGAGCTCGATTGACTCAAGCTATGACACTCCATAATTGCAAACAAGGACATGGATGGATAGAGCAAGACATGTTTAACAAAACATCCTTACTGAAGTATCTCAAAATATGCATAGATATCTCGGTAGCATCAAGTTAACATGGCATCAAAATATCAGCAAAACAGAGCTGATAACAGCAACATCAGGACACCTACTTTGCATGCTTGTGCTAGTCACCACAAAGATCACAAAAATACATGGCATACACCCCTGGAAAGATGGCATGGCATATTAGAAAACACATGTAGGACTCCAATTCATAGGGTGCACACATCAATCATGGCAAAAATAACAATAGTGCAAGTTCTGTTGCGAAACAGAAACTAACATCACATAGCATCCTTCCAACAGCATTTCGGGCATCAAGATGAGCTCAAAAGAAAATGATGCAATGAGATGAAATGATCTACTCTTCAAGAAGAACATTTTGACATATTATACGCGCAAAATGGATCTACAGATGCAAAGATATACTCGGTTGAAAATGCAACAAAATAACACTAGATGCAAAATGACAGAGAAAAATTAGGAGGGGGAGAAGTCAACGGGAGCACGTGGCCCGAGGCCGGATCGGATCGGGCCGGGCGGTGGAGGAGCTCGCCGGGTTGGGGACGCCGCCGAGGGCGGCGGCGGTTGCCGGCGGCGACGCCACGGGCGGCGGGCGGGGGCGCATGGCGGCGGCGAAGCCATGGCGGGCGCCGGCGGAGAGGCGGCGCCGGTGGCGGGCGGAGCGGGCATCGCCCGCCCGCGCGGGCGGCGGCGAAGGGGCGGGCGGAGGCGGCGGAGCGGCTGGATCGGCCCGGGCGGGCGGCCGTGGCTCGGGGCCAAGGGCGGCGCGGCGGCGGCCACGTGGCGGCCCCCGATTGGCGCGGGGCGGCGGCGCGAGGTGTCCGGCGCGCGCGGGGACGGTTTTCTAGGGTTTCGGGGAGGAAGATCCGGGATTGGAATGGGGAGGTGTTTAAATAGGCATAGAGGGAGCTAGGAGAGTCCAAATGAGGTGTAGTTTTACCACACGATCGTGATCGAACGACGGAGAGCATGGGAGTGACTTAGATGGGTTATTGGGCTGTTTTGGAGGGGTGTTGGGCTGCAACTTGAAAGAGGCCTTTGCGAGAGTGCGGTTAACCGTTGGAGTACCAAACGAGCTCCAAATGACCCGAAACTCGACCGGTGGTCTACGGGTGGTATACCAAGGCCACTAGACAAACCTCGGTCCATTTCGAGAAGGTTTAGTACCCGCACACGGAAAAACGTAAAAGGGGCCGCCGGGGGAGATAGGAGTGTCGGATTGCAAAACGGACAACGGGAAAAATGCTCGGAATCATGAGATGAACACGTATGCAAATGCGATGCACATGGTGACACGATATGAAATGCATGACATGGACAAAATGCAAAATAAAGAAAAACCCAACCACGGAGGGAATATCATATCACAATGCCGAAAATGGCAAGAGTTGGAGTTACAAATATGGAAAGTTACATCCGGGGTGTTACACCTCGACACGAAGAAGATTTTTCGGCCACAGGATCGACCAATTTTTGCATTGGCCAAGCTGCATGGGGGTCTCGTCATCCTCTCCATCGGTTTGTATCGGACAAGGGAAACCCTCGTAGCCTGCTTTCACACTCGCCACGGAGACCCTTAAGGCGTTATCAGGCATCTGCCGGCGGTGGAACAATCGATCCTTAGGCTTCACTATAGTACCCTTCCCCACATCCACCAACCCGCCCTTCATGTGGTAAAGGAGGGTGCACAGAGTAGACTGGGCCTAGAAAGACATATACGTGCGGCGTCAGAGATCCAAAAAGAATGGCAACTGAAGATTAATTAATTAGTTGAGTTCATGAAGGTGCGACGCGTATTTACCGTGAGGGCGTCTAGCTCAGCCAATGTCGACGGCCGAACATTCAAGACAGAGACCGAGCTAGGGCTGCTGTGAGAGCTAGGTGCAGGAGCAGGTGCTGGAGGAGGTGTGGGTGCAGTTGCCATACTAGGTATGGGTATGGGTGCGGTGTTCATTGAGTTGCTCCCGTTGAAGCTGGGCATGGGAAAATCACTTGGTAGCGCGTTTGGATTTTGTTGCACCCATGTGACCACAGTTGAAATTAAGGTTGTAAAGGGAGCCACCATATCGTCTCTACATGCAGCGATTATCTCAGCTTTGGTCTCAGCTTTTGCTTTGTCCATCGCCCGCGCCACCTTCTTGTCGATAGTCACTTGACTGAACTTCTTTCTATGTCTTTTGGCCTCGGGGTCCTTGTTATAATAGTACTTCCACGTGGCGCCATCCCCGGTGTCGTGCACACGTCCATAATGCGGCCGCTGACCGGGCGGGTGTCCCATCATTATGTTCATGGCCCGGTTGAAAGGAGTGTCCCACTTGTACTTCACCAACGACTGAGTCGACGAGTCGCTTTGGTCCGCAAGCTTGTGTTGCTCTCTCTGCAAAATGGACCGTGAATCATTTACGAATGCGACTAGAATGTAGTAGACTTCTTTGATTAGAAGCTAATATGTAAGGTGGTAAAAGGGTAATTACCAGTAATCTCATGAATTTCCTAGTCGGCCCGTCGGTGAAAAAAAATCTTTTTTTGGGGTCCCACGAGAATCGGGCCCTGATGAATTCGTGCTCCTGCTGGTCCGTGAACTCAACCCATGGGTCTGGGATCCCGTGACGTTCACGTTCTGCGTCCTCCTTAGCCCACATGGGCCTCTTTCCCGTGTAACCACGACTTCCAAGGCAGGGTTCCCCATGTTCTTTGCCTGCAGCTGCTTGCCTCTCTCCAACCTGACCTTGGCAGCTTCTTCATTGCAAGTCTCCTTTAACTTTTCAAAGTCCTCTATCGTAATTTTTGGATTATCTGCAACAATCTCGGCGTAGGTTTCATGGTCTACTTCAATCACCCTTTTCACCCTAGTTTTCCAAGCGCTCAATGCGTTGCTAAACTTCCCTAGGGCTTTGTTGTTGATTTTTTTCATGGCATCATCATCCCATGAGTCGACATCGTCATTCCGACCGGGGAACAGGAATCTTGCATGCAACTTACTTAGGAGCAGCTTCTTCAAATTTCCATTCTTCCGTATTTTCGTGGTGTTGATGTTAGCTATATCTCGTAGGATGCATGCTAGTTGGTTGCCGTAACACGCTGCCACTTCCCGCGGCTCTATTGGCTCGAACTCGCCAGGGTTCACCGCCGTGACCACCAGTCTTCTGGTGTCGAGCTCATTTCAGCGTCGTGTCCTCTTTTCCTTCTTTCCCTCACTGGCTTGGGAGGTCCCACCTTCCGTGTTGTAGTTTGGAACATCATCAGCGCCAGTCTCAGTGTCGGTGTCATTGGTGGCATCAGTGTCGGCGCAGGCGCCACCACCGTCGTCATCCGTCATGACAAGGGGGTCGTAACACCCAGCTTGTTGTCTCTCCTGATCCACCAGAAAGTCGAGGTAGGCGTGTGCTCGACCTAATTGGGACTGAGAACCTCCGGCCTCATCGGTGTCGGTCATGTTTCCTAGGGTTCAATGTTGTAGTTGTTTAATTATAAAGCTTTATGCAATAAAGTGAATAATGAAAAAAAAGTGACCTTTGTTTTGCAGGAAATGTCACTTCATTACCGTCGCGACAAATCTCGAGCACTCGATATGTACAACTTTCTAGCACAAGTCATGCCAAAATTCACAGAAAATTTCGGCATGACCTTTGCTAGAAGGTGCACATATAGAGCACCTAAAATTTACCGGAATGGAAATGAATCAACATTTCCGACAAAACATAGGTCACTTCCAATCGGTTTCCCTGCAAATGACAATAAGCACTATGTGCTGAAGTAGCATTTCACTAACATACTCATCTGCATGTCAAGTGAGACATAACAACAGAGACCATAAATGTTCAGGGTTACATATGAAGCATGTTGAGTAATGTTGTTGCTTATTCAGAGTAAAAAAGGTACCCCCACAGAAAACTTAAATAGATTGTGCTACACAGAACCATGAGCTGCCCATTTAACAAGAAGTGTACAGGAACAAACCATGAGCTATCGGCTAGGTCTATTCAATTAATTGCCTTCTCAATAAGTGAACAGTATTGATAACCATTGATATTGGTGGCATATCACAAACACTATGTCTTTATGCAATGAGGATGGCCTGATCTACTAGCACTGCTTTGTGTAACACGAGAACACGGAATCAACACGAGAACATTCATAAAACTACTAAGTGATTGAGAGCAGAGCAAGCTGACTATAACAAATTAAACATAAGCAAATTTTATGGTCTCTGCTAGTAGATCACCACACAACAAAGCTTATTTTCATTTTCAAAATGGACATCAACATAAGCTAATTTTCATTTTCAGTTAAAAATCCTCATTTTCAGAATGGACATCAACTACAAAATCCTGAATTTCAATTTCATTTACTTTTTATTTTGCCACATGAACTACAAATGGAAATCAACTACAAATTTTAAAAACCTCAAATGTACAGCAAATACAAATTTAAAAATCCTCAATTTCATTTTCATTTACTTTTTTTTGCCTCATGAACTACAAATTTAAAAAACTTCAAATGGACAGCAACATAAGCTAACAAATGCTACAGCTCATGAACTCAATTTGGACACCCTACGTAGAAAAAATTAGCCCTAACTAAAGAACAACATGAAAGGAGGGGGTGGCTCGCCGCGCATCGAGGTCAAGGTCGCCGGGGCTGAGGGGGTGGCGTCGGGGTTGAGGACGTCGGCTTCGTGGTCGGGGTCACCGGGGCTGAGGGCGTCCTTCTCCTCCTCGCTGAGCCCTGTCGATCTGCATAGACCAATCCTCGTCAGAGAGAGAGAGAGAGAGAGAGAGATAGAGAGAGAGAGAGACATTCCATCGGAGAGAAGATGGCGCCTGCGGTGGGGACTGCATGGGGGAGCGGCGAAACGGGGGGAGGGGCCGGCTGGGGGCACCACAGGGGGATGGGGTGACGGGCGGCCGGTGGCACGGGGAGGGGCGCACGGGGGGAGGGGTCGGCTGCGGCGCGTGTCAACGGCCGCATGGGCAGGTGCGGCGTCTGCGGTGGAGCTAAGAAAGGGGATCAGATCGTGCGAGAGTGAGGGAGAGGAAAGAGATGGGTGCAGTGGCTCTGTATAGCAACTTAGCTATAGCGCGTCTTGGCAAAACGTGCTATAGCTAAGTTAGCTATAATGCTTGCCAAGCCAAATCGCGCTACCGCTAACTTTTTCTTTTTTTTATTTTTCTTTTTTATTTTATTTTTCTTAGCTATAGCGCGCCTTGGCAAAATGCGCTATAGCTAAGTTAGCTATAGCGCTGCCCTAGCCAAAACGCGCTACTGCTAACTTTTTATTTTTCTTTTTTTATTTTTACTTATACTTTTTATTTTTATTTTATTTTTCTTTTTCATATTCCACAAATTTCCTTCCTTTTTATTTCATTTATATTTCTCTTTTTGTTTTTATTATTCTTTTTATTTTCCTTTTTCTTTTTCTTTTTCATATTCCACAAACTTCCTTCCTTTTTCTTTTTATTTTTCTTTCATTTCATTTTCCACAACTGATTAGTTCTTTTTTATTTTTATTTCATTTCATTTTGCAAAACTTCCTTTCTTTTTCTTTTTCTTTTTATTTTTCTTGCATTTGCACTTTTCTTTTTCTTATCTTTCTTTTGCACTTTCCTTCCTTTAATTTAGTCTGTCGTTGGAGCAATACCACTGTTACCCCCCGGATAATAATTAGTATAATATATATTACATCATTTGACCGCTAACGCCGGTATACAAAATAGACACACACAAAATTTGTTGATTAGTTTGTCAGCTTGGGCGACGACGACGCTTCAGACTGATCTTCTTCCCTCTTTTGTTGGTTGTCGAATAATTGAGCCCATGGTCGTGAGTTTTCCTTCTCTAGGGATTACGATCTTTCGTAGGTAATGTAGTCTTCATTCTTCTTTTGACGTATGTTTCATCATCATCAATATCATCTTCCCTCATCGGATCACCGTACTGGTCGTAGTGTTCCTCGTTGGCGACTCCATCCATTCTGGCGATGCTCCTTTTGCTTCTCCTCACGACAACACGGCTGGGATTGATCGTATCAGTTATGAAGAAACATTGTGTCACATGTTTAGCGTGTACCCATGGCTCATTTTTGGCGATGGCGTTGACGGTACCGCTATTGGGGTCGGGTATACACATGGTGATGAAATGTCGGTTTTCTCTCTGTGCATTCTTAGACCACCTAACACGAAACATCATCGCGCTATGCAATCTAGAGTAGTTAAGATCCCATATCTCTTCATCCCTTCCGTAATATCTTTCAATTACATTCCCGGTCATGGCTTCCATCGTCACCCCTAAGTTTTGGTCATCACTATTTATGTCTTTCTCCTGCGTGTAGAACGTGTCTCCGTTGATATCGTATGCTTGATAAGTCGTGAGGTTGATCAAGGGGCCATGTGCTAAGGCGTATATGAGCGTTCCGTTCAGACAACCCTCTTCCGGGGGATTAGCCAGAACTTCCTCTTTGAACCAACGCAAGAAAGTGGAATTGTGCTCTCTAATAACTTCAGCGTCCGTCCTGTGCACTCCACGGTCATGGTACTTCTTTGCGATGGTCTCTTTGTGCAGTGTCACAAAATCTTCTAGCACATCTAGGTGTTGTAGCACTACTAAGTTTGCCCTGTCAAGGTCGTTTTGTCGGCCCGAGCATAACACATTCACATCCCTATGACCGTTGGTGTGACCTTCGCCTTCGAGCCTTCCACATTGCTTGTTGACGGGCAAACCAACAACAGGGTCTCCGGTGCCTACTAGATAACTCTCACAGAAAGAGATGCACTCTTTGGTCAGATATCCCCGGGCTATGCTTCCATCTGGATGGAACATCTTACGAACGAATCCTTTGATGACGCCATTCATCCTCTCAAACGGCATCATGCTGTGCAGGAATGTCGGCCCTAGGTTGATGATGTCTTCCATGATGTGGACACATAGATGCACCATGACATCAAAGAACGCGGGCGGGAAGTACATCTCTAGCTCAATCAGTATGACAACAATCTCTTCCTGTAGCCTATGGAGTTGCTTCACACTAATCGACTTTCGAGAGATAGCATCAAAAAAGTGGCATAGGTCAGTAAGCGTCTCACGCACATGTGTGTCCATAATCCCTCTAAGTGCAACCGGGAGTAACTGCATCACCATCACATGACAGTCGTGAGACTTCATCCCACTGAACCTTTTTTTTTCTTAGTCTCCAGATATCTGCTATCTTCCCATAGTATCCAGAACTAACTTTGATTCCGGCAAGGCACTTGAACAATTGATCGACCTCCTTCGGGTCTAAGGTGAAGCAAGAGGGGGGGGGGGCAATATTGTTCTTCCTTCTTGTTTACTTTTTCCCCTATCTTCCGTCTCCATCTCCGTCTCGGGCTGCTCTGATGACCTTTTACCAGGCATTTGGAGATCTTTCCTGATATTCAAAAATTACAAGTCTTTTCTTGCCTTCGGTCCATCCTTGGTCCTCTCCGGCATGTTCATCAATGTTCCAAGTAAACTCTCAAGGATATTTTTTGTGATATGCATTTGATCAAGGCTATGAGGCATGTCGAGTATGGGCCAGTATTCCAGTTCCTAGAAAATAGATCTCGTCTTCCATACCTTCAGCAGGGGCTCCGACGCCTTTTTCTTCGTCTTTCCCGACGAGCGGCACTTTTCCAGTTCTTCAATAACTTATATATTTCTGCACCACTACACTTACTTGGATGACCTCGATGCTCACCTTACCATTGAATAGATCTCCACGCTTTCTCCACGGGTCATCCTTCTTGATCCATCTTCGATGCCCCATGTACACGATTTTCGAAGACCCGCCATCTTTCGATAGCTGCAGAGAAGTTGTTTCATCCATGCACCTCGTGCATCCGCAATATCCGTGGCACACGTGGCCGCAGAGATAGCCGTAACCAAGATAGTCCTGCACCGTCGTGATCAACGCGGCTCTCATGTAGAAATACTCTCCTTTGCTTGCATCCCATGTCTTGGCCGGTGTTGTCCATAAGGTCTATAGCTCCTCTTTCAGTAACCAGAGATACAGATTCATATCATTTCTCGGTTGTCTCGGCCCTTAAATAAGCATAGCCATGTGTATGTATTTTTCCTTCATGCACAACCAGGGGGAGGTTGTACATCCATACAAACAAGGGCCATGTGCTATGATTGGTGTTCTAGTTGCCAAATTAATTCATGCCATCAATACTAGCTCCAAGCAAGATGTTCCTTGGATCATTTGCGAAAAAATCAAATTCAGCATTTAATGCTCTCCACTGGCTAGCATCTGCGAGGTGTCTCATCTTCGGCTCATCTCCGTCATCTGGCTTCACCCTCTCCGCGTGCCAGTGCATAAGCTTTGCTTCCCGAGGATCTACAAAATACCGCTGTAGACGCGGAGTGATCGGAAAGTAGCATACAACTTTCTGTGGAGCTTTCTTTCTAGCCTTTTTATATCGTGAAGCATTGCACTTTGGACAGATGTTTTTTTCCGCGTGCTTTTTCCGATATATGATGCAATCATTGATGCATGTGTGATATCTAATGTGTGGCGGATCAAGAGGGCACACGATTTTCTGTGCCTCCTCGACACTAGTAGGACACAGGCTTCCCGCGGGAAGAACCTTCTTTAGATACTTCAGAAGCTCATCCAGGCTTGTATCTGACCATTTGTTTTTTGCCTTCGTCTTTAGAAGTTCTAGTGAGAAAGTCAAGCGGGTCACCTCGGGATTGCAACCATCATACAAAGGAGTCATCGAGTCTACCTCCAGTTGCACCAGTTTGGCATCCTCTCTAGAAGCAGCTCTGTCACTAGTCATCTTCTTGCGAAGCAGGTTTCGAACATGAGGGTCCCGCATGGCTGAAATTAGTAACGACGAAGACGGCGGCGTGTCCACGTCTTCTCCGCCTTGAACTGCCTCTTCACCGTTGACATTTCCGAGGGCATCTTCTTCTTCAGGCACATAATCGTTCATCTCTTCGTCTGGTGGCCCCATGTCGTCATTTCCTGCACCGTCAACATCATCATCATCATCATCATCATCATCATCATCATCATCATCATCATCATCATCATCATCATCATCTTCACTTATCCATCGAGTATGGTCATGCATGAAACCATGCATGAGCAAGTGCGCCTTGAATGTGCCACCCTCAAAGGGATTGAGCCCGACTATTCCTTTGCATTTTCGACATGGACATAAAACATCCTTCAGTCTTTTTCATGCATGTCGTCCACAGCGGATTGACAGTATCTTTCCACCATCCTTCCATTGACCTTCATGATCACCTGCACGTGGAGCAAATATAATAACCACGTATATATGCATGCATGGATCAAATTCATACAAAAATTCGGCATGACCTTCCCTAAACATAGGGCATATTGAGTTTGCCCAAAATTCGCCGAAACAGAATTGAATCGACATTTCGGCAAAACATAGGCAAATCATGTCACTCACATGCCACACACAATTCGGTATATTCATATCACACATAGTTTCGGTCCTAATCGCAAACACACATATTTCCATTCTTGCACAACTCTTTTTTTGCTCACCTATTTGTCGAGAGGGATATCTAACACCTTCTTATAATTAGCTAGTAGCTCTAGATAGTGAGGTACCTACATAAATATAGCTCCAACTAGCTAGGGAGATTGATAGCTATGAGAGGGAGGAGGGAGGGCATTAATGGAGGGGGTGGTGGAGGGGCAAAGAAGAGAAGGGGAGAAGGGGCAAAAGAAAGGAAGAGGAAGGAGGGAGGGCATTAATGGAGGGGTGGTGGAGGGGCAAAGAAGAGATGGGGAGGAGGGGCAAAACAAAGGAAGAGAAAGGAGGGAGGGCATTAATGGAGGGGGGTAGGAGGGGCAAAGAAGAGGGGAAGCATTGAAGAATAAGCAAGTGCAAGAGGAAGGGGGAAAAAGAAAAAGGGGGGAGGATGGAGAGGGGGAAAAGGTGGTACTTATCAGTAGCGTGGGGACCTTAACACGCGCTACTGGTAAATTTCTATGTATAAGCCTTTTCCTAGTAGTGTTATTCGGACACTGGATGAATTCCCGGGGTCATCGGATAAATATCGGAGTGCCGGAAGGATTATCCGAACCACCAGAGAATCAATGGGCCTTATTGGGCCTAGGGATAAAGAGAGGGGCTGCCAAGAGCTAGCCGCGCTCCCCCCATGGGCCTAGTCCGAATTGTACTAGGGGGAGGGGCGACTCCCCCTCCTTCCTTCTCTTTCCCTCTCCTTCCTTCTTCTCCTAGTAGGAGTAGGAAAAGGGGTAGTCCTACTCCTACTAGGTGGAGGATTCCTCCCTATTGGCGCTCCTATGAGGGCCGGCCGGCCTCTCCCTCCCTCCTTTATATACGTGGGGAGGGGGCACCCTAGAACACACAAGTTGATTATTTAGCCGTGTGTGGTGCCCCCCTCCACAGATTTCCACCTCGGTCATTCCGTTGTAGTGCTTAGGCGAAGCCCTGCGTCGGTGACTTCATCATCATCGTCATCACGCCGTCGTGCTGACGGAACTCTCCCTCGTCCTCAGCTAGATCTAGAGTTTCTCGGACATCATCGAGACGAACGTGTGCAGATCACAGAGATGCCGTACTTTCGGTACTAGGATCGTTCGGATCGTGAAGACGTACGACAACATCAACCGCGTTGTCATAACGCTTCCGCTTTCAGTCTACAAGGGTACGTGGGCAACACTCTCCCCTCTTGTTGCTATGCATCACCTAGATGGATCTTGCGTGTGCATAGGATTTTTTTTGAAATTACTGCATTCCCCAAAAGTGGCATCCGAGCCAGGTCTATGCGTAGATGTTATATGCACTTGTAGAACACAAAGAGTTGTGGGTGATAATAGTCATACCGCTTACCAGCATGTCATACTTTGATTCGGCGGTATTGTTGGATAAAACGGCCCGGACCGACATTACGCATACGCTTATGCGAGACTGGTTCTACCAACATGCTTTGCACACAGGTGGCTGGCGAGTGTCAGTTTCTCCAACTTTAATTGAATCAAGTGTGACTAGGCTCGGTCCTTGTTGAAGGTTAAAACAACACACTTGATGACAAATCGTTGTGGTTTTGATGCGTAGGTAAGAACGGTTCTTGCTCAGCCCGTAGCAGCCACGTAAAACTTGCAACAACAAAGTATAGGACGTCTAAACTGTTTTTGCAGGGCATGTTGCGATGTGATATGGTCAAGACATGATGCTAATTTTTATTGTATGAGATGATCATGTTTTGTAACAGAGTTATCGGCAACTGGCAGGAGCCATATGGTTGTTGCTTTATTGTATGCAATGCAATTGCCCTGTAATTATATTTACTTTATCACGAAGCGGTAGCGATAGTCGTAGAAGCAATAGTTGGCGAGACGACAATGATGCTATGATGGAGATCAAGGTGTCGCGCCGGTGACGATGGTGATCATGACGGTGCTTTGGAGATGGAGATCAAAGGCACAAGATGATGATGGCCATATCATATCACTTATATTAATTGCATGTGATGTTTATCCTTTATGCATCTTATTTTGCTTAGTACGGCGGTAGCATTATGAGATGATCCCTTACTAAAATTTCAAGGTATAAGTGTTCTCCCTGAGTATGCATCGTTGCGACAATTCTTCGTGCTGAGACACCACGTGATGATCGGGTGTGATAAGCTCTACGTTCACATACATTGTGTGCAAGGAAGTTTTGCACACGCAAAATACTCAGGTTAAACTTGACGAGCCTAGCATATGCAGATATGGCCTCGGAACACTGGAGACCGAAAGGTCGAGCGTGAATCATATACTATATATGATCAACATAGTGATGTTCACCATTGAAAACTACTCCATATCACGTGATGATCGAACTTGGTTTAGTTCATTTGGATCACGTGCTCATTTAGATGACTAGAGGGATGTCTATCTAAGTGGGAGTTCTTAAGTAATATGATTAATTGAACTTTAATTTATCATGAACTTAGTCCTGGTAGTATTAGCATATCTATGTTGTAGATCAATAGCTCGCGATGTAGCTCCCCGTTTATTTTTATATGTTCCTAGAGAAATATAAGTTGAAAGATGATAGTAGCAATGATGCGGACTTGGTCCGTGATCTGAGGATTTTCCTCATAGCTCCACAGAGGAATTATGTCCTTGATGCACCGCTAGGTGACAGACCTATTGCAGGAACAGATGCAGACGTTATGAACATTTTGACAAAAGCTCGGTATGATGATTACTTGATAGTTCTGTGCACCATGCTCAGACAAAATCGGGACTTCAAAAATGTTTTGAACATCATGGAGCATATAAGATGTTCCAAGAGTTGAAATTAGTATTTCAGACTCATGCCCGTGTCGAGAGGTATGGGACCTCTGACAGTACTTTGCCTACAAGATTGAGGAGAATAGCTCAACCAGTGAGCATGTACTCAGATTGTCTGGGTACTACAATTGCTTGAATCAAGTGGGAGTTAATCATCCAGATAAGATAGTAACTGACAAAGTTCTCTAGTCACTATCTACAAGTTACTAGAACTTCGTGATGAACAATAATATGCAAGGGATGACGAAAGTAATTCCCGAGCTCTTCGCAATGCTGAAGTGGACGAAGGTAGAAATCAAGAATGAGCATCAAGTGTTGATGGTTAACAAGACCGCCAGTTTCAAGAAAAGAGCAAAGGGATAGAAGGGGAATTTCAAGAAGAACGGCAAGCAAGTTGCCGCTCCAGTGAAGAAGCCCAAGTCTAGACCTAAGCCTGAAACTGAGTGCTTCTACTGCAATGGAAATGGTCACTGGAAGTGGAACTACCCTAGATACTTGGCGGATAAGAAGGATGGAAAAGTGAACAAAGGTATATTTGATATACATGTTATTCATGTGTACTTTACTAGTGTTTAGAGCAACCCCTCGGCATTTGAAACTGATTCGGTTGCTAAGAGTAGTAAGTCGAAACGGGAGTTGCAGAATGAACAGAAACAAGTTAAGGGTGAAGTAACAAAGTGTGTTGGAAGTAGTTTCAAGATTGATATGATCATCATCGCACACTCCCTATACTTTCGGGATTAGTGTTGAACCTAAATAAATGTTATTTGGTGTTTGCGTTGAGCGTGAATATGATTTGATCATGTTTATTGCAATACGGTTATTCATTTAAGTTAGAGAATATTTTTTGTTCTATTTACATAATTAAAATATTATATGGTCATACACCCAATGAAAATGGTTTGTTGGATCTCGATCGTAGTGATACATATATTCATAATATTGAAGCCAAAAGAAGCGAAGTTAATAATGATAATGCAACTTATTTGTGGCACTTCCGTTTAGGTCATATTGGTGTAAAGCGCATGAAGAAATCCATGCTGATGGGCTTTTGGAATCAATTGATTATGAATAACTTGATGCTTGCGAACCATGCCTCATGAGCAAGATGACTAAGACTCCGTTCTCCGGAACAATGGAGCGAGCAACTGACTTATTGGAAACAATACAAGCTGATGTATGCGGTCCGATGAGTGTTAAGGATCGCGGCGGGTATCGTTATTTTCTGACCTTCACAGATGATTTGAGCAGATATGGGTATATCTACTCGATGAAACATAAGTCTGAAACATTTGAAAAGTTCAAAGAAATTCAGAGTGAAGTAGAAAATCATCATAACAAGAAAATAAAGTTTCTACGATCTGATCGCAGAGACGAATATTTGAGTTATGAGTTTGGTCTTCATTTAAAACAATGTGGAGTAGTTTCACAACTCACACCACCTGGAACACGACAGCGTAATGGTGTGTCTAAACGTCATAACCGTACTTTATTGGATATGGTGAGATCTATTGTGTCTCTTACCGATTTACCACTATTGTTTTGGGATTATGCATTAGAGACAAATGTATTCATGTTAAATAGGGCACCATCTAAATCCGTTGAGACGACACTGTATGAACTGTGGTTTAGCAATAAACCTAAGCTATCATTTCTTAAAGTTTGGGGCTGCGATGCTTATGTGAAAAAGATTCAACCTAATAAGCTCGAACCCAAATTGGAGAAATGCGTCTTCATAGGATACCCAAAAGAAACTATTGGGTACACCATCTATCACATATCTGAAGCCAAGGTCTTTGTTGCTAAGAGTGGATCCTTTCTAGAGAAGGAGTTTCTCTCGAAAGAAGTGAGTGGGAGGAAAGTAGAACTTGATGAGGTAATTGTACCTTCTCCCGAATTGGAAAGTAGTTCATCACAGAAATCAGTTCCAGTGATTCCTACACCAATTAGTGAGGAAGCTAATGATGATGATCATGAAACTTCAGATCAAGTTACTACTGAACCTCGTAGGTCAACCAGAATACGATCCGCACCAGAGTGGTATGGTAATCCTGTTCTTGAGGTCATGTTACTTGACCACAACAAACCTGCGAACTATGAGGAAGCGATAGTGGGCCCAGATTCCGCAAAATGGCTTAAGGCCATGAAATCTGGGATGGGATCCATGTATGAAGAATAAAGTGTGGACTTTGGTTGACTTGCCTGATGATCGGCAAGCCATTAAGAATAAATTGATCTTCAAGAGGAAGACGGACACTGATAGTAGTGTTACTATCTACAAAGCTTGAATTGTCGCAAAAAGGTTTTCGACAAGTTCAAGGTGTTGACTACAATGAGATTTTCTCACTCGTAGCGATGCTTAAGTCTGTCCGAGTCATGTTAGCAATTGCCACATTTTATTAAATCTAGTAATTGGATGTGAAAACTGCATTCCTTAAAGGATTTCTTAAAGAAGAGTTGTATATGATGCAACAAGAAGGTTTTGTCAATCCTAAAGGTGCTAACAAAATGGTGGTATAAGGATATGATTCTCGCTTATGGAGGTGATAAAGAGTTCGTCGTAAAGGGTTACGTCGATGCAAGCTTTGACACTAGTCCAGATGACTCTGAGTCTCAATCTGGATACATTTTGAAAGTGGGAGAAATTAGCTAGAGTAGCTCTCTGCAGAGCATTGTAGACATAGAAATTTGCAAAATACATACGGATATGAATGTGGCAGACCCGTTGACTAAACTTCTCTCACGAGCAAAACATGATTACACCTTAGTACTCTTTGGGTGTTCAATCACATGGCGATGTGAACTAGATTATTGACTCTAGTAAAACCTTTAAGTGTTGGTCACATGGCGATGTGAACTATGGGTATTAATCACATAAAGATGTGAACTATTGGTGTTAAATCACATGGTGATGTGAACTAGATTATTGACTCTAGTGCAAGTGGGAGACTGAAGGAAATATGCCCTAGAGGCAATAATAAAGTTGTTATTTATATTTCCTTATAGCATGATAAATGTTTATTATTCATGCTAAAATTGTATGAACCGGAAACTTGATACATGTGTGAATACATAGACAAAACAAAGTGTCTCTAGTATGCCTCTACTAGACTAGCTCGTTGATCAAAGATGGTTAAGTTTCCTGACCATAGACATGTGTTTTCATTTGATGAATCGGATCACATCATTAGAGAATGATGCGATGGACAAGACACATCCGTTAGCTTAGCATTATGATCATTTACTTTTATTGCTATTGGTTTCTTCATGACTTATACATGTTCCTTTGACTATGAGATTATGCAACTCCCGAATACCGGAGGAACACCTTGTGTGCTATCAAACATCACAACATAACTAGCTGCTTATGAAGATGCTCTACAGGTGTCTCCGAAGGTGTTTGTTGGGTTGGCATAGATCAAGATTAGGATTTGTCACTCCGTGTATCAGAAAGGTATCTCTGGGCCCTCTAGGTAATGTACATCACTATAAGCCTTGGAAGCAATGTGACTAATGAGTTAGTTATGGGATTATGCAGTACGAAATGAGTAAAGAGACTTGCCGGTAACGAGATTTAACTGGGTATTGAGATACCGACGATCGAATCTCTGGCAAGTAACATACCGATGACAAAGGGAACAATTTATGTTGTTATGCGGTTTGACCGATAAAGATCTTTGTAAAATATGTGTGAGCCAATATGAGCATCTAGGTTCCGCCATTGGTTATTGACCGGAGATGAGTCTCGGTCATGTCTACATGGTTCTCGAACCCGTAGGGTCCGCACTATTAACGTTCGATGACGATCGGTATTATGAGTTTATGTGTTTTGATGTACCGAAGGTAGTTCGGAGTCCCGGATGTGACCAGTGACATGACGAGGAGTATCGAAATGGTCGAGACATAAAGAATGATATATTGGACGATGTTATTCAGACACCGGATGAGTTCGAGGGGTCATCGGATAAATATGGGAGTGCCGGAAGTGTTATCGGAACCACCGGAGAAGCAATGGGCCTTATTGCGCCTAGGGGAGAGAGAGAGGGGTTGACAAGGCCTGGCCGCGCCCCCCCATGGGCCTAGTCTGAATTGGACCAGTGGGAGGGGCGGCACCCCCTCCTTCCTTCTCTTTCCCCCTCCTTCTTTCTTCTCCTAGTAGGCTAGGAAAAGGGGGAGTCCTACTCCTACTAGGAGGAGGATTCCTCCCCCCTTGGCGCGCCTATAAGGGTCGGCCGGTCACCCCCTCCCTCCTTTATATACGTGGGGACGGGGGCACCCTTGAACACACAAGTTGATTGTTTAGCCATGTGCGGTGCCCCCCTCCACAGATTTCCACCTCGGTCATACCGTTGTAGTGCTTAGGCGAAGCCCTGCGTCGGTAACTTCATCATATCGTCATCATGCCGTCGTGCTGACGAAACTCTCCCTTAACCTTAGCTGGATCTAGAGTTCGTGGGACGTCATCTAGCTGAACGTGTGCAGATCGCGGAGGTGCCGTACTTTCGGTACTAGGATCAGTCGGATCGTGAAGACGTACGATTACATCAACCGTGTTGTCACAACGCTTCCGCTTTCAGTCTACGAGGGTACATGGACAACACTCTCCCCTCTCGTTGCTATGCATCACCTAGATGAATCTTGCGTGTGCGTAGGATTTTTTTTGAAATTACTGCATTCCCCAACAGTGGCATCCGAGCCAAGACTATGCGTAGATGTTATATGCATGAGTAGAACACAAAGAGTTGTGTGCGATAATAGTCATACTGCTTACCAGCATGTCATACTTTGATTCGGCGGTATTGTTGGATGAAGCGGCCCGGACCAACATTACACGTACTGTTATACGAGACTGGTTCTACCGACGTGCTTTGCACACAGGTGGCTGTCGGGTGTCAGTTTCTCCAACTTTAGTTGAATCGAGTGTGACTACGCCCGATCCTTGTTGAAGGTTAAAACAACACACTTGACGAAAAATCATTGTGGTTTTGATGCGTAGGTAAGAACGGTTCTTGCTCAGCCCGTAGCAGCCACGTAAAACTTGCAACAAAAAAGTAGAGGACGTCTAACTTGTTTTTGCGGGGCATGTTGTGATGTGATATCACTACAAAAAAAAGACACATCCGTGACATTTTGGGCCGAACGAAAATCTTTTCTGTCATACTTATGACACTTCTATGACGATAATTGTGACAAAACTCGGTATCATCATAGATGTGGTGGGGTCCTACTTCTATGACAAAAAATCATGACAGAAAATGGGCTTTTCGTCCTGGGCGAACTGGAGACGCAGTTGCATGACATTATTTGGGCCGTCCATGACAGAAAAAAAACGTGGTAGAAGCGAGGGCGAGGTAAATATCGGGGTGTTCCGGATATGGTGGGTGGTCGGGGCAGAGCGATGCGCGTTTCTCTCGTACATGCAAGCGGATGGGTGCGAGGCGTTGGTCTCTAACTGAACTCGAGCGATTGCACTGCAGGCTACGCGTTATTGAACCCGATCGAGCGATTCCTTCGCTACTGCTGCTAACTGAAGCCGATCGATGCTGCCTCTAGATGAACAGTGAACGTTGCTGGGGGGTTTGGATGAATAGTTCCCGGTGGGGGTGGATGAACAGGACCCCATGGCGTTACCTCTGGATGAACAGTGAGCATTGCTGGGGGGTTTGGATGAACAACACCCGATGGGGGTGGATGAACAGGACCCCGATCGTTTGAGCCAGTTTGGGCTGGATGAACAGGACCCCGTGAAGTGCAGGATGAACAGGACCACCCCGTGGAGGGCAGGATGAACAGTAGATGGTGGAGGGATGGATGAACAATAGCCCGTGGAGGGGTGGTTGAATAGGAGCCCGTGGAGAGGGTTGTTTGAAAAATAGCCGGTGGAGTAGCGCGCGGTGGAGGCTGGATGAACAGGAGCCCGTGGATGAACAGTTGCAGGTGGAGGCTGGAGGAGGTCGACGGTGGATGAGCGAGCTGCTGGAGGCTGGAGGGGGTCGACGGTGGAGATGAACAGTATCCCGTGGAGTCCCGTTTTGCGGCACGGCACACCCCTCCCGATGAATAGGACCCCCATTTCGACCGTAGCGCTCCAACACAAGTCTGTTTCCTCCGTTTTGCGGTACGCCACACCCCTCCCGATCAACAGCACCCCCGTTTCGACCATAGGAGGTCCGTTTCCTCCGTCTTGCGGTACGCCAGACCCCTCCCGATGAACAGGACCCGTTTTGAACGTGGCCGGTCGAACACAAGGCCGTTTCCTCCGTCTGCGGTATGCCAGTTCTCGTTTCCATCGGGTGTTCCATCCAAGCCGGTTGGCTCCCACACGTTCCTTTTCCTCCCGATGAACACGGCGCATTTCGTTGGCTCCCCATGAACACGACGACGATGCTGTTTCTCCGTTCCGACCCAGCCATGTACACGAGCCCTGGCCGTACGTACACGCGAGTAGGCATTCGAGACCCCGCCCGTATGTAGGCCATACTTACTTTCTTGCACCCTGGCCGCTGTACGTACGTGTACATGCTACGTGCGCGCCTCTACTACGACACGTGCGCGCTTCTACATCGGCCAGTATGTACGTACACGTTCGCGACCAGGATGACAATGCTATGTACGCTTCGACTAGGTGGGTCCCGATTGTCAGGCACTTCCTTGCATGCGAAGATGTAGCTGGTGGGTCCCAGCAGTCAGGGGGAAACGTTTTTCTCATGAAATACGGTGGCGTGTCCGGTGGGTCCACACTGCCAGGTGGAGGAGTAATTATTTTGCGTGTAATAAGGAGGCACTTCCTTGCTGCGGCCGTGGACCTAGCTGTCAGCCACTCCACGTACAGTCCAAGTCCGATGGAAGCCGTTCCTTATCCATGTTGACCACGCCGCGCCGAGAGCACCAGGGCGGTGGACGAGGGCCTGGCCTAGGAAGGGGATGACACGAATCCGGGTAAGACGCGGCAGTGGATGCCCACGCGTAGAGGAGTACGAGGGTTCACTGGTTTGCTGCGGTGTGAGGCTGCCGTCGCCGCAAAATAACAGGGGGTGTGGGTGAGTAGAGGGATGGCCTGGCCAGCGGTGGGAGTAGTAGGGGCGGTGAGGCCTCCGCCGCATCGCAGCCAGCCACGGGAGGCAGGAGCACGAGGCACGACCAGCGCTGGTTTGGGCGGCTAGAGCAAGAATACCAGAGGTTGAAGAAGCACTATGGCCGTTGGATGGACATCGTACGGTCACTCGAGCTAGAATCGTGCATATTGACTAAGTTGACAAAGCCCTCCGTCCCCGTCAACTTAGTAGGCCCACAAGTCAGCCTGCCACTATTACGGGTCCCAGCTAACAGGGGAGTATTCATTTTTTTGTGCGTAATAAGGAGGCACTTCCTTGCGTGCGAAGATATAGCTGGTGGGTCCGAGCTGTCAGCGGTGGTAACGTTTTTTCGCGAAATAGAGAGGCCGTTTCAATGGGTCCCAGATGTCAGGTGGAGGAATCATTATTTTGCGCGTAATAAGGAGGCATTTCCTTGCGTGCGGCCGTGGACCCATTTGTCAGCCTCTCCACGTACAGTCCACTTCAGATGCATGTCGGTCGTTGACCACGTTGACGTGGCCGCGCCGAGAGCACCAGGGTGGTGGACGACGGCGAGGCCTAGGAAGGGAACAACACGAAGGCAGGGAAGACTCGGCAGTTGTTTCCCACGCGGAGGGGAGTACAACTGTACGAGGGTTTACTTGTTCGTCTGCCGTCGCCAGAGAATAACAGCAGGTGTGGGTGAGTAGAGGGATGGCTAGGCCAGTGATGGGAGTACGGTGGGGCCGTGGAGCGGTGAGAACTGTGGCTGACAACCCGGCTTGAGGAGGAGGAGCGAGCAATCCCTGGAGCTTGTTTGAGAATTTGGAGCAGGAAGAGCAGAGATTGAAGAAGCACGACGGCCGTTGGATGGACATCCAGCAGCCACGGCTTGTGCGTCAATCTTTTTTTAGGAAAGCCTCAAATCTGTGGAAAGCGACATCTGACCCATCTGCCATTATTTCTAATAATTTACAGCCCATTTGCTAATTCTTAAGGTTTTTTTTGGAGCCCATATTCTTTTTGTTAGCATTACAGCCCATATTGTGGCCATGGTTAAAAAATTATACGAAATTTTGCATATTTTGGTGCGGTCCGAACTGTTTTAATCCTGAAATTTCGAGTGACATCTGAACTGATTTTAAAAATAAATGTATATCAATATAAAATCCAACAAATTGTCCATGCATAAAAATTAATGTAATTTAAATCTCGAAATGAAAAAAAAAGAAATTTGAAACTAATTGCCGGTTTAATGTGTTTTAAAAATGTACAGCCCATTTCTCATTACTGATAGGCCATTTTCTCGGCCAGCCGAGTGAAAGCTCTCCTCGTCTTGAAAGATTTGCAGACCGACAGGCCTGACAAAGCGACTTACTTGGCAAATCACAAAAAAACTGGGCTGTGGACGTGGACCCAGCTGTCAGCCTCTCCACATACAGTACTCTTCCGATGGAAGTCGGTCGTAGACCACATTGACCACGCCGAGCCGAGAGCACCAAGGAGGTGGACGGCGGCGAGGCCTAGGAAGGGGATGACGGGGAGCCGGGGAAGACGCGGCAGTAGATGCCCACGCGGAGAGGAGTACGAGGGTTCACTGGTTCGGTTGCAGTGTGAGGCTGCCGTCACCGCAGGGCCTGCTAGCGGTGGGAGTAGTAGGGGGCGATGAGGCCCCAACGGCAGCACAACCGGCCACTGAAGGCAGGAGCAGGCGGTCTCGTCGGCGCTGGTTTGGGCGGTTGGTGCAAGAAGAGCAGCGATTGAAGAAGCAGCATGACCGTTTGATTCAAATCCAATGGTTACTGCTGCTAGAATAGTTTGTTGACTAAGTTGACAAGCCCTGTGTACGCGTCAACTTAGTAGGCCCACAGGTAAGCCTCCCAACCGGTGCGCCCCAGATGTCAGTGGGAGGAATCATTTTTTTCACGTAATAAGGAGGCAGTTAATTGCGTGCGGCCAAGCCAGCGGAGGGAGTAGGGTGGGCCGGGGAAGCCTGCG
Source organism: Aegilops bicornis (assembly GCA_021605145.1). Classification (NCBI taxonomy): domain Eukaryota; kingdom Viridiplantae; phylum Streptophyta; class Magnoliopsida; order Poales; family Poaceae; genus Aegilops; species Aegilops bicornis. The sequence goes on from CM038671.1 coordinate 609,720,768, forward strand.
TGGCATCATAGCGGGCCAAAAGAGGAGGGAGCAAGCAGTACCGTCGGCGCTAGTTTAGGCGGCTGGAGCAGGAAGATCAGAGATTGAAGAAGCACGTCGGCCGTTGGATGGACATCCAATAGCCACGGCTGCTAGAATCGTGTGTTGACTGAAAAAGCCTTGCGTAAACAAGTCAGCCTCAAAATCAGTGGCGTGTACAGCCCATTTGCTATGATTTTTATAAATTTTACTCATTTTCTAATTCATATGGAATTTATTGCAGCCCATTTTCCACTTTTAGAATTGCGGCCCATTTTCTGGTCAGTACCAGGGTCAAAAAATTAACTAAATATGTGGGAAATTTTGAAAATTCGCAAACTTTTGCTGGTGAACAAAATATTCTTAATCCAAAAATTAGTAGCCATACAAAACAAATTTAAAAATAAATTTGTACTATGTCATGTTAAATCCAATGAAATACGTATAAGATATCAGTGAAGAACAAAAACAAAAAAGAAACTAATATCCCATTTACTATAATATTTTTGGAAATTTCAACCCCTTTTGATATTACTTTTAACAGACACTGGCCATACTCTTTGGCCAGGCCGGAATGCATCCCTCCCCGTCTTGAAAGATTTGCAGCCCACTAAGTCGGAGAAAACAAATAGGCCTAGCTTGGGTATTCTTCAAAAAGAAATACTGGGCTACCTATTTTCCCAAAGAAAAAACTGTTGGGCTGGTGATGTTGTTAGACGGGCCATAGAGACCGCACAACCCAGTTTATAGCCTGCTCCTGCGAATTACTACTAAAAAACATTGAAAATGATGTGGTTCCCAGATATCAGCTGGGTGGATTAGAGTAAAAAAACAAGGGGTTCATCTGAGTAGTGAAAGAGGCGCTTGCTTTTGTTTGGGAGTGGACCGGATGGATCCGTACTGTTATACTCACAACTATAGTCCTCTCCCGATTCACTATGTTGACAGGAACCGTTTTGAAAAAAACTATGTTGACAGGGCCAGACGGCGGCGCCGCGGCGAGCGCACCAAGGCGGAGGGTAAAGTGTTGTCGCCAATGTGTTGGGCTGGGTTGGACATTCTTATTGAAAAATAAAAATTGACCGGATCTATTTACGATGTTGACTACGATTTGCATGGGTCCGTTGGTTGCAGGAAGAAAATGCTGGGAGAAAGAAGACTGGTTGCTATCTTTGCCGAAGAATAATATCGACTGAATTTAACGACACTATCATCGGAAATAATATCCTCCTGTTAAATCATGAATTTAAAGAACTGGTGCATGAGCATTTAGCTCTATTTATTTATTTACTTATTTATGTTTAAGGGACCATACCTGGGCCGGATTCATATGAGAGCCTCCCTTCCAATTAATTATGGGCTTCTCTATTGGGCCTTCTTCAGTGGGCTGCATGTTATCAACAAGTGGAAAATGTGTTCCGTACGAAAAATAGTATGCCCTACATACGGTACGAGGCACTAAAGGATCAAATCGTGCAACGACTTCCAAAACATTGTGTTTGTCGTTCTAACAACACATTTATTCAACCAACAGACGAAATATACTACTGATTGTACATTGAAAACAACAGCAGCAACAACCAGGGCTGGGGGTGCAACAGAAGCAGTAAGCAGGCCAGAAGAGTGAAGACGCAACTCTCTCTTCCAAACCAAACATCAGCCATCATTACAAAAGGGCTACCAAAAAGAACAAGTGTATGCATCAAACTAAATAAAGATCCTACAACACCAAGTGTACGCATCTAACTAACTGGCTCAGTTAGACGTTACTATTTATTAAACCGTGGAGATTGGCTGACGGCTTGAACCAGATGGGTGCCTAACGGGGGAAACTCCAGCCAGCAGGTCGAAGTCTGATACTTGCGACCCTCTCTCCTACTTTGGGCTGCAGAGCGTGGCGGCACATATCAGGGTATGGTGCATGCAGAGACGCATGGTACGCTGTGTACACACAGTTTTGCCTGATCAACGAAACCACGCTACCATCATGATCCTTGCCGTCAGTTATCTCCTGGTTAATCGGATAATTCAGTCCGACAAACAGAGAGCGTGTACCAAGGCTACTTACCAACCTCCAGTCAAAAATTCCTGAAGGCCCACAGAAGTTGGGATCCTGCTCAGAGACCTCGAAGTGACTGTGATTGTATTCCCTGAAACAACACATCCGGTACGTGCGAATGATCATCAATCGTTCACCGTCGTCTGATCGAGCCAGGAACCACCTGCAACTGCCATGACGCATTTCTTTGGAAGGTTCTGGGATTAGGAAGGGTAGGGACACCAGGCGGCCTACAACATCATATCAAGTTGGAGTCAAATAACCCTAAAAAAAGTTGGAGTCAAATAAAAAAGGGCTCTTGATGTAGTCAATCTGAAGAACATCATGTTATGAGCATGAATATTTTTTCAGTAAATGTTGTGATAATATAAGCAAGCCATCATGATATCATAGGAAAGTAACATACTTCTTTGTAACCGCTTGTAGCGATGATCGGAGTAGGCCAGCAATAAGTCCAGCCATAGAAGGAGTCGACAGCGTAAATGAAGCCCTTGTGTTCAATGGCATCAGAGAACCATGGAGGATGTATGATCCTGCGATGGACGTGCAGATTTATCCACTTACCGCAGTGACTTGTCAGATAGGCGAGACCGTGGTTGAAGAATGCAATTAGCCTGAAGTCTTTATAATTCGCAGATCTTGTGGGCACTTGGCAGATTACAACCTTGAGCAAATCAAAATTGATATCATGTTGGCTACTGTAATATTCCGAGTATTCTGGGCCGCGGTGCCAAAGCAGTGCAATGTTAATCTAAGGAAGCGGGATCAATCGTCGGGTGTAGACGTCCACGAGCATCCAGCTGCCGCGACCGTCGACGAGCACCATCCAAGACGTGTTCATGACGACCCAGTACATACCGTTAATGTAGTTGAGGGTGATGGGGATTGGATCGCAGTCAAGGGGGTTGATGCTCGCCACCCTACAATTGTTATGCTGCATGACACGCCGTTTCTGAAGATCAGGCGGCATCAGCAAGCAAGGAGCTGGCTTAAAAAGCTCCGGACTAAGGGCTTTGAGTAAACGGTACAGCCCCGACGAGCACGCAGTGAGCGGCATGGTACTTAGATTGTCCACACGTGAAACAATGAGCTTGATTACCTCTGTGGGGAGCGAATTCCAGCCACTCTTTCGGCGGACACTGCTCGGTTCTGCCATTGTTAGTGCTTGGGTTTCGGACAAGGAGGGGGGAGGCGCCTTAGCGGGGATGGAAGAGTGGGCAAAGATGGAGAAACAAATATGTGCTGCGGGAAGTGGACATGTGATGATGACTACAGCATGCCGCCTGACTTACGAGACACATACCAGAAGCGCAGGGTCATATCAAAGTCAGACGACTTGCTTGAGTGATCACAGTACTGGTACTCCCTACAGTACCTGCTAATGTGCCCTAACTTGCTTGAGTAAAGTAGTAGTGGAGTAGGACTCTGCTCTACTACTAGCACCGGAGGAGTAGTATGTTCTAATCAAAAATAGTTACAAACTTCAATGCCCGAGCGTGGAACGACTACGAACACCCATCGGTGCTAACTCCAATCCTGCAAGTCATGGATTTGTTTCTTTTTAACTTTTTGTACGAATCTGTAGCCAGCCTGCAAGTCATGTACACTGCACTGATAGTGGAACCCACGGAGTACTTAGAATACAAGATTAAGGATGCAATTAACTTTTTATAGAGGGAGAATCATACACGCAATTAACTCAAATGGATTGGACGTGACTCTATTAATATCCAAAGGCAATCGGCAAATTTCCTCCCGCGGGCCAGAGTAGGTTTCTCGGTTTGCATGCAGGTTTAACGGAGGGGTTTGATGGAGGCGAGGAGGCGTGTTCAGCCGGGCGTGCATTGGACGGCACAGGACTATTCAATTTGACAACTAAAACTAGTATATTATAAAAAAAAGAGTAGTAGAGATAGAGATAAGAATAGAGACTAGGGAGGAGCACCATCTACTGCTTCGTGGGCTACTCCTGTGCTCCATTCGGCCGCATAACATCCCCTACAGCCACTCCCTCCTCAAGGCCTCCATTCGGGCGCTGTTGAAATTTGGGGAGCGCACTCTCGTGACTGCTAGCAGTGACGACTTCACCGACGACGACTTCTTCCCCGACCTCGGCAACCTCTTCCTCAATGATATGGGCGACAAAATCAACGCCAATGGTGCTGCTCCCGTTGCACCGTATGTGTTTCTGTCCTTCCTGTTCGAAATCATGGTACAATTCATGTTTCGAGTCTATGTCCTAGATTCGATCTGTTCATCTACTATGCTAGTCCGCATGATTAGTTTAATCTCTTTTATAGCCGTCATGATTTATTTTGTAGTAAATCTCATAGTAACTTGCTCATATATTCAACTGGTGGAACGTCCCCTACAGCCACTCCCGTTTCATGGACGGCCTGGTCGATGCCTCCAAGGAGCCCTTTGTTTACTGCTATGAGTGCCCGGTGCCATTTTGCGGCTCGCCGGCGGACATCGTGCATCACCTGACACAGGCGTGCGGTGATCACTACTGGCCCTTGGCGAAGAACATCAAGTACGAGATGTGCTACCCGTTCACCGTGCTAGAGTCGCTGGAGGATCAGCGCCGCCTGCTAGTCTCGGAGGAGGAGGACGGCATCTTCCTCTTGATCGTGGCCACCTGCGAGGCCCGCGCAGGCCGCCGCCACATCTCTGTAGTGTGCGTCAGGGGCGACGCCGCTAATGCTGACACTGACACAAGGCCGATGTACGGGAGCGTGCTCACTATTACTACCCCTCGGAGGTACGTGGGCGGCAACACTGGCTACGCCAAGAATACTTGGACTCTTTCGAGCTGGGACTTTCCCGCCGATGTGGACATGGAAAGCGCACGATGTTATTTGAACCCCAACGATGTGCACGGGGACTCCAAGGAGGTTCACCTAGACATCTGCATTATCAAGTTAAATGTTGATCATTAGTCTTCTCTAATTGTAATCCGCTGTCTAAGCATGTGGAGACTTCCATGCATGATCTTGCTCTATTGGAGTATCGCGCATGATTAAAAGTGGATCCATTTATGGTTTAGTCTAGAATCTTCCATGTATGAATTTTTACTACAGTACTGGTGAAAGACTTATGATGAACCATTTCTTACATATCCTCTGCCCCCTTCCAAGTCATCTTGATTTAATCCCTCCATCTAGGTGTATAAGGGCATGGTTAATACTTAAATAGTATAGCCAACTGTTGACTATAAGAAAGTGCCATGTCATCTGTAGCCAACATGTATAACAATGGATACTCAAAAACTAATTCTTGAAGATCATTTCATGCAAAGCACAATAAGAGTTATTTCTTCACAAGTTTTGGATGCAGGTTGAACAGTTAAACGCTTTTGTTTGCAAAAGATACGTTTTTATCTATTTCACCCAGATGTTTGTGAGCTCTAGTGATGAAATAATATCCGAACAAACCTATCAATACCTGTTACACATGAGATGACCCCCACATCCTTTGTCAAAATAAACAACTCCCCAATCAATGCATCTCACTCTTCCGTGCAACGCACGGGCACCTTACTATAGATTAGTACGACCAAAAATTGTACTAACATTATATATAGTACGATAAATGATGATGCATGTCACCTAAAATTATAGGAGTATCATTGAAAACTATGTTCAAATACGAATCCAACGATATTGTTTTTGTTGACATGCACTAACATGTTGTCAGTTAAATTTTCAGTCAAATTAAATGGTGGATAAACCACGACTGATGTAGTCGTACTAGTGTAGAGAGCGGAGCTGCACGGGAGTCTCACCCTGCTCGTGGCGCGGCAGTAAAGCCGTCATATCACAAAACCCAACCACTCCCAGTAATAGTGGCCTGGTAAAATAAACGGACAACCAACCATCACATCCCTCCATCTTTTTTGTATTTCATCTCTCTGCATTTACTTTCTCCGGTTCATCTCGCACACTCGATCCCTAGCTACTACTCCTAGTTTCTGTAGCTATTACTCCTAGGGCCAGTTCTTTTGGCGGCTTCCCCAGCTTTTCCCATAAGACTAGTCACAGTGCAGAGTAACATTAAGGCGCCTAACTAATTTATTTGGGCTTCTAAACTATTACTAGTAGTACCTCTGTCCTGGTTTATTCCTCACCATTGTAATTTGTGCTAAATTTTGACCAAAGATTTAACTGATAAAATTTTAGTGCATGTGACATGCACTAACATTTCATTAATTAAATTATGATCAAAATTTGACACAGATTACAATGGGGACCAATAAACAAGGACGGAGGTAGTAGTTATGGGATTACTAATCTAGAAGCCTAAAAGAATTAGGCCCTAGTACTCCTACAAGTAGTAGTACTCAAGTTGGAGTTCCAATTGCATGGCACAACTTAGGAGCGGAACGCCGACGCCCTCCTCGACTAGTGGCGGCGAGGAACGGAATGGAGACGCGTAACCGTCCGCGCGGTGCAGCGAGGGGTGCCTAGGGCTTGGGACGGGCGATGCCATGGTGGTCGACGTGAGAGGGAGGGGAAGGAGATAGCGATGAACGTAAACGTGAGGGAGAGGAGATAGCGATGTCATGGGAGGCGCATTATTTATAGTGAGCAATGGCACACCTACGTAAGATATGGACTGACCTGCACTGACTTAACTGCAGGTCCAGTTGCGTCACTGACATGTGGGCCAGACCCCTGTTGGGCCCATATGTCAGTGAACCAATGCACCTGCAGTTAAGTAACAGCTACGTGGGCATATTTGTTGGAGTAAATTACGGGGGAGGGAAGGGGTGGAAATATTGCTGGTCACAACGGATTGGACGAGCGGGGGGAGGAGAGTCATGCATGCAGATTTTTTCCACACGGGGTGGAGTGGTGGGACCGCCGGAGGGAGAAGGAGAGTCTGGCAGGCATATTGTTTCCACACATGGAGAGGAAAAGATTTGGAGACGAACGGGCTTCCTGCAGGTATGGGGAATGGTGCATAATAAATCTCATCTTGCATGCCAGGCTAGGTATAGTCTCAAGTCATTAAAAACATACATGCCCCACACATGTTCATATTTCAAGGTGCTCTAAATTATTTCATGCGATGATTAAGGCTGGCCATAATGGTGGTATCTTAGCTGGTATCATGCACACGAGAATAGCAAACATGCTGACGTGGCAAAGAATTAAAGAAGAGAGGGGGGTTAGAGTAACTAGTGTTCATGCATGCATTGGTAAACACATTTTTTTGTGAAGAACTACAAAAACTATTCCACCGCCTCTATCTTGCTAAGAGTAGGTCAAATTTCTGAATCGAGCCCTTTAAACTAGAAGGGAGGTAGTAGTACTCTAATAGCTAACCTTGGCCCTGTTTGGATCCATGTGTTAGAGTTAGTTTGGGTTAGTTTGAACTCAACTAACCCAAAAAAAAAATCTAGCCCGCCCAAGAGGTGCTTTATACTACTCATTATAATCAGTATTGTAGATATTGATATTTGTAGTATAAACGGCTGACGGGAGTAAAAAGGACTATAGGGAGTATCATGCATGCCGAGTATGCAAAAAATTGCTCATTTATAGCCGGTCGAAGTCTCAAAGGGCGCGACCGCGCGAGGGAGGCGAAGGTCGTGGGAGGCGCGACGGTTGACGGAATTAATTGAAGTTACACACAAGCCGGCATGGCGTGCAAACAGGCAGAAGCTATACCGTCAGGCCTACGATATCGGTCTAGAAGACATGACATCTAGTGGGTCCCGCATAGTTCTCGAGAACTCTTTGGGGGCTTGCAGCCGTTTATCCACCGGGCAAGCCAGCAAACCCACGCCGTTCGCATGCCCTACTCGTCCCGGTCTTCTACTAGCACAGAACTCCCTCCGGTCCTTTTTAGTTCACATATAAGATTTGTCTGAAGTCAAACCTCTTAAACTTTGACCAAGTTTATCAAAAAAATACCAACATTCAGAATATGAAATCAACAACATTAGATGCGTACTGACCTTAGTTTTCATATTGTATAAATTTAGCATTGTAGATATTAATATATTTTTATATAAATATAGTCAAACTTTATGAAGTTTGACTTCAGACAATTCTTATATGTAGAGTAAAAAGGACCGGAGGGAGTACCTTACATCAGTTCGCTCCCAGTCGTCCCGTCCTTCCACATTACGGCAGTTCCACTAATCCTAACCCTCCTCCCAAATCCATGGCGTCCCAAATCTCCATGATCGGCGGTGAGTACAACGTTAGAACCATCACCGGTGATGAGTTTGACGTCATCTACACCCGTTCTTCCACAACGGTGAAAGAATGCCTTGCTCGCTTCAAACGCATGTTCGAAAACTCAAATGATGAGTGGGTCGTTGGGCTAGATGTTGAGTACACCACAGTCCTGGTAAGCGAGAAGAAACTAAAAGAGGCAGAGAAAAAGAATCTGTCGTGATCTAGGTTTGCGTGCATGACTTATGCTTAGTCTACCACATATGCCATGCCGACGTTGAGTGCGAGGAATTTAAGAAGTTCCTCAAGGGAGGCCGAGTCAAATTCGTTACTGTAGACTTTAGGAACGAGAAGGAAATCCTGGTTCGGATAGGCCTTATTGTAGGCGACCCCTTCGACCTCCAGAAGGAAGGGCTGGTGCCCTCCCTTGATCAGCCTTCAATGCTGATCCTGGCAGGAGCCATGGTTCATCCTTCGTACGGTAAACTGAAGAAACCTCATCACGAGTTTCATCATGCATGGGAGTTGAAGACATTACATGAAGATCACATCCTGTACGCAGCAATGGATGCCTACCTTTGTTTAAATATCTACAAGGGTTGGATGAAGAAGCAGAGCCTAGTGTCAGGTTTAAGAAAAGACGCGTCGGTGAAGAGGAAGAGGGACGAGGACGAAGTCGAGGACGTGGACTCGGACTCCGAGTAGTTGGCAGTGCCGTCACTCATGCTGGTTCTACTGCAGTGTCAAGCAGACTAGTCGCTTAGTTTATTTTCAAGGGTGTGTTGTGCTGAGGCCCCAGCAGAACTATGTTTATGTTCTTTCTCGTTATTTGAACTCTTTAGTACGTACAGTAGTACTAGTACTATGTCTTACTACTGTTCTTATTGCAATTCGTACTAGTAGTTTAATTTAGGTCAGCTGATTTGTGAAAGAAGTTCGACGGAGTGAAGGAAGAAGACGGCAGGGTGCCCATGATCTATCTTATGAGTGTTGGGTGTGAAATGCAGTTCGCCGGAAAAAAATGGATCGTGCCCGGGGTTAAACGGATGGCGGGGGTGGGGGAGTATGGCGGTGGCAGGCGGTTCAGGGGAGGGCGCGGCGGCGGCGGCATGCGGTTAGGCGCGTGGCGGGCTGAGAAGATGAACCGTGCATCTATTTCGGAGGTTGAAGAAGCCCATCTAGCCATCCATGTTGCATCAAACGGCTCACAAGAGTCGATTGGCCCAAATTGCTCGTTCAGATTGCAGGATCCACATGGCATTCAAGGTCTCGAAGGTAGATTCCGCGTCCGCACAAGGTTTGCGGGCTCGACGCGTGCGCGACCGGCTTCCGCCGCGACAGCCACCATGTGCGCCTCCTCCGCGCGGGCAGAGACGACAATGAGACGCTAGTTCCTCCTCGCCGGTGTGCTGGAACACGCGCTCGTCCTCCACTTCGTACGCTGCATGCATAGACACGGCTCCACCAGCTGCTCGCGTGCTTGGCAGCGCGGCGGCATCGCGAGGAGGTACTGTAGACGATGTGAGCGGGCGAGCCTTCGGCTTGGCGGCGACACGGCGGTGATGGGCGAGAAATTGTTGGCCGGAGCAGGCGGGTGCCAGCATGCGCAACGGCGGCGGCGGCATATTGATGAGTGTGTGTATGGGAGCGTAGTTTAGTTTTATATAGGGTTGGTCAAACTTAAAAGAAAGCCGTACTAGTACACGTAAACATTAGACTTAGGGAGCGCTTTTATTATTTACCACAGCCACGATATGGAATCCTGTGCAAGTGCGTGAACCGCGACCGCGCGGTCAATCGAACGGTGCGTCACCGTGTCGCGCTCGAAGGAGATCCACCGAACCTTTTTGTGTGTGTGAAAACAATCCCCGAATATTACTCAACTTTTTTTCCGGGAAAAGTTCTTGACGCTACAATATTTCCATATATTTGGATTTAGCTCCAGCTCGTATTTATTTGGATTTGGACGTTTTAGATGCGCCCTAGTTTTTTTAATATTGATTTTGGGGCTGTTTGGTTCCCAGCCACCATTTGCCATGCCAAAATTTGGCAGCCACAGTTTAGTTGGCATGTGTTTGGTTTTTGCCCCACTTTGGCTTGCCACACTTTATTGCCCCTATGGCCCAATTGTCATAGAGACATTGTTGCCACACTTGCCTAAGGTTAGTCCTTCCAAATGAGAGCCACAAGTTGGCAAGCCTAAGGGAATCTCGCCACACTTTTTGAGTGTATGTAATGTGGGACCCTAATGTGGCTTGCCTAAGGTGTGGCTTGAACCAAACACCCACCTAAGTTGGTCAAACTTGCCTAACCTTAGGTGTGGCAACCTTAGGCAAACTTACGGGCTGTTTGGTTTTAGGCCTAGGAATGCCACATTTTGCCACACAATTTTTGCCACACTTGCCTAAGGTTTGTTCTTTAAAATGAGCCACAAGTTGGCAAGCCTAAGGGAATCTTGCCACACTTTGTGAGTGTATGTCATGCGGGGCCCTAGTGTGGCAAAAAGTATATTACCTAAGGTAAGGCTTGAACCAAACAACCTCCTAAATTGGTCAAAGTGACATAACCTTAGGTGTGGCAAGATGTGGCAACCATAGTCACAAACCAAACAGCCCCTAGTCTCAAACAGAACAGCCCCTGTGTGTGTGACTGAGAGAGAACGTGTGTATGTGTCCATATGCGTGTTGTGGCGGAAGGGCAATCTGGAGACAGTGTGCGTGTGATAGAGACATAGAGAGGTGTGAATGTGCAAATGATGATGCATGAGTGAGACATAGACAGATGCCCATACGTTGTGTATACCTGAGAGAACGGTCTTCTATTTTACTTGTGTGTGTGTGAGAGAGAGAGAGAGAGAGGATCATCCGTAACATAATACCATCTCTCTCGATTCGTCCGTCCCTCACACGATCGCATGTAACACATGCATCAACGCGCACATTTTGACACCCTCACCCGGCTCCTGCCCACCTCAAGGCCCGCACATCTCTCTCTATCTCGCACTCACAATCTCTTCGTGAATACCCTGTTTAGCAAGTAGCTTTCCGTCACATACACACACATTTCTCTCCTTAGGTTTGTTTTCTCTCAACATCTGACACACACACACACACAACACACATCACACACACACCCCCTCCCCCGAGCACACAATTCATCCCCATCCAAGGTTATATGGCGACCACTCTCGCTTGTGCTTCTTCGCACCCCAGCATGCACAACACCTCAATCTTCAAAGAGGGCATCGAGGAGATCGAAGACGGTGAGCACACTACGCTAGGGAATGCGGGGCCATTTGGAAGCAGGATGATATGACGACGGCTGACTGACTCCTCCCCCCGCCCTCTCTCTCTCTCTCTCACACACACAAAATTACCAATCCATCTCTCCCCCGCACAAATTTATAATCCCTCAACCCACGAGATCCTTCCCCTCTCGTCCATGTTTTTCTAGATCTCTCATCAAACCTGTTGTCTCTTCTCCTTCCACATGTACAGAATCCGGATGCACACGCATCTCACGTATATTACATGTCTCCATCTTTCTCACAGACCTAACTTCGTCCTCTCTCTTTCTCTCTCTATCTCCCTATCTCTGTTTCGTTAGGTTTGTCTCCTACTCTCTCATCCACATACATACAATCTTTCCCGCCCTATCTGCTCCATCTTCGCAAGCTCTCTCTGCATGTTTCATTCACACATTGGGATATGTTCAAAATGTTGCTTTTATAATGGCTGATGTAGAGTTATTGTTGGTTTTGTTGCATCCTACAAGTAATAACTATGAAATGCATTTTGATTGTCATTTGACTGGGGTTATGCGAGTTTGAGCATGTTGTGAAGTACTATAGACCTCGTATACATCTTGGAATTCAACAATGATTGTAACTATTGAATTGTATAGACCATTACATTCGAAGTCAGTAGCCTAACATATTTATTTCACAATTTCGACAAATGATTAATTCACTACATACTAAGAAAACAAATGTGTACACCCTCCGTTTTTATTTATGTCTACATATTAGCATTGGTCAAAGTCAAGTTTTGCTAAACTCTCAGAAAGTTTATAACAAAAAATATTAACATATACGATAACAAATGAATACCATTATATTCATTATTGAATGTACTTTCACATCATACATATCTGTTGTGGTAAATGTTTATATTTTTTTATAAATTTGGTCAAACTTTAGGAAGTTTGACTTCGGTCAAACCTAATATGCAGAGTTTACTAGTACTACTCGCTAGTTGCTTAGACGAATCACCCAACACGCCACAAGAGGAGTTCAGTGTCACAAAATTTTGAGGTCGTGGGAAAATCTCCCGCGACCACTGATTCAGCAAAGGGAAGTTACCATCATAGCCTTGAGAATAGGCCTATGGATTACGGTTGGTAGGGGCTGTTTTCGTAACCCAGGTTCACCCTACCCAGCCAACCCCACCCCGGCACCCAGAGTAGTACACTTGAATACTCCCCATTTTCTATCCCCACCGCAAAATAGACTTCTCCACGGCATCGCAGCCTTTGTGCTCCTCCCCTTCTACATATGCGCACTCGTCCACCGTAGCGCATCTGCCTCATCGACGACCTCGTACGCCGTGACTGGAGCAGTCCACCGTCGTAAATGCATTACCTGAGCCTCTCCCGCACCGTCTTCCACGGTCTCGGATCTGCTTCAAAGCCGACGCTAAGCGCAGAAGCACCACTGTCGTGGACAATGAATCGACTCCGTTGCCGACCATGACTCACGGAGGTCATCGCGACCATCGTTCTCCTCCTCGATTGGTAATGTGTGTATTGAATCACTTAGCAGTACATGTGCAGTTCCAATTTTGTTCGTACCTACCCTTCAAATTTCCTGGGTGCTATTGTTCCCGTAAAAGTAATTGGTTATAGCCTCCATTGTCCAATAGAATATTAGCTTGTAGCGTGCGTCGCTCGTATCGCTACTGTGCTTGGGTAGGTATTTCATCTGCAACCAGTAGTGTGGCAAATGATGGATAGTTTTTTAGAACTAGCAAGATGCCCATGCGTTGCACGCATCAAGATGCATTTGTATGAGTAGTTTATCTTGTGGGAGAAAAGGATTAACGAGGGAATGCCTTATTTGCAAATGCGGAGAGGGGTGTGGGTATCTTTTTGAAAAATTGCCACAATTTCCTTCCTATCCGTCGGATATAAATCGGATGGCCTATATTGCAGGATGGCAGGAACACCATCATCACCAACTATATTTTTATAAGTGTAGGGAAAAAGTAGAGAAAAAAATAGAGAGTAGAGAAGTAGAGATAAGTATTAAATATAAAATAAATATAACAGTAGAGAAGAGAGTAGAGATAGCAGAGGCGTCGGAAAGGATTGTGTCTTGTGGGGAAAAAGCGGCGGGCGTCGCTAGTTTTGGCGCGTGGCGTCCGCTTTATAAAATCCAACACCTCCCACCGCTCGCGTTTTGCCACCGCTCTCACCGCTCTACGCCTCGCCACCGCTTTCTCCACTCTTTCGCCTTCGCCGCGCCCAGCTACCATGCCGCTGCCGGAGACTTAGGGATACCATGGCGTCGCGCGCCCCTCTGACGACTTCTCCGCCGAGATCCGGTTCCGCGGGATGCGCCTCGGCCTCGGCAATTTTGACACCGCCAACGAGGCCGCCCGCGCGTACGACGTGGCGGCGTGGCGCCTCCGGTGGCCTCATTGAACATTGAACTTCCCCAACGTGCCGACGCGGGAGCTGGCACAGGAGCTCACGCCTCTGCTGCGACTTATCACCGACGAGGATCGTCGCGACAACCGGAGGCGGGAGCACCGTCTCGGCATCACCGAGATGGACGAGGAAGCCATGGCATTGTGGTGCCAACGCTTCCCGTAGGACATCATCAACGAGCGCGAGTTCTACGGGCAAAGAAGGGCGGAGTGGGATAAGAGGAGGGCGGAGCGAGGCGCCTATCGCGAGGACAGGCGTAGGCAAAAAGCGGACGCTCAATTCAACATGAGGCTAGGAGCAGTGTCGCCCTAGGAATCCGACGATGATCGTTATCTTCACACCTACAGTCAGACGTCGGAGGAGGACTTCACCGAGGAGGAGTCGGACGATGAGGAGTAGTTGAATAATCTAATTTTTTATCTATCTGTGCTGAGGAGGAGTCGGACGATGAGGAGACGTCGGAGGAGGACTTTAAACGCTTTTTTGAAGCGTCGTGCGATGCGATTCTGTTGGAGATGCTCTAACATGGCAGACGAGTGCTTTAATGTTGCCCACAAGATGCGCGAGTATTACTAGTAGTATATTTTTCTTGCCATGTTGAGATTTTAAAACCACGAGTGCGAACATGCAGAGGAGCAATGAAGACTAAACACGGGATATTGGGGACATCATCAAGGAGCGTGGCATGTTAAAGAGGAGCTGCACCAAACATGTAAAATGAGCTTTTGTAAGTAACACCCTTTCAATTACTTTCGTTTAGCCCCGTGTTCTTCGATGTGTATATGTTGTAGTTTCTGTTTCTCCTAATGCTTTTGTTTCTAGCTTGATGTAGGAAGTGGGTGTTCTCACCTTGTAGTATCTTTTTATATTTTTTTCCTTTTGAATTCACTTCTCCCAGTTCTATTTAGCTAGCTTCTACTAAATGGATCTGGGTTGCTCTGAGTAATTATCTAAAAAAGAAGTAACTTCATGTCAGGATGCAGTTCCTGCTAGGAGGGAAGTATGGTCAACCTTGAGATCATGTTTCCAGAATGAGGCTGGATTACACACAAGGTGGCAGTTCCCTAATGATGCTGGATTAGACACGAGGTGCAAATTCCCAGATGATGCTGGATTACACACAAGTCAGGTGGAGTCGTCAGCTGTTCGTGTCATCGAGGCTCTAGGAAAGGATAAAAGAAAGCGTGCAGCAGCCCTTGAGAATGTAGCCGAGTTCCTGAAGAAGCGAAAAGAGCAATCAGATGCTCTCTTCACCAATGCCAAAGAAGAGAAGGAAGAAGCCAGAAATAAGCTATCAGAGGCAGAGCAGGCTAGGCGCCTCCTGCTATCTAAAACTGCTGTCCATACAAAATTTCCTTCATAGTAGCTAGGTTCAAATGTTTATCCAACAAGATGCCTGTTGTGATGTCCGTGCATCTACCGATGTGGCACAAAATATTTTTTCGGGTCATGTAATAACAGCAATTACTTTCCAAACAATAATAGGCGAAGCATTGGACATGGTATAGTTCACGCAAGAAGCCCGACATTCCAAGTTCAACTTCCACATCAAACTCATGTTCACAGATATCTCCACATTCATACATAATGTCCACAACCATGATTCACTTCAAAGCCAAAAAAAATTGAGGAGAGTTATGAATAAAGAAAAACCTCTAGTTCCTGCTACCAGTGCGAGCACAACAAGTCAAGACCATGCATAATTAATTATATTTTGGTCACTTTTTGTGTTCTAAAATGCCGGCCGGCTCGCGGAAGGGGAGTGTTTTCGGCACACGCGTGGATTCAATGAAGGCAGGCGGGGCAATCAGAAGCTAGTTGCATGCGGCGAGGAGGCGTTTTCAGCCGGGCCTGCAGCGAGTGGGGCCCTCTTGGCCGGCACGCCGGTTCAATTCATGCGCTCTGAGAGGTCACGTTCGTGTCAGAGCAATCACTCCCTCCAGTCCTTTTTTGTTTGCGTATAACAAAATCTCGTTTTCCATTCACATTTTACAAGTAAAATTCGTGGACAAACTTTGACCCAAAAAACAATGGGGACTAGTAAACCAGAACGGAGGTAGTAGTTTTTTTAATCAAACAAGGGTTTACCCCTTTCGATTTTCATTACTGAAAACCAACATCTAAATCTAAACATAGTATTTGCCCTAGAACTACCAGGTTCAACATCTCGCAACATAAACCCATAAAACCATACGCCAAGGAGGTACGTAGTAGGTAGTACTATGAATTCCATTTTTGCTCCATACCAATCGTTCTAAAAACTACTTAGTACTTACACTACAAAAGAAAGACACATCCGTGAAATTTTGGGCCGAACGAAATTTTTTCTGTCATACATATGACACTTCTATGATGATAATTGTGACAAAACCCAGTATCATCATAGATGTGGTGGGCTCCTACTTCTATGACAAAAAATCATGTGCGAAAATGGGATTTTTGTCCTGGGCGGGCCGGAGACGCAGCTGCATGACATTTTTTGGGCCGTCCATGACGGAAAAAACCGTGGTAGAAGCGAGGTCGGGGCCGAGCAAAGCACGTTTCTCTCGTACACGTACGCGCGTGTGTGCGAGGTGTTGGCTCTAACTGAACGCGAGCGAGGTGTTGGGATCTAACTGAACCTGAGCGATTGCACTGCAGGCTACACGTTACTGAACTCGAGCGATCAATCGATGGCTGTTAACTGAACCCGATGGAGCAATTCCTTCGCTACCGCTGCTAACTGAAGCCGATCGATTGGATGAACAGTGAGCGTTGCGGGGGGGTTGGATGAACGTTGAGCGGTGGCGTTGCCTCTGGATGAACAGGACCCCGTGGTGTGGAGGGCTGGATGAACAGTATACGGTGGAGGGGTGGCCGTGGAGGGGTGATTGAACAGGAACCTGTGGTGTGGAGGGCTGGATGAACAATAGACGGTGGAGGGGTGCCCGTGGAGGGGTGGTTGAACAGTAGCCGGTGGAGCAGCGCGCGTTGGAGGCTGGATGAACAGGAGCCCGTGGAGGCTGGAGTAGGTCGACGTTAGCCCGTGGAGGCTAGAGAAGGTCGGCGGTGGAGATGAACAGTATCCCGTGGAGTCCCGTTTTTCGGTACGCCACACCCCTCCCAATGAACAGAACCCCGTTTTGACCGTAGGAGGTCCGTTTCCTCCGTTTTGCGGTACGCCACACCCCTCCCGATCAACAGGACCCCCGTTTCGACCGCATGAGGTCCGTTTCGTCCGTTTTGCGGTACGCCACACCCCTCCGATCAACAGGACCCCCGTTTCGACCGTAGGAGGTCCGTTTCCTCCGTTTTGCGGTACGCCACACCCCTCCCGATCAACAGGACCCCGTTCCGAACATGGCCGGTCGAACACAAGGCCGTTTCCTCCGTTCTGCGGTACGCCAGGCCTCGTTTCCATCGCCTGTTCCGTCCAAGCCGGTTGGCTCCCACGTGTTCCGTTGCCTCCCGATGAATGCGAAGCATTCCGTTGCCTCCCGATGAATGCGAAGCATTCCGTTGCCTCCCCATGAACACGACGCATTCCGTTGCCTCCCCATGAACACGACGACGACTCTGTTTCTCTGTTCCGACCCAGCCATGTACGTATGCGCGAGTAGGCGTTCGAGACCCTGCCCGTATGTACGTACGTGGCCGTATTTTCTTTCTTGCACCCTGGCCATTGTACGTACGTGTACATGCTACATGCGCGCCTCTACTACGACACGTACGCGCCTCTACTACGACACGCGCCTCTACATCGACCAGTATATATATATACGTACACGTTCGCGACCAGAATGACAATGCTACGTACGCTTCGACCAGGTGGGTCCCGACTGTCAGGCTGTTACTTGCGTGCGAAAATGTAGCTGGTGGGTCCCAGCAGTCAGAGGGGCGAATCAATTTTTTTGCCCCGACGCACTTCCTTTGCGTGCGAAGATGTAGCTGGTGGGTCCCAGCAGTCAGGGGGGCGAATCGTTTTTTTTTGCCCGGACGCACTTCCTTGCGTGCGAAGATGTAGCTGGTGGGTCCGAGCAGTCAGGGGGGCGAATCGTTTTTTTTTGCCTGGACGCACTTCCTTGCATGCGAAGATGTAGCTGGTGGGTCCCAGCAGTTAGGGGGAAACTTTTTTTCACGAAATACGGTGGCCCGTCCGGTGGGTCCCCGCTGTCAGGTGGAGGAATCATTATTTTCCGCGTAATAAGGAGGCACTTCCTTGCTGCGGCCGTGGACCGAGCTGTCAGCCTCTCCACGTACAGTCCACGTCCGATGGAAGTCGTTCCTTGAGCACGTTGACCATGCCGCGCCGAGAGCACCACGGCGGTGGACGACGGCGTGGCCTAGGAAGGGGATGACTCAGAGCCGGGGAAGACGCAGCAGTGGATGACCACGCGAAGAGGAGTAGGAGGGTTCACTGGTTCGGCTGCGGTGTGAGGCTGCTGTCGCCGCAGAATAACAGGGGGTGTGGGTGAGTACAGGGATGGTCTGGCCAGCGGTGGGAGTAGTAGTGGGCGGTGAGGCCTCCGTGGCATCACAGCTGGCAACGGGAGGCAGGAGCACGCGGCACGACCGGCGCTGGTTTGGGCGGCTGGAGCAAGAAGACCAGAGGTTGAAGAAGCACTACAACTGTTGGATGAACATCGTATGGTAACAGGACCTAGAATCATTCATATTGACTAAGTTGACAAAGCCCTCCGTCCACGTCAACTTGGTAGGCCCACAAGTCAGCCTCCCAGTATGATGGGTTCCAGCTGGCAGGGGGAGTATTCATTTGTGCGTAATAAGGAGGCACTTCCTTGCGTGCGAAGATAGCTGGTGGGTCCGACAAGTCAGCGGGGGGCATATTTTTTTTCACAAAATACAGAGGCCCTTCCGGTGGGTCCTAGATGTCAGGTGGAGGAATCATTATTTTGCGCGTAATAAGGAGGCATTTACTTGTGTGCGGCCGTGGACCCAGCTGTCAGCCTCTCCACGCACAATCTACTTCCGATGGTGTCATTCGTTGACCACGCCGCGCCGAGTGCATCCAAGGTGGTGGATGACGGCGAGGCCCCGGACAGCAACGAGCCGGAGATGGGAAGACACGGGAGTAGAGTCGCAGACGGAGAGGTGTACGAGGACTAGTTCTAGTGCGGTGTGGTTCGGCAGTCGGTGGAGAAGAACAGGAGGTGTGGAGGGGTGGAGGGATGGCCTGGCCAACGATGGAGTAGCGCTTCATAGCGAAGCGTGCTAAGCAGAGCTGCTAGCAGCAGGAGGCGGGAGGTGGTCCCGGCGGTGCTGGAGAAGAAGACGAGAGATTGAAGATGGATGCCGGTCGTTGGATGTAAATCCAACGGCTAACATGTCAGAATCATTTGTTGACTAAATTGACAACGACTTGCGTTGGCTTCGACCTATTGGCCCACATTTCAGCCTCCAAAAATGTGGCACGTATTCAACCCATTTTTTCAGAATTTACAGTCTTTTTTTTGCGCGGTAGAATTTACAGTCAATTTGATCTTTTTTTGAATTACAGCCATTAGCTGGGCTGGGTGAACAATTAATGTAGCGTCCATGCGGCCCATTTATTTTATTTCCTAAAAAATTACAAGCCATTTGCACTTTCTCGAAATACACAATTTTGCTGGGTTGATTCTAATTATAATGTTGGGTTGGGCCAGCAATGTTATCAAAAACTAAAAAAGGGTTGAGCATTTTGTTATAAAAATATTTAAATAATAAGTGATATTATTAAATTCGTCCTTAAATCTTACCAAGCTTTTGTACACAATCACTAGGATTTTCGTGCCAAAGCAATCCAGGATTTTATTTGTTAAGAAATTATTTTTATAAGTTAATAAGATGTGGGATATTATTTTCTTACATATGTAAGTATCTGTTAAATATATGATGACAATAAAAATAATATATAATAACATATAAAATAATTAATATATATATAATATAGTTAGAAGGGAAACATATGTTGTACCTGGCGTTCCTATTCTTATATAGAAAAATAGAACAGACCTCTGCATTTTCTTCAAAAAAATACATAAATTGGGCTGCCAAAAATAAAACCTCGGATGGGAGGTCCATAGGCCGGTCGATACATGACGACCCTAAGAAAATACAAACAGGCCCTCCCATCCGAGGTCGTGGGCTGCGCAAGTTAAAAATGAAAGCATAGACGGGACAGCCCAAAACCACGTCCAACACTTGCCAAAACTTCGTCCCTCGTTTTCTCTGTGTTTCGCACACTCGACATTGTGTGGGCATTTTGTATGCATCATATGAAGATGTGCTATGCATGAATGCTGATCAACATGATGTTAACTGGCTGGCAGTTCCATTTTCGACCATGAATAAAACTTCCAGCATGATGTTAACCCTGTTTGAAAACGCCTGGTTAATATAAATGCTCTTGCCTCTGAAAGTTGCAGTTTCTTATCTGGCCCGAACTTGCAATTTCTTATCTGAAACTGAAACTTGCAGTTTCTCCTCGTCTGCACTTTTATACTCCTATGAAACTACATTTTTTAAGTGCTAAAAATAGATCTCTACAATTCATAAAATTCTTCATATGCTCAATACTGCATTCCTCCGAGTTCATCGAGTATCTCCTATGGGCGATGGAGCAGACAGATTCGCCCGAGGCGACAGTCAGGCAGAGGTGGTGGGCGTACAGGTCGAAGGTCGAGCACCCAGAGGATAACGAATCGATCGAGTATGGTGTGTCGTTCGTGAGGGTGCAGAGCCAGCCGGAGCCACAGGAGTATTCGTTCTCCCACCACAATAGGAGGCCGGATGGCACGGCGTCGCTTCCCTGCTATTCTCCACGGTTCCCTCGACGCTCGCCTCGTTTCAACGGCGGCGGTAGGGTTTAAGGTAAGCTTCGCACTAACCTAATCTTCCACCTGCTCATGCTTACAATCAGTGCGACAGCTAATGAAAATCATGCTTACAATCAGTCTCCGAGTACTACGCCAATCACCCTAAAATAGCTCTGGACCTTTGGGTCAAAGTTGTGACACAGTGTACAAATAAATAAAAAATAGATTGGTGCTTCTTTCAGAAAAGAGTACTCCCTAGAAAACAGCCAATATAAGCTACTAGTATTTGGTTAGAGAATTTGCTGCCGAGAAAGATCCGTCCATAGAGAGCGCCACACATCCCACTGGTGGTGGTGGATGCTAATGCGTGCATGCAGCATGGTTGGTGTCACACCTCGCACTCTGCATATATGCTGGTTCCATACATACATTTGTGCAGTTCCACCAAAATGCAGCTGAATAACCCTGTTTGCGCAGATAATGAAAAAGCGTGAGTAAATTATAGTGGCACTAGTTGATGAAACACACAAAATAAATAGAAGAAAATATTGCAATAGTACCAAAATGCAGCTGAATAACCCTGTTTGCACAGATAATGAAAAAGCGTGAGTACATTATAGTGGCACTAGTTGATGAAACACACAAAATAAATATAAGAAAATATTGCAATAGTATCATAGTATGCCATGCTGCGAGGGCGAGATGGGCCCTGCGACGCCTCATACTGGACATCGTCCCAAGTCTCCCAGATACACCTTCTGCCAGTGATGAACATCAATGTACAACAGTAGTACAAGGAGGCGCCTTGAGACATTCAAATCTCTATTTTTGTACTTATCAACTAAAATTAAGCACCCTAGTTTGCAGAAACGCTTAAACATTAACAATGGGACTAGTTGATGAAACATACTTTAACAAAGAGAAGCACTTTCTTTATCTACATTGGAAATGAAATGATAGAGATGACACTCGCTCTATTTTAATCTGTATTATTACTTCATTTTATCGGTGACACTAGGGTCGAAAGGTGACAAACGAGGTGTACCGTAAGGCCGCAAGGATGGAGGCCGGGGTGCTTAGACTGGGATGTCAAGCTGGCTCTTTCAGTCACCAACATGGATGATTCAATTCATGGGACCTTGGTGCAGTTCACCTAAAATGAAGCAATGTCCCATGAGCTAGCAACTTCTTCTTCAATTTTTAAGAAAAGGGCTCCAGCCCGGTTCCATTTCCATCGAAAAACGAAACCCACAGAGCTTCTTCTTCATTAGTTGCAATAAAATTGAGCAACATCAAGGTTGGTTGTGAAGCTCTGGAATGCTCAACTATAATTTGGATATCATTTGTGCAGTTCAACTAAGATCGAGCATGAAATGTATATCTCTGTTTGCACAAAAAAGGTGGAAAGGAGGGTGACTAACAAGTGATGAAACATGCATCAAATGAAAAGAAGCATGTTCCTTATCTGAATGGCAATCCTACAAGGACAGTAGCAATTTCTAAAGCAGTGGCATTGCTAGATATTAGTGTGGGCATTAGGATTAACTATGACAACCATTAAATACGACATTACTTTGGGCACGGGAGAGTAGGCAGACCAGGACAATTGCATTTCTAACGAAAAAAACCAACTTATCTTAATGGAAATTTTAGCAGGACATGTAAATAAGTGCCACTGATTCATATTACTGGAGGCATTACCTTGAAAACAACATTGGTTTAACGTGTCCTTACTTTTAACAGTGCGACTGCTACATTTTACCAGTGGCATTACATAAGAGTGGCTCGGGGCAACAAACATCAGAACATGATATCTGGGTTGGTCCCATTTTTGTTTGGTATAGCCACCTTATACTGTGTGAGGCTAGCAAATCTAGTGTTGGACTTACTCTGTTGACTTGTCCCCCAGTCCCCACTTTCTTTCCTTTTTCAACCAATAGATCGGGTTTATATTGAGTTTGTACTGCGTTTCCCTTTATTTCCCTACTAGACCTAGAGACCAGTTGGATAGCAGGTCTGCTACTTTTCACCCCCATTATTTCCTCTTTCGACCAAGTCCTAGATTCAGTAACAAATCCTCCCCCACCCCACCCCTCTCGTCCTAGTTTGAACCAAGTAGTACTAGATTCGAGTGCATGAACTAGTTTTACCTCTTAAACGTGAAAAAATTAGGTGGTTTTCGAACAGTCGATCGATCCTATCTACGAGGGGGCCTGAGAAATAGTAGAAGTTACAAATGCAGCAACGTCAGGAGCTCGGGAAGTAGAGCAAGGCCGGTTTCGAAGGAAGTTATACCTGATGGTCCCCGGGATGTCTCTAGGTGGGCAGCGGGAGGCCGAATCTGCCCACACTACGGCAACAAGGAAGAAGGGGTCGGAGGCCCTCCCTCGCCAGCGGTGCTTGGGAGAGAACGGCAAGGCAGGCTGATCGGGATGCGCCCAGCAGTGGGTAAGAGCTGTCGCCGAGGACGACCGCGTGAATGTTGCACCTTCTCACCTTCCCTGGCGGAGAGGATCCGGCTGGATCGGTGACCAGCGGTGAGCAGAGAGAGAGAGTGTGGCCACTGCTGTCGTGTTTAGATCTTGAGAGGTCGAGACAGTGTGAAGAGAGCAACACTAGCAAGCAAGCGCGGAGGCTCCTGCCTATATAGTGAAGTAGTACTTAGTTTTCTTTTGTCTACCGGAGCCGGCTTGACCTCGTCAATGACTGTCGAGAAGTCTTCACGCACGTGGCCCGGAGGCGCAGTTGTCGTCATTTTGATCTGAAGCGCCGGATTATAACATATAACAAGAAAAAATGCCACATGACAAGAAATCATAACCTCACTGCCCAAAGGAGACAACATGAATCCCGACGGACAAACTAGAAGAGGAACAAAGCTCAAATTAAAGATAAACTCATAGAAAAGGGGTCCGTTGATAGATGTCCTAATTAACATAGCCGGCTTGACCTAGATGGCAGCCGAGTAGTCACTGTTAGTGCATGTGCCCCCAATGACTAGCCCAACTCAGTGGTCGCTGTTTAACCCTCGCAGTGATCCGGAGCACATGACACCTAATTCTGCGAGATGACAAGAAACCCTTTTTTTAAATTTCTCACCACAACTACAGCCATGTACAACACAGCCTGCACGATATGTAGACGATAGCCAATCCAGGCGTGTCTACTGGAGTCTGGTCACATGCATGGACGCACTGATCTTCCGTGCCTTGCAGGGGTCGTCCAGGCACCAACGTAGTACAACACTTCTCTAGTACTATCGCTCGCCTCCCTCTTCTATTAAGTCACCCGACTTGCGGGGCCGGGAGTTTGCTTATGGTCGGTTTTCAATTGCCGTCCCACATGTGTGTGTGAACGCAATATGACACACGTTCCATTCGGAGAGCAGCGTGCCAGACCGACCGACCGTCTGGGGTGCGACGCAAACGCGACAGGCATGCTGTATACTCCGTACATGTGTACCGCCGTTTTCTAGACGCTTTGCTCCATGGCGCGGGCGCAATCCATGGATACAAAATTAGTATATTGTATACTATTTAAAAGTCGAGGGCGGGGCTTTTCCTGCCCGGTAGGCGGTAGGACAGTTCCGCCTAGTCGGGTCGACAGAGACGCGAGAAGACGAGGGAGTAGGCTGCTGCAAACGTAGGGCTGTGTGATTTGACAGCGAGTTACTGCTGGACAGGTGGGGCCCCGTGATTTGACTTGCCATTATCATTTTAATTGCGGCGCTACGACCGGCGTGAGTCTCCCGATTCCTGACCACCTCCATACAGGTGCCTCTCCCAATGCTCCACCATGTAGTAGAGGCTGGCTCTTGCATGAGAGCCCACTTCTCCACTTTTTCCTTGACTCTCTTTCCTCCACATATGAAAAAATGCCATGAAAAGCGCACTATTGTACTTACTTGCTCCTACAGGTGCTTAAGCTTGCCACATAGGCATAAAGTCTGATGTGGCAAGTTAATCAAGAAGAGAGAGACTAGTTTGGTGACCCAAGGAAGAAACGGTGCTAAGCGTGTACCTAGGTGAAAAGACAATTTTGAGTCTATAGCTAATTAAATGAAGCAAACTTAGCAACACCATTTCATTCGAAGAGGTCACTCCTTGGCAAATGCAATAAATACTAGTACTCCCTGTGTCCCACTATATAAGAACGTTTTTGACACTACACTAGTGTCAAAAATGTTCTTATATTATGGGACGGAGGGAGTACGAAGAAAGAGATAGAGAGGAGTAAAAAAAATACACTTATAGCCAACCTTATAGCCAACCTTGTTGTAGTATGAGTGACTAAGTGATGACTATGTATGACATGCCAACATCAGATAGCCTAACGCACCGTGTTAAATCTACAAAGGCGCCGACCGCCGAAAGTGACGCGACGGTCATGGTAGGCGCGACCATGATACGGGCTGCTGGCATCCCTTGGATCTGAGATCAAACGGTCGCATGCTAAGTTGCTGAAAATTTGCAGAATAACCCTCCAAGGGCTCTCAGAAGCCCGTATCATGGGAGAATGGAAAGACACTACCCTACCATTCGCACGGTGGCAGTTCGCTCCTACTCGTCCCCGCACGTCCTTTAATACTATGGCGGTTCGCTCCTAGTCATCCCGTCCATTCACATTACGGCAGTTCCACTAATCCTAACCCTCCTCCCAAATCCATGGCGTCCCAAATCTCCCCGAGCGGCGGTGAGTACAAGGTTAGAACCATCACCGGCGATGAGTTCGACGTCATCTACACCTGCATTCGCGCGATGGTGAAAGGATGCCTTTCTCGCTTCAGACGCATGTTCGAAGACTCAGATGATGAGTGGGTCGCTGTGCTAGATGTTGAGTACACCACAGTCGTGGGGTGGGAGAAGGATCTAAAGGATGAAGAGAGGAAGAAGCCCACTGTGATCTAGGTTTGCGTGCATGACTTATGCTTGGTCTACCTAATATGCCATGCCGACGTTGAGTGCCAGGATTTTAAGGACTTCCTCGAGAACAACCTAGTCAAATTCGTTACTATAGACTTTGGTAACGACAAAGAAGTCCTGCGTCGTATAGGCCTCATTGTCGACCTCCAAAAGAATCGGCTGGTGTCCTCTCGTCAGCCTTCAATGCTGACCCTGGCAGGAGCCATGGTTCATCCTTCGTACGGTAAACTGGAGAAACCTCCATACATGTTTCAACGTCATGCATCACAACGGAATGTACTAGATATAGACCACATCCAGTACGCTGCAATGGATGGCTACCTTCGTTTCAATATCTACAAGGGTTGGATGAAGAGCAACAGCCAAGTTGGCGGTTGAAGCAAAGGAGTATCAGCCAAGAGGAAGAGGGACAAGGACGAAGTCGAGGACGTGGACGAGGACTCCGAGTAAGGTGGCAGTGTCGTTGCTCATGGCGGTTCTAAACGTCTAATGCAGTGTGTACCGGATTAGTTGCATAGTTTAATTTCATGTGTGCTTAGTTTAATTTGAGGGTGTGTTGTCTTTGAGCCCCAGCGTAACTATGTTATGTTTCTTCTTGTTACTTTAACTCTTCAAGACGTACATACTAGTATTTCTTACATTTCATCTTTTAGTTGGTATAGTACTACCACTCCTTTCTTCACATTATATACGTACAATACATATGGCCAACATCATATAGCCAGCAGTTTAGTTGTCAAAGAATTTCAGGGTGCTTAGTTTGGTCAAAGAATTCCAGGGTGCTTAGTTTTATTTGAGGGGTCGGTTGTGCTGGACACCATTATTGTGACTAGCCTTTTTAATAGTACTATATGCATAATTTGGCGACGAGCGCTGTCTATATGTACTACCTCCGTCCTGGTTTATATGTCCCCTTTGTAGTTTGTGTCAAATTTTGACTAAAGATTTAACTAACAAAATGTTAATGCATGTCAAGAAAAATTATCTCATCGGATTCGTACTTGAACATAGTTTTCAAAAATATAATGTTTGGTGACATGCGTAGACATTTTGTTAGTTTAATCTATGGTCAAAATTTGGCACGAAATATAATGGGGACCAATAAAACCGGATGGAGGTAGTACCACCTTTTTTAAAATTTCAAGTTTTGCACCATGGCGCAATCCATCGATACTACTGTTGTACAAAAGTATACATTTTTAAAAGGCTAGAGGGCGAGGCAGTCTAGCTTGGTCGGTTTCACGAGAGGCGAGGGCCTTTGTGATTTGATGGCTCATTACTGCTGGAAGGTGGGGCCTTGTGATTTGACTGCTCGTATAAATGCGTCGACGACCTGATCGAGGAGGAGCAAAGAACCGTGTGGTATACTCAAGTTTTCCACTGGAGTAGTACTTCGACGGAGGAGCACGAAACACGGCAGCCCAGTGCCATATGGCGATAAAAAATGATCTAATTAACTAGTCATCTAATTGTTAGCATTGTTCTATTCATTCCCTCAAAAACCAAAAACCATTGTTCTATTCATGCCTCGCAGAGAACGTGACACGTGCGGCGAAACACCCGAAGCAAAAGATGAAACACAGCAGCAAAAGAAGAAGGAAGATTATCACGCCAAATGATCTAATTCACCGCGGAGTCATAACTGCTTCTTCATCGCCTCCATGACCTCCATCACCTTGCGCGTCTCCTCCGCCATCTTCTTCATTCTGTCCATGAGGCGGGATTTCTGGACGCGAGCCTTCATCATCTGTTCCACGGCCGCATTACGTACCTTGACAGCAGCCGGGTGCTTGATGCGGAGCTTCGCCAACTCCTCCTTCTGTTCCATGACGAGGGCCTGCAACATCTTCATCGAGGAACTACTATTCTCATGCAGCTTCTTCCAGCCGGCGTTCTTCTCCTTCAACAGGTCGATCTCATGGCAGAGCTTCGCCTTGTCCTCCTGAAGTCACAGGATTTCGCCGGTCGCCTTCTTCTCCAAGGCAATAATCTTCTTCAGCAGCATCACCAAGACGGCGGTCAACCCCCCCTGCTGATTGGGCTAAATGGGCATGTCATCGAGGCTCTCCTTCAGCAACTCCGTCAAGCCTTGGATGAACTCCTTCTGCTTATTGAGGTGCTTATTGAGCTGATCGGGCATGCCATCGAGGGATAACGACTCAGCTCCGCCCGGCTCGGCATGTCCGCCTCATGGCTAGGGCGCTCCCCGGGAGCCATCGCTTTGCCCGTGAGAGATCTTTCGAGGTCTCTGCGTGGCGGCGAGCCCTCTTTTTTTCCGCAGCCTTGGTTGCCGCTCCCTTGTTACGAGTAGTTCTGGACCTAGAGCTCTGCTCTCCGGCCATGGCAACGACGGACGAAGAAGAAGCAATTATGGGGAGGAAAGGTAGAGTAATTTTCGGTTAGGTAGTTCCCCTTTTTATAACCTAAGTACTAGCACTAGTAGTACTAACACCTGCATAGTGGGAACACGTTCAGGTTTGGTACGTACTAGTAGGTGTGAGCAGGCTTTCGAATGTGATGGGGACAAGGTAAAGATTAATTGATGGTTTTGGTTTCGAGGCCCGAAACGGCTCCGGATGAGTTTAGCGGAACATAAATTTCAAGTACTACACTGCTCAAATGCGTAAATATTATGTTACTGTCAAAAATTGGCACAAAATACGAAGGAGACAAATGGAAGTACTACTAGCAACCCACGATTTAACTACTCGCATGCGCGCAGTGGAGTAATAATGTCTTTCTTCCGCCCTCACGTCCACTCAATTTGCATGCGCTGTATTAATTGACCATCAATGAAGTGAACAACTTTACACGCGCCAAATTATCACATGCGGTGGATCTTGGTACAAAATTGCGTCCGCCCGTGTACCCGCGTGTGCGTGCGAGGGAATGAGTGCGTGCGTGGCGTGCGTGCACATATTCGCTTCGTGCATGTACCGCCAGTATGGCTCAGGGGGGACTAGTACATTCTTTTGGAACCAGCAGCACGTCAATGTGATCAATCCACGCAAGGAGGTCACGACAACGCCTCCACATGTGCCAGGTGGCTTCATGAACTGTAAGAGAGACACTATGTAGCGTGCCATTGGTATTCTAATTTACGTGTTTTGCACATACTTGAAGTACTAGTAAGGTACACGTGCATTGCACGCATCAGATTTTGCAACCAAATTATGAATAAATACCACAATATAGCATGTAAGCTCTGAGTCATATATGCGTGATGTAGCCCTTCGTTTAGTTCTTATAGTTCATCTCATTCAAAATCAATTATTTTTTATAAAAAAGCTAAGAACGCGTGAATAGGAAAAACATGGGATTATAGTGGAATGTCGTCTTGAATCCTACAGGATTGTACAAGTGTTTGATTGTGCATAGAAAAAATGCAGAATTCTTTCAAAGAGGTTTGAGTGGATGGGATGTTTCCTATGAAATCTAGTGCAAATGAATCATATGGAAAAATTCCTATGGTTTACAATCCTACGAATCAAACAACCAAGATAGGAAAAATTCCTAATGATTAGAATCCTCCAAAATTCCTTTGAGAATCCTTTGAATCAAAGAAGCCCTTAATCTATTTTAGGATTCATGGAATTGTGCGTTGTAAAGCATAAAGTAAAAACAAATAATGGCAATTCAACTAGAAAAAAAAGTTTGGGCAGTTGATACGGAAGATTCTAGAACAAAAGAGAGGCACTGTTGTTTTGAGGTTTGTGCATTATGCTTAAGTTCAACCATGGAGTCTGCTAGATTGTACATGTGGCAAAATCCGGTGGGGGGCTAGAAGATGGTGTGAGGGGCCGAGTGGAGGGAGACTATGAAGGAATGCACAAGTGCGAGATCGATATTTAGAGAGAGGGGCGAACACGTCTTGTTGTTGCATGATGGCGGAGCCATGAAAAATAAATGAGCTAGGGGCGAAGCATTGCTAATCCTTTACGAGGAGGGTCAATTCATGAAATTAAACCTTTTTTAGCAGCAATTGTCTAATGACCACATTCATATTAGCCTCGATATATAGTGATGTTAGGGGGCATGGTTTCATCGCCTCGCCTTCCGTCATTGTGCAGCGTCCCGAGAGATGAAGCGGAAGGCATGGATGATGAGAGGGGGACGTTGGATATATAATTAATGTGGATGTATTAGCTATATATGTTAATCCTATATAGAGAGGTATAGATTGATCGATGTGGACGTGGGAAAGAGGGTGAGACCTCACTGGATATATCGATTGATCAGTTTGTGTGGAAAACTATGAAAGACCTAGCTATATACACACATACATAGAGGAACATCGATCATTGCGCATACACGCGTGAGAGATAAAGAATGCCCGATATGATGGAGAGGGGGATGTGTGTGGGTGTGTGCCTTCATGGGAGACCGACCTGAAGAAAAAGATTGCATGCGTGCGATGGATAATGCCGACTAGTAGTGTGTGTGCATGCGTGCACGAGAGAAAGTTAGTGGTACAATTATAAAGAGAAGACTATTGTGTGGGTGTAAAAACATAGGTGAGGTCATAATCAATGTAAAGTTGAACTCAAATATTTGAATAAGAGATCCTGATGTTTGAAACCCATGCATGCATCAACATAACGGAGATCTGCGCGGTGTGGTTTGGAAACGAGCATGTTGTAATGTATACACATTGAACAAGGTCAGACCGATTTGAATTTGAGATATAGATGGCAGACATCATTTGCCCACGTCGCATCCGTGCATGGACACACTATTCTAATTGGAGATGATGGGCGGCTTTCGCATCACATATCTATATCTATACCCCTATATATATTATTATTATATTTTTTTGTATTGTGTGTGGGTAACTTTAACTTTGAAAGATGGTCGTTGGATGAGGCGAATCCGATGGTCCAAAGATGGCAAATTTGAGCACTATTGGCTGTTGGATATCATCTAGATTCCACCAGATTTCACCACATGTATAATCTAGAAGACTCAATGGTTGAACTTAAGCATAATGCGCAAACATCAAAACACAAGCACTTCTTATTTGTTCTAGAACCTTCCGTATCAGAATTGCCCAAATGTTTTTCTACATGATTTGCCATTATTTGTTTTTACTTTATGTCTTACAATTCACAATTCCATGAATCTTAAAATAGATTAGCTTTCTTATAAAAATTAGATGATTTTGAATGAAATGAACTATAAGAATTAAACGAACATCTACATCATGAATATATGAATCAAAGCTTGAATGCTATAATGTGGTATTTATTCATAATTTGGTTGCCAAATCTCATGCGTGCAACGCACGTGTACCTTACTCTAGTCTAAATGGTGTTTGTGTGTGTGTGTTGTGCGTGTTGAGGTGCAAATTGTCTTTTTTTGGGTACACGTTAAGCTTGTTCTTCCGAAATTTCAAGCCGCGCCTTGTTATGCCGAAAATTGAAGCTAGCGTCTCTGTCTACCGTGCTGCAAAACTCCCGCCTCTTCAACCCGCGCCTCCGACAACTCCCTCCATCTCAACCTGCGCCTTGCTATTCTGCAATTACAACGCGTGCAAAAACTCCCACCTCCTGTGAAATCCTGACACGCAAAATGCCCGTGGTACCCCAGAATCGAAAGAACCGCCTCAAATCGGTGGGGGGGGGGTACTTTTGTAACTTACCCCATATTTCGGACAAGCGCGTCTCTAAGCCATGGTTCCCCACTGCCATCCCATCCGCCCACCCATTCATACACCGAGGCCGCGAAAACCCGCGACGAAACCCCACACCCTGCTCCGTCCGCCACCCAGCCGGAGCCTCTTCCCCGACGACGTCGTCCACAACAACACCTCGATGTCCCTCATCCACTGTACCGGATGAGGATCCGTCGTTGATTCCATCGTCCCGCCGGTTCAGCCACCCCGTCCTCCACCTCCAAGGAGCTGCCCTGATGTTCCCCTCGTCTTTCGCGCCACCTCCATTCCCACACCGCCGTCTTCACCTGCACCACCGGAAAAGCATCATCATCACCGTTTCCTCGGATGAAGCTTCGGCCCAATTGGCACCACCAAAGAGGTTGTACACTAATCCCGCATTTTCTTCTTGATTCGATCTCACGGTGCTGCCGGCGCTTGGTCCCGAGCCGACACGGCGCAGCTCCATCCACTGCGGCGTCGTCGGGCACTTCCTCCACGGAGTCGCTCCCTCGGCGGCGACGTCCACATCAGTAGGAGCTACTGCTGCTTTAGCTCTCGCTCGCGCTGCTGCTCTGCTCTTGCTCTCGGTCCCCTGCCTGGTCTGCTCTTGCTATTGCTCTTGCTCGCGCTACTGCTCTCACTCTTGCTCTTGCTTGCGATGCTGCTCTGATTTGGCTACCCTTCAGTCGACTGAATCGACTTTTGGGTCAGTCGATTTTCAAGGGGTGGGCTCACCGGGGTGAAGGAAGAACCAGCCGCAGCGGGGAGGGGGGCTCACCGGAGAAGTACCCCACTATATATCTTAGGGTCCAGGATGGGGGCGGTGGTCGCCGGCGGTGGTCGCCGGCGGTGGTCGCCGGCGGTGGCGAGGCGTTGGCGGGGCGGTGGCGTGGGGATCGCCGGAGAAAAAAGCTCGGCACGGTGGGGCCGAGAGGGATGGCCGGGGCGGCGGCATACCGGCGGTGGGGAGTGTTTTTGAGGCGGGCGGGGCAACGCACCGCCGGCTGCGGGCGGCGGGGGGCTACTATTTGGTCGGTGGTGGCTGGCGGCTCAGGGGGGGTGGAGGTTGAAGATGAACCGCATGCCCTTGATTTCGTATCCAACGGCTGCAAAATTGACTGACCAGAGATGAAAAAGTTAGTCGACCGACGTGTAGCCTCAACTTGCTAGTGCGTTCAGTTTCGACAGCAAAATTCAGTTTCGACAGTTAGGTTCAGTTTCGACAGTTAAGTTTAGTTTCGGCAGTTATGTTCAGTTTCGACGGTTAAGTTCAGAGATGAGCGGCTGATGTATTTTACATCTATCACTTTGTGGTTATGTATTTTACGTCATGTATTGGAGATGCTATTATAATTCCACTCATGTTAACGTTGTTCGTTGTCTCTCTTGTCCTGCTTCAGCCTCGGCGTCGTACAACTCACCGGAGCTGCTCCAACGATGAAACCCTCCATCACAGCGGATCAGTACCTCGGGCTCCATCTCCAGACGCCTAAGATCTTCTTCCCCTCCTCCGACAGCAAAGTCAGCCGGAGCATCCTCATCGGCCAACCCAATCACGCTGAGATCGACATGGCTTCGCCAAAGAGGTTGTACACTTGTTGCATCTCTTTTTTACTCTACATGTTATGTATATATATATATATATATATATATTGT
This sequence comes from Aegilops bicornis, assembly GCA_021605145.1. Taxonomy (NCBI): domain Eukaryota; kingdom Viridiplantae; phylum Streptophyta; class Magnoliopsida; order Poales; family Poaceae; genus Aegilops; species Aegilops bicornis. The sequence goes on from CM038671.1 coordinate 609,753,761, forward strand.
CCACTGAGCACTCGTAGTAACGGGAAATACGATTATTTTATCATACTATGTGACAAGCAGTGAGGTACCAGGCAACTTAGCTATCTGTGATGGACTCTCTTGAACGCCATCATTATTTATCTCTGCATGTTTGAGTTGTGCATTTGTCGATGGGCCTGGGAGTTGAGCTAGTATGGCAGTGGCCTAGGTCCAAAGTAATAGAAGTAGCACAAAAACATCTTTTTAGTGTAGGATTTTCCTTGCTCAAGCCTGCCTACTATAATCGCCAGTGCTTGAAAGGAAAAGTGAATGAAAAACATAGGAATTGAAAAGTTTTCTATGGTACTACTTTTCATGAATTTGGTGCAAAGGAATGGAGCAAAGGAAAAGTGTAGGATTTGTTCCTTTAGTGTCTCCTTGAAAGAAAAACCGTAGGAATTCTAATTTCCACTTCTCCTCCTTTTCATATTCCTATTCATCAAGCACAAGACTAAGAGATAGTAGCATAATAGCATTATAACCATACATTTTCTTGTGGTTTGACTTAATCTCACCATGCTTTTTTGCATCCTGTGATCTTCCAATTGTTGTGAATCAAACACCCAGATTGGCAGAAATCCTGTCTTTTTAAATTCTCTGTTTTCCACGTGCATTCCTATCCTATTCCTGTCTATTTCCTATTCCTGCATTTTAGAATCCTTAAATTCAAACAAGCCCTTACTCAATTACTTCTGTTACAGATATGTGTCAAAGAAAACCTTGTGTGGTTTGTCCTGCTCCTGCGGTGCTGTGTTCCACCCTAGCTCAGCTGCTCCAACGATGGAAGGGTTCACCACAATAGGAATCCGCTCTCCAAACTGTCTTTCGCCGCCTCAGATCTTCTTCCCCGCCGCCGGCACCCACGACAACTGCATTACCATCATCAACTGAGCAGATGACCTTGAGGACTACACGGGTCCGCAAGAGAGGTCGCACTCTTCCGTGTTCCGCTACGTTATGCATCGCTTAATATGATGACATGCTACATTATCATCGTGTTCACCTATTAGACTCTGAGTCAGGTCCAAACCAATGCTGAAACTTGAGTTTTTAAATGGTTGTGGGGTACATATTGGGGCAGCAATCAGTACTATCTGTCTACTATCTGGTTAATCTCCGGTGTCTACTATGAGTTTCATCTTGAGTGCAAACAAACATTAAAGGAGCCATTATCTGTATTTTTTAAATAAAGCTATTATCTGCCTGCTATCATTGGTTTTGGGTCTATTCACAGTTTGCTACCATCACTCTGGATTTGTGCATGCACTCCTTACATAATCTCACTATGTTTTATTCCTATGCATGCCAGTTATTGTACACAATGGAACTGATCATGTAGAGCATAAGAGACGAGCCTTGCATGGCAATAAAATTTCATGCAGACATCGTTCTATGGTGGGCACAAAGGCAGCCCCCCTCCACCCATTTCGGATCGTAATCAAGAGGAAGATAACTGTTCTGAGGGGGATTCAGAAGGATTAGACCACTCCTATTTACCCCATGAGGTCTTCGCTCTAACTTGGCATGCTGATGTTGGTAATATCATGCATATGGTGCCTTGCATTGCCTACTGTATACATTAAAGATGTCATCTGTATAGTTTAGACATGCTTTGTGTCAATGCCATCTGTTTAGTTTCTTTATCGTATATGTGAATCATGCAATGCCATCTTGTCTAGCCAGGCATCATATTTGTGAATCTTGCAATGCCACCCTGGTTAGCCAGTCATCTTATATGTGAATTATATCATGCCATCATTATTTTATTATGTGTTAAATTTGTCAACAATTTTAGTACATTCAATTACTCTTCCTGTGCATCAGCCATTCGACGCAGTCATGGAAAAATCTGGAGTGGAAACAAGGTCTTGAGCGGAACAATGCTATCTCGACGAAGCGCATGTCTTGCTGGTTACCAATAGCTCCTCGAGAGGAGGATTCGTAGACAGATGACCAGTCATATTTCCCCCCTGAGGTGCATGCCCTAACTTTGCAGGGTTATGTTACTCATATCATGCGTATGGTATCTTGCATTGCTATGTCATTTGCTTAGTTTAGACATGCTTTGTGTGAATGCCACTTGTTTAGTGTCTAATTACCATATATGTGAATTATGTAATGCCATCTTGTTGCAGGACATTATATATGTGAATTATGCAATGTTATCTTGTTGCAAGGCATTATGTATGTGAATTATGAAATGCCATGCTGTTTAGGCAAGCGTCATATATGTGAATTATATCATGCCGTCCTTTTTTTGTATTTCTCATTGCTTTTGTCGATAATGTTTGTATATTCAACTGCTCTTCCTGTGCATCAGCCATTTGAATTGGTGATGGAGAAATGGAGTGAAAACAAGGTCTTGAGCGAGACAATGCTACCTTCTGAATTAGATATCTTGCTGGTTAAAGATAGCTCTTGAGAGGAGGATTGAGGCAGATGACCAGTCCTATTATCCCCCTGAGGTGTATGCTCAAACTTGGCAGGGTTATATTACTCATATAATGCATATGTTGTATTGCAATGCTTACTTTTTACATCATATACACAATATTGAATGTCATCTCCTTAGTTGACACATCATATATGCAATTGCCCTCTGCTCACTTCCTTAGTATATAAATCATATATTTGAATTATGTCATGCCATGATGTTTACATAGACAGCATGTATCTGAATTATGGCATGCCAACCCATTTTCTAAAGATATAATACTGATTATATCATCTCATCCTGCTTACATAGTCATCATATTTTAAATTATGTCATTCTATCCGTGAATTATATCATGCCATCATGTTTCCATCGACGGCATGTTTGTGATTTATGGCATGCCAACCACTTTAATAGACACATCCTATAGTTATATCATGTCATCCTTGTCGGATCTCGGGTTCCGGCAGACCCTCTAGGTTCAAACTCTGGGGTGCGCGCGGAGATCTCACCCCCTACCAACCTGCACCTTGTCGCCTCGCAAGGATCTAAACTACACAAAGAGCAACACAAGGGACACAATGTTTATACTGGTTCGGGCCACCATTGTGGTGTAATACCCTACTCCAGTGTGTGGTGTGGTGGATTGCCTCCGGGGCTGATGAACAGTACAAGGAAGAACAACCTCGCGAGGGTCTGTTCCTGGCTGGTGCGATGAACTGCTAGGAGGAGTCCGGTCGCTCTCTCTCTCCCTCTCTCTTTAGATCCAAGATGCCTCTACGTGTACGTGTCCGTCTACCTGTACGTGTGGGTGGCTAGTCCTATTTATAGGCGGAGGCCCTGGGCCTCTTCCCAAACATTGAGCAGGAAGGGCACCAACAGTTGGCCATTTTGAAGGGGAGCATCTATTACACTTATTCTGACTAAAGTTGGTCCTCGCCTGCCAAAGGCTCTGACGATGAAGCCGGCTTGGGCTCCACGATGACCTCCTTCCTGTCGTTGTGTTGGTCTTGGTCTTAATGCACCGAAATGGCTGCCTTTGCTTGATGCTCTCGCCTGCGCTTGCCTCCTTTGCACCAAAGAGGAAACCTGGACACTGCGCGGGCTGGCGCCCGCCTGGCGCCCTTGGTCGTCATGGCTTGTGTCATGGGCACCTCGTGAGGTACCCCGCCTTCATCTCTCCGCTCGCGAGCCAGCCTGACGAGGCCGTGCCTGAGGAGGCTTCCTGTCGTCCACCCCGCGACGCTTGGCCCCTTGCGAGGGTCTTGAGCTTGTGTTGATGAAGATGGGCCGTGCTGGGCCACCCCTTGAGCCACGCCGCAGGCAGGAAAGTCTGGGTACCCCCGTTCCTAGAATGCCGACAGTAGCCCCCGGGCTCAAGGCGCGCCTGAACTTGGCTTAGCAGAGAAGCGAAGGGGCAAGTGCGAAGCGCCGCGGGCCGTAACAGCCTGCGGCCTTGGGCGCCACGTGGCGGTTGATTGGACGTGCGCGTCTCTGCTTCCCATGACGCCTTGACAACTCCGTGAATCGACAAAAGAGCGGCACCCGTCTAGGCTTTTCCTCCTTTGCCTTCTACAGTCATTGCCAGATCCCCTTTCTTGCTCCTATCCTTCCTGCTCCCGAAATCCCCAGATCTGCTCTGACCCCGTGCCCTAGCAAGGTATGGCGCCTCGCCAGACCCTGGCCGGAGCTTGGTACTCGCCTGCTTTGGACTCCCCGAACGTGTCGGAGAAGAGCCTTGCCCGAGCGCCCCGGATGATGGTGGCGCAAGGCAACGACGGGGCAGCGGTGCTCAAGGCTGGCTCCGCCTTCCTGAGGACCAAGGAAGCACCTTCTATCTGCTCTTCGTGAGCGCCATTGCCGCCAGTCTGGTGCCTCCCTTTCTCGAAGTTCTTCTTTTCATCCTCCGCCATTACAAATCGCAAGCTCTGCACTCCACCCCAACTCCGTTCTTCCCCTGGCGATCTTCGCCTACTGTTGTGAGGCTCATGTCAGGGTGCAGCCCTCGGTGGCCTTGCTGCACCACTACTTCTACCTCCGGGTCTCTCGTGGGTCCATCTCCGCCTGCGCGAGCTTTGTCGCGTACGGCAGCTCCAACGCCATCTCGAAGCTCGGGAAGAGGATTGAAGGCTTTAGGAGCAAGTGGGTCATGGTAGATCTTGGGCGCATCCATCCTCGGCTGATTACGCCCACGGAGCAGCCCACGCCCATCGACGATTGGTCTCACATGGAACTTCGCGGATCCATGCCGCTGGCTTTGGAGAAGATGAACGCGGACCTGTGGCCGGGTAACATGGCGACGGCGAAGCTGACCGGGGCGTCGCTCCTGAGGGAGTTCCTGGAGCACCGGCTGGCCCCGCTTCGTCAGTACTCGCTTCCGCTGTGGAGGCCTCGCCCCAGCCCCGTAGTCTTGGCCGACGAAGATCTGGCCGCGGTCCTCCAATCTTTGGTCGGGGGAGACGTGGCGAGGCTGGAGGTCGCTCCCGTACCCCTGTTCCTTCGAGCTAATTGGGAGCTGGTGGTGGACTCCATGCTCGCCTTCAATGGGGACGGGCCTATGCCCGCGGAGGCTCCCGAGGACCCGGCGGCCCTGGCGACGGTGAATGTGTCCTCCGGCGACTCCAGCGGAGAGGAGGAAGAAGAGGAGCGGGGAGAGGGGCCCGACTCCGAGGCGACCGACGAGGAGTCGAGAGCGCCCCTCCCCCGGTGCAGGTCCCGCGCTCTCCGCCTCTTGCCGAGTGAAGATGAGGATGGTGATGAGAGGGGCGGCGAGAGCTTGCCCCTGATCCCGAAGAAGGACAGGACGGGGCTGGTCCCCTGCGGGTCTGCCCCGGCTCCAAGGCGACCTGCAGACGCGCCTCCTGCTCCCGAGCCTCTTGAGGCTGATCCCTACAGCTGGCTCTCAGGCTTCAAGTTCGACCGGAGGTTGCTCGAGCCTGCGAGCGATGACCAGTAAGTGCTTGGCTCTTGTTTTACTTCTTGCTTTGTCGTTGAGGCTTGATATCTGTATTCCTTGGCTAGGCTGGCGCCTGCGGCGAAGAAGCTGAAGGGGGCTCCTGAGGCTTCGTCCGGGGCAGTGCGTCCATCCGCGAAAGAAGGGGATGGCAAGACGTGGGCCTCTCCTGCCCGGTCATCCTCGCGAGGCCTGGCGGGGCTAGCAGGGGCGAGCTCAGCCCCCATGGCCCAAGCGACTCCTTAGGTGTCCTTGCCTGATGCCGCTGCCGCAGTCGTCGAGGCGCATAAGGCCCCGACCCATGGTGTTGTGATCATGCTGCAGTCCTCTCCTCCTACTCCGCCAACTGCGCCTCTCCCGACTCCTTCTCATCTGGATCGCTCTGCTGAACTGGACCGCTGCGGCAAGATCTTCGGGCGCCGACCTTCGCTTGGTGGTCGGACGCCTGAGCTGGCCTCCGGCTGGGTTCGCCTGATGCTTGATTCGGCGGTGCTGACGATTCAGCATGACGGCTTGCGACGAGAAGCAGGCCATCCTTGGGGAAAAGGCCGCTCGCGCCGCCGCCTTGGGGGAGGTAGCTGATGTCCGAGGTCGCTGCAGGGCGCTGTAGAGCGAGGTACAGGGCCTGCACGACCAGCTTGCTGAGGAGGCCCGCGTCCGCCAAGAGAAGGAGGAAGACATGAAGGCTCGTGAGGCAGCCGCCAAGGACCGGGACGCCAAGCTTGACGAGCGCCGTGACCACTTGGGTGCGCTGGAGCAGGATTTGGAGGTGAAGAGGATCGAGCTGGACGGCAAGGCGCGGGTCCTCGCCGAGGACCGCGTGGCCTTCTCAAAGCTGCAGGCGAAGGCTCGCGCTTTGTTGAGGTCGCTTTATGACAACGGCCTGGCCTCTTGAGCCTCCAGGATGCTCCTCATGAGGCGCTGGCGCGCGGCAGCCGCGTTTAAAAAACTGTAAGGCATGCGAACGTAACTGTGGGGTGGACCTTCACAACGCCCCACGCGCGAGGGCCAGAGGCGCTCCTGAGAGGCGGTTCCGTTGAGCCCTGGTATGTCGATGCAGACGCGCAGCCCACCATCTTCGCCTGGATGGGGAGCTGCGGCGGGTAAGCGGCGGCTGCCACTCATGACTCTTGGCTCCTGCAGCTCCTGAATGATCTTGCTGACGAACTCCTGAGGGTTTGGACCTCCTTGCCTCGCTCCTTCCTGGGGGAAATGTGCTTTGAAACACGCCTCCAAGTGGTGCCCAAGCGCCTCCCTCGTGATCTTAGCAAAGTCGGTGGCCCTCCAGGAGAGAGCCCCCGAGCCTTGCTCGAGGAGGGCACCGGGCGCGCCTTCCTATGCGACAGACGGAGGCGTCCCCTAAACAAGCGTGGACCCTGAGGGACCTGCCTCCCGAGGGATCGGGCCAGGCGATGTCTTCTTGTTCTTGGGAGCGGCCTCGGGGAGCCTCCCGCTCCTATGATCTGGGTCTTCAAGTGATGCGGCTTGAAAAGCATGCTCTGTGGAACACTGCGTCTCTCTCTTCACAAGGCAATCGTGATGACTCCACCACTTCCTGGCATCTTGAAGACATTGTAGCCGTGATGGGTCACGGCCATGAATTTGGCCAGAGCTGGATACCCGAGGATGGCATTGTATGGCAGGCGAATGTGGGCGACGTCCAAGTTGATGTGATCGGTGCGGTAGTTGTCGCGCGCCCCGAAGGTGACAGGAAGGCGGACCTGCCCAATCGGAACCGTGGAGCCATCGGTGACTCCGGAGAAAGGCTTGGTTGGCTGAAGCTGATTGTACGGCTCTTGGGGATTGTTGAATGTCTCAACAGACAGGACATTGAGCCCTGCTCCGCCATCAAGTAGGATCCTGGTGACTTGCACGTTGCTGATGATTGGGGAGCAAAGCATCGGGACAACTCCGGCTGTGGCTGCGCACTTGAGCTGATCCGCTGAGCTGAACGTGATGGCGCACGCTGACCACCTGAGAGGGCACATGGCTTCGAGCTTGGGAAGGACTACATTCACTTCGCGGGCGAACTGCTTGAAGATGCGCAGAGAGGATGGGGCTTGAGCTCCGCCCAGGATGCAAGCGATCGCGCGCGGCTCCTGGAAGCCCCCAGCCCCCTCGTCCTGATGATGGTCTTCATTTCTCCTTGGCTGTGGTGGCAGTGGAGGGAGGCCTGCGTTGCCTTGCGGGCGATCCTCGCGAGGCTGATCCCTCCAGCCTCCCTCGCGACGTGGGTCCCTCCAACCTCGCGAGGTCGGTCACGCCACCCTTGGCGAGGGCCACGGTCTTTCCCAGTGTCCTGTGTTTCTTCCTCCTCCTCTGTCGTAGCCTCGATTCTTGTGGTCGGGGCGTCGACCGATTCGCACTTCTCGCACGGCTCGGAGCTCTTGACATTCCTTGGTGTTGTGGGTGTGGAGGTCGTGGTACACACAGTACCGGCTGCCCTTGGAAGACTCGGGCTGATCCCTGCATCGCTTGGTATCTGGTTCTGCGCAGCACGGCAGCCCTTTGCGCTTCACGCCCTTGACCTTGGGCTTCCTCTTCGGGTCAAGAGCCGGCATCTCGAGGAGGGAAAGGTGTCCTTCCTCAGCCTGGCGCACTTGGTCGCCAAGTTGAACAGCTCGAGGATGTGCAAAGGTCTTCATGCATCGCCACTCCTCCTTCATCTTGACGCCACGCACACCGTCGGAGAAGGTTGAGATGATGGCCTCCTTGGTCACCTTGGGAATCTTTAGGCGATGCGTTGTCGGTTACCTGGATGTACTTCTGCAGGTTTCTCCCGGCCGCTTGATGCGGCGCATGTCGCCACGGCAGGAGGCCGGTCGCGAAAGTGCCGTGGAAGTTGGCAATGAAGCAGTGCGCATCTCGTCCCCAGGAGGAGATCGTGCCAGAGCCGTGTTCAGGAGCAGTGCGGGCACCGCCCTTGAGCGCCATGGGAAACCAGTTCGCCATGACCTTCTCGTCCCGCTGGCGGCTTTGATGCCCAACCAGAAGTCGAGGAACTCCGCAGGGTCGGCCGTGCCGTCGTAGCGAGGAGGCAGGTCTAGGTTGAACTTGCCGGGCCATGCGACGCTGCGTAACTCAGGGTGAAGGCGCGGCAGCCTGCAGTGGCCACAAGAGGCCTTCTGTGACGAAGGGCCTGGTCTTGTGGGTCCCCGTGCGCTACTGCTGGGAGCAGCGCGGGGTCTTGGCGTGCTGGAGCAGGAGCGCGGTCGTGACGGGCTGGTGCAGGGAGCACTCGGGCAGCTTCTTGGGGGCGAGGAACCTCTTGGCAGCTCTGCTCTTGCTGCGCTGGTGCCGGACGGAGTGGGTTCTGCCTAGGGGCCACGCGCCTTGGGGCCAAGGCGCCTCCTTGAGGGGGAGGTGGCTGAGGCGCCCCCGGAGCTTCATCGCCTACGCAAGGCGGGGCGCAGTGCAGCGAGAAGGACGGCGCGGGGGAGCCCCCTGCGGAGCAGACGAGCTCAACGACACGGTCAAGCCACTCCTCGTAGACGTCGTCGACGGGGCGGTAGCGCAGGAGCTCGTTTGCCGCGATGAGCGCGGCTCGAGCCTCCATGGGTGCGCGGAGTGCGCGAGACGAAGAACCAGCTGGGGCGAGCGAAGGAGTAGCCGTGCGGCCGTCTCGCCTCACGGATGGATGCTGGGACGACGCTTGCTGCTCGTTCCCCGCTGGGCCGATAGCGGCATTGATGGCAGGCGACGGGGAACGTCGGGGGCGGCCGCCGATGGGGGCCGTCTGGGTGACGCGAGTAGCGAGAGCGGCCCGACGCTCGGTGCGGGCCCGACGAGCGTCTGACATGGATGCGATGGGCGGCGAAGAACAGGGCGGCGGTAGGCGGATTCCGCGCACCTACCGGGCGCACTAAATGTCGGATCTCGGGCTCGGCAGACCCTCTTGGTTCGAACTTTGGGGTGCGCGCGGAGATCTCACCCCCTACCAACCTGCACCTCGTCGCCTCGCAAGGATCTAAACTACACAAAGAGCAACACAAGGGACACAATGTTTATACTGGTTCGGGCCACCATTGTGGTGTAATACCCTACTCCAGTGTGTGGTGTGGTGGATTGCCTCAGGGGCTGATGAACAGTACAAGGAAGAACAGCCTCGCGAGGGTCTGTTCTTGGCCGGTGCGACGAACTGCTAGGAGGAGTTCGGTCGCTCTCTCTCTCCCTCTCTCTCTGGATCCAAGATGCCTCTACGTGTACGTGTCCGTCCCCCTGTACGTGTGGGTGGCTAGTCCTATTTATAGGCGGAGGCCCTGGGCCTCTTCCCAAATATTGAGCGGGAAGGGCGCCAACAGTTGGCCATTTTGAAGGGGAACATCTAGTACACTTATCCTGACTAAAGTTGGTCCTCGCCTGCCAAAGGCTCTGACGATGACGCCGGCTTGGGCTCCACGATGACCTCCTTCCTGCCGTTGTGCTGGTCTTGGTCTTGTTGCACCGAAATGGCTTGCCTCCTTTGCACCAAAGAGGAAACGAGGACACTACGCGGGATGGCGCCCGCCTGGCGCCCTTGGTCGTCATGGCTTGCGTCATGGGCACCTCGTGAGGTACCCCACCTTGATCTCTCCGCCTCCTCGCGAGCCAGCCTGATGAGGCCGTGCCTGAGGAGGCTTCCTGTCGTCCGCCCCGCGAGGCTTGGCCCCTCGCAAGGGTCTTGAGCTTGTGCTGATGAAGATGGGCCATGCTGGGCCACCCCTTGAGCCACGTCGCAGGCCGCAGGCAGGCAAGTCTGGGTACCCCCGTTTCCAGAACGCCGACAATCCTGTTTACATAGTCATCATATTTTGAAGTATGTCATTCAATCCTGTTTAGTTAGCCATTATACATGTGAAATTGTGTCATGCTATCCTGTTTAATTAGCCATCATATATGTGAAATTATGTCCTGCCATTCTGTTTGCTTAGACAACATAAATGTGAACTATTTCATGCCCTGTTTTCTTCCCTACTATCCATTACACCTGTCTATCTTACAATGTCTGTACATTCAATTACTTTTCTTGTTTATCAGCCATTTCAATTGAAGGGAGTGATGGCAGTATCTGTGGGACTAAAAACACGGTATTCAGAAAAGATCGTGCTACCTGTCGATGCAGATAGAACCACGGTTGTACTTGCCCAAGAATCAGCCCCACCACACATAACCCACACTCATGCAGATTGTACCCCTACCCAGTTGGACAGAGAACCAGCTACACCCCTTCTAACCCCAACCCCAGCAGATAGACACCCAGTTCCCGTTGACACAACACCGTCTCCACCACAGAGCACCCAAACACGAGCAGTTAGTAAGGCAATTGCAGTGCCCAAATCATGAGGACCACCACTCCGAACCCGAAGTCAACACTTTAAGCAGAAGAAGAATTGTTCTCAGGTCAGGTTCCGTAGCTATGGTTCATACCACTTTGCTCTTTCATCACTGTATTTACTGATAACAACCAATTTCAAATTTGAAGGATGCAATTGAAACTCCAATGGCGCAACAGGTATGTTTTAAACTTGTTTCTTCAATGTGTTTGGCTGTTTGCTGTTTTAACTTGCTCTATGTTGATTTTAGTTTCAATTGAATAAACAGTTATGTTCTCATGCCATGCACATTAAAAGTGTTGTTATTGCTGTGTAGTTTCCCACACTTATATTCTGTCTATGCTGCTTTGTCTTAAATAGATACAGTGACCATACTACATAGATATATGTTTGTTTCATGCTGTTATCTTGTCCACCTTATTACTGAACTGGTTTACCAAAATGAGTTTCATATACTACATTGTAAACCTGAGATGTGTTTGTTTGTTTCTCTTTTAGAACGCGGATAAAATATTGGAGAAGAGTACCCTGCTATGCAATGGTAAAGGAAGTAATGCAGATAAGGTTCAAGATAGTGAGACATCCCTGTTGGTCTCCAAGAAAGCTGATAAAAACTATATTGAGGACACTGAGACAACCCCATAGTCATGTCTTGATGTAGTGTTCGAAGCATCGGTTACCGCTCATTTGGCACCACTCTTGAACTCGTTGTTCGAATCAGTTCGGCTTCTTGAGTCTCAAATTCAAGTTGAAAGACATCAATTAGATGTTATGCGACGAAGTCAAGGACCGAGGAATCCTCGCAGAATTCAGATGCATACTTTCTGGTGCAACAACAATCACTGGAGGACTTAAGCGCCAAACAAGAGAAAGTTAATAAGCTTGCTAAGCATCTTGCCAGCATTATGGGTACCCAGGATATTGTTTCTTGAGCTCTTATGAAGTGGTTTCAGTCATGGACTTGTTTTCTCATGCGGCGTTTATATGTTGCTGTTTTCCCTATATTTGCTCTGGTGTCGAACTTTGATGCCCAGTGGATGTATTATGTTTAATAGCCGTGATGGACTAGTGTAAGTTGCTTTCTTATTTATTTCCTTGTTGTCTTTTTTATTTGTTTGCTTGTAGTCAGTGCAGTTCTTTTTCTGCGGTTTGCTAGTGGCTGCAATAACCTATTTTTTAAAACTAGGCCACAATAACCATGGGCTAATATTTACTGTAGTGACACTGGACCTAAGGGCCGTAGAAACAGTGGGCCTTCTATGGTCCGTATAAACAGTGGGCCTTCTATGGGCCATAGAAATAATGGGCCTTCTATGGGCCATATCATGAATGGGCCTTATACGGGCAGTATGATCGATTGGCCAAACATGGGCCAATAACAGGCCGCATTATGGCCGTAAATGAGCTAGAGTTGGAATCGTCCGTTCATGGGCCGGCCATAACGGGCCATCATTAATAGGCCATCTTTCATGACGCTATGAAAATGCCCAAACGTGTTAACGGACCACAAACGGGCCGACTGTAACCACGGGCTGAATTTGGCCCATAAGCAGAAAATGACAGTAACGAGCCGTAAGTAAACGAATCCTGGAAATGAGCCCAAGAATAAACGGGCTCTGAGATGGCCGAAAGATAACATGGGCTGGAAAAGGCCCAACGGAATAACGGGCCCTTAATGGGTATAAAGTGACACATTGTTCATTACGGGCCAGTTTCACCATGGGTCGTTAATGGGTGTAAACTAATACACTGTTCATTACGGGCCAGTTTCACCACGGGCCGTTAATAGGCCAAGAGTTACATAGGGCCTCATATGGGCCGAAAGACGTCATGGGCCATACATGGGCCATAAGTGAAAACGGGCTGGAATCATATTGGGTGGCCCAGATGACAGATAGGGCGTAACGGGCCTTGGGTTAGCGGGCTGTAAATGTGCTATATGCGAACAGGCCATTAATAGGCTTTACATGGGCCGGCCCGCCACCTTTTGACCAAGTCAAACGGGCCGGCCTTTTCACAGGAATGGGCCTCTGTTACGTACACGGTCGGTCGACGTATCATAGGCGCCTTCGTCCAATGAGTGGATGACATCTGTCCCCAACGGTGAGCCGACACGTGTTTCCTCCACCAATGATGATTTTACACGTGGAAAATCCCCATTGGTCGGGTCATTACGGGTTATCGGATCCAAAACCCGACTCGATAGCTTAACGGCGTTCCGCTACGGTGGATGCCATGTGTTGGTCACCCTTGACGAAAGCACTTCAGGACGCGCGATTTATCGTCATGGAAGTGGACACTTCCGTGATGATAATTTTGGTAATGTCATGGAACACTTCTACGACAAAGACGGTATGACTATCTTGATTCTGTCATAAATTTGTCATGGATGTATATGCATGACAAAAAACGCGACCTACTGTGACAAACATGTATCATCACAGAAGTGTCTTTTTTTGTAGTGTTATAACGCGCCATTGAAAATCGAAACTCTTAACCCCGCTAAAAAATGATATTTTAAACGTGGCTACTCGATCTGTGGCAACTAGCGAGCCACCGCCTCCAAGTCGTTCACCTGTGGTCCCGACCATCAACTCCTACGGATCAAATTATCACGCGAGCTGACTATTCCTACAAAGGTGCGCTTCACCATGCACCCCGTACCCGCGAATGCAGCAATCGTGCACCTAGTGTTTTAGGGTTTATTTGTTAATGTTGCCTTTACGTAACACTCATGTGTGCTAGACAGCAAGAGACCGACTGCGTGCATGCGCCTCTTCTCTTTGTATATGTACTCCACCGTTTGTCTGGTGTCCACAAAATTATAATAACTACTAGCAATGTGCCAATGCGTTGCCACACGATCTGAGTAGATTAATACATATTCACCGATTTGATAGAAAAAAAGTCTAGTTTTGAAATACGTATATCACTAAAAAAGTGTTATGTTTCACTCAAAATATATTCCTTTGGCGGTTTTGATGAGATAAGGGAGGAATGTTGTTGGTTACAAGATTCGAGAAGTGGTATATGTCTAATTTCTACTCTTACTAGCAAGATGCCCGTGCGTTGCACGGAACATTAAGATCTTGTGGGAGAAAAGGATGAACGAGGGAAGGCCTTATCTGCAAATGTGGAGAGGAGTGCGGGTAAATTGCCATAGTTTCGTTCCTATCCGTCAGATATAAATCGGATGGCCTATATTGCAGGATGGCAGGCCCACCATCATCACCAACTTTTTTTTATCCCTACTCTTATAAAAAGCATAGTCGGTGATGATCGTGTGCCTGCCATTCTGCAATATAGGTCGTCTAATCTATATCTGATGGATAGGAAGGAAACTATGGCAATTTTGCAAAAAGATACCCACACCCCTCTTCACACTTGCAAATAAGGCCTTACCTTGTTCATCCTTTTCTCCCACAAGATAAACTACTCATACAAATGCATCTTCATGTTCCATGCAATGCATGGGCATCTTGCTAGTTGTTGCAACAAGCCCATGTGTGTGAGAGAGAGAGGGAGAGAGGAGGAGGACGGATTGCATGTGTGACAAAGACACAAAGAGTGTGTGTGCGAGAGGTATCAGCTTAAAATGAGGCGATAGTGTGTGTGTGCACGATAGAGAGGGCGTGTCTCAAGAAGGGAATAAAAATCTACATAGATACAAGGAGCGGGAGAGAGACATGTATGCGATAGTGGAAGCACGAGTGTGCGGGTGTATAAACCTATATAGAGGCTAGTCGATAAATGTTTGTGAGAGAAATACGAGACTGGGGCGCGAAAGCGAGAGTTTTGTGTGTGAGAGAGAGAGACGGTAGTCGGGAAGGGGAGTGGAAGCAGGAGTTGTGTGTGTGTGTGAGAGAGAGAGAGGGGGGGGGGAGATTTTCTGATCAGTAAACAAATGAATAATGTTAGTGTGGGATGGAGACGAAAAGGAGACCGCAACAAATGTTGTGTGTACAGGGGAGAGAGAGAGAGTAATTTTAGTGGTATGATTCATATCTAGAGACATATAGGGTGTGTGGGACAATCCCATAGAGAGAAACACAAAGTGATAGACGAGTGGAGACTGTGTGTGTGGCGGTGAAAAAGAAAGCTTAGGTACCTAGTGATACGAGAGAACAGTAGAGACGTGAGAGATAATGAAAACCGTGTAATATATAATGATAGGGAGAGTGTGACACTTCTCAAGGGAGACGTCGAGAGAACATGTATGCGAGGATAGGAGAAACATGAAGTGATCGTGCGGGTGAGCTGGAGAAAAGAGAGTGATAGCTACATGAAGGAGCATGCATGCGAGAGAGATGGGCGTGAAAGGAGTGAACATAAAAGGGATTCAAATATTTGAATTCGAGATGATGATACATGTAATCCATACTCAAACCAAATTGATCTATCAAACATGCATACTCATATGAATTCACGCGCATCTATGTTATTTAATATGTAGATATTACTGATCCATACATTTTAGTAGAACATAATTTGGTTTAATTTTTTGAATTCAACCTTATGATTTTGAGATCATTGTATTTGTAAAGCATATTATACATATAAAGGAGCATAATTCTTTGTTGTGCTTTTGAAAGTATATATAAAAAATGATGTATATAGAATTTTATTCCAATCGAAAATGGATCCCGCCCGAAAAAAATAGAATACAAACGGGATTCGAATTGAGTTGGCACGGTAAACATGCACTCTGCAAAATTTGAACGAAGCGGGGAAAGTCGCAGTAACCGCCCGAAACCAAAATCTGCGAGATGGAAATTACTACTGCCTATCCCTGCCACACAAAGCCTATCTGCTCGATTTCTATAGGTTTCGATAGGGGTAGGTTTGTAATTTCACTCGAACGTGACATAACCGCCTCTCACCCGGATTCATACACTGTGGGCGCCAAAACACAGTCTGTCCTCGGCTGAAATCGACTCCCTCCCCAATTCATACACGGAGGGCGCCAAAAACAAACTCTCGCCGGCAAATATTCGGTGCATGCGAGATTACCGTCCTATCCCCAACCGACTAATATTGCTGTGATGTAGGAAATTTGAAACGGGGGCTAAGTTTGTAAATTTCCTCGCATTTGAGACAAGCGCATACAAGACATGGTTCCCCTTCCTCTCCACCTCCATTTCCCCATTCGTACTCCGTGGGCGCCAAAACACCCTCTCCACCCCAGCCTCCTCCGTCCGCCACCCCATCCACCGCCGTCCTCCTCCACCATGCCGGAGCTGATACCCTGACGCCGCCGTCCATTACAAGAGATCGCACTACTAGGGAAAAGGCTAGCAGCAGCGCGGGTTTTAGGTGTATCAGTAGCGCGGGGTGGGGCGCTACTAATAAGGCGCTACAGCTAACATATAGCAAGAAGGCGTGGTCACCGGGCGCTTGCTACACAAGTGTAGCAGCAGCCGTTATCGAGCACACTCATCGCTAGTAGCTCTAGCGCCCTTTGCAGCAACGCTGGCCATTGCTATAGCGCGCTTGCCGCTAACTTCTATACACTCGCCATCGCTAATTTAACAGGTTTTTTTGTTTTTGGGCATATTTGTTTCAGTATTTGAACAGGCTTTATAGAAGAATCTTTAGCACATAGAAATGTCATCATGATACACATACAAATGCCTGCGAGACCACGAATATAATCATAGCATATACATACAAATAGTCTCATCATAATAATCATCCAACACAAAGTGGTCTCTCGTCATCCTCTCGAAAATAGCGATACAAGTCCTTGATTACTTGCAAATACATCGTCATCCATCAAAACAATGGTATATGCGAGAAGAGCTATCACTTTGAGTACATGAGTTCGTATCCCTCTCTCGCATTACCGTGAACCTAAACTAACTACTGCCTATCGCTCGGAAACCGGAAATCGGCAACACCTGGGCCTGACACTCCGGCCACTCATCGTATATATACTCATGGCGTAGCACTTCTTCTCCATCGATGATCTATGCACCTGCATCGTCACATGAGTCGATGATATGCAACATATATAGTTGAGCAACAGAAAGAGACAGACTTGACAAAAATAGAAACAACATATCATAAGCATAAATAACAAAGTTCATCGTACCCAAAAATTCCCTAACTAGAGTGATCTTCGCTAGTCGAGGAGGAGGACGGTTTAATTACATCACAAATAAAGTTTCATCACAAGATAACTCAAAGTTTTGTCATACACGGAAAGTATGGACTAAGCAGACACATTGTCATATATCGACAATCACTCCAACATGCCATGCCATCCATCGAGGTCAGGGAGATAGTCCCCGAGCTTAGTGAAAGGCTTCATGTCGAGACGCTGAGAGGCTATCCATGTTCGGACGTTTTCCCGCGAAATTTGTCCTTCTCCGTAGAACATCCCTGTTTTTCCGACGACCTCTTTCATGATGATTTGGGCAAGTTCGCGCTGGATGTTATATAACTCAGCTCGAAGTCGATGATCCTCGATATCTCCTATGTCCTTTGCCCATTGCGAGAATATGGGCATCGCCAGATCTAGGTGACATGTGAAGGTTACGGTGATCCCGTACGTACTCCAAAGCATGTGGTGTAGGACATAGAATCCATCATTAAGAGAATCGTTCGATTCTTTGGATGCAGCAGGTCGGTCTTATGGCTGAAGGCGGCCCCGCCGCCCTTCTCTTCTTGTCCCTAACCTCTCCACCCCTTGCTTGGTAGTAAAACATAGCACTGTCGAGAACATCTTTGATGTGGGTGTAATCCTTTTTGTGAATGTTCTTCAACGAGTCCAAGTAAAGAGCGTGGGAGAATCGGGGGTAGAGGATGATGAGGACGGCACGCCCGCCGCTGCGCAAAATAAGTACACCTCAAATTAACTAGCCTCCACCGTGCAAATGAATTATTGAAATCGAAGGAAGGATAGCAGCGGATGACTTACACGGGATGATAAGGCACGAGAATCGCCTCCTTGTCCTTATTGGCGAGCATGAAACCGACGATGTAATCCCTCGGCGTATTCATGTTGCTCGCACAGACTCCCAAGAAGCTCTCGTGCATGTAGTACGGGTCAGCGACAGATATGACGTATCTGCTCAACACCAATGATGTAGTTCATGTGCAAGGCATAAAGGCGGACAAACGTAAAATCCAGCTTCTTCACGTGAAACATGTCGAATATGTAATCGAATCGGAGGAAGAACTTATCCGCAGGGAACCTGTCGACGTACGACATTTTCCGTGGAACGTTAACCATGTAGAGTGGGTATCCTGGATCTTTCGAGGCGATGAGGCATTTCTCTACCCATAGCACATCGTCATGAAGTCTCCTTAGATCACCGAATCTGGCCCGTAGCACTGTTGCAGGTAGGATTGGTTGACCGGGGATATGCCATTTATCCGCATCTGGGATATCTTTATGGTCCTGAAGCCAAGTATGCTGAGGCGGCTGGATCATAGAATCATCTTTTTTGCCATTCCTCGTCTCTTCCTAGACTTCTTTACTACCGGAAGGTCGTCAATAATACGTTCAGACGGTAATTCAGGCACCGACTCATGACGCTCAAACCCTGAGGAGGCGCCAGTATAGACATATTGTTCAGCGCCATCATCATCCTCATCCTCATCCATGGCGACGTCTTCAGCGACTAATGGAGCCTCCTCCTTACCCCGTCCGCTATCACGCAACCCGACACCCCGACACTAATTGGGTAGGTGGGGTGTTGATGTTCATACCTTGCTGAGGTTGCGTGCTCGTGGGTGTGCTCCCGGCCGCCTCCAGACGAAGCAGACTCTTTGGCCACAACAGGACCCACCCATTGCAACAATCACCAAGCCGCCGTGGTGTCTCCTCGTCATCCACCAGTAGTGTTGGAGGAGGCAAATTCTCGTTGCCCGGTTCGACACTGGCCATGGAAACCTTGAAGACGTTCGGGGGGATCGGCCGGCTGTGGAACAATGGTTCCTTCGGCTTCATTATCGTCGCCTTCCCCACTGCCACCTTCTGGTCGCCGATGGTGTACAATATAGTGCACGGGGTTTCGTCGGCCTGCAAAGAAAAGTCTGCGACGTGAAACATCCAAAAGGCAACGAAAACGGGAGATTATACATTTATATTGAAGGGGGCTGGTGTGACAAATACCGTGAGGGCGTCTAGCTCAGCCAAAGACGAAGCACCGCCGAGCACGTCCGGTGCGGGAGCCGGTGCGGGAGCAGGTGCGGTAGCCGGTGCGGGAGCAGGTGTGGGAGCCGATGCGGGAGCAGGTGCTCCCAAGAAGTCAGCAAGGGGAAAGTCCTCTGCATTTTTTTTGGATTTTTCCTTGTCCAAGTGATAACACCCGTTACCAAGGAAGTAGACAAATCTGCAACCACCTGTTTTGCGGCAGCTACCGTTGTTGCGACTGTCTGAGATGATTTCTTCTCAACCGCAATCTCAACCTTCTTGTCGATGTTTTCTTCAGTTAACCTCCGTCTTTCCTTTCTCTCCTCCGTGGTCTCACGGTAGTACTTCTTCCACATGGCGCCGTCTCCGACACCGTGCATGTGTCCATACGACGGTCGAGTATCCACCGGTTGTCATTTCAATATGTTCAATGCCCGGTTGAATGGAGTGTCCCACATGGGCCTCGCCAATGCCTCAGACGGTGAGTCGCTTTCGGCCGCAATCCGGTGCTGCTCTCTCTGCAAAACGCACAAGGATCGTTTACAAATATGACTAACGTGTGCAGTTGAATTGATCAGAAACTAAAATTACCAGCAGTCTCATGAACTCCGTAATGACCGGTGTTGTCTCGTAAACCTTCTTCACTGGGTCCCAATGGTGCCGGGCCCTCAGGACGTCACGCTCCTGCGGACGGTGAAATCCGCCAAGGGGCAGGATGCCTGTAATCGCGGCTTCCGCGTCCTCCTTGGCCCATTTGGACCACTTTCCGTCGTAAACACGGCTTCCGAGGTGGTGGCTCCCAATGTTCCTCTTTTGAAGCCCCTTCATGTACTTAGACTTTTTTTTGGCAGCTTCGGCCTCGCAAGCCTCCTTGAATATTTGAAACTGCTCTTCCGTGATTGTCGGATTATCCTTTACAATCTCGGAGTAGGGTTCCCCGTCGTTGATCTTCGCTTTCACTCGATTTTTCCAGGCGGCCAACACGTCGCTAAACTTGGTCATGGCGTGTTTGTTTATCTTATTCATTGCCGGGTCCTCGCCCGGATCTTCATAATCCTACTCATTCCGCCCGGAACAAGAATATCTGGTGAAACTTCTTTAGGAGGGAGCTCCTCATATTTTCTATCTTCTGTAGTTTCTCATCATTGATGGTGGCGGTTGTCCGTGACGATGCAGCCAATTTGATTGCCGTAGCACGCTGCTGCTTCCTCGGGCGCCTTTGGCTCAAAATTGCTGTCGTCCACCTCCGTGACCACCAGTCTAGTAGTCCTGAGTTTGTTAGGAACCCGTTGCCTCTTTGCTTTCGGTTCTACACCGGCGCCGCTCCCAGAGGCAGCACCGGTCTCAGCGTCGGTCTCGATGCCGGTCTGAATCTCAGCGCCGGTCTCAGTCTCAGCACCAGTCTGCGTGTCGGTTTCAGTCCCCGATGCCACCGGTGGGCCCAACAACAACATCGGTTGATCGTCGGTAAGGCTAAAATATTCGTCTGCCGACAGGTAGACGTCGTCGCAATCACCAGAACCCTATCCTTCATCGTTGCTAGCCATGTTTCCTATGATTAAATCTAGTCAATTAATTCTAGACCTAATAAATGAATAATGACATAAAAAAGGACTATTGTTTTGCAGGAATGTTGACTCCTTCCTGGTGCGGCAAATCCCGGGCACTCGATATGTCCTAGTTTGTAGCACAAGTCATGCCGAAATTCACGGAAAATTTCGGCATCACCTTTGCTAAAAAGTGGACAAACCGAGAACCTGAAATTTGCCAGAACAGAAATGAATCAACATTCCGGCAAAACATAGGCCACTCAGCATCATTCCCTGGAAACAACAAAGCCACTTGGGCACAATCGAACAACTTCAATGAAAAGATATAACATGAGCAAACACTATTGAGGAATTTGCATATAACATGGCCACTTCAATGAAAAGATATAATCAACAATAATGCAATTTGCAAATGAACATCAATGACATATAGCTACTATTCTGTTTGACCAAGTTTTTGAAAAGAAAAACAATTCTGTTTTTTGTTTAAAGCTAAATGCCATAGCTACTGTTTTTTATTTATAGCTAAATACTTTTGTTTTTTGTCTAAAGCTAAAAGTATTTATAGCTACTGTTCTGTTTTGACCAAGTTTTTCAAAAGAGAAACAATTCTATATTTTGTTTATAGCTAAATGCCATAGCTACTGTTTTTTATTTATAGCTAAATAATTTTGTTTTTTGTCTAAAGCTAAAAGTCTAGGAACTACATTTTCTCTAACCCTTTTGACCTCACTAGAATTTCCACAGCAAGACCTTAGTACCTACACCCAATTTCTTCAAAAATATTCAGGTCCATAGTCCAAATAATTCAAATTTCATTTGAATGATATTTGGAACAAATTTAGGTCCGTAGTCAAAATATTTTTTATAGCTAAGTGTTTTTTGTTTATACCCTCTGTTAATTCAAATCTAAATGCTACTATTATTTATATACCCTCTATTAGTTTAAAGCTAAATGGAATTATTGTATAGGAATTTTCATAAAAATTGCCCTAGCTAATTTCCTAAAAAAAATTGCAAATCATTTCTCCTAAATGCTATAAAATGCCTACTGCCCTAAAAAAATCTAGGGTTCATATGAACACCTAGGGTTCATATGAACATCAACACAGTGTCAACACATATATATAATTGCCCTAGTAGAGAGAAATAGGAGGGTAGGGACAGGAGAGGCATAGCCTCACGATCGGGCGGCGAGGGCAGTGCTCTGCCTCGGGCAGCGGTGAGGTCGAGGGCGGCGGGCAGCTCGAGGGAGGTGACATTGAGGTCGACGACGGCCTCGGGCGGGCGGTCAGTGAGGTCGAGGGGCGGCCTCGGGCGATGGCGGTGTGGTCGGCGGCGGGCGGCGGTGTGTCAAGGCGGCCTCGGGAGGCGGGCGGCGGCGTGTGGTCGGCAAGCAGGCAACAACAAGGCGATGGAGCAGTTGGGGACAGGGGAATAGAGAGGGGGAAAAGGACTTAGCGAAATTTTGAGCCAGGTCACGGGATTTGAGTCAAACTAGCAGCAGCTGCTTTGCTGAAACGCTATAGCTAAGATAGCTATAAGCGTGTTCCGAGAAACGCTGCAGCTAACCCTTTCGCTTTTCTTTTTCTTTTCTTTTGTTTTCTTTACATTTTTTTCATTTCTCCTTTTCTATTTCTTTCATATTCATTTACTTTTCTACTTATTTTTCTATTTATTTTCTTTTACATAGCAAGATGGCCAGAAGAAGAAACGCAGCTGCTACAATGTTTTTAGCGATGGCGTGCTTACGGGAGAAGCGCTGCTATTATTCCTAGCCTACCGGCACTAGTGAGAGAATTTTAGTAGTAGCGCTTTTCTGTGAAGACGCGCTACTGCTAAAATAATGATTGTAGCGTGGTTTTGCAACAATCGCTACTACTAAGTAGCGCTAACGCCGAGTTTTGACCAACGCTACTGCTATACCTCTGTGTATAGCGTTTTCCCTAGTAGTGTCGACCTCTCTCATCCACGGCTTTAGACCGGGATCCTTGCATCCCTTCCTCTCGCTTCATCCGCGCCGTCGTCCACCGCGCCCTGCCGCCATCGTCTACCCTCCTAGGTCTGGTTGCACGTTGCCGACAGCCATCGCTACTGCAGCACCGTCAAATTCTCAGCAGATGCATACACGGCGCCGCACCAGACGCGGCACTCTTCCGTATCTTCTGAACTTATTTATCGCAGCAAGAAAATAGATCGCCACTGCTTTACTCTGATTTCTTGTCCATCACTTACTTGCTAGTTGAGAGCAAACATTGGTTGCGAAGTTGCCTTTGTCCGGTTTGCACCTTCAGATCCGTCATGGCACGCTCAACACTATACTCCCAATGCTTATGGTTTTCCCCTTTTATAATCCACACCAGTTAAATCATAGTAGACTAAATTTCAAAATTGGGTCAGTCAGTTTTTCAGGGCTCGCCGGAGTTCGCCGGTGCGAACGAAGGGGCTCGGGTGGGGACTTTGGTTGTTGGGGGGGAGGTGGTGGGGCCTCACCGAACGAAGAAAACTCGACGCGGGTGGGGGCGGGGCTGGGGGTGGGGGTGGCGGAGGAACACAGGCGGTGGGGGCCGATGGTCCGGCCGGCGGCCCGTGCTGTGTTCTGTACGGGAAGAATCAGAGACGAGGAAGAAGAAGGGTTAGGAGACGTAGGATCTTCCTCCAAACGCCCGGAATGGTCGACTCACCCAAATGCAGACATGCCTTTATATTTAGTACCATCATTGTACCTGCTTAGCACTACTCATGAATCCATCAAGCTAAACAACGTGCCACTCATAATTCCAAACTTGTTGCTCAAATACGAATCTGATATGGTGCTGATATTACTAAAACAGATAACATTTAATTGGTCGGCTAATGTTCCTACTTTACTTTTGAAAAAGCACGTGCACCACATATAGAGAGACAACAGGGAGTTGCTTTCTTAATGCGCTCTGGTTCATCATGTGTGGGCAATCACATAGAATCTAACATTTTATTATCCAAAATCTACTTGCTCTTCTTTACCATGTTCCTCTTCTGTTCTTCTTTAATAAGTACTCTCCCCATTCCTAAATACAAGTCTTTGTATAGATTCCACCATGCACTACATGTGCAGAAAAATGAGTGAATCTACACTCTAAAATGTATCTGGATACATCTGTATGTGATCCATAGTGGAAATCTCTACGAAGACTTATATTTTCGAACGGAGGGAGTATGATAGTAGTACGATATGTTCCTTGTAGTGAATATGAGCAGGGACATTTGCAGTGTAGAGGTCTATACGGTCGGTTGGTATGGACACTTTGAACTCGTCGGGCCTCTTTGATTCGTAGGATTTTGTAAACATGGGAATAGGATTTGTAGTGGCCTGCCCACATGAATCCTATAAGAATAGCAAGGAAATGCGGGGAGATGTGTCGCCTTTGAGAGTTACACTGATATTAACAGTCCGGCACCTTCAGTTGAAGGGAGCTGGTATCCAAAGGCTTTCTAGCCGTACTGGCAATACTAGCACATATATTCCAGCAAGTTCCACTTTGCTGATTTTACTCTGATGCTTACGGTTTTCCCGTTATATCTACACTATGATCTATGTAGCTGCTTTGTATCACACTAGCAGCAGTCCACTCTTGAAGCTAAACACCGCAATGACTTACAAAATTGGCACCAAGGTATTGAGTGCCATTCGATGCAATGAAACTCATCGCTCACCACCGTTGATTCTTGTTGAGAATATGATCCTAATGACTATTCTAACCTCGAGAGTCAAAGGCGGATGGCTGTCATGTTCACCCATCAAGGTGCCTGTTCTAATTTGGCAAGGTTTTATTGATTGCTGTATCTTGCATATGTTGTCTTGCATTTCTTCTACTTTGTTGCACCGCCATCTCGCTTAGTTTACTCATCATATATGTTGAGATGCCATGCCCATCCATTATCAATACATATTCCATCCGTCATCATACCATGTTTTTCACTCAGATGATGTTCTTGTGCATCGGACATCAAAAGGTAGAGGGTGATTGCGAACCAGAAGGAGCACCAGCAAAGTCCTTGAAAAACGTGGTTGGGCCGGAGAAATCAGACAACACCCCACTTATATTGGCTGTACAACCAGTGACACAAAACGTAGGACCTACTCCAACAGACTGTACCCATACTTCACTGGCCACACCACTAGCCGCACCACACAGGACCTGCACTCCAGCAAAAGGTATGCCGATTTCAGTTGCCATAGCACCAGCCGTGCCACAGAAAAATCCCACTCCAAAGAAAAAGTACAGAAGTCCACCGGTGAAGACCTATCCCAAGCTAACGAGACGGCCAATTCCTGCAGATTGGAACCCCATTCCAGTTATTCCTAGTTTAAAAATCAATGCTTTCAATGTTGTTAGGGACTACGTGCATATATTCCCATCATGGGAAGATTATAGTGAAGACAAACGCCATTTTCACATCTTCCTGTCCCACTTACGTGTAAGTGCTACTATTCGTGGTGATTATTTTACTGTTTTCTGCTGATTGAACACATCAATGATTTACATTACATTGTTGTAAGTAGGCGAGGGTCAACCTGAATAGTCATGACGAGCAAAGCTTGCTTGCGCCTTTCAAGGAAGCATTGCAGCAGTACCGGTGTTACCTGAGGAAATCACGCTTTGATGGCAAGTCTATAAACGAATTTCTGGTGAAGTCTCCTGTGCTAAATTTAGAAGACATTGAATGGAAAAACCTTGTTATGCACTGGTGTTGTTCCGAGGATGAGGTACTGTCTATGATATTGCATGACAATTTGCAATTCTACTTTTCCATGTGCCTTACGGATCTTTTTTACAGGAAATCTACTCGAAAAAGAATTCCGACTTGAAAAGAACGACATGATATCGCAAATATGCTGCCCGCTGCTTTGCTCTTGTTAGTACCTGTTTTCCTGTATCACTGTACTTGCATACATACCTAGTTCATTATGTGACAGCAGTATGCATGATAGCTTGCTTATCAATTGTTCGCTCCAAATTATCTGATCTGTATGAATGGTTACATTAGTGTAGAATATATCCAATGCTAATGATTTTTTAGCTCTACATTGTTCTTGTCAGTACCTGTTGTCCATTATCAGTGTAGTTATATTGACAGGTAGTTGTTCATGTACCATCACTCTGCAGCTTATTTTCCTTTGCCCTCCATTTTCTACACATAAGATCTATATTTACTCTTACCATAATGTTGGATAACACCGATGGTACTGAAGAAGTTTAGCTCTGCATTTCTCTTGGCTGTACCTTTTGCCTGTATCGCTGTACTTACATTTATAGCTACATGGTTATGTAGCATCACTCTTCATCTTATCTTAAATATTCTCCATTTTTTCTTATATTGTCACATCTATATTTACTCTTAACAAAATGTAGAATAAAGGCAATGCTTATGAAGAAGATTACGTGGTAAACTGAATTGCCCCCCCATCAGCATGGACAAGGGCTTTATATAGCCTGCCTTCACCAATAATGTAAGTTTGTCCTTCTCAAGCCTTCAAATGTTGTTGTGTATATTTGATTAGGCATGACTGCAACAGCTGTTTATTTTTGGTGTTTGCATCAAATTGCATGTTTAAAGTTTATTATGTACTCCAGTTCATAAACAAAAGTTTGTCCTTCTCAATTTAAGTTTTCAGTTGTACAACCAAGTTCCTTCTTCATACCATGTAAATTAAACTATACAGAGCAAGTGATCTTATTTTGCCAATCTAAAATGGGATAAATTGACAACACACTAACCATTGATACTTATGAGTTCTTGATCTGTAATCTAGTGGTGTCGTGAAGTTGCCAACTCCTTCACAATGTCATTTCCTGCCATGTGTTGACCTGAACAATACCATATTGTGTTAATGCTATTTTAAACTTTGTCACTTTATTCATGAGTAAGAAATGTGATGAATTGTCAGCACTGATACTTATATGTGCAAAGCTTGTCATCTGTTTGTTTTTTTATCTTTCAGAGTGACGAGGATATAAGTGTCAAACAAGTGCAATGTCACCAACTTGCGCAGCTGCTTGCGCTGCAGCTCCCGAGCAGGGCTAACCTTTCTTGAATTCTCTTGAAGTACTGTCGGTTTTATATATTATTTTGTCGGCGTGTTTAGTTGCACTAGTGGCAATCTTTGATGCCCAGTGTATGTAATCTGCTGTCTGTTTGTGCTTTATTATCATAGTGGTGAACTTTGATGCCCAGTGGATGTAAAAAGCCGTAATTTCTTTATTGTATAGTCCTAGTTTTTTCTGATTCACGATGATGCAGTTATTTTACTATATATATATATATATATATATATATATATATATATATATATATATATATCCTGTCTTCGTAGTACACCGGCCAAACCATAAAATTACGGTACATAATCGGGCCGTCATGCAAATCTCCATGTATGATCCGCATCATGGGTCTCGTCATCTTGGTCCATTAATAGGCCTAAATGTAAACTAGCCCACTACTAGATTTGGGCCTTTAATAGGACGAGTAAACCACATGCCCTATTTTCCCAAGAAAACTCAATGGGCCTTTAGGAGGCTGAAAAGTAGGTTGGGCCTGAAACGTGCCGAACAGCTCACGGGCCGGCAGCAGGCCGAAATAGTCCCCGGCCCATGAATGTGCCAATCAAATCATGGGCTTATAATAGGCCAAAATTTTCTCGGTCCTTGTTTGGCCCAATCAGATTATCGGCTGCGAGCAGTCCGGATGCAAACCGGGCCGTAGTTAGGCCCAACTATATGACGGGCTTTTAACAGGCCAAAATTAATATAGGGCCAAAATGTTAAACGGGCCCTTAACTGGCCGAAACTAATATCAGGCCAAATTACTAAATGGCCCTTTAGCAAATGGGCCCAAAAGCGTAGCGTCCAGTTGACGGGCCGAATTTGATATGGGCCATAATTTATCCCAAAGCTTCTTAAAGGGACGGACCTGATCTGGGCCGTAATTTGGCCCAGAACGTGGTAGGCTTTTAACGGGCCGGATCTCATATGGGCCATTATTAGGCCCAGAACGTGGCAGGCCATTAATGGACCCGATTAAATATGGGCGGGCATTTGGCCCAAAACATGGCAGCCAGTTAATGGGCCGGCCTACTAGGGTCCTCAAAATCTTGTGGGCCTATAGCTGGGCCAGCCCATTAATGTCGGTGAAATCTCATGGCCTTTAGATGGGCTAGCCCATTATAGTCCACAAAAATCTTGTGCAACTTCACCTGGGCCGGCCCATTATGGCGCGTAAAAATCTTGTGGGCCTTTACCTGGGCCGGCATTATGGCCTGCAAAATCTTGTGGGCCTTTAGCTCGGCAGTCCCATTATGGGCCGCAAAATCTTGTAGGCCTTTAGTTGGGCCGGCCCATTTAAACTTTGGGGCACTGTTGTGTTGTGCCACGTGTCGACGTATCATAGGCGCTTTGGGTTCAATGAGTGGATGACATCTGTCCCAACGGTGAGCCGACACGTGTTTCCTCCAGCCAATGATGATTTTACACGTGCAAAATCCCCATTGGTCGGGGCTGTTAACAGGTTATTGGATCCAAAACTGGACCCTATAGCTTAACGGCGTCCCGTTACGGTGGATGCCACGTATCGGTCACCCTTGATGAAAGCACTTCTGTGACGCGCGATTTATCGTCATGGAAGTGGACACTTCCGTGATGATAATTTTGGTAATGTCATGGAACACTTCTACGACAGCACAGGTATGACTATCTTGATTCTGTCATAAAATTGTCATGGATGTACATGCATGACGGAAAACCTGACCTACTGTGACAAACACGTATCATCACGGAAGTGTACTTTTTTGTAGTGTATGGTCAAGACATGATGCTAAATTTTATTGTATGAGATGATCATCTTTTGTAACAAAGTTATCGGCAACTGGAAGGAGCCATATGGTTGTCGCTTTATTGTATGCAATGCAATCGCCCTGTAATTGTTTTTACTTTATCACTAAGCGGTAGCGATACTCATAGAAGCAATAGTTGGCAAGACAACAATGATGCTACGATGGAGATGAAGGTGTCGCGCCGGTGATAATGGTGATCATGACGGTGCTTTGGAGATGGATATCAAAGGCACAAGATGATGATGGCTATATCATATCACTTATATTGATTGCATGTGATGTTTATCCTTTATGCATCTTATTTTCCTTAGTACGGCGGTAGAATTATGAGATGATCCCTTACTAAAATTTCAAGGTATAAGTGTTCTTGAGTATGCACCGTTGCGATAGTTCTTCGTGCTGAGACACCACGTGATGATCGGGTGTGATAAGCTCTACGTTCACATACAACGGGTGAAAGCAATTTTTGCACATGCAGAATACTCATGTTAAACTTGACGAGCCTAGCATATGCAGATATGGCCTCGGAACACTGGAGACCAAAAGGTTGAGCGTGAATCATATAGTAGATATGATCAACATAGTGATGTTCACCATTGAAAACTACTCCATCTCGCGTGATGATCAGACATGGTTTAGTTGATTTGGATCACGTGATCATTTAGATGACTAGAGGGATGTCTATCTAAGTGGGAGTTCTTAAGTAATATGATTAAACTTTAATTTATCATGAACTTAGTCCTGGTAGTATTAGCATATCTATGTTGTAGATCAATAGCTCGTGATGTAGCTCCTCGTTTATTTTTATATGTTCCTAGAGAAATATAAGTTGAAAGATGATAGTAGAAATGATGCAGACTTGGTCCGTGATATGAGGATTTTCCTCATTGCTGCATAGAAAAATTATGTCCTTGATGCACCGCTAGGTGATAGACCTATCGCAGGAGCAGATGCAGACGTTATGAACGTTTTGACAAAAGCTCGGTATGATGACTACTTCATAGTTTAGTGTACCATGCTTTACGGCTTAAAATCGGGACTTCAAAAATGTTTTAAACGACATGGAGCATATAAGATGTTCCAAGAGTTGAATTTAGTATTTCAGACTCATGCCCGTGTCAAGAGGTATGAGACCTCCGACAGTACTTTGCCTACAAGATGGAGGAGAATAGCTCAACTAGTGAGCATGTACTCAGATTGTCTGGGTACTACAATTTCTTGAATCAAGTGGGAGTTAATATTCCACATAAGATAGTAATTGAAAAAGTTCTCTAGTCACTATCTCCAAGTTACTAGAACTTCGTGATGAACTATAATATGCAAGGGATGACGAAAGTAATTCTTGAGCTCTTCGCAATGCTGAAATCAACGAAGGTAGAAATCAAGAAAGAGCATCAAGTCTTGATGGTTAACAAGACCACTAGTTTCAAGAAAAGGGCAAAGGGATAGAAGGGGAACTTCAAGAAGAACGACAAGCAAGTTGCTGCTCAAGTGAAGAAGCCCAAGTATGGACCTAAGCACGAGACCGAGTGCTTCTCTTGCCAATGGAAATGGTCACTAGAAGTGGAACTACCCTAGATACTTGGCGGATAAGAAGGATGGCAAAGTGAACAAAGGTATATTTGATATACATGTTATTCATGTGTACTTTACTAGTGTTTATAGCAACCCCTCGTCATTTGAAACTGATTCAGTTGCTAAGAGTAGTAACTCAAAACGGGAGTTGCAGAATGAATAGAAACTAGTTAAGGGTGAAGTAACGATGTGTGTTGGAAGTAGTTCCAAGATTGATATGATCATCATCGCACACTCCCTATACATTCGGGATTAGTGTTGAAACTAAATAAATGTTATTTGGTGTCTGCGTTGAGCATGAATATGATTTTATCATGTTTACTGCAATACAGTTATTCATTTAAGTTAGAGAATAATTGTTGTTCTTGAGGGAGTCCTAGACTAAGGGGTCCTCGGGCGTCCAGCCTGTTATCCATGGGCCGGACTGATGGGCTGTGAAGACATGAAGATCGAAGACCATACTCGTGTCCGGATCGGACTCTCCTTGGTGTGGTAGGCAAGCTTGGCGACCAATTATGAACATTCCTTCTTATGTAACCGACTCCGTGTAAACCTTAGATCCCCCCTGGTCACTACTGGAATCTGGCACTTTGCCATCTGCCATGGCAGATGGCAAAGGCATGTTCGGCGGATGGCAAAGGCTTTGCCATCAGCCAGCCAGATGGCAAACAGGTCGTCTCAAACCCTCATCGGTAAAGGCTTCTTTGCCATCTGCCGGCCGATGGCAAAAACTGTAACTTTGCCATCTCTGGTGATGGCAAGAGTCACGTGGCTTTGCCATCTGCCGGCAGATGGCAAAGCCTCTTAACGGGTTAGCTCCGTCGGAGGTTAACGGCATACTTTGCCATCGGCCAACAGATGGCAAAGGTCGCAGTTTTTGCCATCAGCCAATAGATGGCAAAGGTCGCAGTTTTGCCATCACCGCCAGATGGCAAGGTTTAGGTTTCTCTTGCCGTCTGCCAGCAGATGGCAAAGTGACTATATTGCCCCATTTAATTTTGTTTTTTCTTATATCAATTCATTTTCACAGAAATCAAACACATATATATTTATATGACCAATATAGCATATTCAACACATATTACCAATAGTCATGAACACATATGTATCCAACACATGTTACCAATAGTAGCAAGTTTCATCCGTACATATACATAGTTTCATCAATATTACACAGTTTCATGCATAGGTAGCAAGTTTCACAAGGTCAAAACAAAAACTAAATACAAGCACTCCATCAACCCAAGCTTCCGTGATCTTAAGCAAATCTGTAAAATGGGAAAGAAGAAAGTTAGAAGAAGAAGATTATTATGATGCATCTTGAAACTTTTTGAAGAGACTTTGATGAATGAATGACTTACTACAAATGTAGAGTATCATTTTGGAAATGTGATTTTCGTTTGCTTAGAAGCATCACACTTCATGGTAAATTTCATTTCCTTCTTATCGCTCAGAAGCATCACACTTCAGTGGAAAATTTCATTTCTTTCTTATCACACCTCATGAATTTTTACAACTTGGTATGCTAATTTTCCCGCGGCAACGCGTGGGGTTGTTATATAGTTTCTTAAGCATATTATGTCATTTTAGAGTTAGCTAAGCATATTAAGTCATTTTGGAGGAAAAGATGCTAAGTATAGGTCATTTTTAAGCTAGCTAAGCATATTAAGTCATTTTGAAGGAAACAATGCTAAGTATAGGTCATTTTAGAGCTATCCTAGGTTAAATAGGTCATTTTGGAGCTAATTAAGCTTATTATGTAATTTTTGAACTAGCTAAACATATTAAGTCATTTTGGAGGAAAAAATGCTAAGTATAGGTCATTTTAGAGCTAGCCTAGGTTGAATAGGTCATTTTGAAGCTAAGTAAGGTTATTATGTCATTTTGGAGCTAGCTAAGCATATGAAGTCATTTAGGACCTAAAATATGTCATTTCTTAAGCATACTATATCATTTTAGAGCTAGCTAAGCATATTAAGTATTTTTTGAGGAAAAGATGCTAAGTATAGGTCATTTTAGAGCTATCATAGGTTAAATAGGTCATTTTTATGCTAGCTAAGCATATTAAGTCATTTTGAAGGAAACAAATCTAAGTATAGGTCATTTTAGAGCTATCCTAGGTTAAATAGGTCATTTTGGAGCTAATTAAGCTTATTATGTAATTTTGAACTAGCTAAGCATATTAAGTCATTTTGGAGGAAAAAATGCTAAGTATAGGTCATTTTAGAGCTAGCCTAGGTTGAATAGGTCATTTTGAAGCTAAGTAAGGTTATTATGTCATTTTGGAGCTAGCTAAGCATATGAAGTCATTTAGGACCTAATATGTCATTTCTTAAGCATACTATATCATTTTAGAGCTAGCGAAGCATATTAAGTCTTTTTTGAGGAAAATATGCTAAGTATAGGTCATTTTAGAGCTATCCTAGGTTAAATAGGTCATTTTTATGCTAGCTAAGCATATTAAGTCATTTTGAAGGAAACAATGCTAAGTATAGGTCATTTTAGAGCTATCCTAGGTTAAATAGGTCATTTTGGAGCTAATTAAGCTTACTATGTAATATTTGAACTAGCTAAGCATATTAAGTCATTTTGGAGGAAAAATGCTAAGTATAGGTCATTTTAGAGCTAGCCTAGGTTGAATAGGTCATTTTGAAGCTAAGTAAGGTTATTATGTCATTTTGGAGCTAGCTAAGCATATGAAGTCATTTAGGACCTAAAATATGTCATTTCTTAAGCATACTATATGGAGGAAAAAATGCTAAGTACATGATTATGTCGCTAGTATCCATATGGCAGAGAACCCGGGCCGACATGACTAGTCATAGAACCAAGGTGGCACAAACGTACAGGGACAGGCATACATGACCCAGCAATGCACGTGTCGGTCATCAGCGAGTGCAACCAATTCGTACCAAGCTACAAGGACTTCGGTGATACAATCAAGCGTGACATTTCCGTAGGGATGCATACAGGAGCAAATAAGGACACAAGCCGGTCAATCCATGTGTTCCGGAGCAGTAGCGAACTACCATGGCTCAATGGAAGAACTAGGAGGCATTTCCCTATATGGAAGGCTACCAAAGGCACACGACTAGGTGTCGAATCCCACACATACAATGCATTTCAAACATACACACATTATGTACGATATGTCTAGATATATACAACATGGCATCACAACAAAACTCTATTAAGCAAAACACTTGGGACACTTACCGTCATCACGGAGGTGTAGGTGTAGGTGTAGGTGTAGGACCGGTCGCGGCCAAAGGGCGTAGACGGAGAAGGATCGGTCGATGCTTGTCGGGAGTTACGCTGCACCAAAGATTATTTCCAATGTATCGTTAGCATGATGCAACTCAAATGTGAAGACTAGAAACTAATGACCGTTCAAATGAAACTCACCGTGCTCGCCGAGCAATGACCGCATCGGCGGAGGGTGTGGCCGTTCTTCTCGCACATGGACTGCACATTTGGTTTTGACGAGTCAGTCATATTAGTTACTAATGAAAGGAACATTGCGTGCATGATTTAGCTAATGTGCAGAAGAAACTTACCACGAAGAGCTCGTACATGGCCCGGTTAGCCAAGTCGTTTCGGTTCCTCTCCTCCTCCAACAGCCTAGCCGTCCTCTCCTCATTCTCCCTGTCCCTCTCCGTCGCCTGCCGATCCCTCTCCGCCAACTGCCGGTCCCTCTCCTCAAAAGCAGCACAGGTCTTCACTCTCTGCCTCAATAGCAGCCTGCAACACCACTCGTTAGCATTGTAATCATCGACGACCGCAAAACACAATGTAATGGAGGAAAGGCTACGAGTCTCGTATAATTAACAAACCTGAATTCGATTTCCACCGGTCGTAAACGACGCGGTATCTCGAGATCGAGCTGGTGCAGCGCTTCTTGATCTGCGGAGAGTGCTACTACAACGTATCAGTCCGTTACCAATGGCTAACGAGCCATGGGACCTCCCGCCACCAGATATCATCACCAGCTCTGGATCAAGAGGCCGGCTCGGGTTAAAGTCCGCCCTTTCCTCGCCTTTCCCTCGCTTAACGCATCGCACCATCTTGTGGTGGGAGGCCTCGTTCTTGAGGTTCTTTGCATTTTAGAGGTCGACTAGAGAATGCCTTGGCCTTCTTATGCGGTGCAATATTGGACATGCCATAGAGGTCGAACAGCTCGCACTTTGGAGCCTTGTTGTGTTTTGACTAAAAGAGAGGAACAGAGTATTAGTTAAGGACTCAAGCTAGCACAAAGAATGAATTTGCATGAATCATGAAGCAAACCACACATACCCCGCTTTTCCCTGCACTCCATGTAGGTCGACGCTGCCTAGATGGTGTGGCACACCTTTCATTTTGAAACGCTTCTCCTTTGCTATGTTGTGGGCGACGCGCCATTGGGGAGAGCACCAGTCATCCACCAACACCTCCCCAAAGAGTCCATCTTGTCCGCACACCATCTCGGAGGCACCTAAGTTAAGCAAGAGAAATTTGAGCGCCACGCCTCTGAATCAAATCAAGGAAACTAAGTACAAGGCCTTAAGAATAGGTAATTACCTTCATGTACTTCTCCTTACTCAGATACTTGTCCCGCACTTCTCTTTTCTCCTCCTAATACCGATCAGGCTAAGTAGTCTCGAACAGCCTGCGTCCGAGCCTCGTGCCGAAAGTTTCCAAGTAGGCGCCTGCACTCGGCGTGGATAACCCGAGCCGCCGCCTCCACCTGTCCCAGATGCTCATGTTTCCGTGTGTTGTTTCTTTGAGAGGATACCGTTCTTCAAATATGGAAGGGTCTAACAATGAATTAGTTCTTCTTGATGTGCAACCTAACCTATTTCCCAAATTCATATATAACCATATGGCAGGTTTGGGATGTACGAGCCCCATCCCTTGCCAAAGTTTTGATTTTACTTGCATTTAATTATGCATATCTTAGATGGTAAAATCATTTGATTTTTACATGTCTTACATAGCCTATCGGATAATCTTGCTGCAGCCACAAATATATTTAAGCTGTGGTTTAATTATTTACCTTTGGTGAGAAAGAAAACACATAAGCTTATAGACTTCATGTAGCATCAATTTGGTCCATTGTTTGCATTTTTTTCCGAACCATGCAGGAGAACTGCATGTCATATATTAAGACAGAAACCAAGTACAAGGGTAGTACAAACGGTGATGACCGGTCAAGAGGCAAAACAGGAGCAGGAGCCTATGTGCTTTGCCCAAGAGACAAAGCAGGGAGTAGGGAGCCTAATTGCTTTGCTCCAGCCTGAACCCATAAATGACATTCAGATTTATTAAATCAACAAGCTTTAGAAGTGGAAGATGGGCATTGTGAAAGACTATATTGTTCGCTCTTTCTAGACGGACCAAAAGACCAAGGCGACTATGAGTTAAACCCTTTTTCCTTGATGTTCGAAGTGTTGAAACAAAGCAGCACCAATTATTATCCAATCAAAAAATTGATGTGAACAATTTTTTTCACACCATTTTTGCCTATTTTGGCACCCACCGTTGCATCTACTTGATGAATAATACATAATGGAAGGAGTATATTTTCTAGATGGCAAATATTAATTTCCGAATGGAGGGAGTATATTTCCGAATGGAACAAACCTGACAGATGGAGGGGCGGGCGCCGTGGCGTGGAGGGCCGTGGGAAGGGGGCGGCGCCGTGGCCTGGCTCGATGGAGGGGCGGGCTGAGGCCTTGTGATGGCCGGGAGGGCTGCGGTGGATGAGGAGGGCGGGGAGGTCCGGCTCGGTGGAGGTACAGGCGGTGGTGCTTCTGACGGGCTACGGTGGAGGGATGGGCGTGGGCGAGCTGCGGTGGCGTGGAGGGGCGGGGAGGGCGGGGAGGGCGAGCTGCGGTGGCGGGAGGCGGGGAGGGCGGGGAGGGCTGCGGTGGCGGGGAGGGCGGGCTGGCGGTGGGCAATGGCCGGGCGCTGGGGTCTTGTGAGTGCGGTTGGGGCCGGGCTGGTGGGTGGGTGAGGTTGGGAGAGAGAGAGAGAGAGGGGGTGGGGCCGGGCTGGAAGAGAGAGAGAGGGGAGGGGCCGGGCTGGGAGAGAGGGGTCGACCTCTTTGCCATCTGCCAGCCGCTGGCTGAAGGCCAAGATATGGACCTTAGCCAACCGCAGGCAGATGGCAAAGAGGTGGGGCTACCGCCATTATAGCGCCATACCCATTGGGCTCCACCCACTTCTTTGCCATCCGCCAACAGAT
This sequence comes from Aegilops bicornis, assembly GCA_021605145.1. NCBI lineage: Eukaryota > Viridiplantae > Streptophyta > Magnoliopsida > Poales > Poaceae > Aegilops > Aegilops bicornis. Next base: position 609,789,839 of record CM038671.1, read on the forward strand.
GGAAAAGATTCTTTGCCATCTGGCCGGCAGATGGCAAAGAGGTGGGTTGACAGTGTCACAAAGATCGGACCCTACCCACCTCTTTGCCATCTGGCGGCAGATGGCAAAGATTATTTGCCATCCACTAGCAGATGGCAAAGAATTGGCTGATGGCAACCATGTTCTTTGCCATCCGGCTTCTTTGCCATATGTTTTTTATAAGCAGATGGCAAAGACGTTCTTTGCCATCAGCTGGCAGATGGCAAAGAGCTGGTTGATGGCAAATTCCCAGTTTCCAGTAGTGGGTGTCTATATAAACCGGAGGGGTTAGTCCGTAAAGGAGATACATTCATTACCATATACGCATAGGCTAGACTTCTAGGGTTTAGCCATTACGATCTCGTGGTAGATCAACTCTTGTAACACTCATATTCATCAAGATCAATCAAGTAAGAAGTAGGGTATTACCTCCATAGAGAGGGCCCGAACCTGGGTAAACATCGTGTCCCCCGTCTCCTGTTACCATCGATCCTAGACGCACAGTTCGGGACCCCCTACCCGAGATCCACCGGTTTTGACACAGACAATTCTACTTACATGAATAAAACCTTCTATGGTCATACACCCAATGAAAATGGTTTGTTGGATCTCGATCATAGTGATACACATATTCATAATATTGAGGCCAAAACATGCAAAGTTAATAATGATAGTGCAACTTATTTGTGGCACTGCCGTTTAGGTCATATTGGTGTAAAGCGCATGAAGAAACTCCATGCTGACGGGCTTTTTGAATCACTTGATGCTTGCGAACCATGCCTCATGGGAAAGATGACTAAGACTCCGTTCTCCGGAACAATGGAGCGAGCAACTGACTTATTGGAAACAATACATACTGATGTATGCGGTCCGATGAGTGTTAAAGCTCGCGATGGGTATCATTATTTTCTGACCTCCACAGATGATTTGAGCAGATATGGGTATATCTACTCGATGAAACATAAGTCTGGAACATTTGAAAAGTTCAAAGAATTTCAGAGTGAAGTAGAAAATCATCGTAACAAGAAAATAAAGTTTCTACAATGTGATCGCGGAGACGAATATTTGAGTTATGAGTTTGGTCTTCATTTAAAACTATGTGGAATAGTTTCACAACTCACGCCACCTGGAACACCACAGCGTAATGGTGTGTCCGAATGTCATGACCGTACTTTATTGGACATGGTGTGATCTATGATGTCTCTTACCGATTTACCACTATCGTTTTGGGATTATGCATTAGAGACAGCTGTATTCACGTTAAATAGGGCACTCTCTAAATCCGTTGAAACGACACTGTATGAACTGTGGTTTAGCAATAAACCTAAGTTGTTATTTCTTAAAATTTGGGGCTGCGATGCTTATGTGAAAAAGCTTCAAACTGATAAGCTCGAACCCAAATCGGAGAAATGCGTCTTTATAGGATACCCATAAGAAACTGTTGGGTACACATTCTATCACAGATCCGACGGCAAGATCTTTGTTGCTAAGAGTGGATCCTTTCTAGAGAAGGAGTTTCTCTCGAAAGAAGTGAGTGGGAGGAAAGTAGAACTTGATGAGGTAATTGTACCTTCTCCCGAATTGGAAAGTAGTTCATCACAGAAATCAGTTCCAGTGATTCCTACACGAATTAGTGAGGAAGCTAATGATAATGATCATGAAACTTCAGAGCAAGTTACTACCGAACCTTGTAGGTCAACAAGAATAAGATCCGCACCAGAGTGGTAGGGTAATCATGTTATGGAGGTCATGTTGCTTGACCCTAACGAACCTACGAACTATGACGAAGCGATGATGAGCCCAGATTCCGCAAAATGGCTTGAGGCCATGAAATCTGAGATGGGATCCATGTATGCAGAACAAAGTGTGGACTTTGGTTGACTTGCCTGATGTTCGGCAAGCCATTAAAAATAAATGGGTCTTCAAGAGGAAGACGGACGATGATAGTAGTATTACTATCTACAAAGCTCGAATTGTCTCAAAAATGTTTTCGACAAGTTCAAGGTGTTGACTACAATGAGATTTTCTCACTCGCAGCGATGCTTAAGTCTATCCGAATCATGTTAGCAATTGCCACATTTTATGAAATCTGGCAAATGGATGTCAAAAGTGCATTCCTTAATGTATTTCTTAAAGAAGAGTTGTATATGATGCAACTAGAAGGTTTTGTTGATCCTAAAGGTGCTAACAAAATGAGCAAGCTCCAGTGATCCATCTATGGACTGGTGCAAGCATCTCGGAGTTGGAATATACGCATTGATGAGTTGATCAAAGCATATAGTTTTATACAAACTTGCGGTGAAGCCTGTATTTACAGGAAAGTGAGTGGGAGCACTACAGCTTTTCTGATAAGTATATGTGAATGACATATTCTTGATCGGAAATGATGTAGAATTTTCTGGAAAGCATAAAGGAGTGTTTGAAAGGAGTTTTTCAAAGAAAGACCTTGGTGAAGCTGCTTAAATATTAAGCATCAAGATCTTTAGAGATAGATCAACATGCTTGATAAGATTTTTTCAATGAGTACATACCTTGACAAGATTTTGAAATAGTTCAAAATGGAACAGTCAAAGAAGGAGTTCTTGCCTGTGTTGCAAGGTGTGAAGTTTAATAAGACTCAAACCCCGACCACGGCATAAAATAGAATGAGAGTGAAAGTCATTCCCTATGCCTCAGTCATAGGTTCTATAAAGTATGCTATGCTGTGTACCAGACCTACTGTGTACCTCACCATGAGTTTGGCAAGAGGGTACAATAGTGATCCAGGAGTGGATCACTAGACAGCGGTCAAAATTATCTTTAGTGGTATAAGGATATGTTTCTCGGTTATGGAGGTGAAAAAGAGTTCGTCGTAAAGGGTTGCATCGATGCAAGCTTTGACACTGGTCCAGATGACTCTAAGTCACAATCTGGATGCATATTGAAAGTGGGAGCAATTAGCTAGAGTAGCTCCATGCAGAGCATTGTAGACATAGAAAACTTGCAAAATACGTACGGCTCTGAATGTGACAAATCCGTTGACTATACTTCTCTCACAAGAAAAACATGATCACACCTAAGTACTCTTGGGTGTTAATCACATAGAGATGTGAACTAGATTATTGACTCTAGTAAACCCTTTGAGTGTTGGTCACATGGCGATGTGAACTATGGGTATTAATCACATACGAGATGTGACTATTGGTGTTAAATCACATGGTGATGTGAACTAGATTATTGACTCTAGTGCAAGTGGGAGACTGAAGGAAATATGCCCTAGAGGCAATAATAAAGTTGTTACTTATATTTCCTTATATCATGATAAATGTTTATTATTCATGCTAAAATGGTATTAACCGGAAACTTGATACATGCGTGAATAAATAGACAAAACAAAGTGTCTCTAGTATGCCTCTACTAGACTAGCTCGTTAATCAAAGATGGTTAAGTTTCCTGACCATAGACATGCGTTGTCATTTGATGAATGTGACCACATCATTATAGAATGATGTGATGGACAAGACCCATCCGTCAGCTTAGCATTATGATTGTTCAGTTTTATTGCTATTTCTTTCTTCATGACTTATACATGTTCCTTTAACTATGTGATTATGCAACTCCCGAATACCGGAGGAACACCTTGTGTGCTATCAAACGTCACAACGTAATTGGGTGATTATAAAGATGCTCTACAGGTGTCTCCGAAGGTGTTTGTTGGGTTGGCATAGATCAAGATTAGGATTTGTCACTCCGTGTATCAGAGAGGTATCTCTGGGCCCTCCCGGTAATGCACATCACTCCGAGAACTTTTGTTTCTGCACATAAATAACACCATGGAAAGTCTGCTGAAAACAGCGTCAGTCCGGGTTAGTTCCATTCAAATCATGCAAGTTAGAGTCCAAAACAAAGGGCAAAAGTGTTTGGAAAAGTAGATACGACGGAGACGTATCACTCCCTGGGCCCTCGTGGACACCCCGTAAGGTAGTTGGTGCCCTTCTTTCTCCGCAAGAAAGCTAATATCCGGATACAAATCGTGTCCAAAATTCAGCCCAATCGGAGTTACGGATCTCCGGGAATATAAGAAACGGTGAAAGGCCAGAATTTGGAACGCAGAAACAAAGCGAGACAGAGAGACAGATCCAATCTCGGAGGGGCTCTCGCCCCTCCCACGCCATGGAGACCATGGACCAGAAGGGAAGCCCTTCTCCCATCTAGGGAGAAGGTCAAGGAAGAAGAAGACGGAGGGGGGCTCTCTCCCCCTCGCTTCCGGTGGCACCGGAGTGCCGCCGGGGCCATCATCATCACCGCAATCTACACCAACAACTTCACCGCCTTCATCACCAACTCTTCCCCCCTCTATGTAGTGGTGTAACCCCGCTTTTACACGTTGGAATCTCTACTTAAACATGGTGCTCAATGCTATATATTATTTCCCAATGATGTATGGCTATCCTATGATGTTTGAGTAGATCTGTTTTGTCCTATGGGTTAATTGATGATCGTGATTGGTTTGAGTTGCATGGTTTGATTTTACACTGATCCGGATGACTCTAAGTCACAATCTGGATGCATATTGAAAGTGGGAGCAATTAGCTAGAGTAGCTCCATGCGAGCATTGTAGACATAGAAAACTTGCAAAAAAATACGTACGGCTCTGAATGTGACAAATCCGTTGACTATACTTCTCTCACAAGCAAAACATGATCACACCTAAGTACTCTTGGGTGTTAATCACATAGAGATGTGAACTAGATTATTGACTCTAGTAAACCCTTTGAGTGTTGGTCACATGGCGATGTGAACTATGGGTATTAATCACATACAGATGTGACTATTGGTGTTAAATCACATGGTGATGTGAACTAGATTATTGACTCTAGTGCAAGTGGGAGACTGAAGGAAATATGCCCTAGAGGCAATAATAAAGTTGTTACTTATATTTCCTTATATCATGATAAATGTTTATTATTCATGCTAAAATGGTATTAACCGGAAACTTGATACATGCGTGAATAAATAGACAAAACAAAGTGTCCCTAGTATGCCTCTACTAGACTAGCTCGTTAATCAAAGATGGTTAAGTTTCCTGACCATAGACATGCGTTGTCATTTGATGAATGTGACCACATCATTATAGAATGATGTGATGGACAAGACCCATCCGTCAGCTTAGCATTATGATTGTTCAGTTTATTGCTATTTCTTTCTTCATGACTTATACATGTTCCTTTAACTATGTGATTATGCAACTCCCGAATACCGGAGGAACACCTTGTGTGCTATCAAACGTCACAATGTAATTGGGTGATTATAAAGATGCTCTACAGGTGTCTCCGAAGGTGTTTGTTGGGTTGGCATAGATCAAGATTAGGATTTGTCACTCCGTGTATCAGAGAGGTATCTCTGGGCCCTCCCGGTAATGCACATCACTATAGGCCTTGCAAGAAATGTGACTAACAAGTTAGTTACGGGATGATGCATTACGAAACGAGTAAAGAGACTTGCCGCTTACGAGATTGAACTAGGTATTGAGATACCGACGATCGAATCTCGGGCAAGTAACTTACCGATGACAAAGAAAACAACGTATGTTGTTATGCAGTTTGACCGATAAAGATCGTCGTAGAATATGTGGGAGCCAATATGAGAATCCAGGTTCCACTATTGGTTATTGATCGGATATGAGTCTCGGTCATGTCTACATAGTTCTCGAACCCGTAGGGACCGCACGTTTAACGTTCGATGATGATCGGTATTATGAGTTTATGTGTTTTGATATACCAAAGGTAGTTCGGAGTCCCGGATGTGTTCATGGACAAGACGAGGAGTCTCGAAATGGTCGAGACATAAAGAATGATATATTGGACGATGTTATTCGGACACCAGATGAGTTTCGGGGGTCATAACGCTTCTGCTTTCGGTCTACGAGGGTACCTGGACAACACTCTCCCCTCTCGTTGCTATGCATCACCTAGTTGGATCTTGCGTGTGCGTAGGAATTTTTTTGAAAGTAGTGCGTTCCCCAACAGAAGCTTACACCAAAGCGTAACCCAATTCGGCCAAAAAAGTTACCGGGGCATGTTGGTGCCATGTCATGACACCATGCCAAGTTTCATGATTTTCAGGCGTGTTTTGGATTTATAGGAATTAAAAAACCAAGTTTCTCAATCTTTCCAGCCAAGCCACGATGCACAGATGTTTGAATTTCATCCCCATCTCTTGCATAGGACCTAGAAATTCACCCAAGGACACACATATGGTTTTTCAAACAACTTTGGTGCACTGGAGCTTGTGCTTGTAGTTCAAATTTGAATTATGCACATTATATGCGCAGAAACTCAATTAATGTATAAAAAGGCCAAACGAATCCGGAATAATTCCAAAATTTAGCACGATACTTCTATTTGGTAAAATCTGCCTGTGTAAAAAAATTAAGGCGGGAGAAGGCAGTGTACGTATGTCGTTTCGCACACGGAGGTAGCACGTTTCCTCTTGGAACCACGAGCCTTCTTGAGGGAAGCTCCGGTTTTTAAGAATCTTACACCAAAGCTTGTCACAATTCGGCCAAAAAATTTACCGCAGCATTTTGGTGCCATGTCATGACACCATGCCAAGTTTCGTGATTTTCAGGCGTGTTTTGGATTTACAGGAATTAATAAAACAAGTTTCTCAATCTTTCTGGCCGAGCCACGACGCCTAGATGTTTGAATTTCACTCCCATCTCTTGCATGGGACCTAGAAATTCACTCAAGGACACACATTTGATTTTTCAAACAACTTTGGTGCACTGGAGCCTGTGTTTGTAGTTCAAATTTGAATTACGCACATTAATTGAGCAGAAACTCAACTAATGTATAAAAAAGGCCAAATGAACCCGAAATAATTCCAAAATTTAGCACGATACTTCTACTTGGTCTAATCTGTCTGTTGAAAAAAATTAAGGCGGGAGAAGGCAGTATACATATCTCGTTTCGCACACGGAGATGACAAGTTCCCTCTCGGAACCACGAGCACTCTTGAGGGAAGCTCCGGTTTGCAAGAAGCTTACACCAAAGCTTATCCCAATTCGGCCAAAAAAATTACCGAAGCATGTTGGTGCCATGTCATGACACCATGCCAGGTTTCATGATTTTCAGGCGTGTTTTGGATTTACAGGAATTAAAAAACCAACTTTCTCAATCCTTCCTTGAGAGCCACGACGCCCAGATGTTTGAATTCATCCCATCTCTTGCATGGGACCTATAAATTCACCCAAGGACACACATGTGATTTTTCAGACAACTTTGGTGCACTGGAGCATGTGCTTGTAGTTCAAATTTTAATTATGCACATTAAATACCCAGAAACTCAATTAATGCATAAAAATGCCAAACGAACCCGGAATAATTCCAAAATTTAGCACGATACTTCTATTTGGTCTAATCCACCTGTGTAAAAAAATTAAGGCGGGAGAAGGCAGTATAAGCATCTCATAATGCACACGGAGGTGACACGTTCCCTCTCAGAACCACGAGCCTTCTTGAGGGAAGCTCCGTTTTGCAAGAAGCTTACACCAAAGCTTGTCCCTGCCGGATTTCGGGTTCCGGCAAAACCCTTAAGGTCCGAACACTGGGGTGCGCATGAAGGTCTCTCCCTTCCCTAGCTCACCCACTCACCACAATCTCTAGGCTCAGCACGTCGAACTCGAAGAACAAGGGACACATGGTTTATACTGGTTCGGGCCACTGCTGTGGTGTAATACCCTACTCCAGTGTGGTGTGGTGGATTGCCTCATAGGCTAAGGATGAACAAGTACAAGGGTGGAACAACCTCCTGAGGAGAGGTGTTCTTGGGCTCGATGAGTTTGTGTGGTTGAGGATGATCTGAATAATCCGTCCTCTTCTATGGTGGTAGCTAGTCCTATTGATAGAGGCTCGGGTCCTCTTCCCAAATGTAAGGCGGGAAGGGATCCCACAATGGCCAATTTGATAGGGGACAGCTAGTACAAGCTATCCTGACAAAAGGTGGTCTTCGCCTACCAAAGGCTCTAGTGGTGGTGCCGTCACAGGCTCCACGGTGACCTCTATCCTGCCGTCTTGCTGGTCTTGGTCTCGTTGCACCGATATGGAAACCTTTGCCTGATGCCTCACAACTCCTCACCTGTGCTTGCCCCTTTAGCACCAAAGAGGCAACGAGTACTCTGCGCCCGCTGGTGCCCGCCTGGCCTAGGTCGTCACGGATCACGTCATGGGAACCTCACGAGGTGCCCCTCGCCTTGATCTCTCCGCCCCTCGCGAGCCAGCTTAGTGAGGCCGCCCCTGAGGAGGTCTTGTGTCGTCTGCCTCTCGAGATTTGTCCCCTCACGAGGGTCTTGAGTGTTTGCTGGTGAAGATGGGCCGTACCAGGCCGCTGTTGGAGGCACGCCATGGGCCGCAGGCATGCAAGTCTAGGGACCCCCGTTCCCAGAACACCGACAGTAGCCCCCGGGCCCAAGGCGCGCTCGAACTTGGCTTCAAGGCCAACCCAAAGGGCAAGTGCGGAGCACCGCGAGCCCCAAACGCCTACGGCCTTGATTGACACATGGCGACTAACGGGACGTGGGTGTCTCCGCTTCCCCATGCTGCCTCGGCAACTGCCTGAATTGATGAGTCCCTGGTGCATGCAGAGAAAACCATCATTATGTTTGGTCGTGGGAGTCGCCGGGTGGCCTTCTCCTGCTATAAATGAGGAGGGGGCAGAGCCCCGTCGCCCATCTCTTCCAGTTCCGCTCGCTTCTTGTTCTTTGGTTCATTGCTAGCAGCGACACCGATGGCGCCGGTGAAGAGGTTCTCGGCCGCAAAGAAGGGGAAGGCCCGCCAGGAGGGGCCCGGCTCGCGGCCGCCCAAGAGAGGACGCGGTCGCCCACATAAGCACTCTGTGGCCCCTGCCGTGGCCCCTTGCGGCCGCGGTGGCAGCTCCTCGCATGGTGGGAGTCGCCCAGGTCGTGTCAGCCCCGTCGATGAAGTGAGGCGCGCCATGGTTGTGCGGCCTCCCCGACCGCGTTTCCACTCGACGGAGGTGCTGCCAGAGTTCGTCATGTGGTCGGAGAACCCGGCCGGCACCTAGCTTTAGCTCCCGCGCTTCTTCGCCAGCGAACTGCCGGCCACAGGTCCAGGTTGTCTCTGGCTGCAGGCGGATGGCTGCTGCAGCAAGGCTTCATGGGTCGCGGTGGAGGTCTCCGTCAAGGGCAACGCAGCCCTGGCCCGCGGTTGGCAGACGTTTGCCCGCGCGCGCGGCCTGGGCAGGTGGTGTACCCTCCACTTCAAGTATGACGGCGACGCGACCCTCTATGTGAGGGTGTTCGGGGAAGATGGTCGCCGCGTCAGATGCTGCCCTGAGGATAACGACGGCGGCGAGGTGCTCGGCCTTGGCGATGGCCGTGACGAGGGTGAAGGTGAACTCGCCCTCGGCGCCGGCCGTGACTCGTCCAGCTACAACAACTCCTCCTCCGGCGACAGCTCCAGCAGCGGCGGCTATGACCAGCCGCCACGCCGCCGTGCCCGCTTCGAGGGCGACAGCGGGTCGTCTCGTCGCCGTGCCCCAGTGAAGTGCGAGGAGGGTTCCGGCTAAGTCCAGGAGGGCGCCAAGGGCCTACCCTCACGAACCGCTGCGGGGGCGCGCGCCGCTTTTGTTTTGTTCTTTCCTTTCTTCCTGTATTTGAAAAAGAAACAAGTATGGGGCCCTGCAAGGGCGTGCAACGAACCGTGATTTCCTAGTCGCTATGTTATGTTTATTGTTCCTGTGTCGTGTTGCAGCATCACTGTTTTATGTAGGCATGTAGAGATAACTTAGCTCGACGTGTCTGAAGTAGTTTCCACCTCGTGAGGCGTGCATCTCCGAGCACCTGGTGAGACCTCCTTGCCGTAGGCTTGGGAGGCATCGAGGAACTGCAAAAATTTGTTAAGGAACTCTTATTCTTCCAAGCCCAGGGCCCTAGGCGTGGCTGGCCATGACCCAGCGCTCCGCATCACGGTACCCGAGGGGCACGGACTTAAGAGAGGGAGGTGCGGCAGCTTGCGAGCTCGAGCGAGGGTGCCTCGCGAAGACCCGGGAAAATGCTCACGAATGCACCTGTCCAGCCCCCTCGCGAGGCATGTGAGGGAGAGTACGGGCCAAAACAAAGAGCCGAGGGAAGAAACAGAGGAAAAAGGCGATTGAACCAAGCCGACAAGAAACACCAGAGTGCGAATTTCCATTAAAGAGGGGCAAGCCAACTACGGAAAGAAAATGAAAAGCCGCATCCGGCACCTAGTCTAGTCTTCTGACCAGCGCAGAGCTAAGTGCTGCCACTAGGACTTGGGAGGGAGCCCCCGAGGCCCGAGGGCAGCACTCCTGAGACTCCGGGGCGTGTACAGCCCCACTCATTATTACGTGAGAGTGTCATGAGCGGAGACATTTACATGCACTGGGCCTTGCTTCACAGGCGCTGGGCCTTGCTTCATGGGTAGAACTTTTGGAGGTTCTGGATGTTCCAGGCATTCTGGATGGGGACCCCGTCCTGCGTCTCCAGGCGCATGGCGCCAGGCCTGGAGACATGGGCAACCCTAAACGGGCCCTCCCACATGGGCGAGAGCTTATGCAGCCCTTCCTTGGAGAGCACCCGCCTTAGGACGAGGTCGCCCACCTTGAGCATCCTGGAGAGGACGCTGTGGCAGTGATACCGTCGCACCGCCTGCTGGTATCTTGTTGCTCGGAGCGTGGCTTCACGGCGGTGTTCCTCCCCCAGGACGAGGTCCATCCCCCGCATGGCTTCCTGCTGCGTCTCATCAAACGCCAGGACCCGCGCGGAGCGATGCTTTACCTCATGAGGGAGAACCGCTTCTTCTCCATAGGCGAGGAAGAACGGGGTCTCGCCTGTTGGCCTGGTGGCGGTGGTGCAGATGGACCACAAGACAGATTGGAGCTCGTCGTGCCAACCCCTGCCGCAGGCCTCGAGCTTCTTCTTGAAGGTCCTGGTCTTGAGGCCTCTCAAGACTTCCGCGTTGGCGCGTTCGGCCTGGGTAGCTCCTGGGGTGCGCCACCGAAGCGTAGCAGATCTGTGTTCCAAGGTTAGCACAATATGTCTTGAAGAGATTACAAGTGAACTGCGAGCCGTTGTCGGTGATGATGCGGTTGGGGACCCCGAACCGGCTCACGAGACCCTTGATGAACTTGACCGCCGATCCGGCCAGGATGGTACGGACAGCTTCTACCTCCGCCCATTTGGTGAAGTTGTCGATGGCGACATAGAGGTAGCGGTAGCCCCTGGGCGCTCGAGGGAACGGGCCTAGGATATCCAACCCCCAAACCACGAATGGCCGCGAGAGCGGGATGGTGTGGAGGCCCTGAGCTGGCTGATGGATCTGCTTGGCGTGGAATTGGCAGGCCTCGCAGGACTTCACCAGCTCGGTCGCATCGCTGAGTGCCGTAGGCCAGTAGAACCCGCTGCCGAACGCCTTGCCGACCAGGGTTCGTGACGACGAGTGCTGCCCGCAGTCTCCACCATGTATGTCAGCTAGCAACTCGTTCCCCTGTTCCCTGGAGATACATCGCAAGGAAATGTCATTTGGCCGCTTCCTGTATAGCTCACCGTCCTGGATGCAGTATGCCGTAGCCTGTCGGCCCACGCGCTCCGCATCCTCCTCTATCTCCGGCAGCGTCCCTTGCGTCAGGTATTCCTTGAACTCCTTGGTTCAGCACCCCTCCTAAGGCTCAAGTGCCAGGAGTAGGCGCGCTCCCGAGGTCGGGCCACAGGCCAAGGCTCCCGAGGAAGGTGGTTGGGGGAGTTCCTCCCGAGGCGGCATCGGCCCTGAAAGCGGAGTTTCTGCCGAAGGCTTGTAGAGCCACTCCTCGAAGACGCCGGTGGGGTTGGCGCTTGGATGTCCTTCCGGTGATATTGTCGGCCTCCTTGTTGGTGCCATGGGGCATGTGCTGCAACTCTAGGCACAAGAACTGCTTTTCCATTTTGCGTACCTCCGCGAGTTATGCCTCCATGTGCTCGTCCCTGGGCTCATATACCTTGTTAGAGAAGTTGACGAGGAGCTACGAGGAGCCCCTGATGGTGAGGCGCTTCACCCCCAGAGCTACCACAGCCGTAAGGCCAGCGATGAGGCCTTCGTACTCTGCGATGTTGTTGGAGACCTTCTCACCCTGCTGGAAGCAGAGCTGCATGGCGTAGCAAAGCTTGTCCTGAGTGGGCGAGATGAGCACTACTCCAGGCCCCGCGCCCTAGCGTGCGAACGTGCCATCGAAATACATAACCCAGCCATCTGGCGCTTCACTTCCTAGCGAGAGGGATCGGTCCTCGCCTGCTTCGAGCCCCGGGGTGTCAGTCCATTCTGCCACAAAGTCGGCGAGCGCGGCTCCCTTGATGACCTGGTTGTGCTGAAATCCAGCTGGAATGCTTGCAGCTGATGTTCCATTCAGCGACTCTTCCAGCGGTGTTGGGGCTCCTGAGTACCCTCTCCAGCGGGTAGGCCGAGACGACCTTGATTGGGTGACCTTGGAAGTAGTGACGCAGTTTACGCGAGGCCACCAAGAGCACAAGCAAGCGCTTTTGAGGCATCGGGTATCGTGCCCTTGCATCCCGTAGTATCGTGCTGACAAAACACACTGGGTGCTCGACGAGGGCGGGAGCGTCGACGGAGCCTGTGTCTGCCAGAGGTTGGGGTGTCTCCTGAGGTGACGGGACCCCAAGAGCCTGGTCGCCCACTAGGGCCACTGCAGGCCCGCGAACATCGCTTTGCTGGGCCTGATCACTTGTTGGCGTTGCTGCAGCCTCTGCGTTGCCCTCCAGGTCCCGTATCACCCCGATGAGAGGTGCCGCATGGCGCGGCGGACCCTTGGCCTATTGCTCTTCTTGAACCGCCACTAGATTTGCGCTAGCAGAGTAGGGAGTGGCGGCAAGGTAAAGCACCAGGGGCTCAAGAGGGCGAGGCGCCACCATCACCGGAGGGCTGGTAAGGTATCTCTTGAGGTCTTGAAACGCTTGGTCGGCCTCCGGGGTCCACTCGAACGGCCCATTCTTCTTCATCATCTTCAAGAAAGGCAGGGCGCACTCTCCCAGCTTGGAGATGAAGCGCCCCGACGAGGTCACGCAGCCCGCAAGCTTCTGCATCTCCTTGAGAGTTTGTGTTGGGCTCATGTCTTCTATCGCCTTGACCTTCTCTGGGTTAGCCTTGATCCCCTTGTGGGACACAAGGAAGCCCAGCAGCTTGCCGGAGGGGACACCAAACATGCACTGGTTTGAGCCGCAGGTCCACCTGGCGCAGGCTCGCAAAGGTCTCCTCCAGGTCCTCAATCAAGGTTCTTGCCTCCCGAGATTTTACACGATGTCGTCGACGTAGGCTTCAGTGTTCCTCCCGATCTGCTTTCCCAGGGCGATGTGCATCAGCCGTTGGAAGGTCGCACCTGCATTGCGCAGCCCGAATAGAATGCAAGTGTAGTAGTACACCCCACACGGGGTCAGGAAGGCCGTCTTCTCCACATCCTCCACTACCATCTTGATCTGGTGAAAGCCTGAGAACACGTCTAGGAAGCACAACAGGTCGCACTCGGCGGTGGAGTCGACAATCTGGTCGATGTGCGGAAGCGGGAACGGGTCTTGGGGATAGGCCTTGTTGAGGTTGGTGTAGTCGACACACATGTGCTCCTTCCCGCCTTTCTTCGGTACGACAACGGGGTTCGCCAGCCACTCAAGGTACTGAACCTCACGAATGACACCTGCTGCCTCCAGCTTGTGGGTTTCCTGGATGATGAAGGACTGCTTCTCCGTGGACTGTCGCCGCACCTTCTGCTTCACACGGCGCACATTGGGGCACACCCTCAAGTGATGCTCGATCACCCCCCTCGGGACCCCTACTAGCTGCTTGGGTTCCCACGCGAATACATCCTTGTTCGCGTGCAGGAACCTCATCAATTCCTCCTGTTGATCCGGGTCGAGGTTGGCGCCTATGGTGATGGTGGCTCTTGAGGACCCATCTTCCTCAACCGGCACCTGCTTAGTTTCGGCCCGATCTTGAGTGAACAACTTCTTCTTCTTTGCTGGCGCGGCCTCCTTAGCTCCAGGAGTGGCCTCGTCAGCCGGTCGCGCCGCCATGACGGTTTTGAGGGAAGCTTGAGCGCCGCCAGAGCTTCCTTGGTGTCTCCAACTACGGTGAGGACGTCCTCGCTCCCGGGCATCTTCATGAGGTTGTAGGCCGGATGAGTTGCCGCCACAAACTAAGCCAGAGCCGGGTACCCGAGGATGTCGTTGTATGGGAGGCCGATACGGGCGATGTCGAAGTCGACGAGCTCGGTGCGGTAGTTGTCGCGGGTGCCAAAGGTCACAGGAAGGCGGATCTGCCCCATGGGGCTGGCGGAGCCGCCGCCGACCCCGGAGAAGGGCTTGCTGGGGCGGAGCCGTTCGAGTGGTACGTGAAGAAGGCTAAAAGCCTCCATGGAAAGCATGTTGAGGCCGGCGTCACCGTCGATGAGGGTCTTGGTGACAGCTACGTTGCAGATGGTGGGCATGCAAAGCATTGGGAGCACGCCCGAGCCGACGCTAGTGACGGGGTGATCCCCCGAGTCAAAGGTGAGGTCGGCCTTGGGCACCGCCCAACCCGAGGGAGCTCCTTGCTGCACGGGAGCGGCGCCGATCTGGCTAAAGAACTGCTTGGTGTGACGGTCCGAGGGCGGCGCTGGCGAGCCGCCGAGGAGGGTTGCGACGGCGAGGGGTGCCGGTGCCGTGAAGCGCGCAACGAAGAGGCTGCGCAGCTCCTCCCAAGATGCCACTGAGGATCCTGGGAGGGTGAGCAGCCAGGCGCGTGGTGCTACAGCGAGGGCCATGGGAAGCCAGTTGCCCTTGACCTTGTCGGCACCCCTAGCCTTCAGGACGGACTCTTCATATGCCAGCAGGGAGGTCGACGGGTCCGCCGCACCGTCGTAACGCGGCTGCATCTCCGGCTTGAACTTGGGCGGCCACTGTACCCGTCGCGAGGTGGGGGCAAGGACTCTGAGCCCCTTGGCACCGTCTTGGGCGTCCGTTATCCCAGCCGAAGGAGCAACGCCGACCATGGGGACAAGGCTCGGAGGTGGTGGAGCATGGATCGATGGAAGAAAAGCTTTAGCGCACCCCTACCTGGCGCGCCAAATGATGGATTTCGAGTTCCGGCAAAACCCTTAAGGTTCGAACACTGGGGTGCGCATGAAGATTTCTCCCTTTCCTAGCTCACTCACTCACCATGATCTCTAGGCTCAGCACGTTGAACTCGAAGAACAAGGGACACAAGGTTTATACTGGTTCGGGCCACCAATGTGGTGTAATACCCTACTCTAGTGTGGTGTGGTGGATTGCCTCGTAGGCTAAGGATGAACAAGTCCAAGGGAGGAATAGCCTCCTGAGGAGAGGTGTTCTTGGGCTCCGTGAGCTTGTCTGGTTGAGGATGATCTGAATGATCCGTCCCCTTCTAAGGTGGTGGCTAGTCCTATTTAAAGAGGCCCAGGTCCTCTCCCCAAATGTTAGGTGGGAAGGGATCCCACAGCGGCCAATTTGAAGGGGGACAACTAGTATAAGCTATCCTGACCAAAGGTGGTCTTCGACTACCAAAGGCTCTAGGGGTGACGATGTCGCGGGCTCCACGATGACCACCATCCTGCCGTCCTGCTGGTCCTGGTCTCGTTGCACCGATATGGAAACCTTTGGCTGATGCCTCGGGACTCCTCGCCTGCGCTTGCCTCATTAGCACCAAAGAAGCAACGAGTACTCTGCGCCCGCTGGCGCCCGCCTGGCCTTGGTCGTCACAGATCACGTCACGGGAACCTCACGAGGTGCCCCTCGCCTTGATCTCTCCGCCCCTCGCGAGCCAGCCTAGTGAGGCCGCCTCTGAGGAGGTCTTGTGTCGTCCGCCTCGCGAGGGTCTTGAGTGTTTGCTGGTGAAGACGGGCCGTACTAGGCCGCTGGTGGAGCCACACCATGGGCTGCAGGCAGGCAAGTCTAGGGACCCCCGTTCCCAGAACGCCGACAGTCCCAATTCGGCCGAAAAATTACCGCAGCATGTTTGTGCCATGTCATGACACCATGCCAACTTTCATGATTTTCAGGCGTGTTTTGGATTTACAGGAATTAAAAAACCAAGTTTCTCAATCTTTCCGACCGAGCCACGTCGCCTAGATGTTTGAATTTCATTCCCATTTCTTGCATGGGACCTATAAATTCACCCAAAGACACACATGTGCACCAGAGCATGTGCTTGTAGTTCAATTTTGAATTATGTACATTAAATGCCCAGAAACTCAATTAATGTATAAAAAATGCTAAACAAACCCGGAATAATTCTAAAATTTAGCACAATACTTTTATTTGGTCTAATCTGCCAGTGTAAAAAAATTAAGGCGGGAGAAGGCAGTGTACGTATGTAGTTTCGCACACTGAGGTGACACGTTCCCTCTCGGAACCAAGAGCCTTCTTGAGGGAAGCTCCGGTTTCCAAGAAGCTTACACCAAAGCTTGTCCCAATTTGTCCAAAAAAATTACTCAAACATGTTGGTGCCATGTCATGACACCATGCCAAGTTTCATGATTTCCAGCCATGTTTTGGATTTACAGGAATTAAAAAACAAAGTTTCTCGATCATTCCGGCCGAGCCATGACGCCCAGATGTTTGAATTGCATTCCCATTTCTCGCATGGGACCTATAAATTCACCCAAAGACACACATGTGATTTTTCAACAAACTTTGGTGCATTGGAGCATGTGCTTGTAGTCCAAATTTGAATTATGCACATTAAATGCCGAGAAACTTAATTAATGTATAAAAATGTCAAACGAACCCGGAATAATTCCAAATTTAAACACGACACTCATGTACTAGTTGCATGTTCACTGTAAGTAAATGTTCTAGCAATTCAAACACCATCCTTTCCCTCCGTAACACCATTTTCTTTTTCCAAACATAATGAAAAAAATCAGGTATATATCACAAACAATTTACTAGAAAGAATTGTGTGGGATGCGATATAAAATATCTTGGTGCACCGTCTTGTCTGGCTTACGCAGAAAGCTTCGTCATCTACAGTCCACCGCCCCCACTTGAACCACACTTGCGCGCCAGTTTCTCGCGGCACCGAGTGTTGAGGATATAGCTACTGAGGGTAAACCGGCCAGGAGGGCCCGGTTCACCCTCGACTAGGATGAAGCCCATGAAGATCTGGAAGATGGCATTTTACTAACGAAGCTTAGAAGCCCACAGTGCAAAGGTGGATTAGGGCCCATAGTGGTAAACCGCCATGACTATGTAAACTTGTAATATAAGTTAGGAAAGGAGAGACCGAGCTGGACACTTTGTATGAGTCGGCCTCGGGGCTCTGTAGACCGGCCGGGTGTCAACCTGTGTATATAAAGGGACAACCCGGCGGCGGTTCAGGGACAACGGACAACAACTCGAGACTCAGGCAAGCGTATTTCGCTCCCTGGTCATCAAAACCCAATCAATCCCATCACAACTAGACGTAGGCTTTTACCTTCATCGAAGCGGCCGAACTAGTATAAACTCCCATGTCCCTTGTCCGGTTTAACCCCTTCAAGCTAACCCGTTGCGATGGCTCCACGACTAAGTCCTTTCATGAGGACATCTGACGTGTTAATTCCACGACAGTTGGCGCCCACCGTGGGGCTATTGCACGATGGTGTCAAGTTCTTGAAGGGCTGCTCTGAAGGACTTAAGGGGTACGTGATCGGCCGGATGACCAAAAGTCATCGCGGCAAGCTCTACATCGACGATGAAGGATGGGGCCCCGAGGCCGGCTCGATCGATTATGGGTACCGGGTCCCCTTCGGTGGATTCATGTCTTCATCAGTAAGATCGGCGAACCGAGCCCTGAGACGGACATCTGCACCGACCTCGTCGAAACGGCTCAGCGTGCGAGTCCAGCCCGGGTCAAGCCCGCCATAAAGCGTGCGTTTGTAGGATGTGTCCATGGGGTCGGATCTGAACCGGTGTCTGAAGGCGAGACGGCCGTATACTCCGACGGCGACTCATCCACTGGTGAAACTGAGTCCTTGTACCAGATCCATAGCGGTGTGTTCGAAGGATATTCCGATGGCAACAGTATTCTGGACCTCCTTGAACCGCCAAGTTGGGTTGCTGTTTACATGGCCGGAACGCAGCCCACGTTGCAGTCTTCATCCACCATAGCGACGAACACCGGATCAGCAGTCATGGCAGAGTCCCGGCGCTACCGTCCAGTATAAGTCCTCTTCGGTTTAATGGACGCTGGGCGACCTTGTTGATCAAACAGTCACCCGGAGACGCGGGATCGGCACAATGCGGACGCTATAAACTGAAGGACCAAATAGCACAAAGCTAAGGAGGACACGCAGCTGAGGATGCTAGGATGGCTGAAGAACGGGCCGCTTTGGATGCTCAATCACAACGGATACAGGCACAGAATTACCAGCTCATGGTGGATCGGACCGCTTCAGAGGATGTAATGCGAAGGAAGTACCGGTCATGTCTGCCACCGGTTTACGAAGGGTTAAATCTCTTTCAGACGCCAGGCGCTGGACCGAGCGATCCGGCAGCTGCAAACCGGAGACGGGCGCCTAGGACAGCTCCGGATCAACTTCACGAATAACAGAGCCACCCGACAAAACAGATAACCCGCTGCGATGCGGTTCTACACCACCGGTCACTTCTCGAGCCCTCTGGATAACATGATTGCCGCAGCTTCACGCCTGGCGGCCATTCCGATGGAAGGTGATTCAATTGCAGCGGTTGAAACGCGGCAGGCAAGAGATCTTCTCCAAACCGCCGTGGTGCAGCAGCAGGCTTATTCATATAGTCGGGATAGAATTCATTCAACCCCTCGTCTGAGCCCAAGTTATAGCAGGCGTATGGATGAACCGGAGGTGTCTAGCAGCGCGCGCCATCGCAATACTCAAGATGTGGTGGATCATGGCAGGGCACGAAGGGATGCCTCTTTGGGTCGTTATCAAACCGCCCCGGTTCAGCCAGCAACGTCAGTTGACCGAGGCACCGGGCTTGCCTTCATTTCCTGGGGAGTGTCGTGCCTTATTCCGGCTCTCCGTAATGTGCGTTTGCCCAAAGATATCAAGGGTCCACGCAAAGTGCCTAACTACACGGCGGATCAGCCACCTGAGGCGTGGGTCGAGAGTTATGAGATGGCAATGGAGATGCTAGATGTAGATGCAGCAGCTTGTGCAAAGTACTTCACGATGATGTTGGAGGGAACAACCCGTACTTGGTTGAAAAAACTGCCAGCTAATTCCATCGAGTCATGGGATAAGTTGAAGGCCCGGTTTATAGCCAATTTCAAAGACAAGTGCAAGCAGCCCATGTCCATTGTGGATCTGGATGCTTGTGTTCAAGGGGAGAACGAGTCCACAACTCATTGGTGCGCCGGGTTTCAGAAGTTTTACACTCGTCCGACCGGATTAATGCTGGTCAAGCGATTATCACACTCGAGTGCAATTGCCGGTTTAAGTCACTGAAGATGAAGTTGGGACGGCTCAAGCGCCACTGCAACGACATGGGAACCCTCATGGCAGCCTTGGTAAAGTACACCGATTCTGATAATACCAAGGATCCCGATTCTGATAATGAGAAACCGGAGAAGGGAAAGAAGAATGGCGGTGGGAAGGGACAGCAGCGCAACCAAGGAGGCCATGGGAATAATGGTAAGCGTAAAGCGGATTCAGATTTTGTGGCTAACGCTAATGTGCAGCACCGAAAAGGTAAACCGCCCCAGCGCGGCCGGGTGATGAATCTGGAGCGTTTGTTGAATCAGCCATGTCCGAAGCATGGGACCAAGGAGGCTCCTGCAACGCATCTCTAGAAGGATTGTCACATTATGAAGGAGTTCAAAAACTCTGATCTTTTCCGGTATCATCAGGGTCCGTCCAGGCGATTCAGTCCAGAGTTTCCACGGTGGCAGCGGTTCAAACTCGGGTTTGAGTAATTATGGCAACCGTAACAACCAAGGTGGTAATAACCAGCAGAATAATCAAGGGAATCAGCAGCGGTCGGGTTACCAGAGTAACCCAAAGCAGATTGAATGGTGGGCGATCATGTGTTCAACACTAGTCCGTGCAAGCGTGATCGGAAGCTTCACAAGAGGCGATCAATCTTTGTTGAACCGGCAGTTCCACGTTATCTGCGGTGGTCGGAACAGCCTATTGTGTGGAGTAGGGAGGATCATCCGCCCCGGGTTGACAATCCGGGTCAACTAGCTCTGGTGGTGGTGCCTCAGGTGGGAGGTTATATGTTCACCAAAGAACTCATGGATGGAGGAAGCAGTATCAATATTCTGTATTATGAGACATTCCGTCGCATGGGGTTGACAGATAAGAATCTTAAACCGTCCAACACTGTTTTTCATGGTGTGGTACCAAGTAAATCGGCGTATCCCGTAGGAAAGATTGCTTTGGAAGTTGTGTTTGGTGATGAGCATGACTCTAGGTCTGAGACATTGACATTTGAGGTAGTAAGAATCCAGAGCCCGTATCATGCGCTGTTTGGGCGGCTTATGCAAAATTCATGGCAAGGCCTTGTTATATTTATTTGCAGCTCAAGATGCCGGGTCATAAAGGGACTATCACGATTCATGGAAGTCGAAAAATCGCGTTGGATTGCGAGGAAGGTGATGCGGCTTATGCCGAGGCGGTTTGTGCTACAGAAGAGCTAAAGTTTTATAAGGAGAATGTTGATCAGGCAGATATGACCCCTCTGAAGAGGCCCACCACTAAGCATGACCCAACCGTGCATTTCAAACCGGCTGATGAGACTAAGCTTGTTGACTCTGTACCTGGCGATTCGTCCAAGCAGTTCAGCATCAGCACCAATCTGGATCCAAAATAGGAAAGCGCGCTCATCGAGTTCATCCGTGAGAACCGGGACATTTTTGCATGGAAGCCTTCTGACATGCCAGGTGTACCGAGGGAACTCGCTGAGCACACTCTTAATACTGATCCGAAGTTTAAACTAGTCAGGCAATTTCTTCGTCGCTTTAATGAAGAAAGACGCAAGGCAATTTGCTGAAGAGGTAGCCCGGCAGTTGGCTGCTGGTTTTATCGTCGAAGTGTTTCATCCTGAATGGTTGGCTAATCCGGTGTTGGTTCTTAAGAAAAACGGCACTTGGCGTATGTGTGTGGACTACACGGACTTGAATAAGGCTTGCCCGGCTGATCCCTTTGCTCTCCCGTGTATTGATCAGATCATTGATGCGACGGCGGGTTGTGAGCGCTTGAGTTTTTTGGATGCTTATTCAGGATATCATCAGATCAGATGGCAGTTAAGGACCAGGAGAAGACAGCCTTCATCACTCCCTTTGG
The DNA here is from genome assembly GCA_021605145.1 of Aegilops bicornis. NCBI lineage: Eukaryota > Viridiplantae > Streptophyta > Magnoliopsida > Poales > Poaceae > Aegilops > Aegilops bicornis. The sequence goes on from CM038671.1 coordinate 609,811,160, forward strand.
AGCCTTCTGCTATGTTTCTATGCCCTTTGGGCTCAAGAGTGCTTAGGCAGCTTATCAGCATTGTGTGCAAAATTGGCTTCACACGCAGATTGGGCGTAATGTTCATGCTTATGTGGATGACATTGTGGTAAAATCCAGGAAGAAGGAAACACTGATCGATGACCTCAAGGAGACGTTTGACAATCTTCGGATTTACAAGATGATGCTTAATTCGGATAAATGTATTTTTGGTGTTCCGGCAGGCAAGCTTCTCGGGTTTCTGGTATCCAACAGGGGCATTGAGGCTAACCCAGAAAAAATTAAGGCAATCACATCCCTGGCAAAACCGAAGTGTATCAATGATGTTCAGCGTCTCGCAGGTCGGATTGCAGCCCTTAGCCGGTTTATCAGTCGTTTGGGCGAGAAGGCAATTCCTTTGTATCAGCTGTTGAAAAAGACGGATGATTTCGTCTGGAGTGACATAGCCAATGCGGCCTTTGAGGAGCTAAAGCGGTAGTTGGTTGAACCGCCGGTTCTTGCAGCCCCAGTTGATCATGAGCCTTTGCTGTTATACGTGGCTGCCAATGCCTGAGCGGTCAGTGTGGCAATTGTGGTTGAGCGTAAAGAAGCTGCGAAGGAATATCCGGTTCAATGACCTGTATACTACATCAGCGAAGTCCTGACCGAGTCAAAACAACGCTATCCACATTGCCAGAAGTTGGTGTACGGGGTTTTTATGGCCAGTCGAAAACTCAAGCAATATTTTCAAGGCCATCCAGGCACAGTGGTTAGTTCTGCTCCTTTGGGCGATATAATTCAAAACAGGGAAGCAACTGGCCGGGTTGCAAAGTGGGCAATCAGGCTTGGACCATACGGTTTAAAGTATGTACCTCGAACAGCCATCAAGTCTCAGGCTCTTGTGGATTTTATCAATGACTGGACCGAGCTGCAAGCACCGGAAGATAAACCGGATAATACGTACTGGACCATTCATTTTGATGGATCCAGGCAGTTGGAAGGCTCGGGGGCTGGAATTGTCCTTACTTCCCCTCGAGGGGATAAAATTTGCTATGTCCTCCACTTGATGTTTCCTTGTACTAACAACGCAGCTGAGTACGAAGCTTTACTCCATGGTCTCCGTGTGGCCAAAGAGATGAACTTAAGTCGAGTTCGTTGTTTTGGAGATTCTGATCTAGTGGCTCAGCTAGTTTCTGGTACTTGGGATTCTAAGGATCCACACATGGCGGCTTACAGGTGTGAGGTGGATATTGTGGCGGGACATTTGAAAGGGTATCAGGTTGAGCATATTGATCGGCGCAAGAACGAAGCAGCAGATGCTTTGAGCCGGCTTGGATCTCAGCGTAAACCGGTACCTCCTAACACCTTTTTAGATATCTTCCATAACCCGTCTGTTAAGGTGCCTATAGAAGAGGATTTTGCTGTTTCGGATCCGGAGGCTCAGTTGGTGGCTGCTTTACACGTTATACCGGATTGGACGGTTCCATATCTGGCGTATATGAGCCGGGGAGAGCTACCAAATGATAAAGTCCTGGCTCGGCAGGTAGTCCAGCGGTCCAAGTCAATGGTTATTCATAATGGCGAGTTACACCGATGTAGCGTTTCAGGCGTATTTCAGCGTTGTGTTTCTCCGGAAGAAGGCCAAGAGATCCTACGGGAAATTCATGAAGGGGATTGTGGTCATCATGACGGTTCAAAGTCCCTGATTGCAAAAGCTTTTCGTCATGGGTTTTACTAGTTGACAGCTCATGCTGATGTGGAGGATCTGGTAAAGTGATGTGATGCTTGTCAAAAAAAATTCACGCAGAGCTCATATTCCGGCTCAGGAACTACGGATGATTCCTTTTACTTGGCCTTTTGCCACTTGGGGGCTTGATATGGTGGGACCCTTTAAACGTTCCCAGGACAAGAAGACCCACCTGTTGGTGGCAGTTGATAAATTCACCAAGTGGGTTGAAGCGGAGCCTGTTAGCAAGTGTGATGCAGCTACGGCGGTTCAATTTCTCAAAAACATTATCTTCCGTTTTGGCTTTCCACACAGTATCATCACGGATAATGGTACCAACCTTTCCAAAGGTGAGATGGAGAATTTCTGTCAGCGAGAGCACATCTGGCTTGACCTAGCATCTGTGGCACACCCTCAATCCAACGGTCAAGCGAAGCGAGCTAATCAAGAAATTTTGAAGGGTCTTAAACCCCGGCTCATCATTCCCTTGCAGCGGACACCGAGTTGTTGGGTGGAAGAATTACCTTCTGTGTTGTGGAGTATCAACACCACCCCCAATCGATCAACAGGTTACACGCCTTTCTTTATGGTATACGGGGCAGAGGCGGTTCTCCCAAGTGATATACGTCATGACTCGCCCCGGGTTGCTAATTATGTGGAAGTGGACAACGAGCAAGCTAGCCAAGAGGCACTGGACCTGTTAGATGAAAAACGGGATACGGATCTGGTTCGTTCGACGGTTTATCAACAGGATCTACGGCGTTATCACAGCCGCCGGGTTAGGACAAGAACCTATCAAGAAGGTGACTTGGTGCTCTGGCTCATCCAGGATCAGACCGACATGCACAAGTTATCCCCGCCTTGGGAAGGACCCTTTGTGGTCAGCAAGAACCTGCACAACGGATCATACTACCTCATTGATGTTCGAGACAACTCACGCAACTCTGAGGGGGAGACCCGGGGGCCATGGAACATAGCTCTCCTCCGGCCTTATTACACTTGAGCCATAGGCTCTTCTTATGTACATATTTCGACAATGTATATATTATGATCAATAAATAAATTAGCATCCTTGCTCTAAGAGGGGCCTCTGCTATTTTTTCTCAAATATCCTTTGAGTCACATGGGGGCTTCAGCTGACAAAGCGGAGTACTACCTGTTAAACCGGCTATCAAGCCACAAAGCTGGGGAGCTTCACACCCAAGGGGCCAAAGAGAGTCTGGATGCTATGCACAACTCAAACATAGGCACCCAATGAGCACAGCTCATCACGTTACTTGGGGACTTCTTGTGTCAAATACCAAGGAGGTTGAATGGACCCTTGTAGCTGGGTATCAACCCACGGCTTGGAAGCCTGGTATATTTACCTAAAACCCCGGGTTAACCTGCCTTCATCAAGTAAGACACTCCTATCCAGGTCATCCTGGCACGGCCTCCTAACGCTTGATGATTACTCTCATTGAGACCCTACACTTGCCAAAGTTAAAAAGGTGATTGGTTAGTTGGAGGTCCATCTTAAAACGCTTTGTTAAATGGTTCAACTCAGCGGCCTGGCAGCCCACAAAAAGCCTCGAATTTGGGCCTGGCAGCCCTCAAAATGCCTCGACTACATGGTTTTATTTGTGTTTTGCTGAATTTTATGTTAAACCGATTTTCTTGGCCTGGTCAGTCATTTTATTAGCCCGGTATTCTTTAAACCGGCTTGGTTTGCAACTACATGTTGACAGACCTTATTCTTAAAAACAGGAGTTTGTTAACCCGGCCTGGCGTTGACTATAAGTCACCAGCTTTGATCATCTGGTGTGCATCATCACCCGGTATGACTTACTATACAACATCAGTACATGATGGGGTTATACAAAGAATTTCAGATTTGGGTTTTCACCCTTATTACAATCAAAGTTAACCAGCCAATTAAATAGGGATATTACATCACAGGTATGAATCATTTCATATTTTTTACGGTTTGATTATCAATCAGCCCTTTTCTTGGGCATTATGACCCGTCCGGCGGTAAACCGCCAGGACCCTATTTCTTTTTATGCACACACATGAGTTGCTTATTATGATGGCAGCATATCTGAACCAAAATTGGCATTGACATGGCGGATCACATAAAGTATCTCCTCCTGCACGATGGCAGCAGATCAAAATAGTTTTTGCTACCCTATCACAAGGCATTAAGAGGCCCAAAATATGGAATTGTTTCACAACGGACAGTTTCTGACGTATCAACCGACTTGACGGATTAAGCTTCATCGCTGGGTTGACGTGAAGTAGATGGGTCATCTGGCATTGGTTCAGCCTCCTCCTCCCCATCCAATGGCCGGAAGTCAATGGTGGTCTAGTCAATCTGGGTTAAAGCCTGAAAGACAGCCTCTACACTTATAAGCTCAGCCGGATCAACGTCAGGGGCGTAAGTGTGCTTACGGATTGGTGGAACAAGGTTCTGCACTTCAAGAATAACATCTTCAACCCGTTTGTTGTTTGCGTCGTAGAAGGATCGGTGAACCGTCAGATTAGCCTCTTCTGCCAACTGACTCGCCAGAGGATGCATCTCCCTTGTTACCCGTTTGAGGTCGTCGTTGTCAAATACTTCGCCGTTTTCCTGTGCACTGGGGAAACCCTTGGCTATATCACCCGGATCAAGATCAGCTATCCATGCCTTGGCTCGAGTCAGTGCTAGTAAAGCGCCAGCCCGGGCAGCGGATCACTTCAACTCTTCTATCTACGCTGGCGTCATAGATAGCCGGTCCAGCGTGTCCTTGATCAGTGTTGGAGCCGCATTGTCATAAGAAGTGGCGCAGATAACCCGTTGGATGCCGGTATATAGCTGTTCAATCAGCGTATACGCGGCCTTGAGTTTCTTCCGTATATCAGAACACAGATGAGCAATGCGCCTGCCTATAGCGGTTTAAAAAGTTCATGTTAAACGGGAGAAAATTTCAAAGCGGAATAATCATAAAGCCTTGGTAAACAGTGCTTACCAAATATTGCAGAGGTCATGGCATTGACTTGGCGCTTTAATCCAGTAAGTTCTTTCGTCACCGGTATAAGAGCTGATTCAGCGTCTTCTGCCCGCTTTAGCAATCCAGCCTTTTCAGTATCCCAGTTGGCCTGCTCAGACTTGAACCATTCCTTGAGCTGCTCCATGGTGGTTAAGGCGGTTTTCAACTCATCCTTGGCCTTGGTGGTTTCGCTTGTTGGGATTTCAGATTTTCTTGAAGGTCAGCAATTTGTGAGACTTGTTGGCTTATCTCACTCGCAACAAAGAAGAGAGCATGTTAATATCTTTGTTATAGTCCCAAGCATCTAAACAGTTATACACTTGGCACTTGGGGGCTAATGCGGATCATTTTTATGCTGATTATTGAAGTCCCAAGGATTAATACAAGTTTTAATCATGGCACTTGGGGGCTAATGTATGTTTGATCAGACATACACAAGGAAATCTCATAAAGTGCAGTATGGAATATACAAAGTCCCGGTTTGACTTTCTAAAGACAAACCGGCCCTTGGGGGCTACAATGCAATGAAGGTACAGAGCAAAGAGCAAAACTGTTTACCTCATAGCGCTCCTTCATCAGATTTACTAAACCGGCTTCATAATCACGGCTTGTGTAAAGCCGGTTCAAGAAGCCCGGGTGAAGTTCTTGAGCAGAAAGATCGACATAAGCTGACAAATCAGTTTTCTCCTTCCCCTTGCTCAATGCAGCAAATTCGTCCTTGGCAGTGTGCTTTGACAGAGCAACCGGTTTACAAGGGGTGGTATATGCAGTACCAGTAACAACAATGTCATCATCTTTGGCCGGACTAGATGAATTGACATTCTTAACAGGGCTTGGCGCCTTGGTAGCAGGGCTTGGCGGTTTGTTAGCCGGGCTTGGCGGATCAGCAGTTGAGCCCCGCTGTTCCACTGTTGGACTTGGAGGAGCAGGAGGATGTGAAGTATCAACCTCTACATTCGGTTCAACCTCTGGCGGGTTAGCATCAGCATCTTGGTTTTTCCCAGCAGAGTTGTCTATAGCGACTTCAGGGTCTTCGCCACGATGCTCTGGAGTCTTCTCGGGATCAACATCAACAATAGGGTCGCTGGTCTTGGCTTTCTTACTTAATCGAGCTTTGGCACTACAACATCAAATGTTAGAATATGGTAAACCGACAAATAAAAGAAACAAGTTAAGAGTAATATACTTACCCAGCGACGAGTTTGAGAGGAGGTAGCTGAGTGGTTGATGAACCGCCAGACGAGTTGGAAGAAACCTGGTAATTTGGGTCAGACGGATTGAGAGGGCATCGGAATAAACCTTTCAGAGGATAACGTTTTTCAGGAGAACAAGTCACCTCTGGACGACGTTTCCGGGTTGGCGTATCAGCTAAACCAGACGACGTGATTTGTTGACCGCTATGCCGGGTTGTGTGACGTTCTTCAACTTGCTGTGTCTCCAAAGAAAATTTTGGATCCAAATGAGCAAGGGGGTGAGATTGTTTTACATTCCGGACTGTGCGGTGAATTCTTTGAACCGGTACAAGATTTGAATCGGAAGAAAGAAGGATTGCCTCAACATGTTCTGCATGGCTGGCCTCAGCATCATCCTGGGAATAGTAATTGTTAATAAGATGAACGAAAAAGGAACCAAGTGAGTCAAGTTCTACCTCAGTGTCTGATTCTTCATCTTCTGGCAGATCAGAAGATTCGGTGGTTTTCTTCTTGCCATCTTTCTTGGTGGCCTTGGTCTTTGCACAAGGAGCCCGGGCCGGTTTGTCCGTTTCCAAAAGGAGCTGTTAGCCTGAAATTAAGACAAGGAAAGGTTAGTACATAGTCAATACGGAAGCAAATCAGTAAAGTATTTAGATGAACTTTACCGCTTGCGGTTTATTAGAGACGCAAAACGGAGCCAACCCGGTTTGGCTACATGCAGAGATCGGTTCATCAAGCATTTTCTTCACCGATTCAGTAACTTCAAGATCGGTTATCACTATTTCGTGATATCGTTGAGGGTCTTTGACATCACCAGTGTATTCATGCATCAATCCGGGGCGGCGGCTTAAAGGTAAAATTCCCCAAGAAACCCAGCAGCGGACAAGATCAATGCCAGTTAATCTGTTGGCCATCAGAGCCCGGAGCTTGGTGAGTTGAGGTGCAAAATTCTTCTGTTCTGCGGCGGTCAGGCGTAAAGGTAATGGGTGGTCGTTGCTAAGCCGATGAGGGCGATAACCCGGCAAAGGATTTTCTTCATCAGGGGTAGTGTTCCGGCAGTAAAACCAGGTCTGATTCCAATCTTTAGGATGGCTATGATGTTTTGCATGAGGGAAGTCAACTTGTTTCCTTTTCTGAATTGAAACGCCGCCAAGCTCTGCGTTGGGGCCATCTGAGAATTCCGTACGGCGGTTCAAATGAAAGAAGTCCCGAAATAGCTCCACGGTTGGCTCTTCTTGAAGATAGACTTCGCAGAATACTTGAAAGTTGCATATATTGGACACAGAGTTCGGACCAATATCTTGCGGATGGAGTTGGAAGCTTGCGAGGACATCCAGAAAATTTTTTGATCCGGGCGGACTGAATCCCCGGTCTAAGTGTTGCATAAAAACAATCACCTCTCCTTCTTGAGGTTCAGGTGGACATTCCGATTCCGGAACTCGCCAGTGGAGAACCCTTTTGAGGCTAAAACACCAGTGGTGACATAATCGTTGATTTGTGTTTCCGTGATCCAGGACGGTACCCAATTGCAAGCATAGAATTGTTTCGCCATTCCGGAAGGGGGGAACTGAAACGAAAAACGAGTGTCGGTTTTACAATTTATGGTTTAAGGTGTACAATTCAGTGTTAAACTGGAGAAAAATACTATGCAAGGTTCAGTTGGCGGTTTAAAAGAGGGCTAATGATATATGGAGGATTGGCTATTAAAAATTAAACCGCCCATAGGCAGAAGGGCCAAGATTCAAAATTTCAACTAAGTCTTGACAGAAACATGTTTCACACAATGCTCAAATTTATTTGGATCTACTGCACATCTGTAAAGCAATTTTTTCTGTGAACTCTAAAGGCGTTTAATGTAACAGGGGAAGGTCGATATTCTATGAAGAAAAGGAAGATCTGCTAGGATTAAAAATGGATGCGGAATAACTACCGCATGAGATCTACACTGCTATTGGATCAAAACTACCGCGGCAGAAGGAAGAATGAAGAGGAAGAATGAAGAACTGTACAGATGAGCTCGCGAACCCTAAACATAGATCTAAAGATGAAGGAAAGAGGAAACTTACCACTGCAAATTTACTGCGGAGGGGTGCGACCTGTTTCTGATCTGTTTCAGGTTGATGCAGCGGCCTTTGTCGATGGAGTTCTCAAGGGTCGCGGACGGCGGCGGAGAGCTTGAGCTTAGGCGTCGCGAGGAAGAAGAAGGCCTGAAGGGAAGAGAGAGAAGGGCCCTCGGGCCTTATTTGTAGAGGAAAGAATAAATGGCGGTAGCTGGAATCAAGGAGCCAAGCGGCAGAGAGTGGGTGCGCCTGTCGCCTCGATTTTCGGGATAGCCATTAAGTGAAGGGAATCTTTGTAATATTTTTATACAGAGATGATGTCATGATGGACCGTTGCTGTGTTCAGAAGATGACGTCACGGCGGTTTACAAAATTTACAGGAGAAGACAATATGGCGGTTCACGAAAATAAAAGAGGACGCCTACAAGATATCTTTGAAGTATTGAAGATTGACATGAACAAATTCAAATCAATCTGGGGCCTAATGTTGAGGATATAGCTACTGAGGGTAAACCGGCCAGGAAGGCCCGGTAAACCCTCGACTATGCTAAAGCCCATGAAGATCCAGAAGATGGCATTTTACTAACGAAGCTTAGAAGCCCACAGCCCAAAGGCGGATTAGGGCCCATAGTGGTAAACCGCCATTTCTATGTAAACTTGTAATATAAGTTAGGAAAGGAGAGACCGAGCCGGACACTTTGTATGAGTCGGCCTCGGGGCTCAGAGACTGGTCAAGGCCAACTGTGTATATAAAGGGACGACCCGGCGGCGGTTCAGGGACAACGGACAACAACTCGAGACTCAGGCAAGCGTATTTCGCTCCCTGGTCATCGAAACCCAATCAATTCCATCACAACTAGACGTAGGCTTTTACCTTCATCGAAGGGGCCGAAATAGTATAAACTCCCTTGTCCCTTGTTCGGTGTAACCCCTTCAAGCTAACCTGTTGCGATGGCTCCACGACTAAGCCCTTTCACGAGGAGATCTGACGTGTTAATTCCACGTCACCGAGCGAAATTTTTTTGCCACCGCGGAAATATCTATCTCCCCGCCCCCTCCCTCCTACCAAAAGCCACATTTCCACTGTTCCTCCTTGCTTTCCAAGTTCAAACCTTTGCTGCTGCTTACTGGCAGCTCAGCCTCCTCGCCGGTGACCCTTCTTGTAGCGCCCCCTCCTCGCCGGCTACCCTTCTTCTTGCAGCGCCGCCTCCTCATCGGCGACCCTTCTTCTTACAGAGCCGCCTCCTCGCTGCTGACCCTTCTTCTTGCTGCGCAGCCTCGTTAATATGGTCAGGTAATCCACACCCCACCCACACCATCCTCGTCATTTGTTGTCCCACATGCCTTGACCAACGAGCGACACCTTGCACCGAAATCACTGCACCCCTCCTCCAATTAAGCGCCGCCCACAGCCATTTTGCACGCAGTATAACATGGAGCTCAGTAGCATGTGGCCGCACGCACGAACGAGGTCGCTATGGCTACCATGCATGTCGACCGCCAGATCTTGAAGGAGCACCTCGTCTTCGAGGCCACCGTCGACACCGCCACACGGTTGTCTACTTCAAAATACAGTTCGTGATGTTTTCTCGAGGCCACCGCCAGTGCCTTCTAGTGATTTGTCCTCTGTAATGTTATATGCAATCTGATGTTCAGTTAACAGTTTAGTCCTCTGAAATGTAATGTTCAGTTAACACTTTGGTCCAACAATTGCTACATTTCGTAGTAATATTCTCAAGCATTCTTTGTTTTGTTAACTGTCTTATCTTCTAGTACATGTTTCTATTATGCAATGTCGTGCTCAGTTAACTATTTTGGTTCATTTGGTCTGCTGTCCATTTAACTGTTTGGTTCAGTTCTGCAATTTGATTTTCATTTGCTGTGGGTAGAATTTTTTATTGTTATGCATGTGACACCAATCAAATTTGGCTGTACTAAATACATATTCTACTGATAGTATGGCAACTCTTAGTTAACCTGATCAAGATCTTCCTTATGTGTGTTGCAGGGAAACAATGGGAGACACTGTGGTTTACCATCGAGGTTTGTTCAAGCAGGGTCCTTTGGCTAATAGCACATTATTGTGCAGTTGCAGGAATCATTCTAATATTTAGGCTTCTTACAATTTGGTATTGCACATGTAGGTCCTGCTGTCAGAGGCTTACACCCACTGTTTGACCCATTTTGCATATGGGGAAATGAGATGTCCATGAATATCAGTCAAGTCAAGAAACTCAGAAAGATTGTTAGGATGAAGAAACTTCATATTTAATAATAGCAAGATCTTTGTTTGCACAATGAAGAAGACATCAATCAACTATAGGATGGTACCAACTCTTTTACCTTGTTTTTACCCCTTGCGCCATTTCAAAATTTACAACAGCTATTTACCCCTTGCACCTACGGAAATGTTTTTGTAGGATTCACCGTGTGAGATGTACATACCAGCGGAAATGATTTTCTGGGATTCACCGTGTGGGATGTACATACCTATGGAAATGATTTTCTGGGAATTCACCGTGTGGAATGTACATACCTATGGAAATGATTTTCTAGGATTCACCGTGTGGGATGTACAAACCTACGGAAATGATTTTCTCGGGTTACCGTGTGGGATGTACATACCTACGAAAATGATTGGGTCTCGATGCCTCGCCCAATCACACAGGGCCCCAGCCTGGGTCCGAGGAGGGCCTATCCCAGACGATTTCTGGGTCGTGTGGAAAGGACCCCCCTATCGCCCACACTCACTTGGAAACGGTTCCAAATGCCGTCGCGGGAAGGGGTTAAAAACCGTTTGTTTAGCACATCGTTGTACCAGTGAATCAAGTTGGCAAACCAAACCAATAAATTGGAGAAGAAATACGAGGCTATAATAATCAAGCATAAAAGAGTTCAGATAAAACTCAAATAATATTCATGGATAGATCTGATCATAAACTCACAATCCATCGGATCCCAACAAACACAGCAAGAAAAGAATTACATCAAACAGATCTCCAAGAACATCAAGGAGAACATTGTATTGAAGATCAAAAAGAGAGAAGAAGCGATCTTGCTACTAACTATGGACCGATAGGTCTGTGGTAAACTACTCACGCATCATCGGAGCGGCAACAAGGATGAAGGACCTCTCCATGTCAGAAAAGGCCTCTAGATTGGATCTCGTGGTTCTGGAACTTGCGGTAGCGGAAAAAGTATTTCGTCGACTCCCCTAAAGGTTTTTGGTTTTGAAACTATTTATAGACGCAGAGGTAGGTCAAACTGAGCCACGTGGGCCCCACTACCTACCAGGGCGTGCCAGAGGCCCCTAGCACGCCCTGGTGCCTAGTGGACCGCTGGCTCATCTTCTCGTGGCCTCCAGAAGTTTCCAGGGTCCTTTACTACCCAAAAAAATCTCCAAAAAGTTTTGTGGCATTTGGACTTCGTTTGGTATTGATATTCTTTAAAGTAAAAAACAAGCAAAAGCCAGCAACTGGCACTGGGCACTAAGTTAATAGGTTAGTCCCAAAAAATGATATAAAGTTGCTAGTAAATGTATGTAAAACGTCCAAGATTGATAATATAATAGCATGGAACAATAAAAATAATTAGATATATTAGATACATATCATCAGGTGATGCAGCTGCAGATCATAGTGGGCCAACACGTCCCTAGTAAACAAGCTAAGCAAGAGCTGCAACCCATGGTGGATGAACGCCACGTGCACCACCTGGTTCCAGCGCAGCGGCCGTGGAACTTTGTCCCTCATCTAGGCGTCATCCAACCTATCTTGGTAATTTCCTGGAGAAGCCCCTTCCTCACCAACTGCTCCAGTTGGGATCGCGAAACGGAGGAGCGCTCCCATTCGTTGGCCCACACGGGCGGCTGCGGCAGACACGGCGGCACGGGGTCGGGCGGATCGCCCATCCTGAAAGAGGAAAGGGATGGAAGCCATAGTTCTCCAACGAAGGCACCAACGCTGGTGATGCAGAAGCGGTAAGCAAGACGCTCGGTGGCAGAGAAGAAGTGTCAGGCAAGCACCAATACGACCACGTGACCGTTGTATCTAAGGAAGCAGGACCATGAACTGTGCCCGGGACAATAACCGTGCGACTAGTGGGCCGGCCCGCTAGGCTCTAACCGGCCCAGTCGTCCAAAACCGACGCGGTGGCATCACGAACATGAAGAAGGACAGGACCTCCCAACGGGGAGTTCAGGAGGCCGGAGGCACGAGAAGAAGAGCCCGACGGAGATCTCTGAGCCCGGATGCTCGCGTTCTCCGCGAAGCTCGGGGGTTACTAACGGGGTCCCAGACCAAGGGTGCCTAACTTAAAGGAGTCTGGCCTCTACTTCGACTAGGGACCACCAGGACAATAGAGCATCACGGAACCCTAAGAAGGAAAGGGCGACTTTTCACGTATGCCCCAAGGCAGGGCCAGATCGATCCGATATCTTCTCCATGTAAACCCTAGACATCTCCTGCTATATAAAGGGCGGTCTAGGGCCCTCATTAGGGATCCAATCTAGAACAAACTCTCGGTAGATAGATCGTTCACCATTGTAATCCTCTACATGCGGTATCCTCTCACCATTAATACGAAAAAAAGCAGGACATAGGGTATTACTCTTCGGAGGCCCGAACCTGGGTAAACTGTGTGTCTAGACTCTGTTCCGGTAATTCTATTCTCGTCATGAAGCCTACCGGGGGATCTTATGGAAAAATTGAATGCTAATCCCTATGCAGGAGATGAACAGTACATCCTGATATGCACTTAATCTATATGGATGAACATTGTGGACTGTTTAAGCTTGCAGGTTTATCAGGAGATGGAGTTAAGAAGAAATTATTCCCTTTATCTTTGGAGGGAAGGGCATTTGCATGGTACAGGCTATAGGATGGACATGAAACATGGGACTGGAACCGAGTGAAGCTAGAATTCCATCAATTTTTTAATCCTATGCACTTCATCATGATCGGAATTATATTTGTAACTTTTGGCCTTGCCAAGGAGAAAGTATCACTCAATCTTGGGGGAGGCTTCAGGACATGATGCTCAAATGCCCCGATCATGAGCTTTCTAGAGATATGATTATACATAAAGTTTATGCCCGGCTTTCTCATAATGATAGAATAATGCTTGATTCTTCTTTTGCCGGTTCCTTCTCAAAAAGAAGTATCGAATTTAAATGGTCTTATTGAAAGAATTAAACACAAATTTCAAGATTGAGAAATCGACACAGGTAATGAGTCGGGTATAAATTTCGAATTTGATTGTGTTAAGTCTTTCGTAGAAATAGATGTTTTTCATGAGCTAATGAGTGCAAAGTATGGACTTGACTTTGAGATAGTAGCTACATTTTGTGAATCATTTGATACTGAGTTGATCGCTCTAAGGAGAAGTGGTTTAAGTTTCATCCACCCATTAAAGATATTCATGAAGAACCAATTATTGCTAAAACTAAAACACTTGCTTATACTACCAATAATGTTGTGCGTGCTACTTGCTTTGAGAAACCTCCTTTCCTTGTTAGTATTAAGTAAAATGCTAAGGCTACAACTTGATTCATAAAAGTAATATTAGAGCACCTAAACCCTCTGAATAAATTAAAGTAGAACCTCCTATTGCAATGGCTAAAGATCTCTTGGTTGATAATACTGATGAAGCTGCTAGAATTGCGAAACCTTTTAGAAATGAAGGAGATATGTTAGATAATAATAAGAAAGTTGTTGGCATGCCTGTTGTTTCTGTTAAAATTGGAGATCATTGCTATCACGGTTTATGTGATATGGATGTTACTATAAGTGTTATTCACTTCTCTCTCTATCAAGAAGTTATGCATGAAATTTCACCTGCTGAGATAGAAGAGATTGATGTTATTATTAAGCTTGCAAATAGGGATACCATTTCACCTCTTGGAATTGTTAGAGATGTTGAAGCATTGTGTGGTAATATTAAGGATCCTACTAATTTTCTAGTACTCGGATCACAACAAAATAACTTTTGTCCCATTATATTTGCTAGACCCTTTTTGAATACCGTTAATGCTAAAACTGATTGTGTTAAAGAGAAAGTTAAGGTTAAATTTGGTGACGTATCTCATGAATTTAATTTCACTATGTTCACTAGACAACCACATCATAAAGGTTTACCTAATAAAGATGATATTACTGGTCTTGCTTCTATTGTCGTGCCTCCTACCAATACTTTAGAGAAATATTTGTTATCTCATGAAAATGATATGAATATGAATGAAAGAAATGAAATAGATTAAATATTCTTTAGGCAAGCACCTATCCTGCATAGTTTGCCAGTTGAAATTTTGGAAAATCCTCCTACACCTAAGGGCAACCCCGTGTTTGAATTAAACAAACTCCTGGCTAGACTCATTGGAATATGCTTATCTACATGAAAAGAAGATATATCATATTGTTACCAATGCTAACCTTTCAGTGCACGAAGAAAAGAGATTACTAAAAATGTCGGATCTCGGGTTCTGGCAGACCCTCTAGGTTCGAACTCTGGGGTGCGCGCGGAGATCTCACCCCCTACCAACCTGCACCTCGCCGCCTCGCAAGGATCTAAACTACACAAAGAGCAACACAAGGGACACAATGTTTATATTGGTTCGGGCCACCATTGTGGTGTAATACCCTACTCCAGTGTGTGTTGTGGTGGATTGCCTCAGGGGCTTATGAACAGTACAATGAAGAACAACCTCGCGAGGGTCTGTTTTTTGCCGGTGCAACGAACTGCTAGGAGGAGTTTGGTTGCTCTCTCTCTCCCTCTCTATCTGGATCCAAGATGCCTCTGCATGTACGTGTACGTCCCCCTGTACGTGTGGGTGGCTAGTCCTATGTATAGGCGGAGGCCCTGGGCCTCTTCCCAAATATTGAGCGGGAAGGGCGCCAACAGTTGGCCATTTTGAAGGGGAACATCTTGTACACTTATCCTGACTAAAGTTGGTCCTCGCCTGCCAAAGGCTCTGATGATGACGCTGGCTTGGGCTCCACGATGACCTCCTTCCTGTCGTTGTGTTGGTCTTGGTCTTGTTGCACCGAAATGGCTGCCTTTGCTTGATGCTCTCGCCTGCGCTTGCCTCCTTTGCACCAAAGAGGAAACGAGGACACTGCGCAGGCTGGCGCCCGCCTGGCGCCCTTGGTCATCATAGCTTGCGTCATGGGCACCTCGTGAGGTACCCCTCCTTGATCTCTCCGCCTCCTCGCGAGCCAGCCTGACGAGGCCGTGCCTGAGGAGGCTTCCTATCGTCCGCCCCACGAGGCTTGGCCCCTCCCGAGGGTCTTGAGCTTGTTCTGATGAAGATGGGTCATGCTGGGCCACCCCTTGAGCCACGCCGCAGGCCGCACGCAGGCAAGTCTAGGTACCCCCATTCCCAGAGCACCGACAGTAGCCCCCGGGCCCAAGGCGTGCCTGGACTTGGCTTAGCGAAGAAGTGAAGGGGCAAATGCGAGGCGCCGCAGGCCCTAACAGCCTGCGGCCTCGGGCGCCGCGTGGCGGTTGATTTGACGTGGGCGTCTCTGCTTCCCCACGACGCCTCGGCGACTGCGTGAATTGTCAAGTCCCTGCATGCAAAGCGGGTCATGATTACCTGTGATCATGGGGGTCGGCGGTTGGCCTCCCTGGCTATAAGTACGGGATGGCGCGTGCCCTTCCAGTCCATCTCTTCTTGCTTTTCCATCCCTTGCTCCACATTGTGGCAATGGCTCCGATCCGCCAGTTCTCCGCAGAAGAGAAAGGAAAGGCTCCCCGAGAGGGTCCCGATCCGCTGCAGCCGAAGAAACGGTCAGCCCTCCGCCGCCGAGATGAGGGCTCCCGATAGGAGGTGTCGAGGCCCTGGTACGAGCGGCCGCCGCCAGGGTTCCCGCTGCCCTTGTACGCCCGCATTGAGGGCCCTGAAGGAGTTGACACCGAGCGCCATGGACGACGCCGCCGTCGGCGCCGGCGGGTCACGGCGGTGCGCGTTGTTCCCCCTGGAGTCAGAGAGGATCTCTGGAGCTCTGGCTGCAGCACGCCGGCTGCAGCACCCTTGCGACCGGGGCGGAGGTCACGGTCGTCGCCCCGGGAAAGGTCTTCATGACTCGAGGCTGGGGCGAGATCGCCCGGGTCTGAAGGACGAGGGGCGCCCTCTCGATCCATCTGGAGTACGACGGCGCTTCCGTGATGTTCTTCAAGGTCTTCGCCACGGAAGGACGCCAGCTGGAGTGCTGCCCTGAGAGAGGTGGTCGGGGCCCTGCCGCGGCGAGGACTAGGCTCGCCGACCGCTCCCCTGGCAGCTCCTCAGGCGGCGAAGGCTCGGAGGATCCAGCGACTCCGCCGAGCTCTTCGTGACTCCGTTGACGAGCGACGACTGCTACGAGCCCCCGAGCTTGCGTCGCTCTCGAAGCAGGGCGGGCTCGTCAGTCCGTCGCCGTCTCTGATCTGGATGGGGTTGGCACCAGTGTCAGGCGACCCACTGTTGATGATGGTGTCTCTTGTGGAGGCACGTGTAGTTAGCGTTCTTTAGGATCTGCTCCCTCCGTTCCCTGCGAGGAATCGAAAAACGCGCCCCGTGGGTGCTTGTAAGGTGCATGTGATTCTGTTTGTTAATATGATCCTTGGCGTGAAGTAGTGCGAGAAGCTCATCCCATCTTAGCTTAGTTCCTCCTTTCGAACCTCACGAGGGCTTGATGCTCTGCGCTGACAGGTCCCGATCCCAAGGCAGGCTTCAGCCGTCGCTGGTATGCCAGGTCGCGATGCCGTGGTCAAGGCCAGGAGGTGAGCGGCCCGGGGTCCAGTAGGAGCCCCTGAGTCGCGATGCTCAGGAGGTCCCCTTTAGCGCTCAAGCAGCCATGATTCTCTGAGAAAGGAGCGCGACGTTGCTAACACGGGATTGCCTTAGGTGCGAGGTTGGTGCTGCGATAGCTAGTGTTTCAGAGGATGACTTATCTCAGGAGTGAGGAACCGCTTCCTGGTGCGGCGTTAGGTCCGCGCATCGGCAGATGAGGAGTTGCCTGGCGAGGTCCACGCGTGCCTGTTCCCTCTCGCCCTTACTCCCCTTTTTGCTCTACGTCCTCGGGTCCCAGCCCTCGAGTGGGTCTCAGCCGTCGCTGGTATGCCAGGTCGCGATGCCGTGGACAAGGCCAGAGGGTGAGGGCTGGAGAGCCAGTAAGAGCCCATGATTCGCGATGCTCAGGTACCCCCCCCCCCCTTTAACGTGCAAGCGGTTCGTGCGGACGAGAGTGAAGGAGACGCCATGAGGGCCTCACCCGATGCTGCTCCTTGAAGAGATCCTGCAGGCTCATCACAAAAAGAACAAGGGTTCATCATGACAATCGACAGTCAGCCGTTGGTTGCTCTGGAGGGGTGACTAGGCACTGAAGGCTTGGTGAGGTGGCACTATGCGGGGCTGCCGCGGCCAGAGCTCAGCCACAGGTTTGTCGGCGTTGCAGGGACGGACCCATGCGCAAGCGTCGTGCCGCTAGGGAGTAGCTCCATCAGTTGGTGTCAATCGAGCGGGCGACTAGGTCAAGTATGTTAATCACGAAGGAGCAAGTCTATTTAGATAGGTGCAGAGAAGGCGGACATCGCTGGGTCGGGCCCGAGCGACTTGGGGATGATGCAGCCCGAGGGGCGCCCCCAACAAAGTAAGCTAGGAACATGAAGCAAAAGGGATACACGCCGCAGGGACGGACCCACGCGGCCTGGGAATGATGCAGCCTTGAGGGGCGCTCCCAGCGGAAGGCGCCGGGCGCGCCTTCCTATGCGACAGAAGGAGGCGCCCCCTGAACAGGCGCGGACCTTGAGGGGCCTGCCTCCCGAGGGATCGGGCCAGGCGATGTCTTCTTCTTCTTGGGAGGGGCCTCGGGGAGCCTCCCGCTCCTGCGATCTGGGTCTTCAATAGATGCGGCTTGAAAAGCACGCTCCAGGGAACACACTGCGTCTCTCTCTTCACAAGGCACCGTGATGACTCCACCACTTCCTGGCATCTTGAGGACATTGTAGCCGTGATGGGTCACGGCCATGAATTTGGCCAGAGCTGGATACCCGAGGATGGCATTGTATGGCAGGCGAATGTGGGCGACGTCGAAGTCGATGAGCTCGGTGCGGTAGTTGTCGCGCGCCCCGAAGGTGACAGGAAGGCGGACCTGCCCAATCGGAACCGTGGAGCCATCGGTGACTCCAGAGAAAGGCTTGGTTGGCTAAAGCTGATTGTACGGCACTTGGAGATTGTTGAATGTCTCGACAGACAGGACATTGAGCCCTGCTCCGCCATCGATGAGGGTCCTGGTGACTTGCACGTTGCTGATGATTGGGGAGCAAAGCATCGGGAGGACTCCGGCTGTGGCTGCGCACTTGAGCTGATCCGCTGAGCTGAACGTGATGGCGCACGCTGACCACCTGAGAGGGCGCGTGGCTTCGAGCTTGGGAAGGACTGTACTCACTTCGCGGGCGAACTTCTTGAAGATGCACTGAGAGGCTGGGGCTTGAGCTCCGCCCAGGATGCAAGCGAACGCGCGCGGCTCCTGGAAGCCCCCAGCCCCCTCGTCCTGATGATGGTCTTCATTTCTCCTTGGTTGTGGTGGCAGTGGAGGGAGGCCTACGTTGGCTTGCGGGCGATCCTCGCGAGGCTGATCCCTCCAGCCTCCCTCGCGAGGCGGTTCCCTCCAACCTCCCTCGCGAGGCTGATCCTGCCAGCGGTCCTCGCGAGGTCGGTCGTGCCACCCTTGGCGAGGGCCACAGTCTTCCCAGCGTCCTGCGTTTCTTCCTCCTCCTCTCCCGTAGCCTTGATCGTTACAGTCGGGGCGTCGACCGATTCGCCCTTCTCACACGGCTCGGAGATCTTGACATTCGTTGGTGTTGTGGGTGTGGAGTTCATGGTACACGCAGTATCGGCTGCCCTTGGAAGACTCGGGCTGATCCCTGCCTCGCTTGGTATATGGTTCTGCCATGAGCACGACAGCCCCCTTGCGCTTCACGTCCTTGACCTTGGGCTTCTTCTCTTCTGGGTCAGCAGCCGACAGCTCGAGGAGGGAAAGGCGTCCTTCCTCTACCCTGGCGCACTTGGTCGCCAAGTTGAATAGCTCCAGCGATGTGCACATGTCTTCATGCATCGCCAGCTCCTCCTTCATCTTGACGTCACGCACACCGTCGGAGAAGGCTGAGATGATGGCCTCCTTGGTCACCTTGGGAATCTTGAGGCGTGCGTTGTTGAAGCGCTGGATGTACTTCTGCAGGGTTTCTCCTGGCTGCTGCTTGATGCGGCGCATGTCGCTCACGGCAGGAGGCCGGTCACGAGTGCCTTGGAAGTTGGTGATGAAGCGGGTGCGCATCTTGTCCCAGGAGGAGATCGTGCCAGGAGCCAGGTTCAGGAGCCAGGTGCGGGCACCGTCCTTGAGCACCATGGGAAACCAATTCGCCATGACCTTCTCGTCCCCGTTGGCGGCTTCGATGCCTAGCTCGTAAAGCTGGAGGAACTCCGCAGGGTCGGTCGTGCCGTCGTAGCGAGGAGGCAGGTCTGGCTTGAACTTGCCGGTCCACGTGACGCTGTGTAACTCGGTGGTGAAGGCGCGGCAGCCTGCGATGTACAGGAGGCCTTTGGTGTGACGGCCAGGTCTTGCGGGTCCCCTGCGTTGCTGCTGGGAGCAGCGCGGGGTCTTGGCGTGCTGGAGCAGGAGCGCGGTCGTGACGGGCTGGTGCAGGGAGCATTCGGGCAGCTTCTTGGGGGCGAGGAACCTCTTGGCAGCTTTGCTCTTGTTGCACTGGTGCCGGACGGAGTGGGTTCCGCCCAGGGGCCACGCACCTTGGGGCCAAGGTGCCTCCTTGAGGGGGAAGCGGTTGAGGCGCCCCCGGAGCTTCGTCGCCTGCGCAAGGCGGGGCGCGGTGCAGCAAGAAGGACGACACGGGGGAGCCCCCTGCGGCCCGGACGAGCTCGGCGACGCGGTCAAGCCACTCCTCGTAGACGTCGTCGACGTGGCGGTAGCGCAGGAGCTCGTTTGCCGCAATGAGCGCGGCTCGAGCCTCCATGGGCGCGCGGAGCGCGCGAGACGAAGAACCAGCTATGGCGAGCGAAGGAGTAGAGGTGCGGCCATCTCGCCTCACGGATGGATGCTGGGACGACGCTTGCTGGTCGTTCCCCGCCGGGCCAGTGGCGGCGTTGACGGCAGGCGATAGGGAACGGCGGGGTGGCCGCCGACGGGGGCCGTCTAGGCGACGCGAGTAGCGAGAGCGGCCCGGCGCTCGGCGCGGGCCAGACGAGCGTCTGACATGGATGCGATGGGCGGCGAAGAACAGGGCGGCGAAAGGTGGATTCCGGCGCACCCCTACCTGGCGCGCCAAATGTCGGATTTCGGGTTCCGGCTGACCATCTAGGTTCGAACTCTGGGGTGCGCGTGGAGATCTCACCCCCTACCAACCTGCACCTCGTCGCCTCGCAAGGATCTAAACTACACAAAGAGCAACACAAGGGACACAATGTTTATACTGGTTCGGGCCACCATTGTGGTGTAATACCCTACTCATATGTGTGGTGTGGTGGATTGCCTCAAGGGCTGATGAGCAGTACAAGGAAGAACAGCCTCGCGAGGGTCTGTTCTTGGCCAGTGCGACGAACTGCTAGGAGGAGTTCGGTCACTCTCTCTCTCTCCCTCTCTCTGGATCCATGATGCCTCTACGTGTACGTGTCCGTCCCCCTGTACGTGTGGGTGTCTAGTCCTATTTATAGGCGGAGGCCCTGGGCCTCTTCCCAAACGTTGAGCGCGAAGGGCGCCAACAGTTGGCCATTTTGAAGGGGAACATCTAGTACACTTATCCTGACTAAAGTTGGTCCTCGCCTGCCAAAGGCTCTGACGATGACGCCGGCTTGGGCTCCATGATGACCTCCTTCCTGCCGTTGTGTCGGTCTTGGTCTTGTTGCACCGAAATGGCTGCCTTTCCTTGATGCTCTCACCTGCGCTTGCCTCCTTTGCACCAAAGAGGAAACGAGGACACTGCACGGGCTAGCGCCCGCCTGGCGCCCTTGGTCGTCATGGCTTGCATCATGGGCACCTCGTGAGGTACCCCTCCTTGATCTCTCTGCCTCCTCGCGAGCCATACTGACGAGGCCGTGCCTGAGGAGGCTTCTGTAAATCCGCCTCATGAGGCTTGGCCCCTCGCGAGGGTCTTAAGCTTGTGCTGATGAAGATGGGCCGTGCTGGGGGCCCCTCGCGAGGGTCTTGAGCTTGTGCTGATGAAGATGGGCCGTGCTAGGGGCCCCTCGCGAGGGTCTTGAGCTTGTGCTGATGAAGATGGGCCGTGTTGGGCCACCCCTTGAGCCACGCCGAAGGCCGCAGGAAGGCAAGTCTGGGTACCCCTGTTCCCAGAACGCCGACGGAAAACTTTGAAACATTGTGCAGGAATTGGATAAACTCTTGATGATCTTATGGGCATTAGTCCAACTCTATATCAATACAAGATTAATGTGGTGCTTGAATCCTTGGATGAAGGATGCGGTAAGAACTGAAATATTTAAGCTTTTGGAAGCAACTGTAATTTAGCTGGTAGTAGATGGGTAAGTCAAGTTCATTGCGTCCCTTAGAAAGGTGGCATCACTGTTGTTCCTAATGATAAAAATGAACTTATCCAACAAGAATTGTAACAGGTTATAGGATGGTAATTGATTTTGGAAAACTGAATAAAGCTACTAGGAAAGATCATTAGCCTTTCCATTTCGTTGACCAAATAGTACAAAGATTATCTAAGAACACACACTTTTGTTTCTTAGATTCATATTCTGGTTTCCATCAAATACCTGTGTCACTAGAAGATCGAGAGAAAACTAATTTTACTTGTTCTTTGGAACTTATGCTTATAGATGTATGCCTTTTGGTTTATGTAATGCACCTGCTACATTTCAAAGATGTAGGACCGCTATATTCTCTGACTTATGTGAGAAAATTGTTTAGATCTTCATGGATGATTTTTCTGTATACGGAACTTCTTTTGATGACTGTTTGAGCAATCTTCATTATAAAAAAAGACACATCCGAGACATTATGGCCCAAATGAAAACTTTTTCTATCATGGATATGAAACTTCTATGATGAGAACTGTGATAAAAACACGTATCATCATAGATGTGGTGGGCTCCTAATTCTATGACAAAAACTTATGACAGAAAATGGGCTTTTTTGTCCTGGGCGGGCCGGAGATGCACTTGCATGACATTCTTTGGGCCGTCCATGACATAAAAAATCATGGTAGAAGTGAGAGCGAGGAAATTTTCGAGGAGTTCCTGGTGTACGGTGGGTGGTCAGGCCAAAGCGATGCAATTGATTGCACATTTCTAGTACGCGCTCATGTCAGCGAGCCATGTTCGCTAACTGAACTTGAGCGAGGCGTTCACTTAGTGAACTCGAGCGATCGATCTCGCCCTCGCACTATTAACTGAACTTGAGCGATCGCTCCCTCGCACTACATACTAAACCTGATCGATCCCTTCGTTGCTAACTGAACCCGAGTGATTCCTTCGCAGCTGCTAACTGAACCCGATAGATCAATCCTTCTTGCTGCTTACTTGTCGGTGCAACAAACATTCACATTCGTTTCCCAGACTTATACACAGGCGTGCTGGCATCACATGTCCGGCACCAACATGCAAAGCAAGGCCAAGCCATAGAAACCGTTCTTTTTGAGATCAAGGAGCGAATCAAGAAGACCAAGTCAACATACAAGACATCAGAACTACCCCGACGACAAGTCCAAGATTGCCCCTGTAGGCTTGCCGGGGCCACCAAGGGCAAGAACTCCTGCCAAGGCACCACCTCTCGACCACACCACAATGCAAATCACTTACCAATGCGGTGTCGAGCCTCCAGATGATTAAGTGGCTTCCACTAAGCACGTGGCGGCCCGTTGGAAGACAAATTATCCTCATATAACACCCATCCAGAGGCGCATCGAACAGATAAGTGGAAGACGATTAAGCGGCATGACAGGCTTGCCGGGTTTCACCCTCAGCATGACACCTAGCATGGCATTTAATGCACTTTGTCTAATAGCGAGAGTTAGGTTTGATAGCACTGTTAGCTATCTAATCACCTGATAAAGACAGTTTTGCCACTATGGTTACCCCTTGAGCTATAGAAGGAGGTCCAAGGCTACCTCGAAAGGGATTCAGACCGTTGCCCACTTGTACGCGCGTAGCAGCTCTCTCCGACGCCACCTTGTCGGGCTGGAGCGTTGCGTGTTCATTGTGTTCCTCCATCCAATCCACCAAAGCAGGAGTTGGGCTTTATGCTTCCCAACGGCTCGAACCTAGGTAAAAATCACCAGTGTCACCATCATCGTGCTGCATCATGGTCTCCACTCTTTGTGCAACGTGATCTCCCCCTTGCTGAACCACAAAGGAGCCGGTGGCCCCATAGGTGATCGTGTTCTCCCACGACATCTTTGGCGCCCCAGGTAGGGGCAATCGCTTGCACGAACCCGAGGTTGTGAACAGCGCGTCCATCATCTTCATCATCGTCTTCATCCATGGCGCCCAAGAAGAAACCCGGCACGACCGCGCACCCTTCCACTTCGAAGGCCCCCTTGCACGTTGTCAGGACCCCGATTCCAAGTCACATCGAACTAGCCGGTAACACCTCATATCACTTTGCGGCCTCACGCACGGTATTCCCACGGGTGTCGCCTTACCAAGGCCCGGGAACGTTTGCGCCTTTTGGCTCACGTATATGATAATGTCGCTAGCATCCACATGACAGAGAACCCGAGCCGACATGGCTAGTCGTGAACCCAAAGTGGCGCTAACCCATGGGGACAGGCATACATGAATCACATCGAGCATGTCGGTCATCAACGTATGAATCCGGGCTGTAACCTGGGCTAACAGGACTCAGTTACCCGGCTGTAGCAGGCTAAGCAGGACTCTAGATCTCACAGCATGACATTTCCATGAAGGACAGACATAGGAGCAGTGAAACACATGCCGGCCAGTCAAGTGTCCAAAGCGGTAATCTTGGGCTAGCGAGGACTCGGTGAACCGGGCTATAGCGGACTACTATCGCTCAGGAAGCACTAGACTACATTTCCCCATATGAGAGGCTTCCAAGGATAAACAACTAGATTGTCGGATCCCACTCATACCAAGCATTTCAATCATACACACAATATGCCCGATATGAGTACATACAACATGGCATCACAACAAAACTCTACAACTCAAAGTACTTTATTTAAGAGGCTCCGAGGAGCCACACATAACATATCCATACAGGGAGTCCATCCGCAGGGAGTCCGGCCGAGGTTTCCACTAACGGCCCCGAATGATGTGTGCAGGGTTCCCGAGACACCAAACGGGCGAATCGGTACACCGTGCCACGTGCCTACCGCAGCACAGCCCACCCCTAAGGTCAGCGCTGCGTGTGGCCCCCAGCATGCTACAAACACTAGAAACTACTTGCAACTCCCGGACAAAGGAAAAGAGTGGTTAATAAGTCGAGAGGGTCCATTGGTTTCGGGCCCAATGCATGGTAGTAGCTAAGTCTTAAATCACACACACAGATCTCAGTTCTTAGGGACGGCTTCAATGAAACAACCCACCATGAACTCCTACATGGCCTCTCATCGATACCTTTACCAAATCGTGTTCAACACTTTCACTCTCGAAACAGACACAACCTTTCACTCCCGTTCATCATCCCGATGAGCCAGACCTAACACAACTCTAAGCATAGCAAGCATAGCATGGTAGGAAACACAGACATGGCTCAATCAACTCCTACACATACTAGTGGGTTTCATCTAGTTACTGTGGCAATGACAGGTCATGCAAAGGAAGTGGGTTCAACTACCGTAGCACACAACAATTTGAATCGTGTTGTCTTAATGCAGTAAACAAGAGCAGAAGGGAGAACATGGGTTTGTATCGGAATGATCAATGGGTTGCTTGCCTGATGTAGTGGTAGTAGGATACTGGCCTTCAGATGGATATTCGGGGTTATCCTCGGAGGCGTAACCTATCACGAAGACACACGAACATAAACAACACATGACAATATGAAACAATATGATGCATGCTATAACATGGCAATATGAATGTGTGTTGGCCTAATGCAAGCTAGAACAGAAAGGGATGAACTCATTTCAATCAAAGATTCAAATGTTAGCTCATTTTACATAGCCATAATGGTGCATTAACTTATTCTGCTTAAACAGCAAGGTCAACTTGTTCTGTCATGCACGAAACCATTACCAATCGATAGATTGAATTTTTTTGATCAAAATTCATATATAAAACTTTGCATTTGGAGTTACAGATTAATTTCTATGATTTTTTGAAGTTTGCAAGAATTTCTGGAATTTCCTGAATACAAATAAATCCAGAAATTAATTATTGCGTCAGCAGTGCGTCAGAGTGACGTCAGGGGTCAACGGGGGCATCCAGGTCAAGCTGACCAGAGGGTCCCGCATGTCAGTAGCTAATTAGGCTAACTAATTTTAATTAAACCTAAACTAGGTTAATTAGCAGAGGGGCCCCACTAGTCAACTCTGTCAACGGGGTCAAACCCGCCGGCGAAGGCAGACGCGGCGACGAGAGTGTGATTGTGCATTCCGGCGACCAAATGGACGGCGGAGACCATCTACGGGTAGCCGGAGACAAACCGCGGCGTTTGGTGGTGGTGGTTGAGCTCGGGGTGGCCGGAAACGTCGCTGACGACGAGCTTGGCGGTCGCCGGAGTCGGGTGAGGACGAACCCGTGGCTATGGGGCATGGCAAGGCATGGGGTGAGGTGCGTTGGGCTCCTGGGAGTGCGGTGAGTGCGATGGTATGCTCGGAGTCGAGCCAATGTGGCTGTGGCCACGACGGCGACGTGCGGTGGCGGCGGCGGGTGCGGACGAGCTCGGTGCAGTCGGTGCGGGGCTTAAGAGCGAGAACGAGAGGGATGGGAAGGTAGCTGGGCTCACGGCGAGTGCGGCGAAGCAGTCGACGAGGTCGGGGACGAGGTGATGCGGTGGCGACGGCAATGGGGATCTCCAGCGGTGCTCGGTGAAGACGAGCTCGAGGAAGACAAAGCAGGGCTCGCGAGCGCTCGGGGCTCGGGCTGCTCGACGGAGTCGACAACTACGGAGTGGTTGGACAAGGTGGCTCGGTACAGGGACGACGGTGGACGCGACTATGTCGGCGGTGCGGCGGCAGGTGCGTCGGCCATGGTGCGGGAGAGCGAGGGAGAGGGGCAGGGGGACGAATGAGGTGTCCACGGGGTCGGGGCAGCGACGTGGAGCTGGCGGCGTCGACGCTTGAAGCGGCAAGCTCTGGGCGCCGTGGCGAAGCTTCGCTGGCAGCGTCGACTACGTACTGCGTGGCGAAGAAGAAGCGATTACTGGAATGGGCGGCCAAAGTCTTTGGGCACGCCAGTGGGTCGGGGCTTGGGTTCGGCCAGGTAAGAGGTTTTCCCTTTGTTTCTGTTTTTTAATTATTTCTGTAGGTTTGTTGCATTTCTAAAAATACCTAGACAACTCCAAAAATCACCAAACTGCACATGGTCCTTAGTTGGAAAATTTCCAGCATGGAACATTTTAGTTTGGGATTATTTGAGCATTTGAGATATTTTATATAATTTAAATGCCCAAACTCAAATAGCTAAACATTTAATCCAGTGACCTTAGAGTGACCTAGAAATTTGTGCATCACTTCTGACAGTGGTTTAGGAACAAGGCAAAGGTGATGAACATTTTTAAAGGGCATTTCAGGTTCATTGAAAATATTTTTAGTAAACCCTAGTTGGATTCAGAGGGGTTCTGGGGGTTCTTGCTTCCGCATTTCAAATTTCTGCTGAAAGGTAAACATGATGCAACACTCTAATGCATGGACTAACTAGGATGTGACAACTCACCCCCACTCAGAAGAATCTCGTCCCGAGATTTTGGATCCGTCGGAAACAAGGTGGGGTACTCAAGTCGAAGACGATCCTCCCTTTCCCAAGTTGCTTCTTGCTCGGAATGGTTTGACCATTGAACCTTGAGAAACTTGATATTCTGGCGTCGAGTGGTACGCTCGGCTTGATCAAGGATATGAACGGGATATTCTCGATAGGTAAGGTTATCTGGGAGATCAAGCGTTTCGTGGTCCACTCCACGGATAGGATCCGAGAAGCAACGCCTGAGTTGAGAAATGTGGAAGACATCATGGACTCTGGAAAGATGCAGAGGTAGATCCAATTGGTAGGCAACTTCTCCTCGTTTGGCAAGAATGCGAAAGGGTCCAATGTAACGAGGAGCCAATTTGCCTTTGATACCGAATCGATGGGTTCCCTTCAAAGGAGTAACCCGAAGGTAAGCCTTCTCGGCAACTTCATAAGACATAGGCTTATGCTTGCGGTCATATTGGCTCTTTTGGCGGGATTGGGCCGTTTTCAATTTCTCACGAATAACATGAACCTGCTCCTCTGCTTCCTGGATCATATCCGGGCCAAAGAGTTGTCTTTTCCCGGTTTCTGACCAGTTAAGAGGCGTTCGACATTTCCGTCCATAGAGAACTTCGAAAGGAGCTTTGCCCAAGCTAGCTTGATAACTATTATTATAAGAGAACTCTGCGAATGGAAGGCATTTCTCCCAATTCATACCGAAAGAGATGACAGAAGCTCGAAGCATATCCTCCAGAATTTGATTGACTCGTTCTACTTGACCACTTGATTAAGGATGGTAGGCGGTGCTAAAGGAGACACGAGTTCCCATAGCATTTTGGAAACTTTCCCAAAATCGAGAGGTGAAGAGACTTCCACGGTCTGAGTTAATCTCCAATGGAACACCATGAAGAGATACTATTCGAGAGATGTACAATTCAGCTAGCTGGCTAGCGGTTATATTCTCACGAACGGGTAGGAAGTGGGCTACTTTGGAAAGACGATCGACAACGAAGAAGATGGCATTATTCCCTTTCTTGGTCCTGGGAAACCCGGTAATGAAATCCATACCGATTTTGTCACATTTCCATTTAGGAATTGCCAAAGGTTGAAGGGTGCCAGCAGGCCGTTGATGCTCTGCTTTAAGCCGACGACAGACGTCGCAATGAGCAATGAATTGAGCGATTTCTCTCTTCATCCTAGTCCACCAAAACCTCTGGCGTAGGTCTTGATACATTTTAGTACTACCGGGATGAATGGTGAGAGGAGATTCATGAGCTTCCTTAAGGATCAATCGCCTCAGGTTGCGTACCTTGGGAACCACTAGACGGTCTCCAAAGAACACGACACCTTGTTCATCAATGGAGACACAATCTGCGACTCCTTTCTTGATGTTTCTCTTGATACGGGAGATTCCTGGATCTACCTTCTGTGCCTTGATGATCTGATCCGTAAGGGTAGGTTTCGCCACCAGTGTGGAAAGGAATCCTCGAGGAACAATGTGAAGGTTAAGCTTACGAAATTCCTCGTGGAGAAATGGTTGACTTTGTCGTAACATCAGATTGTTACAATAAGATTTGCGACTTAGTGCATCAGCCATGACATTGGCTTTGCCTGGGGTGTAAGATATTCCTAAGTCATAATTTGTAATCAACTCGACCCAACGTATTTGCCTGAGATTCAAATCTGGTTGGGTGAAGATGTATTTCAGACTTTAGTGATCGGTGCAAATTTTGCAACGATTACCAAGAAGGTAATGCCGCCAGGTTTTGAGTGCATGGGTCACTTCTGCAAGCTCTAGATCGTGTGTGGGATAGTTATCCTCATGTGGACGCAACTGTCGAGAAGCGTAGGCAATCACATGACGATCTTGCATGAGTATGCAACCTAGTCCTTGTCGCGAGGCGTCGCAATAGATAACAAAGTCCTTAGAAAAATCTGGTGGTACAAATGCACGGTGCGAGATGTCGTGTCTTTTCGGTTCTGAAAATTTGAACTCGCACTGTGGGGTCCACTCGAACTTTTTATCTTTCTTGAGGAGTTCGGTTAGACGCTTAGCCACCTTGGATAAATTCTCGACGAAGCGGCGGCAATAGCTCGCTAAACCGAGGAAACTCCGAACTTGCTTGACCGATTCAGGTGGAGTCCAGTCAAGGATCGCTTGTACGCGCTCGGGGTTGACAGCAATGCCCTTACCAGAGATTACATGGCCTAGATAGGTTACTACTGGCAACCAGAACTCACACTTAGAGAATTTGGCATAAGAGCGATGCTCTCGAAGTTTCATCAATAATAGCCTTAGATGTTCGGCATGTTCCTCCTCATTCTTGGAGTAGATGAGTATATCATCGAGGTATACCACGACGAATTTATCCAAGTACTCCATGAAGATCGATTTCATTAACCGAGAAAAGGTGGCTGGAGCATTGGTTAACACGAAGGACATGACTGTGTACTCGTATTGGCCATAACGAGTAACAAAGGCCGTTTTAGGAATGTCCCCGTTCTTGATAGTGACCAAATTGACAGGTCGGCAATCTACGACCATCCGATCTGTTCCATCCTTCTTCTTGACGAAGAGGACGGGGCAAGCCCATGGAGAAGAACTAGGACGGATGAAACCCTTTTTCAAGGATACATCAAGTTGTTTCTTAAGCTCAGCTAGTTCTAGGGGTGCCATCTTATAAGGTCTTCTAGAGATTGGGACGGTTCCTGGAACAAGGTCTATAACGAACTTGACATCCCTGTCAGGTGGAACACCTGGCAGTTCTTCTGGAAAGACATCCGGGAAGTCACAGACTACCGGAATATCTTCAAGGTCTGGAAGGGGGTTGGCATTTAAGGAGTAGAGCTGACGCTTAGACTCTCGGGTCAAAACATTGACCGTCTTGCCCGAAGGGTGGGTGAGTTGAACAGTTCTAGTAGAGCAATCAATCTTAGCATAATGGGCTGACATCCAGTCCATACCCAAGATTATGTTTATGTCCGAGGACTTGAGAGCTATTAGTGATGCAAGGAAGACTAATCTGTCGACAAGGATTTCATTCCCATGACTTATTCTAAAGGTTTGCCACTTAGATCCAGGAGTCTGAATTACCATGGAGGTGTGCATGTCACAAAATGTGGTCTTGTGCAAACGAGCATAGCTCTCAGAAATAAATGAATGAGATGCTCCAGTATCAAAGAGAACAGTTTCCGGATGGCAATTAACAAGGAGCGTATGGAGGAACGACGTTGGGATCCTCATGGGTTTCCTCAGCTGAAATGTAGTTGACGTGGCCACGAGCAGTGGCAGCTGGTTTGGCGTAGAGCACCTTTCCTGCTGGCTTACCACGGCCAACAGACTTTCCGATCTGACTGGGGTTGTTCTGGGGACACTCACGGATGTAATGACCCGTCTCTCCATACTTGAAACAAGTTATCACATTGGGACGTGGAGTAGCATTAGCAGCGGGGCCACCATAGGCCTTGGCCGGTGCAAACTGCTGGTTGGGGCGAGGCGCCTCAAAGGACGGCCTCGGAGTGAATCTGGGTGGCAGAGCGGTGCTTGGGATCCAGACTGGGCGCTTCTGAGACCCAAAGCCGGATGAAGAACCAAAGTCACGGGAGTGCTTGCGTGAAGCTTCGAAGTCAGACTGTCCAGTTTCAGCACTGATAGCCTTGTTGACTAACTTCTGGAAGGAGGTGCACTCGTGTAGACGAAGATCACGGCGAAGCTCGGGGCTAAGTCCCTCGCGGAACCTTGCCTGCTTCTTGGCGTCGGTAGATACCTCTTTAGAAGAATAACGTGCTAGATTTCCAAACTCATGACTGTATGCATCTACATGCAGTCTACCCTGGGTGAAATTGCAGAACTCTTCCCTCTTACGATCCATGAGACCTTCCAGAATGTGATGCTCACGGAAAGCCGCACTGAACTCAGCCCAGGTAGTAATTTGGCCAACCGGGCGCATAGCCTGGAAATTCTCCCACCAAAGGCTAGAAGGGCCTTCAAGGTGGTAGGCAGCAAAGGTAACCTTATCAGCTTCAGCCACGTTGGCAGAACGTAGCTTGTGGGTGATGTTGAGAAGCCAGTCAACCGCATCGAGAGGCTCAACGGAGTGCTTAAAACTTCGGTGGATACAGCTTGACAAAGTCATTGAGTGACACCAGGTCATTCCTTGGCTGGCGTTCGCTATTCTGCTCAATCCGCTCCAGCAAGCGATTGGTCTCGCGCTTGTTGTGTTCTACCTCCATCATAACTTCGGCCAAAGAAGGCGGTTGAGGCAGGTTTACATTCCTAGCTACGCTGGCTTCTCCCTGCTCCGGAGCAGCAGGGTTGTTGCGGGTGTTGACCATCCTAGGAAACAAAACAACGGTTTAGACAAGGATGGCAAAATTTGGCAAGGAAGTGCGGAATGTAATGGGTAACACGGAATGCAGAGATGTTCATCCGTATGACATGGTAATATAGAAATCGCCATATATAGACCAACGGTCATACACACCATTCATAGTTTAGTACAAGCCCGGCTAGAGTACAACTACGGTGAAAGGCGTTACATCTCATAGGAAGCATTCCAAACTCCAATACATTATTTTTCTACACTTCCGGAATTGATACACACTAAGTTTCTAGGGAAAATTTTGATATTCCACTTGGTTTTGAGCACGAGTGGCCATCTGAAAGCACATCCACAATGCAAAGACATTAGAATTTGTCGGGAAAATCGGACAACATAACATCTATAAATGCTCAAGAACATATTTGAGACATTCAAAATCAGATTGCAAAACCACTCAACAACATCATATCAAGGTTCCGGTTCAACTGATAGCATACTAAAAGTAGTAGAAACTGAACTGAGGCTGGTAACCAACAATCCTATAAGTTACTACGGATTAGTAACACGTGAACCTAATAGAGAGAAGAGAGCCTAGTCCTATACCCACGTAGAATGAGAAGAGGATGACTCAGATCAGAGGGCATAAGGTAAAGGAGTAAAAGAGCCTTACGTCCCTCCCACAATCAATTCCCCTACATATAACTATAGCATTTCTAGACTCGACATCGACCAGTTTGGCTTAGCGAACCTACAGGCAGTCCGGCTCTAATGCCAACGCTGTCAGGACCCCGATTCCAAGTCACATCGACCTAGCCGGTAACACCTCATATCACTTTGCGGCCTGACGCACGGTATTTCCATGGGTGTCGCCTTACCAAGGCCCGGGACCGTTTGCGCCTTTTGGCTCACGTATATGATAATGTCGCTAGCATCCACATGACAGAGAACCCGGGCCGACATGGCTAGTCGTGAACCCAAAGCGGCGCTAACCCATGGGGACAGGCATACATGAATCACATCGAGCATGTCGGTCATCAACGTATGAATCCGAGCTGTAGCACTGGGCTAACAGGACTCCGGTAACCCGGGCTGTAGCAGGCTAGGCAGGACTCCGGATGTCACCGCGTGACATTTCCCCGAAGGGACAGACATAGGAACGAAGTGAAACACATGCCGGCTAGTAAAGTGTCCAAAGTAGTAGTGCTGGGCTAGCAGGACTCCGGTGAACCGGGCTGTAGCGGACTACTATCGCTCAGGAAGCACTAGACTACATTTCCCCATATGAGAGGCTTCCAAGGATAAACAACTAGATTGTCGGATCCCACTCATACCAAGCCTTCAATCATACACACAATATGCCCGATATGAGTACATACAACATGGCATCACTTTATTTAAGAGGCTCCGAGGAGCCATACATAACATATCCATACAGATAGGGGTCACATGACCCAACACTCAAGTCATACAAACATACAAGCACATGCGGAAGCAAACTAGTCTGAGTACAGACACTAAAAAGAAAGAAAGCTTGACGAAGCCCTTCTATCTACAATGGCCCTTCACAAGCCTTGGATCACCACCTGGGTGGCTATTTCACTCGTCGACGTCAAGGTCTACATAAAACCCATCGGAGGGGGCAGTGTTGTAAATGCGAAAACATTAATTAAGAAAACATGAGTACGGAGGTACTCAAAGAAGTCTTACAATGTAATCCTATTATACATGCACATTCTCAAGAAGGTAGTGGAGTTATTGCAGCAAGCCAGCTTTGACTCTTGGCTAAGCTATCCTACATGACACCACTTGAAAAGCATTTGTCGCATTACGACTCCACTAATCACCATCACAATACTCCACCGTGGATCCTCTCTCGACAACCCACGAGAGGGCCATCCATGTACTCACACTTATCTTGAGGCTTTTAGTAGTATCCATTTACTTGTCTATGAACTGTATAGGCGACCAAGTAGTCCTTTACCGCGGACGCGGCTATTCGAATAGATTTATACCCTGCAGGGGTGTCCTCTTTCACACACGCTCTCACCACTTATCGCTGCTACAAGACATGTACTCGGCAACCTTCAAGCGGAAGCCCAGCGAGGGTGTCGGCCACAACCAGACTAAACACACGAGTCCCTAGTCCAGGTTTATCGCCTATTCAGGTTCCATCCGCAGGGAGTCCGGCCGAGGTTTCCACTAACGGCCCCGAACGATGTGTGCCGGATTCCCTAGACACCAAACGGGCGAATCGGTACACCGTGCCACGTGCCTACCGCAACACAGCCCACCCCTAAGGTCAGCACAAGGCGGCTCCCCAAAGATGCTACAAACACCAGAAACTACTTGCAACTCCCGGACAGAGGACAAGAGTGGTTAATAAGTTGAGAGGGTCCATTGGTTTCGGGCCCAATGCGTGGTAGTAGCTAAGTCTTAAATCACACACACAGATCTCAGTTCTTAGGGACGGCTTCAATGAAACAACCCACCATGTACTCCTACATGGCCTCTCATCGATACCTTTACCAAATCGTGTTCAACACTTTCACTCCCGAAACCGACACAACCTTTCACTCCAGTTCATCATCCCGATCAGCCAGACCTAACACAACTCTAAGCATAGCAAGCATAGAATGGTAGGAAACACAGACATGGCTCAATCAACTCCTACACATACTAGTGGGTTTCATCTAGTTACTGTGGCAATGACAGGTCATGCAAAGGAAGTGGGTTCAACTACCGCAAAGACACAACAGTTTGAATCGCGTTGTCTTAATGCGATAAACAAGAGCGAAGCGAGAACATGGGTTTGTATCGGAATGATCAATGGGTTGCTTGCCCGATGTAGTGGTAGTAGGATCTTGCCCTTGACGGATATTCGGGTTATCCTCGGAGGCAGAACCTATCACGGAAGACACACCGAACATAAACAGCACATGACAATATGCAACAATATGATGCATGCTTTGACATGGTAATATGAATGTGTGTTGGCCTAATGCAAGCTATAACAGAAAGAGATGAACTCATATGAATCAAAGATTCAAATGTTAGCTCATTTTACATAGCCATAATGGTGCATTAACTTATTCTTCTTAAACAGCAAGGTTAACTTGTTTTTTCATGCATGAAACCATTACCAATGGATAGATTGAATTTCTCTGATCAAAATTCATATATGAAACTTTGCATTTGGAGTTACAGATTAATTTCTATGATTTTTTGAAGTTTACAACAATTTCTGGAATTTCCTAAATACAAATAAATCCAGAAATTAATTATTGCGTCAGCAGTGCGTCAGAGTGACGTCAGGGGTCAACGGTGGCGTCCAGGTCAACCTGACCAGTGGGTCCCGCATGTCAGTAGCTAATTAGGCTAACTAATTTTAATTAAACCTAAACTAGGTTAATTAGCAGAGGGGCCCCGCTAGTCAACTCTGTCAACGGGGTCAAGCCCGCCGACGTTTAGCCGCCGGCGAAGCCAGACGCGGCGGCGAGAGTGTGATTGTGCATTCTGGCGACCAAATGGATGGCGGAGACCATCTACGGGTAGCCGGAAACGTCGCCGGCGACGAGCTTGGCGGTCGCCGGAGTCAGGTGAGGACGAACCCGTGGCTACGGGGCACGGCAAGGCACGGGGTGAGGTGCGTTGGGCTCCTGGGAGTGCGGTGAGTGCGATGGTGTGCTCGGAGTCGAGCCAACGTGGCTGTGGCCACGACGGCGACGTGCGGTGGCGGCGGCGGGTGCGGCCGAGCTCGGTGCAGTCGGTGTGGGGCTCGAGAGCGAGAACGAGAGGGATGGGAAGGTAGCTGGGCTCACGGGCGCGGGCGGCCAAGCGAGGTCGTGGACGAGGTGATGCGGTGGCGACGGCAATGGGGATCTCCGGCGGTGCTCGGTGAAGACAAGCTCGAAGAAGGCAAGCAGGGCTCATGGCGCTTCGGGCTCGGGCTGCTCGACGGAGTCGACGACGGCGAAGTGGTTGGACATGGTGGCTCGGTACGGGGACGACGGTGCACGCGACTACGTCGGCGGTGCGGCGGCAGGTGTGTCGGCCATGGTGCGGGAGAGCGAGGGAGAGGGGCAGGGGGGCGAATGAGGTGTCCACGGGGTCGGGGCGGCGACGTGGAGCTTGGCCAGCGCCCTTGAGGCCTTGGCAAGCTCTTGGCCAGCGTATGTGACTCGCCGCCGTGTCGACTCTGTGCCTGCGTGGCGAAGAAGAAGCAGCTGGCTAGCATGGGCCAGCACAGTGCTGGGCTGCCAGGTGGGCCGGGGCTTGGGTTCGGCCAGGTAAGAGGTTTTCCCTTTTTTCTGTTTTTAATTATTTCTGTAGGTTTGTTGCATTTCTAAAAATACCTAGGCAACTCCAAAAATCACCAAGCGCAAATGGTCCTTAGTTGGAAAATTTCAAGATGGAACATTTTAGTTTGGGATTATTTGAGCATTTGAGATATTTTATATAATTTAAATGCCCAAACTCAAATAGCTAAACATTTAATCCAGTGACCTTAGAGTGACCTAGAAATTTGTGCAT
Organism: Aegilops bicornis; assembly: GCA_021605145.1. Taxonomy (NCBI): domain Eukaryota; kingdom Viridiplantae; phylum Streptophyta; class Magnoliopsida; order Poales; family Poaceae; genus Aegilops; species Aegilops bicornis. The sequence continues at coordinate 609,846,861 of CM038671.1, forward strand.
CACTTCTGATAGTGCTTTAGGACCAAGCCAAAGGTGATGAACATTTTTAAAGGGCATTTTAGGTTCATTGAAAATATTTTTAGTAAACCCTAGTTGGATTCAGAGAGGTTCTGGGGGTTCTGTCTTCCCCATTTCAAATTTCTGATGAAAGGTAAACATGATGCAACACTAATGCATGGTCTAACTAGGATGTGACACACGTGGCCATGGACGTCGTTGGTGCCATGGCGTTGTTAGATGAGGCTGATACCACGGGAGACACGACTGGCGCAGGCGGCGCCATCGTTGTGTTCACCGTGGACGAAGCTGGAGCGGGAGGCGCCGGGGGGAGGGGGGCCGCATCAACAACATCCCGAAGGGCATAACCCGCAAGCCACGGGCGGAGGGAACATTTTTTCTTTATCTCCCTGCCACACTAGCAGGCGCAGCCGCAGCAACAACGCTCACTCTAGCGCAAGTCATGGCCCTCTAGCCGTGCCTACCGTAGGTGCGGCTACTGGGCATGCGCCTTCCCCGGAGCAAGGCGGGCAAGACGGAGCGCCGAACGGGGTTGTCAATCCCCGAGAGCGACCCACTTATCAACAAACTGCCTTGGCGACTGGTTCGCGACAGCAGGAACGCGGCGATGCCACTCCTGGTACTACTAGGAGTTGTCGGTGTAAAAAAAGAGGGGCACCTTTTTGTACCCCTTTACCTGTGCACGGGTAGTCGGAGCCGCGCCCGCGCACCAAGAAGAGCAGAGGAGGTAAGTCATGGTAAGACCAAAGCCCAAGACGAACAGAGTGACGCCAAGGCCAAGACCACAAAGAGCAGAGGGACGAAGTAGGATCCCCCGGCAAGACCCTTGCCGGGGCAGCCCGCCCCACACCAGCAGAGCGAGCCACCCTTGAGCCCACGGTCCCCAACGCCATCATCCGCGTGGGACCAGGGCTCGGGAAGGCACCCCTGTGGTGGCATGTAGATCTTTGTGAAGACATATTCAAGATCATATGGGGATTAGAAGACGATGGTCCTCGGCAAGATCCTTGCCGAGGAAGGCCACTAGACCCCCGGCAAGATTCTTGCCGGGGACGACAGCGCGCCACGGCAAGACCCTTGCCGGGACGCCCAGCAAGGCCCTCACCAAGGACGCCAGCAGGGCCACCGCTAGGTCCACTCCAACCAAGCCTCCGCCGCCGTTTGCATGTAGCTGCCGACCCATCCAGCTGGGCAGGCACCTGCGTGGCAACATGCAACCCTTCATGGAGGCTCCACCATTGCGCCACCTCAGCTGCCTGCCTGCCTACATGGCACCGAATGCATCGCTGGCCAGGGCGCGTGTCGAAGCAAGGAGGAGCGGCGACGGACGGTATGGGCCTCGCTCCCGTCCCCGATAAAGCGAAGGAAGACCTAAGACTCGCATTAAATGCGATTTGTCCTATAACACCAGCGATAAGCTCACAGTGCTGTAGCACTTTCCACCGCTTGTGTGCCACTATGGCAGCCCCTTTTGCCTATAAAAGGAGGCCCATGGCGCATAGCTAGTTCGAGAGCTCAAGAACTCTCAGAAATACACCCACCAAAGCAGGACTAGGGTTTTACGCATCCTCGCGGCCCGAACCTGGGTAAACGATCCCTGTGCTGTCTGCTAGTCCCGCTCTTCTCACGATCCCAGCGCCCCGCAGCTGCAGTAGGGATTCCAGTGATCCCATAGGTGTCGTTTCCCACCGACATCTTTGGCTCGCCAGGTAGGGGGTGGCGCAATTGTGAGAATCTGGCCTAGTAGTTAGCCTAGCGGTTCTTCGTCGTTTTTGGTTTGTGAGAAGAAGGCGGCTGGAGAAACGACGCCGGCTCGGTAATAGAAAATATAAGTTATTCGGTGCCTTGGATTATTTTCTTCTTACACTTGAGGTTATCGTCCTCGGAGATCTGGCCTATGTATGGGAAACCTGCACGCAAAGCGCCCCCCCGCGATTGGCAACACCTTTGTTCTGTTTCGAGTCCGCTCAACAGCTCAAAGCTGCCACGTCGAGAGCGGTGGGGTAGCCTTCCGCACCTGGCAACGCTCCTGACCCTGACTTGAGTCAAGCTCGACAGTTCGGGCGGCCGCGCTAAGGGCGGTAAGGTGGTTCGCCCAGCAGCAAGCACACCCGGCAGGCCAATGGGGATCCATCCCCAAGACACCGCCCTGGGTTTACGCGCCGGCAAGGCCTACCCAGTTACATAGGGTGGACATACAAAGGAAAATTAAACAGGAAAATAACATGCATGATACAGAAAGTGCTGCAGAGTTATATTATATCAAACTGTTGCTGCGGTCCTAACTAGAGATAGCGATTGTCTTGGTTGTGGACCTGTAGCGGCGACAAAGAATGGGATGCCTAATCCCGGCGCTGGCCCTCCACCCTCAGAATCCTACCAACACGGCTGATGATGGGCTTGATACGCTCCCTGAGTGACGCGACGTCATTACCCTCCGGCATGCTCTCCAGCGTGGCGTCGAAGTCGAGGTCGGGGTACCAGTGCGCCACCTTGGTGAGAACCTTGGTCAAGGCACCCTGGCAAAGCCTCCGGGACTCGTCGGCCAGGGAGGACGCCCGGTTGTCATAGAGCTGCTCCAGAGCATCGACGACCTTCTCGAAGAACATGGTCAGGCTGTAGTTGGCGCTCACGCTCCGCTACGGGACGTACCTCACGTCCGGCACCCCCATGATGGCCAACTGCGTGGCGACTTGGTTGGCGATGGTGGCGAGGCGATCGAGCCAACGGTTCTCGCCCTCCACGTGATCCGCAAAGTTGAGGCCCTCGTTCTTCCGCAACAGCTTCTCGGCCTCCAGCTCTTTGGCCAGGGCCCCCTCCCGGGTTGTGGCCTCCGACAGCACCTTCTCGAGAATCTCCAACTTTAGCTTGAGGTCTTTGATGGAGGGCAAGCTTCTCCACCTCACTCTAGCTCACTGGTCTGCCGCAGGGCAAGCTTCTCCACCTCTGCATCCACGCTGCGAAGCGTGGCGGCAAGCTTCTCCTCGCATGCAGCAAGGTCCTCCTCCTGGGAGTGCAGCGCGACCTCGTGCTGAATATGGGCGGCTTCGGCGGCCGCGGCCAAGTTCTTCACCGTTTCCTGAGCTTTCTCGACGTCGGCGAGCTTCATGGTGAGCTCCACATCGCGCTTGGCCAGCTCGCCCTGAGCAGCCTTGAGCTACTTGTGGGCCTTGCAGAACCAGTCCTACGCCTCGGCAACGCGCTCCTGGAGGTCCACCTCCGCCTTCTCCACCACCGCCGTCCTGGACTTAACCTTGTCCAGGCGGGCGCGGTGGAGCGCCTGGAGCTTCCGGAAGCTGGCACCCATGACATGGAGGAGCCGCTCTTCCTGCGAACCGTCGCTACCAACAATCGGCTCGTCGATGACTTCAAGCCCGACAGCGTCAAGCACCTCGTCGTCGAACACCTCTCCCTCAACCGGTGTCCTGTTGCTCGACGCGCCTGGAAGGTGGACAAACAAGTCATCGCTCACCCTCAGGTACTTGCCGGAGCTGGAAGCTGCAGAGGAGGAAGGCCGGTCGCCAGCCTCCTCCTCCTCCTCCTCGGCAGCAGCCCCGCTGGCTTCCTCGGCAGGCCCCTTGCCGGCCTCCTCATCGGCAGCCTTGCCGGCCTCCCCGGTAGGCCCCTCGGTGACGTCCTTGGCGGCGTCCTTGGTGGCCTCCTCGGCGGCGATCTTCTCGGCGTCCGCCTGGGCGGCCTTGGCAACATCCTCGATCACGGCGTCCACATCCTCTGGGTTCACTGAGGAGGAATCTAGGCGCCGAAGAAGGGGGTGAGGCAAGGCCAGGACCAAGAGCCAGAAAGTAAAAGAAGCAAAGATGAATGGCGAACGACTTACCGGTGCCAGCGCCCGGCTGGGAAACGGAAGTCCCCTCCCTGCCAACATTTGGCGTCGAGGCAAAGCCGCCGGCACCCAAGTTCTCTTCCTCCTCCTCCATGTGTGTGGGCTCGGTGCTTGGCGCCCTTGCCGGGGACGTCCCTCGGGGCGGCGTGGTCGATGGGGGCGGCGTGTTGGCAGTAGCCCTTTGTGGCTCCTCCTGCTGCCGCTCTCCTCCTGCATACCTGGCAAGGTCAGCACCAAAGTGTCGTGCCCCTGACACATGTCGAAGGGGGAAGAATGGTGAACTTACGCTGGGGGCTATACCGGGGGCTGCTGGCCGGGCTGCTCGACACCATCAGGGGCGCCCTCGAAGTACCTGCCAGGGGTTGGCCACTCGCCAAGACCTTGGCCCTCTTCGCTCTCTGGGCCAGTGTCTCCCCATCCCTACAAGGATTAAGAGAAGTCAAGACAAGAAAAACAGAGTGAGGATGCAGAGATAACACAAAGGAACCAGATGCTTACTCGTCGTCCACCTCCTCCTCTGCCGTCTGCCTCTTCCTCCTCGGGCTGAGGGATCCATAACCGAAGGTGACCTCCGTGCCAACATACACCGAAGGAGGGGAAGGAGGCGGCGTCCGGGCACACTTGGATGAAGAAGGGGCGGCTGTCTTCTTCTTCACCGCGACCTTCGCCGGCTTCTTCGCTGCCCCGACCCTCGTGTGGGGCCGGGACCCCTCCAAGGCTAGCTGCGGCTGCGCAGCCCTGCCAGGCCGGACCGGCTCGCTGGAACTGGCCCGCCGCAGGACTCGCCTTCTCCCCATAGCCGGTGTCGAGCCTGCAGTCTCGGCCTCCTCCGACAACGACGACTCGCCGGTCACATCCTCAACCAGAGGAGCCTCGGTGCCGGCGCAACAGGCTCGCCCTACGGCCGCCACCAACCGGGCGAGATCCACCTCCTCTGCGGCCGTCACGGCCTTGTCCTCCACACCGCCGGTGCTGCCGGCCTTGCTGGCAAGCTGAGCCTCCCTCGCCCTAGAGGCGATATAGTCCAGCTCCGCCTGGGTGGTGTCCTCGACAAGCAGCCGCTCGGTGACGGCGTTGACATACACCTCGTGCAGGGTGTCAAAAAACTGCTGCACTTCAGCGTCCTCTGGCTCCTTCTAGCTCGGGACGGGGCCATGCGCGTTGCAGTCTGGCATCATGGCAATGATCTCGGACCGCCGCGAATTGTTGCACAATGGGACCACCCCCGTTGGCAGCTCGAACAACTGCCCCTTGAGGACCTTGCCGGCCTTCGAGGCGGCCCTCGCGACCTTGCCGGACCGCTCGACCTCGCCGTCACGGCCCACGTCAAGCTGGAAGAGCCGCTGGCAGAAGTGGGTGTGCGCCATCACCGTGAAGTTGTGGTCGAGGCCGGGGCGGAGCCGCATGATGTCAGCGGGGTTCGTGAAGAGCTAGCCTGGCATCCCCTTATTATGCAGAGGAGTGATCCGGCGATGGATGAAGTCCACCCCGATCATTTCAGGGGTGAGCCCGGCCTGGGTAAGCCGGAGAATCCTGGTGGTGGCAACCGTGAGCTTTCCGTCATCGGCGTCGACGTCGCTCCAATCACTTCCGTGAACCGGCGGCACCCAGCGAACTCTGCAGAACGCATTGGGTGTTTCTCTTTGATCCAGCACCACCGGCCCCGCCATTCCTCCCACCTCTCCTTCATGGCGCCATCCGTGTACGCTCCCTTGGATTTCAGGATCCAGGCGATGCACCCCGAGATGGCACCTCCCGTCTGGATCCGAGGGAAGAAATAATGGCGGAAGAGCGCCGTGTTGGGGTGCACCCCGGCGAAGCCTTCCCAGAGGTGCGTGAAAAGAGCCATGCACGCCACTTCATTCGGAGTAAAATCCAGGAGGCCGAAGCCGAAGGTGTGCATGATGTCCTTGAAGAAATCGGAGAAGGGAGGACAGAGCCCACAAGAAAAATAATCAACAAAGAAGGGGTACCGATTTGGGGCAGGCTCGGCGCAGTCGGCAGGGATGACGCGCGTGGCTGGATGCCCCGAGTTCTCTCCCCCCGTCTTCACTCCCCACAGGGGCCTGAAGGAATCCCGAAGATCGAACACGTCGACCCTCGAGGGGAAAAAGAAGGTGGACTGCGTCCGCTGCCCCGCCAACGCGCTCTTCGGCGGCTCCACAGCTCCAGCGACCTTGGCAGCCCGCTTGCCCTTGGTAGATTTTGGCCCCATGGCGGCTGGAGGAGGAGGGCAGTGGAAGCGCAATGGCGGCGAGCAGAAACGAAGCTCGGAGAAAAAGAGGAAGCTGGGCGGAGGTTTCTGAGATTGGGGTTGCGTGAAGGGTAAAAGGAACATTGCGCCCTCGGTTATCCCTTTTTTAGGTGGAAGCCGCAGGGCACGCTGCCCATTTACTGTGACGTGACGCATGCGTGCGGGAACCGCCCCACGCATGCCGCCCATGTCACGCACACCCCTCCGTGCCGCGCCATGCGCGCGGGTCGTGGGAAGCGGAGCGCGCGAAGAGTCTTACCATGGTAAAAACCGCCCCACCAGCTCGCGCACTGTTTTGGGCCTGGCCCAACAAAGTGTCGCGCTTATGTGTGGCCCAGGCCCAGGGGCTCCTGCCGGTGTATAAAAAGAGGGTCGCCTTTTTGTACCCCTTGACCTGTGCACGGGCAGTCGGAGCCGCGCCCACGGTCGCACCAAGAAGAGCAGAGGAGGTAAGTCAAGGTAAGACCGAAGCCCAAGACGAACATAGCGACGCCAAGGCCAAGACCACAAAGAGCAGAGGGACGAAGCAGGATCCCCCGGCAAGACCCTTGCCGGGGCAGCCTGAGCAGCCCGGCAAGACCCTTGCCGGGGCAGCCCATCCCACACCAGCAGAGTGAGCCACCCTTGAGCCCACGGTCCCCAACACCGTCATCCGCGTTGGGCCAGGGCTCGGGAAGGCACCCCTATGGTGGCATGCAGATCTTTGTGAAGACATATTCAAGATCAGATGGGGATTAGAAGACGATGGTTCACGGCAAGATCCTTGCTGAAGAAGGCCACCAGACCCCCGGCAAGGTTCTTGACGGGGACGATAGCGCCCCACGGCAAGACCTTTGCCGGGCCACACGGCAAGACCCTTGCAGGGCCGCCCCGCAAGGCCCTCACCAAGGCGCTAGCAGGGCCACCGCTAGGTCCACTCCAACCAAGCCTCCGCCGTTGTTCGCATGCAGCTACCGACCCAACCAGCTGGGCAGGCACCTGCGTGGCAACATGCAACCCTTCATGGAGGCTCCACCACCGCGCCACCTCAGCTGCCTGCCTGCCTACATGGCACCGCATGCATCACTGACCAGGGCGCGTGTCAAAGCAAGGAGGAGCACCGACGGACGGGACGGGCCTCGCTCCCGTCCCCGATAAAGCGAACGGACACCTAAGCCTCGCATTAAATGCGCTTTGTCCTGTAACACCAGTGATAAGCTCACAGCGCTGTAGCACTTTCCACCTCCTGTGCCACTTGTGGCAGCCCCTTTCGCCTATAAAAGGAGGCCCATGGTGCACTGGAGAAGGATTCGGCTCTTTCGAACCACGCGCTGACCACAGCTAGTTCGAGAGCTCAAGAACTCTTAGAAATACACCGACCAAAGCAGGACTAGGGTTTTACGCATCCTCGCGGGCCGAACCTGGGTAAACGATCCTTGTGCTGTCTGCTAGTCCCGCTCTTCTCACGAACCCAGCGCCCCGCAACCCCAGTAGGGATTCCAGTGATCCCATAGGTGTCGTTTCCCACCGACAGGAGTCGAGCGACGTCATAGTCTGCCTTGTTAGCAACGTCGAGTATAGCTACGGAAGCCATGTCGCAAGCCCAACTCCTACTGAGATTCCCACCGGAAGCTGATCAATTAGATGAGTGGAGGGGGACCATGCAGAGCTTGATCGGCTTCGCTGAAGCTGGAAAATCATAGCAGGAAGAGCCATCGCGGAACCCGCGTACAACAACATCAGCCCAGGATGATGGTCGTGTCGAAGGGGCCACACTAACGGTGCAGTCTCCTCCACGACAATAGACCCAGAGGCGACAGAAGCAAGAGCATCATGTCCACAAACCCGATCAAGCATCGATGGCCTCGTCTGACCCAAGAGACCACCGGGATCAGCGGCCGTCCTAGAAGATCGACGGAGGGAGGATGCGCACGTCACTATAGAACGACACCGGGAGACCTACCATCAATCTGACAGGCGCAATGGCCCAGACGTCGATGAACCCGTGCCCAGTGATGGCGGGTATTTCCCTTATGAGGTTGGGTGCCCTTCCTTCACTCGTGAGATCCGGCAGGTCCGCTGGCCATCTGCTTGGATCTTCAAGCTAGAGTTACCAGAAAAAATACGATGGAAAGTTAAACTCGGTAGAGTTCTTGAGCATTTACACAATTGCAGTTCAAGACGTCGGGTGCAGGGATGAGAAGGCGTCCGCCAACTAGTTCCCTTTGGCACTCAAGCCCAATGTAAGGTCATGCCTGATGCATCTGCCAGAGAACTCCATTTCATCATGGGCTAACTTGTGCAATGAATTTGTTGGCGTCTTCATGGGTGGCCAAGAGCCCGAGCTTCCTAGTGACTTGCAAGTCCTTCCATAGAAGGAAGGGGAGAGCTTGCGGAAGTATATGCAGAGTTCCAGTTGAGTGCAGTGTAACATTCCAGAGATACATACAGCAGCTATGATTGTCGTGCTCCATTCGAACGTGCAACAGAAGGATACGGTCCAAAATGAACGTTCGGTTGCCCAAGACCGTCAATGAGTTGTACACATTGGCGAATAAATGTGCTCGGGCTGAGGAAGGAAGGCGACACCTCGGGGAGGAGGATGACACAGAGGTTGATTCAGAGGACGATAACGAGGCCACTAACCCGAAGAGGATAAGATGGAGGCACAACAGGAAGCGCAAAGATAAGTTAGTATCGGCAGTTGAGAGCTCTGGCGATCTCGGTACCAGCAAGAAGGCCAAAACCGAAGCCCCAGCAAGGAAGTTGCCGCGTGCGCTGATTGTTGGGAGGCTGCAGCGGCAAAGAAAGCTGGGAAGTCCAATGGGCCATACTACAAAATCCACCACACTAAAGGTCATGATCTCTAAGAATGCCACCAAGTCGAGCAGCTTGTTAGGAAGCAAAAGGCAGAATATGAGAAGCAATAAAGGGAGAAAGACCAAGAGAGTGCTGGCAGAAAAGGCCGTGGTAGTAGAGGTGGCAGCCGCGGCAAAGCCCCGCAGAAAAAGGAGAAACCTGCTGGACGTCATGAGAAGAAAGGAGGAGTTGGTGAGAGTGATGAAGGGGATGAAGAAGAAACCAGTGGGCAAGAATTCCAGAAAGCAACCGAAGCCATGTGTATTGATGGGGGTGCCTCTTTGCACTCCTCTCACCGCCAGCTCAAGCAGTGGGCATGTGAGGTCAATGCCATGGAGCTAGCTGCAGGCTCCCGGTAACCACTCAAGTGATCCTGCACGCCTATCATCTTTGACGAAGAGGATCATCCTGACCGCACCACTGCGGTTGGATGTTTGCCGTTGTTGGTTTCCGCAACAATGCGCAAGCCCAAGGTCACCAAGATGCCATTTGACAGCGGGGCTGGGTTGAACTTGATTTCCCCTAAGGTGGTTGCGAAACTACAGATCCCCGATGAGGAGCTTAAGGTCACTGGCACTTTCCAAGGAATCAACCACGGGAAAAGCCGGCCCAAGGGAAAGGTCACCTTACCTGTGACATTTGGTAGGGAGTTGAACTATCGGACTGAAAGGGTCGTGTTTGACGTGGTTGAGCTTCCCTTGCCTTACAATGGGATTCTTGGTCGTCCATCTCTAGCAAAATTCATGGCAGCATCCCACTATGCTTACAACACCTTGAAGATGCCAGGGCCGATGGGTATCATTTCCATTCCATCAGATAAAAGGGATGCAATTATATGTGTGGATCGGATGTATTGGGACACAGTAGCAGCTGAAGCTGCAGAAGCAACAACTCCCGCCAAGGAAACAAAGAAAGGGAAGAAATCTAGGAGAGATGCCAGCAAGGACTCCGGGAAGCACGTCTCTTCGGAGTGCGCCTCACCCGTTGAAGACCTGCCGGAGAGTTCCAGTAGCAAGAGGCCCAAGGCTGCTTCACCTGCTGTGAAAAAGGTCCCAGCGAGGCAGGATGGCGCTGACGGTACATTGACCATCAGCGCCACCCTTGATGACAACTAGGAAAGCGCGCTCATTGCCTTCCTGCGGGCGAATGGCGATGTGTTTGCTTGGCAACCATCCGACATCCCCGGTGTTCCATGGGAGGTAATCGAGCACCACCTTGCTGTCTTCCCTCACGCTCGGCCCGTCGAGCAGAAGGTCGGGAAGCAAGCTTTAGAGCGGCAGCAGTTCATTGCCGAGGAGATCAAGAAACTTGTAGTAGATGGTTTGGTCAGAGGAGTGATGCATCCAACATGGTTAGCAAAGCCAGTGGTAGTGCGCAAGGCTCTACATTGACTTCACAGACTTGAACAAGGCATGCCCGAAGGACCCTTTCCCCCTGCCACGCATTGATCAGATTGTAGACTCCACTTCCGGGTGTGATCTGCTTTCCTTTTAGGATGCATACTCCGGGTACCATGAGATATTCATATCCAAGGAAGATGAAGAGAAGACTGTGTTCATAATTCCATGTGGCACGTACTGCTTTGTACACATACCTTTCGGGTTAAAGAGCGCTGGATCCACTTTTGCGAGAGCAGTACAGATCGGTTTCGAACCACAGTTTCACGGAAACGTAGAAGCTTATATGGATGATATTGTGGTCAAAACCAAGCATAGATAAACGCTCATTCAAGACTTGGAAGATACCTTTGCAAACCTGCGAAACATAAATCTAAAGTTGAACGCTGAGAAATGTGTATTTGGTGTCCCATCCGGCAAGCTACTTTGTTTCTTTGTGTCTTGTCGATGGATAGAAGCCAACTCCCATAAGATCGGAGCAATCGAGTAGATACAAGAACCCAAGATTGTCAAGGATGTGAGGCGTTTAACTGGATGCATTGTCGCACTGAGTAGGTTCATCTCCAAATCTGCTGAACGCGCCTTGCCTTTTTTCAAAATCTTGAAAAAAGGTTGGCCCGGTGAAGTGGACCCCAGACGCAGAAGCAGTGCTGCGAGACCTAAAAATTTACCTTTCCTCTACTCCCACCATGGTTGCGCCTAAACCACAAGAGCCATTGTTGCTATATTTAGCCGCAACGAATCAAGTGGTTATGCAGCACTGATGGCGCAGCAGGAAGTGGACGAGGAAGCGACCGCGGCAACTGACCCTTCTGGGGGAGGAACCGAAGCACCTGTGGCGAGACGTGACGTACACCAAGGGGAAGCAAGGCCAGCTGTTGGGAGCGATCCCAAGACTGCCGTAAGGAAGAAAGTGGTACAGCGACCAGTTTACTTTATAAGCTCCTTACTGCAAGGAGCCAGATCTAGGAACTCTGGGGTGCAAAAGCTTATCTTCGGCCTCATCATGGCCTCGAGGAAGCTGTGCCACTACTTCCAAGCCCACGAGATCACGGTGGTCACCCATTTCCCACTGCAGTGCATACTGAGGAACCCCAAAGCTACTGGTAGGATAGTTGAATGGGCGCTAGAGCTGTCAAGCTTTGGCCTGAAGTACGGAAGTACCTCAACTATTCAGAGCAGAGCATTGGTCGACTCATTGCAGTATGGACACCCACTCCAGATGAAGAAGTACCAGAGACAGTTTTCCCCGGCAAGGAGGTGCCTCAAGAGTGGATTATGTATTTTGATGGTGCTTTCTCGTTGCAGGGCGCTAGAGCTGGCATGCTTCTTGTTGCACCCACCGGAGAGCATCTCAAGTATGTGGTTCAAATGCATTTCCTCGGGAGAAGGCCACCAACAACACTGCCGAGTATGAGGGGCTCCTTGTCGGACCTAGAATTGCGGTGGAGTTGGGAATCAAGAAATTGATCATCCATGGAGACTCGCAGCTCGCGGTGAGACAAGTCAATAAGGATTACTAGAGTCCATTGATGGAGGCGTATGTAGAGTTGGTGAGATAACTCCAAGAACACTTTGATGGGTTACAAGCAGAGCAGGTGCCACGTGAGGAAAACAACATTGCTGATCAGTTGTCAAAGTGTGCTGCGCAAAAGCTCCCTGTGGAACCAAGGACTTTTGTCCTCGACCTAACTCAATCATCATTGTCCCCTTCAATGATGGCTAGAAAAAGATGAAAGTTGGACTCCAACAAGTATCCCCCGGTGGAGCTTCCCGAAGCCGCTAGTAGAGAGGCTGCCTTGAGAAACGCTACTTCAATAGGTGAGTAGCACCCTCCCGTGGAACCACAAGTTCTTGCGGTCGAGGTGAGCCCTCCCATGAACGAGAAGGTGCCTTTAGTCCTTCTTGTTGAGCCGCGAGCTCCAACTTGGGCACAAGACATAGTCCAGTTCCTACAAATATGAGAACTAACCAAAGAGCAAGAAGAAGCTGAAAAAGTAGCCCGAAGGTCAAATATGTACTCGTTTGTCGATGACACACTGTACATAAAAAAGGCCAAATGGTGTGAAATTGAAGTGCATTTGCCGGGAAGATGGGCACAAGCTGCTGGCAGAGATACACAAGGGCATGTGCGGCTCTTGATAACCCAAAATTATAGGGAATCGCAATAGTTTTCGATAAGTAAGAGTGTCGAACCCAATGCGGAGCTAAAGGTAGAACAAATATTCCCTCAAGTTCTATCGACCACTGATACAACTCTACGCATGCTTAACGTTTACTTTACCTAGAGCAAGTATGAAACTAGAAGTACTTTGTAGGTGTTTTCGGATAGGCTTGCAAGAAAATAAAGAGCACGAGAATAAAAACTAGGGGCTGTTGAAATAAAGACACAATAAAGTAAATATAGCGAGTGTGGAAAAGTGGTGGTAGGAGTTGCGAAATTGTCCCTAAGCAATTGACTACTTTACTAGACCGATAGCAAGTTTCATGTGGGAGAGGCCATTGCTAGCATGTCATCCCTTACTTTGAATTCTATGCACTTATGATTGGAACTATTAGCAAGCATCCGCAACTACTAACGTTCATTAAGGTAAAACCCAACCATAGCATTAAGACATATTGGTCCCCCTTCAATCCCGTATGCATCAATATCTATGCTAGGCTAAAGCTTCTGTCACCCTTGCCCTCCAATACATAGTCCTATCAACATACAACTAACCCTATGGTGTCATCAACACGCGGGCTCATGTGATGGGCACCAAAGGACAACAACATAACCACAAGAAAATTAAATCAATCATAGCAATTCATCAACCACCGATAGGACAACGAAAACCTACTCAGACTTCATAGGATGGCAACACATCATTGGATAATAATATGAAGCATAAAGCACCATGTTCAAGTAGAGGGTACAACGGGTTGCGGGAGAGTGGACCGCTGTAGATAGAGGGGGGAAGGTGATGGAGATGTTGGTGAAGATGGCGGAGGTGTTGGTGAAGATCGCGGTGATGATGATGATGGCCACGGCGGCGTTCCGGCGCCACCGGTGGAGAGGGGGAGAGGGGGCCCCCTTCTTCCTCTTCTTCCTTGACCTCCTTCCTAGATGGGAGAAGGGTTTCCCCTCTAGTCCTTGGCCTCCATGGCATGGGAGGGATGAGAGCCCCTCCGAGATTGGATCTGTCTCTCTGTTTCTGCGTTCTTTTCTACTGCCCTTTCACCGTTTCTTTTATATCTGGAGATCCGTAACTCCAATTGGACTGAAACCTTTGCCATGATTTTTTTACCAAAAATTAGATTTCTTGTGGCCGAAGAAGGGCGTCAACCACCTTACGGGTGGACCACGAGGGTAAGGGGCGCCCCTGGGGGGTAGGGTGCGCCCCCTACCTCGTGCCCGCCTCGGACACCGTTTCGCGATGATCTTTCTTCTATACTTTCCAAATATTCCAAAAAAAATCTCCGTCCGTTTTTATCCCGTTTGGACTCCGTTTGATATGGATATTTCGCGAAACCAAAAACATGCAACAGACAGGAACTGGCACTGGGCACTGGATCAATATGTTAGTCCCAAAAATAGTATAAAAAGTTGCCAAAAAGTATATGAAAGTTGTAGAATATTGCCATGGAACAATAAAAAATTATAGATACGACGGAGACGTATCAGCATCCCCAAGCTTAATTCCTACTCGTCCTCGAGTAGGTAAATGATAAAAAAATATAATTTTTGATGTGGAATGCTATCTAGCATAATCTTGATCTTATGTCTAATCATGGCATGAATATTAAGACACGAGTGATTCAAAGCAATAGTCTATCCTTTGACATAAAAACAATAATACTTCAAGCATACCAACCAAGCAATTATGTCTTATTGAAATAACATAGCCAAAGAAAGCTCATCCCTACAAAATCATATAGTCGACTATGCTCCATCTTCACCACACAAAATATTCACATCATGCACAACCCCGATGACAAGCCAAGCAATTGTTTCATACTTTTGACGTTTCTCAAACCTTTTCAACTTTCACGCAATACATGAGCGTGAGCCATGGACATAGCACTATAGGAGGAATAGAATATGATGATGGGGGTTATGTGGAGAAGACAAAAAAGGAGAAAGCTCACATCGACGCGGCTAATCAACGGGCTATGGAGATGCCCATCAATTGATGTCAATGTGAGGAGTAGGGATTGCCATGCAACGGATGCACTAGAGCTATAAGTGTATGAAAGCTCAAACTGAAACTAAGTGAGTGTGCATCCAACTTGCTTGCTCATGAAGACCTAGGGCATTTGAGTAAGCCCATCGTTGGAATATACAAGCCAAGTTCTATAATGAAAATTCCCACTAGTATATGAAAGTGATACTCAAGAGACTCTCTATATGAAGAACATGGTGCTACTTTGAAGCACAAGTGTGGTAAAAGGATTGTAACATTGTCCCTTCTCTCTTTTCTCTCATTTTTTTGGTGGGCTTCTTTGGCCTGTTTTTTTATTTGGGCTTCTTTGGCCTCTTTTATTTTGATAACCTCACATGGGACAATGTTCTAATAATGATGATCATCACTTCTATTTACTTACAACTCAATATTACAACTCAATGTCTAGAACAAAGATATGACTCTATATGGATGCCTCTGGCAGTGTACCAGGATGTGCAATGATCTAGCGTAGCAATGACATCAAAAAACGGACAAGCCATGAAAACATCATGCTAGCTATCTTACGATCATGCAAAGCAATATGACAATAAATGCTCAAGTCATGTATATGATGATGATGGAAGTTGCATGTCAATATATCTCGGAATGGCTATGGAAATGCCATGATAGGTAGGTATGGTGGCTGTTTTGAGGAAGATATAAGGAGGTTTATGTGTGATAGGGAGTATCGTATCACGGGGTTTGGATGCACCGGTGAAGTTTGCACCAACTCTCGAGGTGAGAAAGGGCAATGCACGGTACCGAAGAGGCTAGCAATGATGGAAGGGTGAGAGTGCGTATAATCCGTGGACTCAACATTAGTCATAAAGAAATCACATACTTATTGCAAAAATCTATTAGTCATCGAAACAAAGTACTACACACATTCTTCTAGGGTGATATATTGGTAGGAAAAGACCATCGCTCATCCCCGACCGCCACTCATAAGGAAGACAATCAATAAACACCTCATGCTCCAACTTCGTTACATAACGGTTCACCATACGTGCATGCTACGGGACTTGCAAACCTCAACACAAGTATTTCTCAATTTCACAATTACTCAACTAGCACGACTCTAATATCACCACCTTTATATCGCAAAACTATTGCAAGGAATCAAACATATCATATTCAGTGTTCTACAAGTTTTATGAAGGGTTTTATGACTAACCATGTGAATGACCAGTTCCTGTCATCTCTCTAAATAGATAAAAGTGAAGCACGAGAGTTTAATTATTTCTACAAAAGATATGCCCACGCTCTAACAAATATAAGTGAAGAAAAAGAGCATTCTACAAATAGCGGTTTTCTATGTAAAGAGAAACAGGCAATCCAAACTTCAAATGATATAAGTGAAGCACATGAAGCATTCTATAAAGCCATACTCAAAAGATATAAGTGAAGTGCAAAGATCATTCTATAAATCAACCAAGGACTATCTCATACCAGCATGGTTCATAAAATAAAAATGAAAACTAAATGCAAAATACGCTCCAAGATTGCACATATCACATGAATGAAACGAATCCGAAAACATACCGATACTCGTTGAAGAAAGAGGGGATGCCTTCTGGGGCATCCCCATGTTTAGACGCTTGAGTATCCTTGAATATTTACTTGGGGTGCCTCGGGCATCCCCAAGCTTGAGCTCTTGCCTCTCTTCCTTCTTCTCACATCAAGACCTTCTCAATCATCGAACACTTCATCCACACAAAACTTCAACAGAAAACTCGGTAAGGTCCGTTAGTATAATAAAGCAAATCACTACTCTAAGTACTATTGCAAACCAATTCATATTTTGTTTTTGCATTTTGTCTATTGTAATATAACTTTTTCATGGCTTAATCCACCGATATAAATTGATAGTTTCATCAAAACAAGCAAACTATGCATCAAAAACAGAATCTGTCTAAAACAGAACAGTCTGCAATAATCTGAACATTAACCATACTTCTGATACTGGAAAATTCTGCCATAATTATGAAAAATAAAAAATTTGTATAGAAAGGCAGTGCAATAAGAATCAGAAGCATTTGACGTTCCAGTAAAAAATTAAAAATCGCGCACTACAGCAAAAGTTTCTATCCTGCACCGCACAAACCAACAAGCATCGTAAAAATCCTAAAGGCAAACCTTGGAACATTATTTTTATAATACAATGCAATTGTACAAGGGGATAATTATTTTTGTTGAAAAGTTTATGTAATCAATATTCACAAAGTTTCCGTGAGCATGAACAGAGTTCAAGGAGCTCTCCCACTTCAACAATGCTTGTCTTTCTCACTTTCACTCTCCTTTTTGAAAATCTTTTGGGTTCCCCTGTTTATTTTTGTTGTTTTTAAACTATATGAAAGCACTCAACAGAAATAAATGATTCACTAAAAGTTCCGGGTTGTCTCCCTGGCAGCGCTTTCTTTACAGCCATTAAGCTAGGCATATACTGCTCAAGTAGTGGATCCACCCGGATCCCAAGGTATATCCAAGCCAATTTTAATTAGCAAGGATTTGTAATTTATTAGTGAGCCCAAAGCAACATATATTGTCGGCGTTCTGGGAGCGGGGGTACCTAGACTTGCCTGCCTGCGGCCTGTGGCGTGGCTCGAGGAGTGGCCCAGTACGGCCCATCTTCATCAACACAAGCTCAAGACCCTCGCGAGGGGCCAAGCCTCGCGGGGCGGACGACAGAAAGCTTCCTCAGGCACGGCCTCATCAGGCTGGCTCGCGAGGAGGCGGAGAGATCAAGGCAGGGTACCTCACGAGGTCTCCATGACGCAAGCCATGACGACCGAGGCCGGGCGGGCGCCGGCCTGCGCAGAGTCATTGTTTCCTCTTTGGTGCAAAGGGAGCAAGAGCAGGCAAGAGTATCAAGCAAAGGCAGCCATTTTGGTGCAACAAGACCAAGACCAGCAGAACGGAAGGAAGGAGGTCATCATGGAGCCCAAGCCGGCGTGACCGTCAGAGACTTTGGCAGGCGAGGACCGACTTTAGTCAGGATAAGTGTACTAGATGTTCCCCTTCAAAATGGCCAATTGTTGGCGCCCTTCCCGTTCAATATTTGGGAAGAGGACCAGGGCCTTGCTCCATAAATAGGACTAGCCACCACAGAGTAGAGACAGCTGAGAGAACCCTAGGAGGCGAGAAGCGAGAGAAGAGAGAAGAGGAAGAACCTTAGCCAGATCCACTACCACAAGAACTCCTCACCTTGTGAGGCAGTTCTTCCGTGTATTGTTCATCATCAGCCCCTGAGGCAATCCACCACACCACAAACTAGAGTAGGGTTTTACACCACAATGGTGGCCCGAACTAGTATAAACCCTCGTGTCCCTTGCGTTGTTCTTTGTGTAGTTTAGATCCTTGCGAGGCGACGAGACGTAGGTAGGTTGGAGGCGTGATCTTCGCGTGCACCCCAGAGTTCGAACCTAGAGGGTCTGCCGGAACCCGAAATCCGACATTTGGCGCGCCAGGTAGGGGTGCGCCGGAGCTTTCCCTTCCACCGACCCGCTCTCCGCCAACATCGCGATTCGCCCCCATGATGGGCAACGCGCCGCCCGCTCCGGTCGCCAGCGCCAGCGCGGGGGCCAGGGGGCTCCGAGCCTTGGCCCCCGCCTTGCGGCAGGTGCACTGGCCGAACAAGTTCAAGCCGGAGATGCCACCGCGCTACAACGGCACGACCGATCCGCTGGCCTTCCTGCTAGCGTACGAGGAGGCTGTCCTCAAAGCCGGGGGCGACGACAGGGTCATGGCTAACTGGTTTCCCATGGCTCTCACTGCCGTCCCGCGCATGTGGCTGCTCCACCTGCCAGCGACTTCCGTGGCCTCTTGGGGGGAGCTGCGCGGCCTATTCCTCACTCAGCACGCTGCACCGGCACCCCCGGTCGTCGCAGCTGTCCTGGGCGGCTCGCAGGCGCCACCTTCAGGCCGCCACATCAAGACATTCGTCCGCCAGATCGGCGCTGCTTCCGCGCAGCACGGGGCTCCTCCAGGTCGGTCGGCGCCCAAGGCCGATCTGGCCTTCAGCTCGGATGATCACCCCTCCAACTCAGCCTGCTCGGACGCGCTCGCAATGCTGTGCACCCCCACCATTTGCCAGGTGGCCGTCACCAGGACTCTCATCGACGGCGACGCAGGCCTCAGCGTGCTCTCGGTCGAAGCCTTCAGCCTCCTCCATGTACCACCGGAGCGGCTTCAGCCCAGCAGGCCCTTCTTGGGCGTCGGAGGCGGTTCCACCGGCTCCCTGGGGCAGATCCGTCTTCCGGTGACCTTCGGCACCTACGACAACTTCTGCACGGAGTTAATCGACTTCGACATCGCCCCAATCGGCCTCCCATACAATGCCATCCTCGGCTACCCAGCACTAGCCCGATTCATGGCCGCGACTCATCCAGCGTACAACCTCATGAAGATGCCCGGGAGCAGCGACGTCCTCACCATATCCGGAGACACCGGGGACGCGTTGCAGGTGCTCAGGCTCGCCTTCAAGACTGCGGCGGCGGCGCAGCCCACCGACTCAGACGCCCCTGAGCCCAAGGGGGCTGCACCGTCCAAGAAGAAGCAGCTATTCACCCAAGACAAGGCAGAAACCAAGTAGATACCGGTCGACGAGGACGGATCCAATAATGCCACCTTCACCATAGGCGCCAACCTCGAGCCCGAGCAGGAGGAGGCCCTGGTAAAGTTCCTGCGCGCAAACAGGAATGTGTTCACATGGGGACCTGATCAGCTGGCAGGGGTTCCGAGAAGCGTAATGGAGCACCACCTCAACGTGTGCCCCAACGTGCGCCCCATGAAGCAGAAAGCAAGACGGCAGTCCTCTGAGAAGAAGGCTTTCATCATCCAAGAGACCCGCAAGCTAGAGGCGGCAGGGGTCATTCGCGAGGTCTGCTACCCAGATTGGTTGGCTAACCCGGTTGTCGTGGCAAAGAAAGGGGGGAAGGAACGCATGTGTGTCGATTTCATCAACCTCAACAAGGCCTGCCCGCAGGATCCATTCCCGCTCCCTCGTATCGATCAGATCGTCGACTCCACCGCCGAGTGCGACCTGTTATGTTTCCTGGATGCCTTCTCTGGCTATCACCAGATCAAGATGGCGATAGAAGACGTGGAGAAGACGGCTTTCCTGACCCCGTGTGGAGTATACTGCTACACATGCATGCCGTTAAGACTCGCGACCTGAGTCACGACCTTTTCGTGGTGATGCACATCACCTTGGGTCAGCAGCTCGGGAGGAATGCTGAGGCTTATGTTGATGACATTGTGGTGAAGTCTCGGGAGGAAAAAACCCTGATACAAGACTTGGAGGAAACCTTCGCGAGCCTCAACAAAGTGGACCTGTGACTCACCCCGGAGAAGTGTGTGTTTGGAGTCCCCTCCGGCAAGCTCCTGGGCTTCCTCGTGTCCCACCGGGGCATCGAGGCCAACCAGAAAAGGTCAAAGCAGTCGAGGACATGAGCCCGCCGAAGACCATCAGAGAGATGCAGAAGCTCACTGGACGCGTGACCGCACTAGGACGCTTCATCTCCAAGTTGGGGGAACGAGCGCTGCCCTTCTTCAAGCTGATGAAGAAAAAGGGCCCCTTTGAATGGACTGAAGAGGCCGACAAGGCGTTCCAGGATCTCAAAAGGTACTTAACCAGCCCTCCGGTAATGGTGGCTCCGCGCCCTCAAGAGCCCCTGGTGCTCTACCTTGCAGCCACCCCCTACTCTGCCAGCGCAGCCCTGGTGGCGGTTAGGGAGGAGCGTTGGGCCAAAGCCGCGGCAACCGCCCGGGTCGGGGCGAAGCAGGGTCAAAGGGGCCTCACAGAGACCACGACCACAGCCGAGAAGGATCAGCCGCCGCAGGGAAGCGCACTCGGAACAGAAGAGGCCCCTCCCCCAGGCGACCAGCCGCTGGGGGCTCCACTGTCTCAGGAGGCGCCCCGGCCTCCGGAGGACGCTAGCAGCACCAGCACTCCCAACCTCGTCGAACACCCTGTGTACTTCATCAGCACAGTGTTGCGGGGCACGAGGGCGCGGTACCACATGCCCCAGAAACTCCTCCTCACGCTATTGGTAGCCTCGCGCAAGCTGCGGCACTATTTTCAGGGCCATTCCATCAAGGTCGTCTCAGCGTACCCCTTGGAAAGGGTGCTCAGGAGCCCCAACTCGGCTGGAAGAGTCGCTGAGTGGAACATCGAGCTGCAAGCATTTCAGCTAGAATTCGGCACAGCCAGAGTCATCAAGGGGGCCGCGCTAGCGGAGTTCGTGGAGGAATGGACGGAGGCGCCAGGCCTCAAGGCTAATGAGGATCGATCCCTCTCCCCGGGAAGCGAGGCACCGGACGATTGGGTCATGTACTTCGATGGGGCGTTCTCCTGACGGCCTTGAGGGCTGGCGCAGTGCTCATATCTCCCACTCAAGACAAGCTCTACTACGCCGTGCAACTTTGTTTCCAGAACGGAGAAAAGGACTCCAACAACATAGCAGAATACGAAGGCCTGATAGTAGGCCTTAAAGTCGCAGTGGCCCTGGGGGTGAAGCGCCTCACCATCAAGGGTGATTCACAACTCCTCGTCAACTTCTCCAACAAGGTATACGAGCCGAGGGACGAGCACATGGAAGCCTACCTCGCGGAGGTCCGCAGGATGGAGAAGCAGTTCTGGGGACTGGAGTTGCAGCATGTGCCTCGCGGCACCAATCAAGAGGCTGATGACATCGCCAAAAGGGCATCCAGGCGACTACCTCAGGAACCTGGCGTCTTCGAGGAGCGGCTCTTCAAGCCATCGGCGACGCCATCACTGTCAAGCACGGTGCAGCCTCGGGAAGAGCTCCCCCAGCCACCTGCCTCGGGAGCCCCGGTCTGCGGCCCGGCCTCAGGAGCACGCCTGCTCCTGGCGCTGGAGCCTCAGGAGGGGTGCTGGATCACAGAGCTCAGGAGTTACCTGACGCAAGGGACCTTGCCGGAAAAGGAGGAGGAAGCGGAGCATGTGGCGCGGCAGGCCACAGCATACTGCATCAAGGATGGAGAGCTCTACCGGAGACGGCCGAATGATGTGTCCCTATGTTGCATTTCCAGGGAGCAAGGGAGGGAGCTGCTGGCAGACATACACGGTGGAGACTGTGGGCACCATTCGTCATCACGGACCCTCGTTGGCAAGGCGTTCCGCAGCGAGTTCTATTGGCCCATGGCCCTCAATGATGCCGTGGAACTGGTGAAAGCTTGCGAGGCCTGCCAATTCCATGCCAAACAGATCCATCAGCCGGCGGGAGGTCTGCAAACTATACCCTCTCATGGTCGTTTGCGGTCTGGGGGCTGGATATCCTCGGCCCGTTCGGGCGCAGGGAGGCTATCGCTAACTCTACGTTGCCGTGGACAAATTCACCAAGTGGGCTGAAGTGGAAGCTATCCGCACCATTCCCGCAGGTTCCGCGGTCAAGTTCATCAAGGGCATCGTGAGCCGATTCGGGGTGCCGAACCGCATCATCACCGGCAACGGTTTGCAGTTCACCAGTAACCTCTTCAAAACATACTGTGCTAACCTTGGAACGCAGATATGCTACGCTTCGGTAGCACACCCGCGGAGCAACGGTCAGGCCGAGCGAGCCAGCGCAGAGGTCCTAAGGGGCCTCAAAACCAGGACCATCAAGAAGAAGCTGGAAGCCTGCGGCAGGGGCTGGTGCAATGAGCTTCAGTCTATGTTGTGGTCCATCCGCACGACCGCGACCAAGAAGACTGGCAAGACCCCGTTCTTCCTGGTTTATGGAGCTGAAGCAGTTCTCCCTCACGAGGTCGGGGCGTCGTTCGCGACGGGTCTGGCGTTCGACGAAGCGCATCAGGACGCCATGCGGGGGACGGACCTCGTGCTGGGGGAGCAGCATCGACGAGAAGCCGCGCTACGAGCAGCAAGGTACCAACAAGCATTGCGGCGATACCACGGCCGCAACATTCTCCCCAGGACTCTTGAGGTAGGGGACCTCGTGCTCAGACGTGTTCTCTCCAGGGAGGGACTGCGTAAGCTCTCTCCCATGTGCGAGGGCCCGTTCAAGGTTGTTTATGTTTCCAGGCCCGGCTCCGCGCGCTTGGAGACCTAGGAGGGGGTGCCCCGTCCAGAACTCGTGGAACATCCAGCATCTCCGAAGGTTTTACCCCTAAAAAGGCCCGGTGCCTGTGAAGAAGGCGAATGCCTGTGAAGTTGTCGCATTTTGGAAAAGGCCCGGTGCCTATGAAGAAGGCAAATGCCTATGAAGTTGTCGAGTTTTGGAAAAGGGCCGGTGCCTGTGAAGAAGGCGAATGCATGTGAAGTTGTCGCGTTTTGGAAAAGGCCCGGTGCGTGTGAAGAAGGCGAATGCCTGTGAAGTTGTCGCGTTTTGGAAAAGGCCCGGTGCCTGTGAAGAAGGCGAATGCCTGTGAAGTTGTCGCGTTTTGGAAAAGGCCCGGTGCCTGTGAAGAAGGCGAATGCCTGTGAAGTTGTCGCGTTTTGGAAAAGGCCCGGTGCCTGTGAAGAAGGCGAATGGCTGTGAAGTTGTCGCGTTTTGGAAAAGGCCTGGTGCCTATGAAGAAGGTGAATGCCTATGAAGTTGTCGCATTTTGGAAAAGGCCTGGTGCCTGTGAAGAAGGCGAATGCCTGTGAAGCTACTGCGATTAGGAAAAGTCCCGGTGCCTGTGAAGAAGGCAAATGCCTGTGAATCTCGCCGCCCATGACACTCTCACGTAATAATGAGTGGGGCTGTACACACCCCGGAGTCTCCGGAGTGCCGCCCTCGGGCCTCGGGGGCTCCCGCCCACGCCCAGTGGCAGCACTTAGCTCCGCGCTGGTGAGAAGACGTCGCAGACTAGATTAGCTGCCGGACGGGGCTTCTTTCATTTGCTTTCTGCAGTTGGCTTGTCCGTTTCTATTTCAAGTTTTACTGAAGTTGTTACCATTTCGAGCTCGCGGCCTTTCGTCTGTTTCACTTATTCGATTCGTTTTTCTTTCGCAAAAATTCTCACGAGGGAGGAACGTGGGCACCCTCGTGAGTGTTTTGTGCCCCGGTGATTTGGAACTCCCTTATTCGAGCCTGCTGCGGGAGCACCCCACCCAGTCCTAGCCCCACGGGCATCGCAACACGATCGTGCCCATTAGGTTGGTTGCCCCCGCTACCAGGGCCGGAGGCTACCGCAACTGACTAACCCCTACAGGACACATGGCGCACGACGAGGCCCTTGCCTCAGGAGGCGAGGACCACGGCGAGCTTCCCCCCAAGTTAAGTGATTTCCACGCATAAACACGAGGACGAAAACAGAGTGCAGAAACAGTAGAAACAGCGCGCCAATTAAACAGCAACAGTTCAATACGCCCCCCTTGGGGCACCAGACTACATCCCTTTTTGCGCAGGAAAGAAGGAAAGGCAAAATGGGCGCGACTTGCCCGACATCGACTCTCGGCAGGGGCTCGTGCTGCCTCCGGAGCTCAGCTGGATTCCGCCTCCCGCTTCACCGAGGCATGGTGCCTGGCCGACCCGACGCCCTCTCCCAGGCGAGCGCGACGACGAGGGGGCTGGCCGCAACCACCGCTGGAGGAGCTGCTGTCCGATGGGGAGTCACCGAAGCTTGGCGGGCCTCGGGCGCCGCTGCCCGCGCGCCTCATACCACCTTCATCCCGAACGACGTCGGGGATGGGCGCACGGCCGCGTTCATCGCCTTCGGGGCAACATCCGGCGCGGCGACCATCTTGCCCGAACACCCTCACGTAGAGGGTGGCATCACCGTCGAACTTGAAGTGCAGAGTGCACCGTCGGCTCAGGCCGCGCATGCGGGCGACCGTTTGCCAGCCGCGGGTCAGAGCCGCCTCCCCGGCGGTGGAGACCTCTAGAGCAGCCCAGGAGGCCCTGCTGCAGCAACCATCAGCCTGAAGCCAAAGGCCGCCCGGGGCGCCAGCCGGAAGCTCTCCAACGAAGAAGTGGGGAAGCGTAAGCCAGGTGCCAGATGGGTCCGCCGACCACACGACGAACTCCGGCAGCGCCTCCGCCGAGCGAGAACGTGGCCTTGGGGGTCGCGCAACCCCGGCGTACCTCTCACTGGCAGCCGAGCGCTCACCGCCGCGCAGAGGGGGGCTTCCACGGTCACGAGAAGTCGCAGCAGGGGCCGCAGGATGCTTGCGAGGGCGGCCCCGTCCACGCTTGGCGGGCGGAGAACTGGGTCCTTTCCTGTGAGCCTTTCCTTTCTCCGCGGTCGAAAACCTCTTCGGCGGGGCCATGGGACGGCGAGAAGCCAAGAAGATGGAAAGGAGCAAGAAAGGATGGACCGGAAGGGCTCTCGCCGTTCTGTACATATAGCCGAAGGAGGCCAACCGTCGGCCTCCACGATCTTAGGTAATCATGACCCGTTTTGCATGCAGGGACTTGTCAATTCGTGCAGTTTCCGAGGCGTCGTGGGGAAGCAGGGACGCCCACGTCCAATCAACCGCCACACGGCGCCCAAGGCCGCAGGCTGTTGGGGCCCGTGGCGCCGTGACTTGCCCCTTCGCTTCTCTGCTAAGCCAAGTCCGGGCGCGCCTTGGGCCCGGGGGCTACTGTCGGCATTCTGGGAACGGGGGTACCCAGACTTGCCTGCCTGCGGCCTGCGGCGTTGCTCGAGGAGTGGCCCAGTGCGGCCCATTTTCGTCAACACAAGCTCAAGACTCTCGCGAGGTGCCAAGCCTCGCGGGGCGGATGACAGAAAGCTTCCTCAGGCACGACCTCATCAGGCTGGCTCGTGAGGAGGCGGAGAGATCAAGGCGGGGTACCTCACGAGGTGTCCATGACGCAAGCCATGACGACCGAGGCCGGGCGAGCGCCAGGCGGGCGCCGGCCTGCGCAGAGTCCTTGTTTCCTCTTTGGTGCAAAGGGAGCAAGCTCAGGCAAGACTATCAAGCAAAGGCAGCCATTTTGGTGCAACAAGACCAAGACCAGCAGAACGGCAGGAAGGAGTTCATCGTGGAGCCCAAGCCAGCGTCACCGTCAGAGTCTTTGGCAGGCGAGGACCGACTTTAGTCAGGATAAGTGTACTGGATGTTCCTCTTCAAAATGGCCAATTGTTGGCGCCCTTCCCGCTCAATATTTGGGAAGAGGACCAGGGCCTTGCTCCATAAATAGGACTAGCAACCACAGAGTAGAGGCAGCTGAGAGAACCCTAGGAGGCGAGAAGCGAGAGAAGAGAGAAGAGGAAGAACCTTAGCCAGATCCACCACCACAAGAACTCCTCACCTCGCGAGGCAGTTCTTCCGTGTATTGTTCATCATCAGCCCCTGAGGCAATCCACCACACCACAAACTAGAGTAGGGTTTTACACCACAACGGTGGCCTGAACTAGTATAAACCCTCGTGTCCCTTGCATTGTTCTTTGTGTAGTTTAGATCCTTGCGAGGCGACGAGACGTAGGTAGGTTGGAGGCGTGATCTTCGCGTGCACCCCAGAGTTCGAACCTAGAGGGTCTGCCGGAACCAGAAATCCGACATATATCATGTAATGACGAAGTCTAACTCTCTTCCTATGCATCGGCATCTCATAAAAGAACAATTCATGCACACATAGTAAAGGCCAATGCATAGTATAAACAGTTTCTTGCAATTTTATCATATTGGAAACATTGAGAGGTGGAGATATAGTTCCTCTCTCATAATAATTGCAAGTAGGAGCAGCAAGCACATGCATATTATATCTATCAAAATCATCATTTGCAATGGTATAAGGCAACCCATCAATATAATCCTTAATAAAAGCAAACTTCTCCGATATAGTGTAGTCGGGAGAATTCAAAAAGATAATAGGACTATCATGCGTGGGTGCAATAGCAACAATTTCATTCATAACATAAGGAACTATAGCAAGTTCATCTCCATAAGCATAATTCGTATTGGCATCTTGGCCACAGTCATAGCAAGCATCATAAAAAAGGCATATTTCAAAAGAATCAACGGGATCATAATAATGATCCTTCGGTAAGCACGAAGGGAAATTAAACAAGATATGATTTGGAGGGTTACTCTCATTAGAAGGTGGGCACGGGTAGCTAATCCGTTCTTCCTCCTTTTGTTCTTCGCTCTCCTCATCATCTTTTTCATCCAATGAGCTCACAGTTTCATCAATTTCTTCTTCCATAGATTCCTGCAAAATATTAGTCTCTTCTTGGACAGCGGAGAATTTCTTAATAAGTGCATTAATATAGGAATTATATTCATAATTATGATAGCAATATCTTAGGATAGCTAAATTTTCAGGCCTATAAACATCATCATCAAAAGCTTCATACTTTTCAAACAAAGATTCAATTTCATAAGCACCCTTAAAAGCAACAAATTCTTCTATTTGTTCCACATCATAGAAATCATATATACCTCTAGCATAAGAAGCCAAGGATTCATTATCATTAAATTTGCATGAAACGGGAAGGTGTGGAGCATTCATTCTAAAGCAACAATTATAATTGTAATTCAAGCATACTTGCCGAGCATACCACTTCAATATATAAATTTGATCCCATAATAGTTTCCCTTTTTGTGTCAAGCGATAATCCCTAAAGTATTCACGTTGATCCAGCGTTACTCCCATTACCAAATTGAATGAGGTTTTCTCAGGATTATCAAAGTGGTACATAATATTTTGCACATATTGAGCATCGAGGGTTTTAGGAGGTTCCCCATCTCCATGAGCAGAAAGTACACCTAATTCTTTTGGTATTCCGTGTTCCATATCCATAACTAAAGATAAAGAACAACTAAGAACAGCAAATAAAAATTACTTAGTGATAAAGCAAACAAGCACACACGAGAATATTCACCCCACGCTATGACTCCCGACAGCGGCGCGGAAAAAGGTCTTGATAACCCACAAGTATAGGGGATCGCAATAGTTTGCGATAAGTAAGAGTGTCGAACCCAACGAGGAGCTAAAGGTAGAACAAATATTCCCTCAAGTTCTATCGACCACCGATACAACTCTACGCACGCTTAACGTTTACTTTACCTAGAGCAAGTATGAAACTAGAAGTACTTTGTAGGTGTTTTCGGATAGGCTTGCAAGAAAATAAAGAGCACAAGAATAAAAACTAGGGGCTGTTGAAATAAAGACACAATAAAGTAAATATAGCGAGTGTGGAAAAGTGGTGGTAGGAGTTGCGAAATTGTCCCTAAGCAATTGACTACTTTACTAGACCGATAGCAAGTTTCATGTGGGAGAGGCCACTGCTAGCATGTCATCCCTTACTTGGAAATCTATGCACTTATGATTGGAACTATTAGCAAGCATCCGCAAATACTAATGTTCATTAAGGTAAAACCCAACCATAGCATTAAGACATATTGGTCCCCCTTCAATCCCGTATGCATCAATTTCTATGCTAGGCTGAAGCTTCTGTCCCTTGCCCTCCAATACATAGTCCTATCAACATACAACTAACCCTATAGTGTGATCCACGCACGCGCTCATATGATGGGCACCAAAGGACAACAACATAACCACAAGCAAATTAAATCAATCATAGCAATTCATCAACCACCGATAGGACAAAGAAAATCTACTCAGACTTCATAAGATGGCAACACATCATTGGATAATAATATGAAGCATAAAGCACCATGTTAAAGTAGAGGGTACAGCGGATTGCGGGAGAGTGGACCGCTGTAGATAGAGGGGGGAAGTTGATGGAGATGTTGGTGAAGATGGCAGAGGTGTTGGTGAAGATCGCGGTGATGATGATGATGGCCACGGTGGCGTTCCGGCGCCACCGGAGGAGAGGGGGAGAGGGGGCCCCTTCTTCCTCTTCTTCCTTGACCTCCTCCCTAGATGGGAGAAGGGTTTCCCCTCTAGTCCTTGGCCCCCATGGCATGGGAGGGGCGTGAGCCCCTCCGAGATTGGATCTGTCTCTCTGTTTTTCTCTGTTTCTGCGTTCTTTTCTGCTGCCCTTTCACCGTTTCTTTTATATCCGGAGATCTGTAACTCCGATTGGACTGAAACTGTAACACCCCGGATGTAACTTTCCATATTTGTAACTCCAACTCTTGCCATTTTCGGCATTGTGATATGATATTCCCTCCGTGGTTGGGTTTTTCTTCATTTTTGCTTTTTGTCCTTGTCATGCATTTCATATCATGTCATCATGTGCATCTCATTTGCATACGTGTTCGTCTCATGATTCCGAGTTTTTTCCCCGTTGCCCGTTTTGCAATCCGGCACTCCTATGTTTCCCGGCGTCCCCTTTTACGTTTTTCGGTGAGCGGGTACTAAACTTTCTCGGAATGGACCGAGATTTGTCAAGTGGCCTTGGTATACCACCAGTAGACCACCTGTCAAGTTTTGGGTCATTTGGAGCTCGTTTGGTACTCCAACGGTTAACCGCACTCTCACAAAAGCCTCTTTTAAGTTGAAGCCCGACACCCTTTCAAAACAGCCCAATAACCCATCTAAGTCACTTCCATGCTCTCCGTCGTTCGATCACGATCGTGTGGGCGAAAACTACACTCCTTTTGGAGTCTCCTAGCTCCCTCTACCTATAAATATGCATCTCCCCCTCCAAATCCCGGATCAATTCCCCCGAAACCCTAGACGAAATCCCCTTCGCGCTGCCGGACACGTCCGGATCGGACCGGACGCGTCCGCGCCGCGCCGCAACCAACGAGGGGCTGCCACGTAGCCCGGTCCCCGGCTTCGCCGCCGTCGCGCCCGAGCGCGGGGCCAGCGCCAGCCCTCCGGCCGCGCCCGCCGCCCGTAGCTGCCCGCGCGCCGCGCCGCCCTCGAACCTCCGCCGCCTCGGCCGCCGCCCGCCGCCCGAAACGCGCCTCCCGCCCGCCCGCCCGCGCCGACCTCCGCCGCCTCCGCATGATCGCCGGCGCCCGCCGTCGCCGCCCGGCGCCTACCGGTCGGCCCCGGCCTCTCCTCCTCCGGCCCGAGCCCCCACGCCGCCGGACGCCTCGATCCCGCCTCGGATCCGATCGGATCTAGATCGGGGTTGACTTTCTCCTTCCCCCCGAATTCATCCAAGTCTTTAATTCTGTGATAATTTGTTGCATTTTCTTCATGCCATAACTCTGCACCTGTGGCTCCGTTTGGGGCGTATAGCATACCGAAATGTTCGACCCAAAGAGTAGATCATTTAATCTCATTGCATCATTTTCATGTGATCTAATCTTCATGCCCAAAATGCTGTTGGAAGAGGGCAATGTGATGTTAGTTTCTGTTTTTTAACAGAACATGCACTTTTGTCATTTTTGTCATGATTGATGTGTGCAACCTATGAACTTGAGTCCTACACGTGTTTTGTAATATGTCACTCCATGTTTCCAGGGGTCTATGCCATGTATTTTTGTGATCTCTGTGGTGACTAGCACAAGCATGAAAACTAGGCTTCATGATGTTGCTGTTCTCAGCCCCTGTTTTGCTGATATTTTTATGCCATTTTCACTTGATGCTACCGAGAGTTCCATGCATATTTTGAGATACTTCACTAAGGATGTTTTGAACATATGGTTATGCTATATCCACCCATGCCCTTGTTTGCAATTATGGAGTGCCATAGCTTGAGTCAATCGAGCTCTACTTTTGCTATAAAATGTTTCCTGGCAGATTGTTTACATGTTATTCAATTTTGCCAAGGTTGTTGTAGTTGATCCGTGTAGGCTATGATGTTGTTATTGCCATGTATGTCTTCTATGCCATGTCTTCTTGATGTATGTATTCTTACTTTATCATGAGATGCTCTGTAGTGAGTGAATCGAGCTCTTAAACATGCCTACTTGTTATCTGTTTTTGTTATGCCCTGTTGCTGAATCTGTTAACGAAACTTGCTATGTTTACATGGGTGCTATTATATTTTCTGTTCCTTTTTCGCTTATTGTCAGTAAGGGACTTTTGTTCTATGCTTTGCGTAGATTCATTCCATGCCTTGTTCTGCTATTATAAGTTCCTGTAGCGTGCTATTTGCTTGCTCTAAACATTGCTACCTGATGCTGTTTTTGCCATGTTCAGTAATTTCACCAAGTCTGTGAAGCTGATATATTTTGCACTTTTTCCATGCTTGTTTGGACCTATTATGTTGTGATTTAGCCGTAGCTCAGTGTTCATCTTTTGTCAAGCATCTTGAGTAGATCACTGCCATATGCTTTTCTGGTACGTTCGGGTGCAGTAGATTAATTTCTTGTTGCTTGCTATGTGGTATCATGCTGTTAATGGCAGATTTGTGCCATTCTTGTTTTGCTTGTCATTTGCAAACCGTGCATCCGATTCCGGTGATCTTTATATCGATTTCAACCGAAATCATCTCATCTTTCCAGCGGCATACTTGGTTTGCCAAGTTGATGCCTGGTTCATCATTTTTCTTCCGTGATGCCTTCTCTCGCATATCACATCTCGCATATCATGCCATGTATTGCATCATGTTGCTTGTGCATTGCACCGTGATTTATTGTGGTTCCTTTGTTTGTGTTCTTGCTTTGGGTAGAGCCGGGAGACGAGTACATGAACGAGGAACCTGTTGAGAACGCTTACGAGGATCAAGCTTTCGACAACTCTGAGAACTTTGCAGGCAAGATGACCGTACCCTCGAAATCACTTCTATCTTTGCAATGTAGTTGCTCGCTCTTTTGCTATGCCTATGCTACGATGCCTATCACTTGCTTATCATGCCTCCCATATTGCCATGTCAAACCTCTAACCATCCTTTCCTAGCAAACCGTTGTTTGGCTATGTTACCGCTTTGCTCAGCCCCTCTTATAGCATTGCTAGTTGCAGGTGAAGATGAAGTTTGTTCCTTGTTGGAACATGGAGATGTTGTTCCTTTTTGGAACATGTTTACTGGTTGGGGATATCACAATATATCTGCTATAATTAATGCATCTATATATTTGGTAAAGGGTGGAAGGCTCGGCCTTATGCACAGTGTTTTGTTCCACTCTTGCCACCCTAGTTTCCGTCATACCGTGTTATGTTCCTTGATTTTGCGTTCCTTACGGTTGGGTGATTTATGGGACCCCTTGACAGTTCGCTTTGAATAAGACTCCTCCAAAGAAGGCCCAACATTGGTTTAACCATTTGCCACCTAAGCCTTTTCCCCGGGTTTCGCGAGCCCGAGGGTCATCTTTATTACCCCGGGCGGTGCTCCTTCGAGTGTTGGTCCAAACTAGAGCACCGTCTTGGGACCATTCCTTGGCAACCTTTCGGACTACGTCGGTTCCTGTGACGCTTAGCTTATCCGGTGTGCCACGAGAACGAGATATGTGCAGCTCCTATCGGGATTTGTCGGCTGTCGGGCGGCTTTGCTAGTCTTGTTTTATTGCTTTGTCGAAATGTCTTGTAGTCCGGGATTCCGAGACTGATCGGGTCTTCGGTAGAAGGAATATCCTTCGTTGACCATGAGAGCTTATTATGGGCTAAGTTGGGACACCCCTGCAGGTATTATCTTTCAAAGCCGTGCCCGTGGTTATGAGGCGGATGGGAATTTGTTAATGTCGGTTGTAGAAAACCCGAAGTTGACCTTAATTAAAATACACATCAACCGCGTGTGTAACCGTGATGGTCTCTTCTCGGCGGAGTCCAGGAAGTGAACACGGTGTTGGAGTTATGTTTGACGTAAGTAGTTCAGGATCACTTCTTGATCGCTACTAGCTTCACGACCGTGCCTTGCTTCTCTTCTCGCTCTCTTTGCGAATGTAGCCACCATATATGCTAGTCGCTTGCTGCAGCTCCACCTCACAACTCTGTCCTTCCTATAAGCTTAAATAGTCTTGATCTCGCGGGTGTGAGATTCTGAGTCCCGTGACTCACATATTCTACCAAAACAGTTGCAGTGCCGACGATGCCGGTGCAGGTGGCGAACCGAGCTCAAGTGGGAGTTCGATGAGAGGAACGTGGTTACTATGTGTCTTTTCACGATGATCAGTAGAGGAGCCCAGTTGGGACGATCGGGGATCTGTGTAGCATTTGGGGTATCTTCTTTTATTTTGGTTCCGTAGTCGGACCTTGAGTGTAATCTGAATGATGGATGTTTATTTATGTATTGTGTGAAGTGGCATTTGTAAGCCAACTATGTATCTCTTTCCCTTATGTATTACATGGGTTGCGTGAAGATTACCTCACTTGCAACATTGCTTTCAATGCGGTTATGCCTCTAAGTCGTGGCGACACGTGGGAGATATAGCCGCATCGAGGGCGTTACAAGTTGGTATCGAGCCATCCCGACTTAGGAGCCCCTCGCTTGATTGTTTCTTTGGCGTTGTTGAGTCTAGAACGGAAAAATGTTTTGAGTCTTAGGATTATATATATCGGAGTAGGATTCTTTTACTCCCAGTCCCTTCGTCGCTCTGGTGAGGTCTCTGACGAGAAGTTTTGACTCTCCTCTCCTCAAATTTCACTAAAAAAAATTAGGATCACTAGAGTATCTTGGGATCGTTCCGATGGTTTTTGACGAGAACATTGTTCTTGGTGCCTCGACATTTAGGGGTTGTGGCAGTGTCCCGGGGAGTTGAGCTCCGAGGTGTTGTCGTCACAATTTTATCGTTGCAGTTCTGGAATACCTGAGATTTGCCGACATCGAAATCTCTTTTGTACAGTTGTTGGTGAGATAACCCCGATAACCCAGTACTGGGGCGAGCTCGGGATTATTGCCATGACTCGTATAACGGATGCTTTTCAAAGGTCGAGGTACACGATTTCCGAAGGTTTCTTGGTTATGTGTTGACGGATGGATACAGCTGGATCTAGGTATTGTTAGTTTGGGTGATATATTTTGTGTCCCTGTATCCCCAACACCAGATTGCATAACCAGAAAGTTTCGGGAGTTTATAGGTGGGAATTCTAGTAGCTTATAGGATATCTTTCCGACAGATCTATGATTTGAGATTGGGGTCCAACGTCTAGTGGTCCGCCCATCCACAGTCGATTCTGATGGTCGCGAGGCGTCTTAAAGAATCCTTGGCTATGCTGATTCGGGGCGTCTTGTTTGTCATTCGTGGCGTCCGGCATGCGTCGTGCCCGTGTGGGCCCCACCACGAACACTTTGGGCGAAATCTCTATCATGTGTTTGTTCCGGCTTATTCTAGAAGCCAATCTTTTGTTTTGTTTTTCAGTTGTGTTATTCGAGTTGTTTCAAAGGCAGATGATGATTCCATACCTTTATCTAAGTGGCTTCTCACCTTTATGGACGTCTGATGTTAGCTTTTAGAATTCATTCGTTCATCCTTGTTCGAATGTTTATTGTGAAGACTACATGTTGCAATTTCTATCCATTGATTCAACTTGTCTATCTGTCTATCAAAGTGCTAACGGATGTCACCCTCTTCAGGATGGCTCCGCCAACGCGTCTGAATCCGGATCGCAATGATGAGAGTCAGTCGAACCCTCCACCTCCACCTCCGCCTTCGGAGGCATGGCAAGCTATCATGGCAGCCACCAATGCCAATGCTCAGATGATTTTGCAACTCTTGCAAGAGCGTACTCAAGGGCAAGGCAATCAAGGCAATCAAGGTCAAGGCAACAACCAGCCGCACTTTGCTACCCTCAATCAGTTCCTCGCTAATCAGTCGAAGTCCTTGATTTTACGTAGCCGAGGCCACAGACGCCGACGATTGGCTTGTGGACATCTGCAAACATTTTGAATGTAGCAATGTCGGACACTGAGGACTTTGTCAAGTTTGCTTCGTTTCAACTCAAGGACCAAGCTGCTTTGAGTGGTTCCTGCAATACAAAGATTCTAGAGGAGGTCGTGTCATTACAGGATGAGTTCCGCCGAGACTTCAGAGCTCACCACATTAGAAAAGTGTTGTTGAGAGCAAGCGTGAGGAGTTCCGCAATCTCAAGCAAGGCAACATGTCTACGTATCAATACAATATCCAGTTCGAGAAACTTCGCTCGCTTTGCTAAGCAAGGCGTCCACGATGAAAAGAGTATGATCTATCAATTCAGAGGTGGTCTCG
Source organism: Aegilops bicornis (assembly GCA_021605145.1). Taxonomy (NCBI): domain Eukaryota; kingdom Viridiplantae; phylum Streptophyta; class Magnoliopsida; order Poales; family Poaceae; genus Aegilops; species Aegilops bicornis. The sequence goes on from CM038671.1 coordinate 609,881,314, forward strand.
GAGAAGATCTGCAATTAGCTCTCGTGCTTTTGAGCCAGATAAGTATGATGAATTCTACAACATGGCCTTTGAAGCAAGAAGCTGCCAAGCTCAATTGTGAGGCTTCTAAGAAGAGACTCTGGGATGCAGTTCAGTCTTCTTCTTCCTCTCAAGTGGCAGCTAAGCGGCAGAAGTGCTCCCTTCCTCCTCCTCCGTTCCGTCAGCCTTATCAGCAGAAGAACTCAGGTGGCCGTGGATCTTCCCACCCACCCAACCTAGGCTATCAGAACAAGTCTAATTCTCAAGCTCCAAGGTCAAATGCTCCTTATCACCGTCCGCTCTCAGAGGTGACTTGCAACAAATGTCAGCAGAAAGGTCACTATGCGAACAAGTGCTTCAACCAGAGGCGCCTTCCGCCTCCTCCTCCTGTGAAATCTTCCAGCAATGCAGTGGTCAAGCATAATCCAAAGCATGCCAAGGTGAATATGATGAATGCAGCTCAAGCGGAGGAATCTACTGATGTGATAATGGGTAATCTCTCAGTTAATGATATTCCTGCAAAATTCTTATTTGATACTGGTGCATCGCTTTCGTTCATTTCGAGACCTTTTGTTGCCAAGCATGAGTTTGTGACGGAAAAGATTCCTATTCCGTTGAAGATTGTGTCCCCGGGTAAGCAAATGACATCTAATATTTGCATCCCGGATGTTTCTATCAAGATGGGCGACTATAGATTTCTAGCTAAACCAATTGTTCTTGGTGACTCGGATATTGATCTTCTTCTTGGGATGGACTGGCTTTCTCAGCACAAAGCTCTACTTGATTGTGCTGCCAGGGAAATTCAATTGACTCACTCTTCTAATGATGTGATCATCTATGCCGCTCGTGATGAAACCATTCAGTTGTTTTCTCTCAATGATAAGGGCGAATTGGATGCTATCTCTCAAATTCCAATCGTTTGCGAGTACCAAGATGTCTTTCCAGAAGAGCTTCCGGGTATGCCTCCTCATCGGCCAGTTGAGTTCGTTATCGATCTTGAGCCGGGCACTAAACCCGTTTGCTAGCGTCCATAAAAGCTTGGACCTAATGAGCTGAAGGAATTGAAGAAGCAGCTCGATGAACAAGAGCGTCTGGGTTTGATCAGACCGAGTTCATCTCCTTGGGGTTGTGGTGTTCTTTTTGTCCAGAAGAAGGATGGCGCGGACCGACTTTGCGTCGATTACCGTCCATTGAATAAGAAGACTATCAAGAACAAGTATCCACTTCCCAACATCAATGAGCTTTTCGAGCAACTCAAAGGTGCTAAAGTGTTCTCCAAGCTTGACCTTCGTATGGGTTATCATCAGATTCGCATTACGTGAACAAGATATTCCCAAGACAGCATTCGAGAACAAGCTTTGGTTCTTATGAATATCTTGTCATGTCTTTCGGCCTTGTCAATGCTCCTCCAACTTTACGTCGAATGATGAACTTCATTTTCAACCCCTACACCAATGAATTCGTCTTGGTCTATCTTGATGATATTTTGGTCTTCTCCAAGAATAAGAAGGATCATGCCAAACATTTGCAATTGGTGCTCGACAAGCTCGAGAGAGCATCAATTCTATCTGAAGTTTTCCAAATGTGAATTTTGGCTTGATGAAGTGCTTTATCTTGGTCACATCATCTCCATAAAGGGCATCGCTGTTAACCCCGAGAAGGTGTCTGCGGTTGTGAATTGGGAACCTCCTCGAGAATGTCAAGCGGCTTAGCGATTTTCTTGGACTTGCAAGCTATAGCCGAAGATTCGTTGAGAACTTCTCTAAGATTGCGAGCCTCTTTCCAACCTCCTCCGAAGCATGTGAAGTATGTATGGTCTCCACGAGTGTGACGTTACTTTCAATACTCTCAAAGAGAAACTCGTCACAGCTCCTGTCTTGACTTCTCCTGATGAATCCAAGCCATTCGAAGTTTTCTGTGATGCTTCTCTTCAAGGCCTCGGTGCTGTGTTAATGCAAGAGAAGAGAGTTGTGGCCTATACCTCTCGTCAATTTGAAGCCCAACGAAAAGAACTACCCCACTCACGATCTTGAGTTGGCGGCAGTTGTCCATGCATTGATAACATGGAGACATCTCTTGTTGGGAAGGAAAGTGGACATTTTCACCGATCACAAGAGCCTCAAGTATATCTTCACTCAACCCAACCTCAACCTTAGGCAGACTCGATGGGTCGAAATGATTCAAGAGTACAACCCAAGTATTGAATATACTCCAGGCAAGGCCAATGTCATTGCAGATGCTTTGAGCGAGAAGGCTTATCGCAGCCTTAATTCTCAAGCCCTTCCAACCGGATCTCTGTGAAGCTTTCCAAGCTGAATCTTCAAGTTGTTCCTCAAGGCTTTCTTGCCAACCTCATAGTCTCTCCTACTTTGGAAGATCAGATTCGTGAGGCTCAACTCCACGGATACCATGGTGAAAAAGGTGAAGCGTGGTATCGACAAGGGCATTTCCAAGTACAAGTGCTTCCACATTGATGACAAAGATACTCTTTTCTTCGAGGACCGGATTGTGGTTCCTAAGGGTGATCTATGTAAAGTCATTATGAACGAGGCACACAATTCCCTTCTATCCATTCATCCTGGAAGTACGAAGATGTACCATGACCTCAAGCAGTCATATTGGTAGACTCGAATGAAGCGAGAAATTGCTTAATTCGTGAATGAGTGTGATGTCTGCAGAAGAGTGAAAGCAGAACACCAACGACCAGCTGGTCTCCTTCAACCTCTTGCTATTCCAGAATGGAAGTTTGATCATATTGAAATGGACTTCGTGACTGGTTTTCCTAAGTCCAAGCATGGAAATGATGCTATCTTCGTTGTCATTGACATGCTTACTAAAGTGGTTCATTTTCTTCCTATCAAAGAATCCATCACAGCAGCTCAGTTGGCAGAGCTTTACACCACCAGGATAGTCTCCTTGCACGACATTCCACAATTGATATCTTCATACCGTGGTAGCATCTTTACCTCCAAGTTTTGGGATTCTTTTCAGAAGGCCATGGGCACCAACATTCATTTTAGCACAACTTTCCATCCTCAAACAAGTGGCCAAGTCGAGCGAGTCAATCAAATCCTCGAAGATATGCTCAGGGCTTGTGTCATTTCCTTCGGTATGAAGTGGGAAGATTGTCTTCCATATGCCGAGTTCTCCTACAACAACAGCTTCCAAGCGAGTTCGGGCAAGGCCCCATTCGAAATTCTCTATGGCAGAAAGTGCCGTACTCCTCTCAATTGGTCCGAGACAGGTGAACGCCAACTTCTTGGCAACGACTTGATCACAGAAGCCGAAGAAATGTGCAAAGTCATTCGTGAGAATCTCAAAGCCGCACAATCGCGCCAGAAGAGCTATTATGATGACAAGCACCGTGATGTGGCTTTTGAAATCGGAGACCATGTCTACCTCCGCGTCTCTCCAATGAAAGGCACTCGTCGTTTCGGTATCAAAGGGAAGCTTGCCCCTAGATACGTGGGTCCTTTCAAGATCATTGGCAAAGAGGCGATCTCGCCTATCAACTTGAGCTTCCATCCAACTTTGCAAGCGTGCACGATGTGTTTCACGTGTCACAGCTTCGCAAGTGCTTCAAGACTCTGAGCGCACTATCAACTTGAAGAAATTGACCTCCAAGAAGATCTCTCTTATCATGAGCACCCGTTGCTATTCTTGAAGAAACCAAGCGCAAGACTACGCAACAAGTCAATCAAATTCCTGAAAGTGAAGTGGTCACACCATTCCGACCGAGAAGCCACACAGGAGCGCGAGGATCACCTCCGTTCGAATATCCGGAGTTCTTTCGGTCCTAGATCTCGGGGCGAGATCCTCTTGTAGTGGTGGAGTGTTGTAACACCCGGATGTAACTTTCCATATTTGTAACTCCAACTCTTGCCATTTTCGGCATTGTGATATGATATTCCCTCCGTGGTTGGGTTTTTCTTCATTTTTGCTTTTTGTCCGTGTCATGCATTTCATATAATGTCATCATGTGCATCTCATTTGCATACGTGTTCGTCTCGTGATTCCGAGCTTTTTCCCCGTTGCCCGTTTTGCAATCCGGCACTCCTATGTTTCCCGGCGTCCCCTTTTACGTTTTTCCGTGAGCAGGTACTAAACTTTCTCGGAATGGACCGAGGTTTGTCAAGTGTCCTTGGTATACCACCGGTAGACCACCTGTCAAGTTTCGGGTCATTTGGAGCTCGTTTGGTACTCCAACGGTTAACCGCACTCTCGCAAAAGCCTCTTTTAAGTTGCAGCCCAACACCCTTTCAAAACAGCCCAAAAACCCATCTAAGTCACTTCCATGCTCTCCGTCGTTCGATCACGATCGTGTGGGCGAAAACTACACTCCATTTGGAGTCTCCTAGCTCCCTTTACCTGTAAATATGCATCTCCCCCTCCAAATCCCGGATCAATTCCCCTGAAACCCTAGACGAAATCCCCTCCGCGCCGCCGGACACGTCCGGACCGGACCGGACGCGTCCGCCGCCGCGCCCGCAGCTAACCAGGGGCTGCCACGTGGCCCCCGGTCCCCAGCTCGCCGCCGACCGCGCCCGAGCCCGGGGCCCAGCGCCAGCCCTCCGGCCGCGCCGCCGCCCGGTCGCTGCCCGCCCGCGCCGCGCCGCCTCGGGCCTCCGCCGCCTCGCCCGGCCGCCCGCGCCGCCTCGGCCTCCGCCGCCTCCGCCATGATCGCCCGGCGCCCGCCGCCTCCGCCCATGATCGCCCGGCGCCCGCCGTCGCCGGGCGCCGCCCGGCCCCGGCCTCTCCTCCTCCGGCCCGAGCCCCCACGCCGCCTGCCGCCTCGATCCCGCCTCGGATCCGATCGGATCTAGATCGGGGTTGACTTTCTCCTTCCCCCCGAATTTTGTGATAATTTGTTGCAATTTCTTCATGCCATAACTCTGCACCTGTGGCTCCGTTTGGGGCGTATAGCATAGCGGAATGTTTGCCTCGAAAAGTAGATCGCTTCATCTCATTGCATCATTTTTATTTGAGCTCATATTGATGCCCGAAATTCTGTTGGAAGAGGGCTATGTGATGTTAGTTTCTGTTTTTTAACAGAACATGCACTTTTGTCATTTTTGTCATGATTGATGTGTGCACCCTATGAACTTGATTCTTACATGTGTTTTGTAATATGCCATTCCATCTTTATAGGAGTCTATGCCATGTATTTTTGTAATCTCTGTGGTGGCTAGCACAAGCATGCAAACTAGGCTTCATGATGTTGCTGTTCTCAGCCCCTGTTTTGCTGATATTTTTATGCCATGTTAACTTGATGCTACCGAGAGATCCATGCATATTTTGAGATACTTCAGTAAGGATGTTTTGCACATATCGTTATTCTCTATCCATGCATACCCTTTTTTGCAATTATGGAGTTCCATAGCTTGAGTCAATCGAGCTCTACTTTTGCTATAAAATGTTTCCTGGCAGATTGTTTACATGTTATTCAAATTTGCCGAGGTTGTTGTAGTTGATCCGTGTAGGCTATGATGTTGTTCTTGCCATGTATGTCTTCTATGCCATGTCTTCTTGATGTATGTATGCTTAGTTTATCATGAGATGCTCTGTAGTGAGTGCATCGAGCTCTTAAACATGCCCACTTGTTATCTGTTTTTGTCATGCCCTGTTGCTGAATCTGTTAACGAAACTTGCTATGTTTACATGGGTGCTATTATATTTTGTGATCCTTTTTGGCTTATGGTCAGTAAGGGACTTTTGTTCTATGCTTTGAGCATACTCATTCCATGCCTTGCTCTGCTATTATAAGTTCCTGTAGCATGCTATTTGCTTGCTCTGAACATTGCTACCTGATGCTGTTTTTGCAATGTTCAGTAATTTCACTAAGTCTGTGAAGCTGATATATTTTGCACTTTTTCCATGCTTGTTTGGACCTATTATGTTGTGATTTAGCCGTAGCTCAGTGTTCATCTTTTGTCAAGCATCTTGAGTAGATCACTGCCATATGCTTTTCTGGTACGTTCGGATGCAGTAGATTAACTCCTTGTTGCTTGCTATGTGGTATCATGCTGTTAATGGCAGATTTGTGCCATTCTTGTTTTTCTTGTCATTTGCAAACCGTGCATCCGATTCTGGTGATCTTTATATCGATTTCAACCGAAATCATCTCATCTTTCCAGCGGCATACTTGTTTTGCCAAGTTGATGCCTGGTTCATCATTTTCCTTCCGGAGCACGCATACGCATTGCATATCACATCTCGCATATCATGCCATGTATTGCATCATGTTGCTTGTGCGTTGCACCGTGATCTATTGTGGTTCCTTTGTTTGTGTTCTTGCTTTGGGTAGAGCCGTGAGACGATTACGTGAACGAGGAACCTGTTGAGAACGCTTACGAGGATCAAGCTTTCGACAACTCTGAGAACTTTGCAGGCAAGATGACCGTACCCTCGAAATCACTTCTATCTTTGCTATGCTAGTTGCTCGCTTTTTTGCTATGCCTATGCTACGATGTCTATCACTTTCTTATCATGCCTCCCATATTTCCATGTCAAACCTCTAACCATCCTTTCCTAGCAAACCGTTGTTTGGCTATGTTACCGCTTTGCTCAGCCCCTCTTATAGCATTGCTAGTTGCAGGTGAAGATGAAGTTTGTTCCTTGTTGGAACATGGAGATGTTGTTCCTTTTGGAACATGTTTACTGGTTGGGGATATCACAATATATCTGCTATAATTAATGCATCTATATATTTGGTAAAGGGTGGAAGGCTCGGCCTTATGCCTGGTGTTTTGTTCCACTCTTGCCACCCTAGTTTCCGTCATGCCGGTCTTATGTTCCTTGATTTTGCGTTCCTTACACGGTTGGGTGATTTATGGGACCCCCTTGACAGTTCGCTTTGAATAAGACTCCTCCAGCAAGGCCCAACATTGGTTTTACCATTTTCCACCTAAGCCTTTTCCCCCGGGTTTTCGCGAGCCCGAGGGTCATCTTTATTTACCCCCCGGGCCAGTGCTCCTTCGAGTGTTGGTCCAAACTAGAGCACCGTGCGGGACCATTCCTTGGCAACTCGGATTACGTTGGTTCCTGTACGCTTAGCTTATCCGATGTGCCCTGAGAACGAGATATGTGCAGCTCCTATCGGGATTTGTTGGCACAATACGACGGCTTTGCTGGCTTGTTTTATTGCTGTCGAAATGTATTGTAGTCCGGGATTCCGAGACTGATCGGGTCTTCCCGGTAGAAGGAATATCCTTCGTTGACCGTGAGAGCTTATTATGGGCTAAGTTGGGACACCCCTGCAGGGTATTATCTTTCGAAAGCCATGCCCGCGGTTATGAGGCAGATAGGAATTTGTTAATGTCCGGTTGTAGAAAAACCCGAAGTTGACCTTAATTAAAATACACATCAACCGCGTGTGTAACTGTGATGGTCTCTTCTCGGCGGAGTCCGGGAATTGAACACGGTGTCGTGGAATTGTCACGGCAGATGTCCTCATGAAAGGACTTAGTCGTAGGGCCATCGTACGGGTTAACCTAGAGGGGTTAAAGCGGACACAAGACACGGGAATTATACTGGTTCGGCCCCTTTGATGAAGGTAAAAGCCTACGTCCGGTTGTGATGTGATTGATATGATTTCGGCGACTAGGAGCAATAGCTTTGCCTTAGCCTCGAATCCTCTCCCTAACTCGCCACGGGTTGTCCCCTTATATACGGGTTGACGCCTTGCGGCCGGTCTCTGAGTCCCGATCCGGCTCATACAAGCGTCCGGCTCGGTCTCTCCTTTCTTAACTTACAACACAAGTTACAATACTAAGGCGGTTTACATAAATGGACCTTAATTCACCTCTGGGCTCCGGGCCTCCTCCGTGGGCCTGAATCATGGGCGAGGTAAACCGGCCCCTTCGGGGCGGTTCACGCTCAGTAGTTGTATCCCCAACATTAGGCCCCATATTGACTTGAACCGGTTCATGTTAATCTTCAACACCTTCAGGAAACTCTTGATCTCTTTTCACATTTTGTAAACCGCCAACTGCTTGAACCGCCGTGATGTCATCTTCCGATCCGCGTGTCAGGGTGTCTTGACGTCATTTTTAATAAGGAAATCCAAACAGTAAGATTCCCTGCATTTAATGCCATCCCAGAAATCGAGGCGGCCGCTGCACTGTCCGCCGCTTTTGGCTCCTCAAATCTCGCGCCCGTTGATTGCTCCGGTTCCTTATAAATAGACCGGCCGGGCGTCCTGTCTCTTCTTCTTCTCCTTCCTCGCGCCACTCCAGTCTTGAAGCTCCGCCGTGGCCTCCGACCTTCGCACGACGCGTCAACGCCGGGCCGCCGCATCAACCTGACCGTATCAGAGGCTTCCGGCGCTCCTCCTCGGCTTCGCTCATCAGGTAAGGTCCTTTTTCCACCCCTAGATCGCATCTGTAGACCCTGTTCATCCCGCAGTTCATCTCGGTTTCTTCACACCTGCTCCGCCATGGCCATGCGATCCAGTCACATCGTATATCCTGTGCAGGGGACTGCCCTGCCGTCCATATATCCTTTCACGCATCGGCTTTTTTCCGTAGATCCTCGAGTTTAGAATACCCGAACCCTCCTGTTCTCTCTGAGGTTTGCATAGGTCGTGAAGGTTTTTTCTTACTGGAACTTCGGTAGATCTTGATTACTTCACTTCGCATGTGAAAACTGTTTCTGTCCATACTTAGCAGATTTTTCAATTCTGCCTTATTCGGCGGTTTAACTTTTGATAGCTAATCCGTCACTCCATTAGCCCTCAGTTAAACCGGAATGGGAGGCCGGCCGCTGAATCGCCGGTTTAACTTTTGATAATATGCCTGAACCGTTTAATGGTGAACCGTTTCTCCCTTTATTCCACAGCTTAGTCTTCCGGAATGGCTCCTCAATTCTCAGCTTGCAATTGGGTCCGGTCAAAAATCACTGAAACGCAACTCAACGGTTATGTCACCACTGGCGGTTTGGCTCCAAAAAATGCCCTCCACTCGCGTGTTCCGGATGGCGAGTTTCCTCCGGATCCACAAGAGGGAGAAGTAATTGTGTTTATGCAGCATTTAGACCGGGGTTACGCCGCCCGGTTCAAAAATTTCCGGGACGTCCTTGCAAGCTTGCAACTCCATCCGCAGGATATCGGCCCAAACTCTGTGTCAAACATATGCAACTTTCAAGTCTTCTGTGAAGTCTATCTTCAGGAAGAGCCCTCTGTGGAGCTATTCCGGGATTTCTTTCACTTGAACCGCCGTACGGAGTTTTCTGACGGTCCCAACACAGAACTAGGCGGCGTTTCAATCCAGAAAAGGAAGGAAGCGGACTTTCCTCACGCCAAACACCACAGCCATCCAAAGGATTGGAACCAAACCTGGTTCTATTGCCGGAACACCGCTCACGCCAATGAGAATCCCTTGCCGGGTTACCGTCCTCACCGCTCGGCAACAACCATCCGCTGCCTTCACGCTTAACCGCCATGAACGGAAGAACTTTGCACCTCAGATCATAAAACTCCGGGCTCTAATGGCCAATGGACTAGCGGTGTGGACCTTGTGCGATGCTGGGTTTCTTGGGGCATCTTGCCCTTAAGCCGCCGGCCCGGATTAATGCACGAGTATACTGGCAGCCTCGAAGACCCTCAGAGACGTCACGAATTACCAATAACTGAAATTGAGGTTACAGAGGCTGTAAAGAAGATGCTTGATGAACCAATCTCCATCTGCAGCCTAACCGGGTTGGCTCCGATTACGTGTTGCCAACCCGCCACCGCTGATAAGACTTTGCTCACCGCTCGGGCTTTTAACATTTTGTTGATATTTATTAATCCTTGCTACCTCGCAGTGACAGCTCATACGGAGACGGACCAAACCGGCCCGAGCTCGCGTATAAAGTCCAAGGCTACCAAAAAGGCTGGCAAGAAAACCGTCGGGTCTTCTGATCCGCCGGAAGAAGAAGAATCTGAAGCTGAGGTAAAACTTGATCTCCTTACGAGGGAGCCGCCGTAAACCGGCTCTCCTCCTTGTATTTCTTCTTATGATTTATCCCTCTTTATTCTTCCCTTCACTGACAAATTTAATTCCCAGGATGATGCCGAAGCCAGCCATGCCGACCATTTTGAGGTAATCCTTCTTTCTTCCGACCCCGACCTCGTGCCGGTTAAAAGAATTCGTCGCGCCGTTCGGAAAGTGAAAAATCTCATTCTTATGCTTATCACGAAGACACAAGAGGCTAAAGAGCGCCCGTACAACCCGCACGATGGTCAACAGATTCTCTCCTCCGGTTTACCAGATACACCAACCCTAAGCGTCGTCCCGAGGTGACTTGTTCTCCGAAAACGTTATCCCTTAAAAGGTTTCTTCCGATGTCCTCTCAATCCGTCTGACCCGAATTATCAGGCCTCTTCCAACTCCTCTGGCGGTTCATCAACCACGCAACTGCCGCCGCTTAAAGTTGCTGCAGGGTATGTAACTGCTGTCCATCGATTCGATTTACAACTGCCTTGGTTGATTTGCCTTAATCCAATTACGAACATTGCAGCACCAAGGCTCGCTTGAGTAAGAAAGCGAAAACCCTTGACCCCATCTGCGGATGCTGATCCGGAAAAGACCGGAACAAACCCACGAAAATCACGAAGTCGCCAAAGATAGCTCTGGCGAGTTGTACAAAGACGATCTGGCTGATCCGCGGAAAGCTGAACCGAGGTCCAAATGGAAACTTCACGACCGGCTCCACCAAACCCGCCGATAGAGCGAGTCGTAATAGTTGAACCGCCAAGCCGAGTAAGCAAACATCAAGCCCAAAGAAGACCGCCGAAAATAGCGATGTTATTGTGACAGTAATCGCTACGCTGCTCCTAGCCAACCGGTCGCTTTAACAAAACATAGTGCCAAGGGCGAGTCACCGCCGTGAGTAAAGATAAAGGCAAAACAGACACAGCCGACCACGACAACTTCTCCGCCCAAGAACTCCACTCCGGGTTTCTGAACCGGCTCTATACCAGCCGTGACCTTGAAGCTGGTGCAGTAAACCGGATGAAGGACCGCTATGAGGTAATGAATTATGTATTTCCTGTACTTTAGCTGTATAGTAGCCCCCAAGGGTCGGTTCAACTTAGCATAGTTAAACCGGGACTTGATTTCTGTACCCAAATGGCAAACTGAGATCAATGAGCCATTAGCCCCCAAGTGCCAAGGTGAATATGTATATTGAGCTTGGGACTTGATGATGAGACACCTAACATGCTTCCTTTGTTACCAGAATGAAATAGAGCAGCAAAGCGTGCAACTCAAAGACCTGCGAGCCAATCACGGAGACTCAAAGAAGCGGAAACCACTAAGGCCAAGGACGAATTGAGAACGGCCTTGGCCACTATGGAACAGCTGAAGGAGCGGTATAAATCCGAACAAGCCAACTGGGACACCGAGAAGGCCGTCTTGAAAAAACGCGCGGAAGAAGCCAAGCAGCCCTTAAACCGGTGACTGAAGAGCTTACCGGACTCAAGCGCCAAGTGCATGCCATGACCTCTGCCGTCTTTGGTAAGAAACTATGCACTGACTATCTTAATTTTGATATTTCCGCCGGTTTAACCTGAGTTGTCTTAAACCGGTGCAGGGAAACGTATTGCACATATGGGCTCTGATGTGCGGAAGAAGCTCAAGGCCGCTTATACGCTGATTGAGCAGCTGTATACCGGCGCCCAGCGAGTCATATGTGCTACATCATACGACAACACGGCGCCGTCCCTGATCAGAGAAACCTGGACGGTTGTCCATGGTTCCGGGCAGCTTGAAGAGTTGAAGCGATCCGTGGCTCGGGCTGGCACCTTCTTGGCTCGACGCGCCAAGGCGTGGATAGCAGATCTTGATCCGGTGACATAGCCAAAGGTTTCCCGATGCTCAAGAGAATGGTGAAGCCTTTGATAACGGCATGCAAACGGATCACAAAGGAAATGCGTCACCGGCGAGTCAAGCGGCGAGAAGCCAACTGACGGTTCACCGCTCCTTTTATGACGCCAACAACAAGCGGGTGGATTTTGTCATCCACGAAGTGCGAGCCTTGTTCCCCATTCCGTAAGCACACTTACGCCATACAGCGTTGATCCGGCTGAGCTGATAAGTGAAGAAGCTGTCTTCGTGCCTTAACCGGATTGGTGGTCTACCAATGACTTCCGGGCTTTGGGTGAGGAAGAAGAAGAAGTTGAACCGACGTCAGGCGCCCCTCTACCTCACGTCAACCCGGCGAAGCAGCGTAATTCGTCAAGCCGGGTGACGCCTCCGAAGCTTCAAAGCATAACCCCACATGAAACGCCGGGCATAAAGGCTTTGTAATAGGATAGTCGATACTTTGTTTTGAACAATGCCGTTACAACCTCGGTCTGTAAACTTTTGCATGGCGGTGCCGGATACTTTGGTTTTTGAAGTAGTGAATCCTTCAACATATTTTGCCTGCAATCACAAATTCTTAACCCGCCATGGCGGCTTGCGCCTCCAGCCGGATTGTGATGCCAATATATTTATATAAGAAAAAATTTGTGATACAAACATACCTGCCAGTGTCGGGCACACAGGTGGTTGTAGCCAATCCTGAAGCGGAGGCTTTATAAACCATCACCGTCAAAGGAGAACAATCCCTGTGTGTATAATACCGATTTACCGTGTAAATCGTGTCGGTCATGATAAGCCCCCTGCTACTCCATAATGGGATGTTAACAACAAAATCAATCCGGAATAATCAATCACCGGATTTAAAAATGGACCAAATTCTGAAAACTTGAATCCGGTTGAAAAAAGGTTTTGTCGGTTTAAGACAACAAAAAAAAGCCAAATTATATGTATAAAAAACACATGGAAGCAAAAACAATAACAAAGACTGTTTGCAAGAAGAGGCTTTATTGAGCCTGATCAGATGGCATTACCATGGTCGGACAGGACCAAGCTCCCTATAAGGTGTAGCGATGGTTCAAGTCAGCCAGGTCCCCAACTGACATCGTGGCATTACGCCGATCAAGTGGCATTGCATTGGTTCGGGTTCGACCAAGCCCCAAGTGATTCTATGGCCTTAGGCCGACCAAGAGGCGTGATTGGTTCGGGCGTGACCATGTCCCCAAATGATCTGGTGGCTTTCGCTGTCAAGAGGTGTTGCATTGGTTCGGGACACGACCAAGCCCCCAAATGAGCTGGTGGCTTTTCGCTTTGCCAAGAGGTGTTGCATTGGTTCGGACCACGACCAAGCCCCCAAGTGACAAAAATTTCACAAAAGCAAGGACAAGGTTAAACCGGAGGCCGCTTCACGACGCTGCCTCCATGTACCCAAACCGGACTTTGATACGAGCAGATACCCCGCTTTAGCCGAGGATCCGGTTTATTGCCTTTATTCATAATATATACATTGTCTTAATATGTACATAAGTGGAGCCGATGGCTCGGGTATAATAAGGCGAAGATGAGCTATGTTCCACGGCTGTTGGTCTCCTCGTCGGCGTGCGTGAGTCCTTTTCGCTCTCGAACATCAATCGGATAGTAGGACCCGTTGTATAGATTCTTGCTGACCACAAAAGGCCCCTCCCAAGGTGGGGATAGCTTGTGCATATCTTTACGGTCTTGAATGAGCCGCAGCACTAAGTCTCCTTCTGAAAGGTTTCGGTTTTAACCCGCCGCTTGTGATACCGACGAAGATCCTGGCCGGTAAACCGCCAACGAGGAGCTGCCATATCGCGCTTCTTCATCCACTCGATCCAAATCGTCTTGCCGTGCTGCCTCGCTATCTGCCTCAACATAAGCTGCCACTCGAGGCGAGTCGTGACGGATATCGCTGGGAAGGACCGCCTCCGCTCCATAGACCATAAAGAACGGCGTGTATCCAGTGGATCGGTTGGGGGTAGTATTTATACTCCATATCACCGATGGTAGCTCTTCCACCCAACAACCCGGGCGTCCTCTCTAAAGGGACCATAAGTCGGGTTTGATACCTTTCAAGATCTCCTGATTAGCTCGTTCCGCTTGACCATTGGATTGCGGGTGGGCTACGGAAGAAACATCAAGCCGGATGTGCTCTCGTTCACAAAATTCCTTCATAGCTCCTTTGGACAAATTGGTGCCATTGTCCGTGATGATACCGTGTGGAAACCCAAACCGAAAATCACCTTTTGATGAACTAAACCGCCGTGGCCGCATCACACTTGCTAATGTGCTCTGCCTCAACCCACTTGGTAAATTTATCAACCGCCACCAACAGGTGGGTCTTTTTGTCCTTGGACCTTTTGAAAGGTCCAACCATATCCAACCCCAAAGTCGCAAACGGCCAAGTAATTGGAATCATCCTCAATTCTTGGCTGGCACATGAGCACGCCTAGAGAACCTTTGGCAACCATCACATCGTCGACCCGGATCCTCCGCATCGGCATGGGCGGTCAACCAATAGAAACCATGGCGGAACGCTTTGGCCACCAAGGACTTTGAACCGGCGTGGTGACCACAATCCCTTCATGGATCTCTCGCAATATCTCACAGCCTCTTCAGGGGACACACAACGCTGAAACACCCTCGACAATAATCGCAATGGTGCAACTCGCCATTAACAATGGTCATAGACTTAGACCGCCCGAACTATCTGTCGGGCCAACGTCTCATCTTACGGTAACTCGCCCGGTTCATGTATGCCAAATAAGGGAGCGCCCAATCCAGAGTGACATGCAGGGCCGCCACCAATTGAGCCTCCGGATCGGGGATAGCCAAATCAATTTCATCAGGAAGCTAAAGCCGACGGATTGTGCGATACATCAAGGAAGGCGTTGAGGCGGGACGGTTTACGTTGAGAGCCCACCGGCTTAAAGCATCACCGCCGTTCTTCCGACGATCCACATGGTCCACGATATCCTTTAAAATGTCCTGCAACGACATCCACCTCCCGACGATATGCAGCCATGAGTGGATCTTTGGAATCCCAAGTACACGATACTTGCTGGGCCACCAAGTCCGAGTCACCAAAGCATTTAACCCGGCTGAGATTCATTTCCTTAGCCATCCGTAGACCATGGAGCAAAGCTTCATACTCAGCTGCATTGTTAGTACAAGGGAACATTAGGCGGAGAACGTAACAGAACTTGTCACCTCGTGGGGAAGTTAATACGACTCCAGCCCCCGAGCCCTCCAATTGCCTGGACCCGTCAAAGTGGATGGTCCAATAAGTATGATCCGGCTTCTCTTCAGGCGCTTGCAGCTCCGTCCAATCATTAATGAAATCCACAAGTGCCTGAGATTTTACGGCCGTCCGAGGCACATATCTTAAACCGTATGCCCAGGTTCTATAGCCCACTTAGCAATCCGGCCAGTCGCTTCCCGGTTTTGTATGATATCGCCCAAGGGAGCCGAACTGACCACTGTGATGGGGTGCCCTTGGAAATATTGCCTTAGCTTCCGGCTTGCCATAAAAACCCCGTATACCAGCTTCTGCCAATGCGGATA
Organism: Aegilops bicornis; assembly: GCA_021605145.1. Classification (NCBI taxonomy): domain Eukaryota; kingdom Viridiplantae; phylum Streptophyta; class Magnoliopsida; order Poales; family Poaceae; genus Aegilops; species Aegilops bicornis. Next base: position 609,896,754 of record CM038671.1, read on the forward strand.
TCTCTGTTTAGACTCAATGAGGACTTCGCTGATGTAATAAACCGGCCGTTGAACCGGATACTCCTTCCCTGCCTCCTTCCGCTCCACCACGATAGCCACGCTAACTGCCCTTGCATTAGCAGCAACATATAGCAGCAGCGGCTCTTTGTCAATGGGGGCGGCTAGAACCGGCGGGTTGGCCAACTGCCGCTTCGAATCCTCCAATGCTTCATCAGCGGTTGAACTCCAGACAAACTGATCCGTTTTCTTCAACATCTGGTACAAAGGAATGGCCTTCTCGCCTAGACGGCTGATAAACCGGCTTAGCGCAGCAATCCGGCCTGCCAAACGCTGGACGTCATTGATGCACTTCGGCTTAGCCAAGGAGGTGATAGCCGTAATTTTTTCCGGATTAGCCCGATCCCCTGTTGGACACGAAAACCCAATAACTTGCCTCGGAACACCAAAACGCACTTGTCGGGTTGAGCATCATCTTGTACACCATAAGTTGTCAAAGGTTTCCTTTAGATCCTCAATCAAGGTTTCCTTCTTCCTTGTCTTAACCACGATATCATCCACATAAGCATGCACGTTACGGCCGATCTGTTCGTGCAAGCAACTCTGAGCATAGCGCCGATAAGTCGCTTGGGCGCTCTTGAGTCCAAAAGGCATAGATACATAGCAGAAGGCTCCAAAGGGGGTGATAACGCTGTCTTCTCCTGGTCCTTCACTGCCATCTTAATCTGATGATAACCGGAGTACGCATCCAAAAAGCTCAAACGCTCACAACCCGCCGTAGCATCAATAATCTGGTCAATGCGGGGGAGGTCGAAAGGATCTGGCCGGACAGGCCTTGTTGAGATCTGTAATCCACACACATGCGCCAAGTGCCATTCTTCTTAAGAACCAACACCGGATTGGCAAGCCACTCTGGATGAAAGACTTCGACGATAAACCCCGCTGCCAAGAGCCTAGCAACTTCTTCTCCGATGGCCTTGCGCCTCTCCTCATTAAACCGGGCGAAGAAACTGCTTTACCGGTTTGTATTTTGGGTCAACATTAAGAGTGTGCTCAGCGAGTTCCTCGGTACACGGCATGTCGGAAGGCTTCCATGCAAAAATGTCCCGATTCTCACGGATGAACTCGATGAGCGCGCTTTCCTATTTAGGATCCAAGTTGGCACTGATGGTGAACTGCTTGGACGAATCGCCGGGCACAAAATCAACAAGCTTCGTCTCAGCCGCTGAATCACTTCTTGATCACTTCTTGATCGCTACTAGCTTCACGACCGTGCCTTGCTTCTCTTCTCGCTCTATTTGCAAATGTAGCCACCATATATGCTAGTCGCTTGCTGCAGCTCCACCTCACAACTCTGTCCTTCCTATAAGCTTAAATAGTCTTGATCTCTGGGTGTGAGATTGCTGAGTCCCCGTGACTCACAGATTCTACCAAAACAGTTGCGAGTGCCGACGATGCCGGTGCAGGTGACGAACCGAGCTCAAGTGGGAGTTCGATGAGGAACATGGTCGTTACTATGTGTCTTTTCACGATGATCGATGAGGAGCTCAGTTGGGACGATCGGGGATCTGTGTAGCATTTGGGGTATCTTCTTTTATTTTGGTTCCGTAGTCGGACCTTGAGTGTAATCTGAATGATGGATGTTTATTTATGTATTGTGTGAAGTGGCTTAATCGTAAGCCAACTATGTATCTCTTTCCCTTATGTATTACATGGGTTGCGTGAAGATTACCTCACTTGCTACATTGCTTTCAATGCTGTTATGCCTCTAAGTCGTGCTTCGACACGTGGGAGATATAGCCGCATCAAGGGCGTTACAGAAACCTTCGCCGTGATTGTTTACCAAAAATTAGCTTTCTTGCGGCCGAAGAAGGGCGACAACCGCCTTACGGGTGGACCACGAGGGTCAGGGGCGCGCCCTGGGGGGTAGGGCGCGCCCCACTATCTCGTGCCCACCTCGGACACCGTTTCGCGATGATCTTTCTTCCAGACTTTCCAAATACTCCAAAAAATCTCCGTCCGTTTTATCCCGTTTGGACTCCGTTTGATATGGATATTCCGCGAAACCAAAAACATGCAACAGACAGGAATTGGCACTGGGCACTGGATCAATTTGTTAGTCCCAAAAATAGTATAAAAAGTTGCCAAAAAGTATATGAAAGTTGTAGAATATTGGCATGGAACAATAAAAAATTATAGATACGACGGAGACGTATCAGCGGCTCCCACATTGGATCAAGAGCCCTGGTTGGAAAAGCCTTCCGGCAGGGGTTTTACTAGCCCACAGCCCTCCTAGATGCAACTAAGCTAGTGAGCAAGTGTGAAGCGTGCCAGTTCCACTACAAGAACATTCATCAGCCAGCTCAAGCTCTCCAGATGATCCCTTTGTCCTGGCCATTCTCGGTCTAGGGGCTCGACATCCTGGGGGCCTTCCCCCGTGCCACCGGGGGCTTTGAATTCTTGTACATTGCAATCGGCAAGTTTACAAAGTGGCCTGGGGTGGCCAGTGAGGAAGGTGACTGCGCAATCAGCTGTCAAGTTCTTGAAAGGATTGGTGTGCTCCTTTGGGGTTCCCATCAGAGTGATCACCGACTAGAGCACCCAGTTCACGAGCCGCACCTTTATGCAGTATGTCCAAAGCCTTGGAGTAAGGTCCACTAAAAAACCACTTACGTGATGATACGTGTTTTTCATAGTAGGTCACATTTTCTGTCCTGCATGTATATCCATAACGATTTTATGACAGAATCAAGATAGTCATACATGTGCTGTCGTAGAAGTGTTCCAATACAATACTAGAATTATCATCACGGAAGTGTCCACTTCCATGACGATAAATCACGCTTCATGGAAGTGTTTTCGTCAAGGGTAACCGACATGTGGCATCCACCATAAAGGGTCGTCGTTAAGCTATCGGGTTCCAGTTTGGATCCGATAACCCGTTAATAGCCCTGACCAGTGGGGATTTTCCACGTGTAAAATTCTCATTCGCCGGAGTATCCACGTGTCAGCTCAGTGCTAGGAAAGATGTCATCCAGCAAATGGACAGGACGCGCCTATGATACTTCGACATGTGGCATGGCCCAACAGTGGCCCATTCAGGTCAAAAGGACGGCCCGTTTGACTTAGTAAAAAGGTAGCAGATCGGCCCATGAAAGGCCTCTTAACGACATGTTCGCATATAGCCCATTTACAGCCCGCTAACTCACGACCCATTATATCCTATCCAATTAGGCCCAGTAGCGCCATATGGGCCGTCCAATATGATTCCAACCCATTGTAACTTCCGGCCCATGTATGGCCCATGACGTCTTTCGGCCCATATGAGGCCCTTTGTAAATCTTGGCCCATAAACAGCCCGTGGTGAAACTGGCCCATGATGAACAGTATATTGCTTTATACCCATTAACGACCCATTATTCCATTGGGTTGTTTTATCCCATGTTATCTTTCGTCCTTCTAAGGGCCCATTTTTTATTGGCTCATTTCCGGTATTCGATTACTTACGGTCCGTTACTGGCCTGTTTCGCTTGTGGTCCAAATTCAGCCCGTGGTTAAAGTCGGCCCATTTGTGGCCTTTTAATCCATTGGGCCATATTCATAGCGTCCTCAAATATATCCCATTAACGACCCATTATGCCTGCCGTTGGAATTAAGCCCGTTGTACACATGGGCCTGTTAACGGCCCATAAACAGACGATTCCCATTATAGCCCGTTTACGGGCCATACTGCGGTCCGTCAATTGTCCATGAAAGTACGGCCCATGTTTGGCCAATCTATCATATGGCCCGTAGAAGTCCCATTGAATCTACGGCCCATAGAAGGCCCATGGATCATACGGACCTTAGGAGGCCCACTACAGCAGGCAGCAGGAACGGTGACTATGTTGCCCATGTTTATTGTGGCCTAGTGCTAAATAAAAAGGTTACCACAGAAAAAGAACTGCAGCGACTACCGGCAAAAAAAATAAACAAGACAATAAGGAAATAAATAAGGAAGCAATTTATGCTAGGCTAGTACAGCTATTACAAATATTACATCCACTGGGCATCAAAGTTCGCCACCAATGTAAATATAGTGAACAAAGTAGTATATTACATACACTGGGCGTCTAAATTGGCCACCAGTGAAAATAAGCGCCTTAGAAAAACAAGTCCAGAAATGAAACCACTTTAGAAGATCTCAAGAAACGATATCCTGGATACCCACCATGCTGGCAGGAAGCTTAGCAAGCTTATTAGTTTTCTCTTGTTTGGCGCTAAATCGTCCAGTGCTTGGTGTTGCACCAGAAAGTATGCATCTGAATTCTACAGGTACTTCCTCAGTACTTCGGCTTCTTGCCACAACACAGCTGACTGATTCCTTTCAGCTTGTAGCTGATACTGAAGAAGCCGAAGTGATTCAGGCAGCGAGTTCGGAGAGCTTGTGCCAGCGGTAGTGCCCAGTAACCCGAACACTACATCAACGTAGGACTTTGGGGTTGTCTCACTATCTACAAGATTGTTTGTATCACCTTTCTTGGAGACCAGCAGGGTTGTCTCACTATCTTGAACCTTATCTGCATTAGTTTCTCTACCATTGCATAATGGGGTGTTGTTCTCCAATATTCTGTTCGCATTCTACAAGAGAAAGAAGCAGACACATCACATGTTTATCATGTAGTATATGAAACTCATTTTGGTAAACCGGTACAGTAGTAAGGTGGACATGATAACAACATGAAACAACCATATATCTATATACTACGGTCACTGTATTGTCCATATCGTTCTAGTTTATGTTGCCAAATCAAGATAGAGACACAGTTCAAATCATGTATTTTTAAGACAGAGCAACATAGACAGAATATAAGTGTAGGAAACTACATAGCACTGGCAACACTTGTAATGTGCATGACATGAGAACATAACTGTTTGTACAACTAAAACTGAAATAAATATAGAGCAATCTAGTTAGAACAGCAAGAAGTTAGAGCAACTGAAACTAAAACATACATGTTGCACCATTAGAGTTTCAATTGGATCCTTCAAATTTGAAATTAGTTGGTATGAGTAAATAAAGTGATGCTAGAGAAAAGGAGTATGGACAATAGCTACGGAATCTGACCTGAGAACAATTGCTCTTCTGCTTTAAATGTGTAGTTTGGATTCGCTGTGGTGGTCTTCGTGCTTTGGGCACTGTAGCTGCTTTACAAACTACTCGTGTGGGGGTACTCTGTGGTGGACATGGTGCTGTGTCAACTAGAAGTGGATTACTATCCACTGGGGTTGGGGTTAGATGGGTGTATCTGGTTCTCTCTCCAATGGTGTAAGTGTACAATCTGGAAGAGTCTCAACTATGTGTGGTGGGGCTAGTTCGTGGGCCAGTACAACCATGGCTCTAACTGCATTGACAGGTAGCACCGTCTTTTGTGAAGAACGGGTTTTTACTCCCTTAGATACTGCCATCACCCCCTCCAGTTCAAATGGCTGATAAACAAGAAAAGAAATTGAACATAAAGACAATGTATGATAGACAAATGTGGTAATTCACATATATGTTTTCTAACCAAACATGACAGCATGACACAATTTCACATATAAGATGGCTAACTAAACAGGATAGCTTGACACAGTTTCAGATATATGATAGATAACTTAATAGGATACAATGACATAATTCAACATATGATGAGTATCTAAACAGGATGACATGACAAAACTTTATGGTGTCTTTCTAAAATAGGTTGGGGTGAAACAATTCACATACATGTTGTCTAAGTATACAGGATGGCATGATGTAATTCTCATAATTGATTCATATACTAAGTAGCTGGCACTCGCATGTATGATCTCTAAACTAAGCAGATGGCATTGAATATTTTGTATATGATTTCTAAACTAAGCAATGCAGAACACCATATGCATGATATGAAAAATATAAACATTGCAAGTTAGAGCATACACCACAGGTGGGACATAGGACTGGTCATATGTCTCTGAATCCTCCTTTGAGGAGCTACATGTAACCATCGAGATATATGCTTCAACATGTACCATTTCCTTCTCTGAAGACCTTGTTTTCACTCCAGATTTTTCCATAACCGGCTCAAATGGCTGATACACATGAAGAGTAGTTCAATATACACATATTGTCGACAAATGGAATATGTAATGAAAAAAGGATGGCATAAGATAATTCACATATATGATGTCTGGCTATAGAAGATGGCGGTGCATAATTCACATATACGACAACTGGCTAAAAAGCTTCACATTGCACAATTCACATATCTGATATAGAAAGCAAATAGGAGGCATTCACACAAAGCATGTCTAATGTAAGAAGATGGCATGGCAATGCAAGACACCATATGCATGATATGAGCAATATAACCCTGCCAAGTTAGAGCATACACCTCGGGGGGCATACGACTGGTCATCTGTCTCTGAATCCTCCTCTGAGGAGCTATCTGTAACCAACAAGAAATCTGCATCGACAGGTAGCACTGACTGCTCAGAAGATCTTGTTTTGACTCCATATTTTCGCATGACTGGCTCAAATGGCTGATGCACAGGAAGAGTAGATGAATATGTAGACATTTTTGACAAATGGAATACATTATGAAAAAATAGTATGGTACGATACAATTCACATATACGATGACTGGCTTAACAGGATGGCATTGCATAATTCACATATATGATGCTTGGCTAAAGAAGATGGCATTGCATGATTCACATATACTCCCTACGTTCCTAAATATTTGTCTTTTTAGATATTTCAAATTGTCTACCACATACGGATGTATATAGACATATTTTAGAGTGTAGATTCACTCATTTTCCTCCGTATGTAGTCATTTGTTGAAATCTCTAAAAGAAAAATATTTAGGAATGGTGGGAGTATGATATAGAAACCAAACAAGCGGCATTCACACAAAGCAAATCTAAACTAAGTTGATGACATATAAGATGTATAATGCAAGCAATGCAAGGCGCCATATGCATGATATGACCAGCATCAGCATGCCAGTTTAGAGCAAAAACACCTCAGGGGGTAAATAGGAGTGGTCGGCTTCCTCCGAATCCCCCTCTAAACAGTTATCTTCCTCTGGAATACAATCTGGAATGGGGGAGGGAGGCCCCCACTTCGCCCACCATGGAGTGGCGTTTGCATGACATTATATTCCCACGCAATGGTCTTCTCTTTTTCTCTACATTTTCAGTACACTGGTGTACAATAACTGACATGCATAATAAAAAAACATAGTTAGATTATGTAAGGACTAAGGGGTGCATGCAGAAATCAAGGCTGATGGTAGCAAACGAGTGGATAGATCCACAACTAATGATAGCATGCAGATGATAGCTTCAGTTTAAAAAGATAGATGATGGATTATCTATTTTTTGTTGCCCACCCAACATGAACCACATTGAACACCTCAGATGAACCAGACAGTAGATAGATACAATTCATTCACTACAATAAAAGACACATCCATGACATTTTGGGCCGACCGAAAAAATTTCTGTCATACTTATGGCACTTCTATGACGATAATTGTGACAAAACCCGGTATCATCATAGATGTGGTGGGCTCCTACTTCCATGACAAAAAATCATGACCGGAAATGGGCTTTTCGTCCTGGGCGGGTCGGAGACGCAGTTGCATGACATTCTTTGGGCCCTCCACAGTGGATAAATTTGTGGTAGAAGCGAGGGCGAGGAAAATATCGGGCGAGTTCCCGGTTACGGTGGGTGGTCGGGGCCGAGCGATGCGCGTTTCTCTCGTACACGTATGCGCGTGTGCAAGACGTTGCGCTCTAACTGAACCCAAGCAAGCACTAGTGCAGAATCGCGCTTTAGCGCCAGTTCGTAAGGGCCTTTAGTGCCGGTTCTACAACCGGCACTAAAGACTGGGGACTAAAGCCCCCCCCCCCCCCGTTAGTATCGGTTCGGCACGAACCGGCGCTAAAGTGCCACCACGTGCCACGAGCCAGGCCTGGGAGAGGGTAGACCATTAGTACCGGTTGGTAACACCAACCGGTACTAAATGTTTGTGGGGGTTTTGGTTTTATTTTTTATTTTTCCTATAATTTTGTGTTTTCCATTTAATTCTTTTTTGTTTGCTGGTATTTTACGACACTACATCTTGTACACGTTATGCATATATATAAATAGATTTTCTCGTAGAACCGATATACATCGAATGTCTCACAACCACCATTAATTATTCACACATACACATGTATATATATATATATATAATTTCTCCTACATATTGCCTTGGTGCCTTCGGAGCACGATGACAAGTGGTTCAGGGGGGCGGTAGCGGGTAATAGTATTCTCCTTTGGGATCTATGACCTGGTCGAGCAAAATCCCGCTATTTCCTCTAGAAGTTCTAGTATGCGCTCCGTTGGTAGGAGCTGCTCCCGCACCTCTCTGAACTGTTAAGAAGGAGATCAATATGCATGTGTATTAGTTGTGTGACTAACTATCGATAATGGTGTAAAAATTTGTGAATAGTGTTCTGACAAACGTACCCACTCCTGTCTTTGAGATCTTCTCCTTTCGGATGCCATCATGCGAATGTTCCCGCTAACATAGTATGCACACAGATCAGTCCCCGCGTCTGCTTCAGGGCCTTTACGAGAATGGAATTTAATCAGATAATGATTAATCAAGCATGCTAATTAATTAACTGTATTGAAACAAGAATTAAAGAGATGGTAGCTAGCTAGCTAGTACTAATTAATTACTTACCTTGGGTCGCCACCAATACAACTTTTTTTCAGTTGCCTGGAGTTACCATGATGAACTTTGCCCAAGCCCTGCCCGCTAGCAAAGAAAATGAATAAAGGGGTTATTAAATAGTTGATATCAGGAAATGACGAACTAATTAAATAGGCTGAGATATAGTTAATAATGATTGAAATTACCTGTCGACTATCCCCAAGATGGCGAAGTCACTTTCTTCCTTAAGTAGTGAGTCCAGTATTTCAACTGTTCCTTTATTAATGACTAAAAAGATCCAGTGGTAAGTGCATGCGCAAACGTTTGCATGTCTTAATTAAGCGGGCATGTGCACAACACTAATCAACTACCCTAAACCCTATACACTTAATTATTAACATCTAGCTAGATAGTAAGCAAAAACAGAATTTGTAGTACAAGATAGTGTGACTCACAGGAAGTTTTAAGGAAGTAGTATATCTTTACTGGTATTGAGGCGCTTGAAGAACTCTAGCATGCTTTCCTCTAAACTTGCTCGACAACTTGGAATTTTCCATGTGTGTTCATTAAAGGTATTTGGGTCAATGAACCCAATGCCATAGCGTCCAGATTTTTTCATTTCATACATCTTCATCCTCCATAATACCACGGAAAATAATATAGTTAGGATAATTACATGTAATGATTGATCCAAATGATCACTACAGCTAGCTTGAGACTTAAATTACACAAAGAAATCACTTACAAACAATAGCAACTGACGAGAGATTTGTCGAGTGCGTCTTGATTGTATAACTGAAATAGTTCTGAATACTCAACGGACAGAGCTTTCTCATGGAGTACTGCTCCTCCTTGACATTCACCATGAGGGACTCTCGATTGGAAATCTTGGTAATGTTCATGTACCATTGATGCAATTCATACATTCTCGTTGGGAGGTTCTTGAAACTGTCTGGCTCGACCAAAGTTTGGGCCCGGACATATTTCCGTTTTATTTCCTCCTCTCTAAGCGAAGACATGGGCTCGATATCGAGGAGTTGTCCAACACTGATACCGAGCATTTCAGCCTGGCTTATATGCTCCTCAGTTATTACCAGATTGTCCAGCTGGGGAATGGTTTGCCCACAATAATATAGGGCGTGCGTACTCGATCACATGTGTTGTTGGCACAACAAGCGTGGGGGGTCGATTGCGCCGCCTGTTCTCCCAGCTGGGGAATGGTTTTCCCGCATTTTTTAACAGCTGCTTGTTGGCTCGAGATCGAGCTCGCTTCTTTCTGTAGTCGTGCTCGATGTGCCTTCCTGATTTGGCGCTCATAGTCTGAGTCTATAGGCTTGGGAGCTGGTTTTCTTGCCATATGAATAAAGTGGTCAACAACTTTCTGAGGCACTTTCTCCTTTGGCGGCGGTGGCGGTTTCGGTCCAAAATGGGCGTCTAGTTGGGCCTGCACTATGGCTGCGTTTTGCTCCTCGGTCATGTCATAACCCTCTGGGGAAGAGGAGTGAGGCTTGGACCATATTTATATCGCTAGCCTCTGCCTGTACGTCATGTACTACCACGACTCGTACCGCTATGCACCATAGCTGCGGCGGCTCTCTTCTGCGATTGCTGAGGCGGAGGAGACGGCTGACATGGCTGAGTTGGAGCAGGAGTCTGCTCATGCATTGGTGGACTTGGAGGAGCGGGAGTCTGTTGACACGGTGGCGGACTTCGAGGAGGAGTCGGCTCACGTGTTCGTGGACTTGGAGGAGCGGGAGTCTGCTGACACAGTGGCGGACTTTGAGGAGGAGTCGGCTCACGCGTTCATGGACTTGGAGGAGCGGGAGTCTGCTGACTCAGTTGCAGACTTCGAGGAGGAATCGGCTGACGCGGTGTCGGTGGCCTTAGAAAGATGATGCAATCCTTTCTCTATAGGATGATACGATGTATGGCCTCTCCCGGTGTGTGCTCGCTGTCACCTCCAGGAAAGTCAAGCTCTAGCCTCGAATACTGGTCCACCACCTCATCAACCAAGGCACGAGCATAGCCCGCTGGAATCGGGTTGCAATGGAAGGTTTCCTCGGTGGTATTAGTAAAAGGAACGCCGTCCGCCACCTTCATGGATATGTTCTTCATTTTGAAGTGTAGCTCACAGTTAGTGTTCTCTATGATGTCATCCACAAGGTATCTATCCAGCAGTGCGTCACCCGGGGCGGAACTAACGCTGCTTCTCGGCATGGATGGGACGGTGCTATCCAATGCTGGATCATCCGCTAGCTGTTGCCGCTGCTGAGACCCCCTTTCCTGGCTAAGTGAGTCGATTTGCTGTTGCTGCCGCTGGAATTTGAGTGCCAAGTCTGCGTGCCTTGCTTCTAGGCCATGAAGGCGTTCTGCTTCGTGCTTCCTCTGCTCCTCCTCCAGCGTCCTCTTCTTCTCCTCCTTCTTCTTCTTTCTTGCACGATACCTGTAGTCATCGTTCCATTCCGAAAAGCCCTCATACCAGGGAATAACGCCCTTGCCTCATGTTCTTCATGGGTGTTAAGGATTTCCCAGGGCGCGCGTAAGCTCGTCGTTTTCCCTATTGGGCCTGAACACCCCCTTTAGAGCATCTTCTATTGCGTCAAGTAACTTTTGTTTGGCTCCATTTAGACTAGCCTTTGAAACCAGGCATGTCTTCGGGTCCAACGCCCCCCCATGCGCATAGAACCAAGTTCTGCTCCTCGGGGGCCAGCTCCTAGTAACCGGAGTGACCCCTGCATCCTCCATCTCTTGCTTAGACTTATCCCACTTAGGCATTGCCACCGCGTAGCCACCTGGCCCCAGCCTATGGAACTGCGTCTTTTTGCGGCATTGGCCTTGTGTTTTCTTGACCGTTCCTTACATAATTCCGATTCCTTGAATTTCACGAAAGCGGGCCAGTGTTCTCTTTGCTTCTCTAGTGTTCCCTTGAATTCTGGAGTCTTCCTTTCTACAGCGACGTATTTGGCCCATACAGTTATTTGTGGGTGTTGAATGCAATTGCCATCTTCTTAAGAGCATCGTCCTTGACTTTCTGCACATCTGCATAAGTGAAATAATCTGGTAGGGTGAAATGTTCCATCAGAGATTCCCAAAGCTTTTCTTTTGCCCTGTCATCGACCCAAGTAACATCTGGATGTTTTGTTTTTGGCTCTTTCCATTCTTGAATGGATATCGGGAGTTGGTCCTTCACAAGAACTCGGCACTGACGAATGAACTTGTACTTTACACCCTCCTTCAACTTTTTGCCCGAGCCTCACTTTGTCCTGCTGTCTGTAGAAGCAGATTTGCTCGATCCGGAGGGCTGAAAGAAGAAAGGTCGATTCGTTAATATATCTTCAAATAAAAAAACATGTGATGATCACTAGATGCCTGCTTATATAAATATACCTCGCTGGTAGTCTTTGTTATTTCAAGATCAACATTGTCTGCATCATCATAAACATTGTCTGTGTCATCATAATCATAATCATAGTTCATGACTTCATCAACTCAGTCGTTGAGATCGAATATCTTATCATCACCCTCCCCGGTATTATTTAGATATTGGGGGATGTCATCTGCTTCATTCAGATCATCTGCCCTGCTAGGGCGGCGTATGATCTCGAACAGGGCCTATTCTCCCTCTCTGCCGGTATTATCCGCCATAGCTTTTATTTAACTAATCCAGAAGAAATATAAAACAATTTAGTATTCAAATCACAATGCATGGATGCAATCAATAAGGAAAAACTGAATCATATAGTACATAATATGCATCATCTCGAATAATTTATAATCTCGAATACATCATCTCGAATAATATATAATCTGGAATACATCATCTCGAATAATATATAATCTCGAATAAATCGTCTCGAATAATCACTAGCTAGGTAGCTAATAAAGATCGAATACTACAGAAGAATCTAGGCCACTCGCGGTTCCTGGGGTGCGGGCGGTGGACACCCAAAGAGAAGGAACCATCACAGGATCATATCTCCAGTCATCTGCCCAAAGAACCTGCCAAGTATTGGAGAACCTGACGTCCATAGCAACCATGCAGTGATGGACGTGCTCGTCCTCCTCCCTGGCACGGCGATGCACCACCTCCGGCGGGGCCGGCTCCCTCTGCATCGAATGTGGCCCACGTGCACGCCACCAAAGGAGATCAGGGTCGACGACGGGACCCGGGTTCCTCACCAAGCGGCGAGCCCCTGAAGGTAGCACCTCCCAGTGCCAGACCGACGATTCCTAGTCCCGAACATGGGTCCTCTGAAGCAGGACGTCGTCACGAACGGGTCGACGGCGAGGATTCGGGCCGGGCATCATCGAGAAAAAATATTATAAGCCGCAAATGTAACATTTTTAAAATTATTGGATTGTGACTTATATGCAAATTCTAAATTTCTATAACTAAAATTATAAGAAACTAAAAACTAACATTTCTATAACATTTCTATAACAATTTGAAATTAATCTAATTCATCTAGCTAAAACTAACATTTCTAAAATTTCTAACATTTCTATAACATTTCTATAACAATTTGAAATTAATCTAATTCATCTAGCTAAAACTAACATTTCTAAAATTTCTAACATTTCTATAACATTTCTAACATTTCTATATACTATTTGACATTAATCTAATCTAATTAATTAATTCATCTAAAACATTTGTATAAAAAACAAAAAACAGAATCGTGTGTGTGTGCGTGCGTGTTTCTGTGTGTGTGTGTGCGCGCGCGCGCGTGTGTGTGTGTGTGTGTGTGCGCGCGCGCGTGCGCGTGTGCACCTACGGCACCGGCGGTGCAGCGGCTTCGATTCGAGGGAGGAGAGGGACTAAGGAGAGGGGCTCACAGCGGGGGCGACGGCGACGGCGACGTCGACGGCGAGGCGACGGGACGGCGAGGCAGAGGGGACGGCGACGGATGGTGACGGCCGGCGACGAGGGGCGGCGACGATGGGACAGAGGAGAAGAAGCAGAGGGAGAACGAACAGATGAATGTTTTTGAAGGGTTTTCTTATATAGAACACCCCTTTAGTACCGGTTGGAGCCACCAACCGGTACTAAAGGTCTGTTTTCGCCAGGCGAAGCGGCGGGAAGCGCACCCCCTTTAGTACTGGGTGGTAGCACCAACCAGTATTGAAGACCCCCCCCCCTTTAGTACCGGTTGGAGCCACGACCCGGTACTAAAGAGGGTGCGCTGGCGCAGTTGCGGTGCGGCAAGTTTAGTCCCACCTCGCTAGCCGAGGGGCGTCCGCACTGGTTTATAAGCCCCGGTGCGGTAGCTCTCTCGAGCTCCTCTCCAAAGCAGGCCTACTAGGCCTACCTGTTGTATGCTGCCCTATGGGCCTACTGGGCCTATGCGGGCCTGCATCCTGGCCCAACAACACGTTGGGTTTCTAGTCGTATGCTGGCCGCTCTAGCCCAGTAGGCAGGCTTTTTTATTTTCTTATTTTTATGCTTTATTTATTTTTGTTTTATTTATTTTTGTGTTGTTTTTTGCTGTATTTAGAGTTTCTTTGTAAATATTTTTGCTTTAGGTACAAAAATTACAAACTTTCTGTTAGTGCCTGTAGTTTTTAAATTTGAATAGTTTAAATTTTGAATTATTTGAAATTTGTGTGAATCACTAGTTTGTGAATAACTTAACTTTGAAAAAAGATTTTTTTTCAGTGATTATTTTTTCTTATGTTTAATATTAGTGTGTTTTATCATTATATTCAATTTGGTAATGCTTAGGTTATTTAAAAATGAAATGCCTTTGTAACAGATGAGTTTTCGTCCAAAACCCTGATACTTCGAAAGAGATTCTCCATTTTGTACACGAAGTGCATCCAGTTTTTGCGGTAACCCTCTCTACTTTTTTGCACATGCTATGTGGGTGAAATTATGATAGCATGCCAACTTTCAACCTTTTCTGAGTTCATTTGAAGTGTTTTCAATTTCTTCGCGTTTCAAATGCCAAAACACATAACTACCCTAACTGTTACAGAGATTCCCTCCTGGGTGTGAAACACAGAAGAAAGTGATCATAGTGAAGCCGATGACATCCCAGATCTTTGGGTGTGAAACTTTTTCTTCACGGGTGTCCCTTTGCGTTGTAGCCATGGAAAATCCTCATCATTTGACTGGATGCTCGGGTCAATATTCACTGTGAATGGAGCAATGTCATCAAACTTCTCATAATCTTCTGACATGTCTGTCTTGTCATCCACTCCAACGATGTTTGTCTTCCCAGAAAGAACTATGTGGCGCTTTGGCTCATCGTATGATGCATTCGCTTCCTTATCTTTTCTTTTTCTCGGCTTGGTAGACATGTCCTTCACATAGAAAACTTGTGCCACATCATTGGCTAGGACGAATGGTTTGTCTGCATACACAAGATTGTTGAGATCCACTATTTCATTCCGTACTGCGGGTCTTCCGTTACCCCGCCTCGTGTCATATTGACCCATCTGCACTGAAACAAAGGGACCTTCAAACCACGTGCATAGTAAAGTTCCCATATGTCCTCTATGTAACCATAATATGTTTCCTTTCCCGTCTTGGTTGTTGCATCAAAGCGGACACCACTATTTTGCTTGGTGCTCGTCTTATCTTGGGCGATCGTGTAAAATGTATTTCCATTTATCTCGTACCCTTTGAAAGTCATTATATTCGAAGATGGTAACTGGGATAGCGAGTACAGGTCATCTTCAATAGAGGCGTCATGCATGGTACGTGTCTGCAACCACCGTAGAAACTCCTGGTTTGTTCACGTGTAATCCAGTCATCAGACCGCTCCGGGTGTTTGGAGCGTAGAAACTTCTTTTGTTCATCCATATACGGAGCCACCAAGGCGGAATTCTGTAGAACTGTGTAGTGTGCTTCAGTGAGAGAATGTTCGTCCATACATATTATTTGATTCCCTCCTAGCGTGCCTTTTCCATGCGATGCGCCCTTATGCATGATTGAGGAACACCAATCGGCTTAAGGTCAGGAATAAAGTCAATACAAAACTCAATGACCTCCTCATTTTCATGGCCCTTGGAGATGCTTCCTTACGGCCTAGCACGGTTCTGAACATATTTCTTTAAGACTCTCATGAACCTCTCAAAGGGGAACATATTGTGTAGAAATACAGGACCCAAAGCGTTAATCTCTTCGCATAGGTGAACTAGGACGTGGGTCATGATGTTGAAGAAGGATGGTGGGAACACCAACTCGAAACTGACAAGACACTGCACCAAATCATTCTCTAACCTTGGTACGATTTCTAGATCGATTACCTTCTGAGAGATTGCATTGAGGAATGCACATAGATTCACAAGGGCTAATCCAACGTTATCCGGTAGAAGCCCCCTCAATGCAACCAGAAGCAGTTGCGTCATAATCACGTGGCAGTCATGAGACTATAGGTTCTGGAACTTTTTCTCTGCCTTGTTTATTATTCCCTTTATATGCGACAAGAAGCCAGACGGTACCTTAATACTGAGCAGACATTCAAAGAAGATTTCCTTCTCTTCTTTGGTAAGAGCGTAGCTGGCATGACCCTGATGTATGCCGTCTTTTCCGTGCATACGTTGCTGGTCCTACTGTGCCTCAAGTGTATCTTTTGTCTTTCCATACACACCCAAGAAGCCAAGCAGGGTCACGCAAAGATTCTTCGTCACGTGCATCACGTCGACTGCGGAGCGAACCTCTAGGTCTTTCCAATAGGGCAGGTCCCAGAATATAGATTTCTTCTTCCACATGGGTGCGCGTCCGTCAGCGTCATTCGGAACAGGTTGTCCGCCACGACCCTTTCCAAAGACTACCTTCAAATCCTTGACCATATAATGTACATCAGCACCAGTACGGTGGCGATGCTTCGTCCGGTGATTAGCCTCACCTTTGAAATGCTTGCCTTTTTTTCTTACGGGATGCCTGCTTGGAAGAAATTGATGATGTCCCAGGTACACATTCTTCCTACAATTGTCCAAATATATACCGTCGGTATCATCCAAACAGTGCATGCATGCGCAGTATCCTTGATGGTCACGAACATCAGCGCCTTTAGGTCAAATTCTTCCTGTCCGTGCTCATCCCACGCACATACACCTGTTCCATTCCACAGCTGTAAGAGTTCTTCAACTAATGGCCTTAGGTACACATCAATGTCGTTTCCAAGTTGCTTAGGGCCTTGGATGAGCACTGGCATCATAATGAACTTCCGCTTCATGCACAACCAAGGAGGAAGGTTATACAAACATAGTCATAGGCCAGGTGCTATGGTTGCTGCTCTGCTCCCCAAAAAAGGATTAATGCCATCTGCTTTTAGACCAAACCATACGTTCCTTTCATCACCTGCAAACTCCTCCCTATACTTTCTCTCGATTTTTCTCCACTGCGAACTGTCAGCGGGTACTCTCAACTTTCCGTCTTTCTTAAGGTCTTCACTGTGCCATTGCATCGCCTTGGTATGCTCTTTGTTTTGTAACAAACGTTTCAACCGTGGTATTATAGAAGCATACCGCATCACCTTCGCAGGAATCTTCTTCCTGGGGCGCTCGCCCTTGACATCACCAGGGTCATCGCGGCTGATCTTATAGCGCAATGCACCGCATACCGGGCAAGCGTTCAAATCCTTGTACTCACCGCAGTAGAGGATGCAGTCATTAGGGCATGCATGTATCTTCTGCACCTCTAACCCTAGAGGGCAGAAAACCTTCTTTGCTTCGTACATACTCTCGGGCAATTCATTGTCCTTTGGAAGCATATTCTTTATCTTTACCAGCAACTTTCCAAATCCCTTGTCAGATACACCATTCTCTGCCTTCCATTGTAGCAATTCTAGTGTGGTGCACAACTTTTTCTGGTCATCTTCGCAATTCGGGAACAACAAATTCTTGTGATCCACTAACATGCGCTGCAACTTCTTCTTATCCAAACCACTTGCGCAGTTTCTCTTTGCATCGGCAACGGCCCGACCTAGATCATCAGCGGGCTCATCTGATGCCTCTTCTTCAGCTTCTTCCCGCATTGCCGGCTCAGCTTCTTCCCCCTTTGTTGTATCATCGTGTTCAGGGAACCCATGGCCAGGATAGTTGTCGTCGTCTTCTTCTTCTTCATTCTCTTCCATCATAACCCCTCTTTCTCCATACTTGGTCCAAACATTATAGTGGGGCATGAAACCAGACTCAAACGGGTGGACGTGAATGGTTCTTGACGTAGAGTAATTGTGATCATTCTTACAGCCAGCACATGGACAAGGCATAAAACCATCCGCCCGCTTGTTTGCCTCAGCCGCATGGAGAAAAGTATGCACGCCATTAATAAACTCGGGAGAGCATCGGTCATCGTACATCCATTGTCGGCTAATCTTCATTACACAACACCGAAAAGACCAAATTAACACAAGTTCATACATAAAGTTCATACAACACTTAAATGCAACAAACAAATAACTCTCTAGCTAAAGCATTTAAATGCAACAACAAATGCGATCAAGATAGCAACTAAGGCAACAATTGATCCAACATCATAATGAAACCAAGCCTCACTATCAATGGCATATTTTGTAATCTTCCTACATTTTCTCCATGTTGATCTTGTGATCATCGACGACATCGGCAACATGCAACTCCAATTCCATCTTCTCCCCCTTGATTCTTTTCAATTTTTCTTTCAAATACTCGTTTTGTCTTTCAACTAAATTTAACCTCTCGACAATAGGGTCGGTTTGGAATTTTCGGTTAACATACCTCCTAGATAAAAATATCTATGTCAACTTGATGGGCATTATTTGTCATAAACACGAAATGCAACAACTAGTTTTAAAAGAGAATATACCACATCCGAATCATAACAAGGACGAGGGCCGACGGGGATGGATATCAAAACCATGGCACTATGTATAACAAACAACGTACGGGTAATAAAATTATACGAGTAACTATATATCCAAATCACACAAACATCAATTTTTTATATAAAACATTCATGAACAATAGGCTCACCACAAGGTGGTGTCGGCGACGGGACGGTGCAGGTGATCGACGGTGGTTACGACGGAGATTTAGAAGGCACTAAGTAAACCACACCTACATATGCAAACTAAGTGTTATTTTTGACCTCAAATTGCATATAAATCAAATACTAGCACATATAATTCCTCCCAAATTACTAAACTCACAAATCAATCACTATATAAAGCATTGCAAGAGCTAATGTAGAAATGAGAGATGAAAGGACAAAGTTGTTAACATTTGTGATCATTTGAATGGATGGGGGCCTTCAAATCTTGACAAATTTTGAGCAAAATGTGTGATGAGCTTGAGAGGAAGAGGGGAAGAACAGAGACGAGAGGGGAAAGGGGAAGAACAGAGCGAGCTCGGGTGGACGAAGGGTTTATGTAGGACGACCTTTATTACAGGTTTTTGACACAAACCGGTACTAAAGGTGCTAGAGGGGCCCAGACTGACAACATCCTGCCACCACTCACTTTAGTACCGGTTCGTGGCATGAACCGGTACTAAAGGTTCGCCACGAACCGGTACTAATGAGAGCAGCCGGCTAGCCATTGGAACCGACACTAATGTGCTTCACATTTGACCCTTTTTCTACTAGTGGAGGCGTTGAGCTCTAACTGAACCCGAGCGATTGCACAGTAGGCTACGCGTTACTGAACCCGAGCGATCGATTCGATCCCTTCCTATTAACTGAACCCGATTGAGCGATTCCTTCGCTACTGCTGCTAACTGAAGTCGGTCAAACCTACTGCCTCTGGATGAATAGTGAGCATTGTTGGGGGGTTGGGTGAACAGTTCCCGGTGGGGGGATGAACAGGACCACATGGTAGTAGAGGTCGTTGCCGAGCCGGTTGCAGGGTGGATGAACAGGACCCCGTGGAGGCCTGGATGAACAGGACGACCCCGTGGAGGGGTGGTTTAACAGTAGCCGGTGGAGGGCTTGATGACCAGTAACCCGTGGAGGGGTGGTTGAACAGGACCCCGTGGAGAGGGTTGGTTGAACAGTAGCCGGTGGAGGAGCGTGCGGTGGAGGCTGTATGAACAGGAGCCTGTGGATGAACAGTCATAGGTGGAGGCTGGAGGAGGTCAACGGTGGATGAACGCCCGTGGAGGCTGGAGGAGGTCAACGGTGGAGATGAATAGTATCCCGTGGAGTCCCATTTTGCGGTATGCTACACCCCTCCCAATGAACAGGACCCCCGTTTCGACCGTAGCGCTCCAACACAAGTCTGTTTTCTCCGTTTTGCGGTACGCCACACCCCTACCAATCAACAGGACCCCGTTTCGACCGTAGGAGGTCCAAGAGAAGTCCGTTTCCTCCGTTCTGCGGTACGCCAGACCCCTCCCGATGAACAGGATCCTGTTTCGACCATGGCCGGTCTAACACAAGGCCGTTTCGTCTGTTCTGTGGTACACCAGGCCTCGTTTCCATCGGCTGTTCCGTTCAAGCCGGCTGGCTCCTGATGAACACGACGACACATTCTGTTCTGACCCAGCCGGTTGCCTCCCCATGAACATGACAATGATGCAGTTTCTCCGTGCAGACCCAACCATGTACACGAGCCCTGGCCATATGTATGCGCGAGTAGGCGTTCGAGACCCCGCCCGTACGTACGTACGTGGCCGTATTTACTTTCTTACACCCTGGTTGTACGTACGTGTACATGCTACGTGTGTGCCTCTACTACGACACGTGTGCACCTCTACTACGACACTTGCCCTTCCTTACACGGCCACGGTTCATTGCTGCAGCCTACAGACAGACCGATCATATGTACGTACACGTTCGCGACCAGAATGACAACGCTACGTATTCTTCGACCAGGAAAGTCCCGGCTTTCAAGCACTTCCTTGCATGCGAAGATGTAGCTAGTGGGTCCCGGCAGTCAGGGGTGAATTGTTTTTTTTCCCGTAATATGGATGCACTTCCTTGCGTGCGAAGATGTAGCTGGTGGGTCCCAGCTGTCAGGGGTGAATCATTTTTTTGCCCATAATATGGACGCACTTCCTTGCGTGCGAAGATGTAGCTGGTGGGTCCCAGCAGTCAGGGGGGAACATTTTTTTCATGAAATACGGTGGCCCATCCGGGGAGTGCCTGCTCTCAGGTGGTGGAATTATTATTGTGCACATAATAAGGAGGCATTTCCTTGTGTGCGGCCATGGACTCAGCTGTCCGCCTCTCCACGTATAGTCCACATCCCATGAATGTCGTTCATTGACCACGTTGACCATGGTGCGTCGAGAGCACCAGGGCGGTGGACGACGGTGAGGCCTAGGAAGGGAACTTCATGGAGCTGGGAAGAGTCGGTAGTGGTTTCCCACGCGGTGGGGAGTGCGAGGGTTTACTGGTCCGACTTCCATCGCCGGAAAATAACAGGAGTTGTGGGTGAATAGAGGAATGGCATGGCTAGCAATGGACTAGGGTGGGGTAGTGAGGCCTGTGCGGCAGCACAGCCGACCGCGGGAGCCGGGAGCAGGCATTTCCACCGGCGCTGGTTTGGGCGGCTAGAGCAAGAAGACCAGAGGTTGAAGAAGCACTACGGCCGTTGGATGGACATTGTACGGTCTCTGCAGCTAGAATCGTTTAGGTTGACTAAGTTGACAAAGCCCTTGGTACGCGTCAACTTAGTAGGCCCACAGGTCAGCCTCTGAAATGGTGCACCCAGATGTCAGGGGGAGGAATCATTTTTTGGGCGGCTGAAGCTAGAATATCCGAGATTGAAGAATAAGCACGACATCCGTTGGTTGACATCCAATGGCCACTGCTGCTAGAACCGTGTGTTGACTATAAGTTTACTAAGCCTTGCATACGCGTCAACTTACATTTTTTAGGGGACGCGTCAACTTAGTAGGCCCACAAGTGTGTGGCAAAGAACTTATAGCCCATTTGCGATTTGTGAGAATGTGCAACCCATTTTTGAATTCTAATGGAATTTACTACAGCCCATTTACAGTTTATTAGAAGTACATCCCATTTTCTAGCTAGGACAATGATTAGTAATTTCAACCAACCGTACAAAACAGAATTCAATAAATTTTCCCACATTTTGATAGGATCCGAAATATTTTTATCCCAAAATTTCTTGTCAGATTAAATACAATTTCAATATAAATTTGTATTGCGTAAAAACCCAACAAAACATCGCGCGCGCAACAATTAATTAAATTAAAATTTTAAAATCCAAAAATAATATTTTATAAACTAATTACATATTTGGTGTATTTTTTATTGTTACTGCCAGTTTTTATAATTACATCCGATTTATTATTTCTTAAGGCCCATTTTCTTGTTAAGCCTAATGCATCCCTCCTTGGAAAGATTTGCAGCCCAGCGTGGCGGAGAATAACAAGTAGACCTTGCCTGGGTATTCCTCAAAAAGAAGTATAGCTGGGCTAGCCATTTTCAGCTTGAAAAAAATTATCTGGGCTGGATATCTGGCCTGGGCTAGACAGGCCACAACCCGCCTAGTTAATACCCTGTTCTCCTCTGAACAACAACGAAAACATCGCTCAAGAAAAACTCTGCAGTGCTCACCCCTCAAAAACACAAATACTGCTCGAGCTGCTTGGTGCCAGCTGTCGGCCTCTCATTGTGCAATTCTCTCGTTTATTGAATACATAGGTTGACAATGGTGTGGGACCGTGATGTCTGGAAACCAGGAGGAAGCAAAAAAATTATAGTTGTATATAATAATTAAGGAGGCACTTGCGTAAGTGTAGCTATGGCCCTGGTGGGTCCCCACTATCATCCTCTCCAAGTGAAGTCATCTCCTCATTCCTCATGTCTGTTGACCATGTAGACAACGCGAGACGGCGGCGCCACCGTGAGCGCATCAACCCGAAGGACGACGAAGAGGGCCTCGCGGGCGCTACGGATGGTCTGATACAGCGCCCGCTGCTCATTCGGGAAGCCAGGATCATAGGGCCACATGTCCGCGACGGCATTATCGTTCGCTTGTTCACCGGTGCTCGTTGAGGCGATGGAGCTTGCAGCACAAGTTCTCCTGCGCTGGTAGCTCTTCCGCCATTAGGGCGTCGAAGTGCGGCCACACCTGCTCTATGGTGAACACGGCATGAACCGGCTTGGATAGTGGCGCCGGCTCCTGGTCGGAAGCTACATCCATCGTTTGATTGTCGACGCTCAGCTCGGAGATCTCGCTGGCGAACCAACATATCCGGCTACTGGACCGACCCGCTGCCAAGCACGAATCTGTGTGCCTGGGCCCACCCAGACCGCCTCCCTCGCCCGCGCGCGCTTTCTGCCTGAAACGGTCAGCGCCGCACGCCCCGCTTCCTGGTGCAGGCGATTGCTCCGCCTTCAAACGACACAAGTGTCGTCCGTCCGTCTGCCGCCCACATTAATGATACGCGGTTGCCGAGGCGGCTAATCTGGCGCCACACGTCCGTCCCTCCGCCGCCCACCATTGCTACATAAACTGCTGCGTCGGCCATAGCCGCAGTCATCCACCTTCGTTCCCTTTCCCCTGCCCACACCACTACTGTCCACCATGGCTTCATCACGCTCCAGCGCTCTTCGGGACCGGCGGACGACGGACCACAAGGAGATGGCAGCCATTGCTGCCGAATGGCTGGCCGACAGGAAGCCGTAGGACAACTACGTCCCAATGGATAACGTGGTAGTCAACGATCTGGCGCCAACCCCCTTCTCCGCGCCATCCTCGCTGGTGCATTGCACCATGACCATCAGCGAGGCCCGTGCCCTATACATGGACACGGTGAGGCAGAAGTGTTAGGAGCAGTTCCGGGAGGCGCAGGCCGACGCCGCCTACAATCACCATCTCCTCCAGGGGCACCTGCAGGCGGAGGAGCAGATTGCCTCAGAGCGGGCGGAGCAGGAGGCGCTGCATGACTCGTACTGCTCTGCCCGCGAGGGCCGCCTCGAGCGCTGGCGATACCGCATGCGGGTGGCGGAGGCTGTGGCCGCCTACAAAGAGGGCGATGAAGTGGGCGAGGCACTGTTTGGCAAGACCGAGGTCGAGGTAGAGGACAATGCCGGCTCCCACGAGTCCCAGCTCCGCTGGTGTCGATGAGGCCGTGCTTCGCCGAGGCCCCATGGCGCCAACAACGAGGCAGAGGACACTCCCGGCTCCGCTAAGGCCCCGCCCTGCTGGCACTGAGGCGGAGGACATCGCCGGCTTTAGCGAGGCCCTACTCCGCCAAGGCCCCACCCCACCAACAATGAGGTAGAGGACATCGCCGGCTCAGCCGAGGCCCCACCCTGCCAGCAACAAGGGGGTAGATTTCCCCCACTCCCCTGAGGCGCCGCCCTGCCGGCAACGAGATAGAGGACATCGTCGGCTCCGTTGAGGCCCCGCCTCACTGCCAACGAGGCCGCGCCACACAGAAAACAAGGAAGAGTAGAACACGGTAGGTCGCCGCCGCTCGGGTCCTAGTAAGGCCACCACCACTACCCTCCGGTTGAAGCTAAGCTAGACGGGTTGACCATTGACGGCCGATTAGCTTCTTGGTGGCGACGTGGAGTCGGAGAGCTATGTTGGAGAAGGACGCTGCTTCAGTTACTTAACTGCTGGTGCAGTTGGGTCATTGACATGTGGGCCCAACAGGCATCTGTGCCACATGTCAGTTATGCAACTGCAGCTGCAGTTAAGTCATCAAGCTTCGATCCCGGAGAATGCGCTTGTACATTGGCTCAGCCGGACAGTGTGGGTAGATTCAGTTAATTAATTATACCTCCATCGCACCCCTTTTTAGTTGAAGAATGTATGAAATGTAATGAAATCCGACATGTTTATATGAAATCTGACCGTGTATGAATGAATTTAGTTCGATTAGTTTGAATTATTATATCACTGGCATTGGATGAACATGCAAAACAATACGTACTAGAATTATTCCCAGGGTGATCACCTTGTTTGCTGCAGTTTCACATGTACTTCATCCGGTCCTTTTTAGTCTGCATACAAGTTTTGTCTGCAGTCAAAGTATCTCTACTTTGACCAATATTTTAGAAAAAAGTATGAACATTCACAATTTAAAATCAACTGATTTGAAAGAAATCTAATATCCGAAGTAAAAAGGAATAGAGGGAGTACAAGGAGTTTGAGCTGCTTTTTAGCGTTCCTGTACATTGCAATGAAACACACAGGCCTGACAATTCATAGAGAACATTCAAAACAATCGATGATTATGCATCTCAGCGATTCACATGTCAGAGCCAATATTTACTACACAACTAAACAATAAAGAAAAATCGATCGATGCTGTTGATAGCAAAGGGCGTCCCATTCGAAAATATCAAACGCATGTCTTCTTGCTAACATCAATGAGCAAAATTTGACAAGGTTATCCAATTCCAAAATGTCAAATGCGTGTTCTTTTGCGTACATCAATGAGCAAACTTTGACAAGGTTTTCCCATTCCAAAATATCAAATGCCTACGATTGTTGAATGGCCAAGGTTTGTCATCAGTTCGGACATTCACATGGCACCTCGTGCTAAACAAACCAGCTGTTCTTTTTGTGCAGTTCCACCAAAATCTACCAAATTCGCGCGTAGCTTGTGTGATTTCGCCTTTATATGTTGCAACGCCTTGAACATATCGGCACCTCCTTTCTTGTGGTGGAAATGAATGATTCGATGTATTCATGAACATTTTGTGCAGTTCCCATTGAAATCAAGCTGAGCACCCCTGTTTGCACAAATACAAAAAAGTGATTAGTATAAAGCAAACTGTACTATGAATTGACAGTTTAAAGAGGCACCTACATGGTCCATGTAGAGCAACTTTAAAAAAATGGAACTCACCGGAAAGAAGCCTAGAACAAAATTGTACTTGCGCATCATAGCAAAAAAGATGGAGATCTGTCAATCCTTCTAAGCTGAAGTTAGTTTGGTCTTGTGGGGAGTAATGTAACCATCCTTCAACTGCTCCTTCTAATGAGAAGATAGACAGGGCTTCTTCATCCTGGCATAATCGGAACTAGTCACTTCACGAACACCATATTCTTCTTCAGAGGAAGATGATCCTGTTGTGCAAAGACAAGAGGACAACTAAATGCTGGCATCCCTATTTGCTCGAAAAAAGGAAAGAAAATATTTAAAACAACACAGATGAAGCACTCTCAAGGACAATACCACTTTCTCATGACTGTATCTAAACAGTAGCACAACACCAATAGAGATGACAAAGCTCAATCATATGGATGAAATGCGTGGGCGAGTACCAACCTTTGTCAGGAGGCTTATTGTGTAGAGCATACAGATCAAGCACTTCTCCGGAACCATCTGTTGTTATCTCACATGTGGTTGCCATGCTTACTATATACTCCTCGATTAGTTTAATGTTTCCAACATCTTCTTGTGCAGTTCCACTAAAATATATGGTATCTTCAAAGAAGATCCCTGTTTGCACAAGTAGAGATAATTACATATTACATTAAGAGTGGCATCACATCGGTGGCAACACAATTTCTCGTTCTAGCCATAGCAATAAATTAAGATGCAAAACTATATCATTACTTGTGTCATCACAGTTCCAGTGCTTCATTACAGCACCGGGAGTTGATTTTTGTTTTTCTTCCGCTTGTTCTTCCCCTTCATCACTTGGTTCAATAACATACAATCTTCGCCTTCAATGTAACATTTTGCATGTCAATTAGGGAGCACAAGTATGGCATTAAACAACAACATTAATTTCCTGATGAAAGTGGCAAAATATAGGCCAAAAGTTGTGAAATATCCTTATCTTACCTCAACGGGATATTACGGTGCACGTAAATATTGGAAGTCTTGTCTCCATTTGTGCAGTTCACTAAAACTAAGCAACATTACCGTACAAGTAGCACAACATATGAAAGCACACTGCACAATCATGTGAAAGAAGGCTAGTACTGACCTCTCATGATGCGATATTCAAACAACTCACAAGAAGAAGATCTAAACCAAATTTGCCAACATGGATAAGAAGTAAGATCTCCTCTTATGCAGTTCCACTAAATCAAGCAACATTGTCGGTGTGGAATTTTGGTTGAACTGCACAAAACACTCTTAAAACAAAAGTGTTTTGTGCAGTGCAACAAAAGGTCACAATAGCAACGAGGAGAAGTAGATAACCATGTTTACACAGAGGTGCAAAGGAAACAACAAGTGGTCAATAACGGTGGATGACAGAGAAGCCAACAAAAAGAAGCATCTAACTTATCTAAATGGGAAAGAAATCAATACAGTAGCATTTCTCAAACGGTGGCATTGATTCATATTTACAGAGAGATTTTATTAACAATAAAATTTGTTAAACTTGTAATTTGCTTTTAACTATGGCATTGCATCAATTTTCCAACGGCATTATTAGAGGGTGTTTGTTTACTGGGACTTTTTGGTGTAGGGACTAAAAAAGTCCATTTCAGTCCCATCTAAACCAAACAGGAGGGACTTTTAGGGACTAAAAGTGGGCATTTGGGTCTAAAGAAAGAAGACCCCGAGGGAGAGTCTTTTTGGGACTTTTTCTAACAGTTGCCCCTGCCCCGCATCGCACCTTATCTCTATTAGTTGATTACTAGGGGTAACATGGTCTTTTAGCATGCCATTTAATAACCTATAGTCCATGTTTAGTCCCTAGAACCAAGCAGGTAGGGACTAGGGACTTTTTAGTTGGGACTAAAAACAGTCCTAGGAATTTTTAATCAAACAGGGCCTTAGATTAACAACAGCTAAAGAGTTGCACGCGACAGTGGACGGGCCAGCACCATGTGCATCTACCGATGTATGAAGGGGTGATGCACAGTCTGTTGCAACAAAGAAAAAACAACCAAGGAGCATATTTGTGTTGGTCCCAGTTTTGTTATCTTTAGACACCTTTCCCTATGCAAGCGCAGCAAATCTAGTCCTGCTCAAACTCTACAGCCTTGTCCCCCAAAACAAAAAGATCAGTTTGTTACAGATGTGTGTACTGCGTTTGTCATTGTTATCCCTTTTCGACCAACGTAGGTGCCCGATAGCCAGTCTGTACTAGTACTTTCCCCCTTCCTTTCCTCTTTGAACCACATCCTAGATTCATGCTATACAACTTTCCCCACAACTTTCCCCCCTTCCTTTCCTCTTTGAACCACATCCTAGATTCATGCTATACAACTTTCCCCACTACTTTCCCCCCTTCCACTACAAAAAAAAGACACATCGGTGACATTTTCGGCCGAACGAAAAAATTATGTCAAAGATGTGGTGAGCTCCTACTTCTATGACAAAAAACATGACAGAAAATGGGCTTTTCGTCTTGGGCGGGCCAGAGACGCAGCTGCGTGACATTCTTTGGGCCGTCCATGACAGAAAAAACCATGTTAGAAGCGAGGGCAAGGAAAATATCAGGGAGTTCCCGATTATAGTGGGTGGTCGGGGGCTGAGCGATGCATCGTTTTCTCAGACGTGCAGACGTGACGCACGCCCGATGTGCGAGGCGTTGGGCTCTAATCGAACCCGGCGAGGCATTGGGCTCTAATTGTACCCGGCGAGCGATTTACCTTTGCAGGCTACGCGTTATGCGAACCCGGCGATCGATCGATCCCTTGTTATTAACTGAACCCGAGTGATTCCTTCGCTACTGCTGCTAACTGTAGCCGATCGATGTTGCCTCTGGATGAACAGTGAGCGTTGTTCGGGGGTTTGGATGAACAGTTCCCAGTGGGGGGTTGGATGAACAGGACCCCGTGGTAGTAGAGGCTGTTGCCGCTGGATGAACAGTACCCCGATCGATCGAGCCGGTGGATGAACAGGACCCCGTGGAGGGCTAGATGAACAGGACGACCCCGTGGAGGGCTGGATGAACAGTAGCCGATGGAGGGCTAGATGAACAGTAGCCCGTAGAGGGGGTGGTTGAACAGGACCCCATGGAGAGGGCTAGATGAACAGTAGCCGGTGGAGGAGCGCACGGTGGAGGCTGGATGAACAGGAGCCCATGGATGAACAGTCGCAGGTGGAGGCTGGAGGAGGTTGACAGTGGATGAACAGTAGCCCGGGGAGGTAGGAGGAGGTCGACAGTGGAGATGAACAGTATCCCGTAGAGTCCCGTTTTGCGGTACGCCACACCCCTCCCAATGAACAGGACCCCCGTTTCGACCGTAGCCCTCCAACACAAGTTCGTTTCCTCCGTTTTGTGGTACGCCACACCCCTCCCGATCAATAGGACCACGTTTCCACCGTAGGAGGTCCATTTCCTCCGTTTTGCGGTACGCCAGACCCCTCACGATGAACAGGATCCCGTTTCGACCGTGGACGGTTGAACACAAGGCCGTTTCCTCCAGTCTGTGGTACGCCAGTCCTCATTTCCATCGGCTATTCCGTCCAAGCTGGCTGGCTCCCGATGAACAACACGCATTCCGTTGCCTCCCGATGAACAACACGCGTTCCGTTGCCTCTCGATGAACACGACGCATTCCATTGCCTCCCCATGAACACAACGACGGTGCAGTTTCTCCGTTCTGACCCATCCATGTACACGAGCCCTAGCCGTACGTATGTGCGAGTAGGCGTTCAAGACCCCGCCCGTATGTACGTACGTGGCCGTATTTTCTTTCTTGCACTGTGGATGCTATACGTACGTGTACATGCTACGTGCGTGCCTCTACTACGACACGTGCGCGCCTCTACTACGAAATGTGCGTGCCTCTACTACGACACGTGCCCTTCCTTACACAACAACGGTTCATCGCTGCAGCCTGCAGACAGACCGATCGTATGTACGTACACGTTCATGACCAGAATGACAATGCTATGTACGCTTCGACCAGGTGGGTCCCGACTGTCAGGCACTTCCTTGCGTGTGAAGATGTAGCTGGTGGGTCCGAGCAGTCAGGGGGCGAATATTTTTTTTTGCCCGTAATATGGACGCACTTCCTTACGTGCGAAGATATAGCTGGTGGGTCCCAACAGTCAGGAGGGAAACGTTTTTTTGCGAAATATGGTGGCCCGTCCAGTGGGTCCCTGCTGTCAGGTGGAGGAATCATTATTTTCCGCGTAATAAGGAGGCACTTCCTTGCTATGGCCGTGGACCCAGCTGTCAGCCTCTCCACGTACAGTACTCTTCCAATGGAAGTCATTCGTTGACCACATTGACCACGCCGCGCCGAGAGCACCAGTGCGATGGACGACGGTGAGGCCTAGGTAGGGGAAGACGCAGAGCTGGGGAAGATGCGGCAGTGGATGCCCACGCGGAGGGGAGTACGTGGGTTGACTACTTCGGCTGCGGTGTGAGGTTGTCATCGCCGAAGAATAACAAGAGGTGTGGGTGAGTATAGAGGGATGGCATGCCAGCGGTGGCAGCACGGCTGGACACGGGAGGCAGGAGCAGGCGGCACGGCCGACGCTTGTATGAGCAGCTGGAGCAAGAAGACGAGAGGTTGAAGAATCACTACGACAGTTGGATAGATATCGTACGGTCACTCGAGCTAGAATCGTTCACATTGACTAAGTTGACAAAGCCCTCCGTCCCCGTCATCTTAGTAGGCCCACAAGTCAGCCTCCCACTATGGTGGGTCCCAACTAGAAGGTGTATTCATTTTTTAGCGTAATAACGAGGCACTTCCTTGCGTGCGAAGATATAGCTGGTGGATCCGTCCTGTCAGCGGGGGAACGTCTTTTTCACGAAATACAAATGCCCTTCCGGTGGGTCCCAGCTGTTAGGTCGAGGAATCATTGTTTTTCGCGTAATAAGGGGGCATTTCCTTGTGTGCGGCCGTGGACCCAGCTGTCAGCCTCTCCAGGTATAGTCCACTTCTGATGCATGTCGTTCGTTGACCACGCCGCGCCGAGAGCACAAGGGCGGTGGACGTCGGCGAGGCCAAGTAAGGGAAATGACATGGAGCCAGGGAAAACTCGGCAGTTGTTTCCCACGGAGAGGGGAGTGCGAGGGTTTACTGTTTCGTCCGCCATCACTGGAGAACAACAGCATGTGTGGGTGTGTAGAGGGATGGCTAGGCCAGCGATGGGAGAACGATGGGGCGGTGAGGCCTGCTTGGCAGCATGCCGGCCGTGGGAGGAGGGAGCAGGCAGTCCCGCCGGCGCTTGTTTGAGCGGCTGGAGCAGGAAGAGCAGAGATTGAAGAAGCACGATGGCCGTTGGATGGACATCCAACAGTCACTACTCTCGTGTGTTGACTAAGTTGACACGGCATTGCATGTGCATCAACCTTATTTTTTCAGGAAAGCTTACGCATCAACCTGTGGTAGGCGCACAAGTCAACCACAAATTTGTGGAAAACAACATACGGCCCATATGCCATTATTTCTAATAATTTACAGCCCATTTGCCAATTCTTAATTTTTTTGGAGCCCATCTTCTTTTTTTAGCGTATCGAGCCCATCTTCTTTTCGTTAGCATTACACCCCATATTGTGGTCACGGTTAAAAATTATACAATATTTTGCATATTTTGGTGCGGTTAACTGTTTTTAATCCCGAACTATCGAGTCACATTCAAACTATTTTGAAAAATAATTTATATAAATATAAAATCCAAATAATTGTCCACGCATAAAAATCAATGGAATTTAAAATGTTGTAATTGAAAAAAATTGAAACTAATTCCCGGTTTGATGTGTTTTAAAAATGTACAGCCCATTTCTGGGCACACCGAATGAAACTCTCCTCGTCTTGGAAGATTTGCAGCCCAGCATGGCTGATATAGAAAGGCCTCGTTTGGGTATTTCTTTGAAAAAAATAGAACTGGGCTAGCCATTTTCAGCAAGAAAAAACACAACTGGGCTCATGATGTGGTAAACATAAATAAAACCCTGGCTAGATGGGCCACAGCCCCCACACAGCCACGTTGTTACCCTGGTCCGTTGCTAAAACTAGTATAAGTAACAACTGCTTGTTCCTCAAAAGAAAGTAAATAACAACTACGCGACCTGCTGGGTCCCTAGTGTCAGCCGCTCGTTGTGTAATTCTCTCTTTATTGACTACTTTGAGAATGGCGTGAGCCCCAGATGTCCAACCATTAGGAGGAACCTTTTTTGGGGCTTATAATAACGAGGCACTTGCTTGCATACTGCAATGACGCTGGTGGGTCCCTACTATCATCCTCTCCACGTTCAGTCATATCCTTGTTCCTCTCGGTTGTTGACGGTGTTGACAATGCAAGATAGCGGCGCACCGCGCACATCGAGCGAACCAAGGCCGAGGACGACGACGAGGCCTCAGACGGAACAAACAGGAGATGTGGAAGATGCGTCGGTCCAGTCGCAGGGGGAGGGGGTACGAGGGTGGACTGGTTCGGGTGCGAGTGCGTGTTGGGGCTAACGTCGCCGGGGAATAACATGATGTGTGGGGGAATAGATGACGGACTGGCCAGCGTTGGAGGTACGGTAGGGAGGCGGAGGCGCAGCCAGCCATGGGAGGCGGGAGCAGGCGGAGCCGACGAGGTGGTTTGGTTGGAGCGGCTGGAGGAAGTAGACCAGAGATAGAAGATAAACGTCAGATGTTGGATGTCAATCCAACGGCTAGTAGGCATAATCATTTGTTGACTAGCTAGTAAGTCGACACCACCTTGGATAGGCTATTTCCTTGTGGGATCCAAATGTCAGAATCAAAATCTGTCACGGTCATGCAGCCTTTCCTATGAAAATTTACAACCCATTTGGTGTGCTAGTTCGAAATAAGTTTGTGGGTGCTGGTGGGGGCTAATCACTTGGCTGTAATGTGAGTGAGCTCAAGCAGCCAGCAAGACTGATGTTTTTTCCCTTGGTTGGGATTTGTTACAATATTTCACTCTAAATTAAACGAATGGCAAGTCATTTGCCTTGTTTCAAAGAAAATATGACAGTCACAGCTGAGTTGAAAAGGGCAAGAACATATAACTCCAGCTTACAAACTATACAAAAGCACGACGGTTAATCGTTCATCAGGTTTAGACAAAACCCAGGTTGAAAAGGGCAACAACATCTAACTCCGGCACTGTTTTCGGCAGTCAAAGTCAAATGGATCGGTCAGGTCCATAGAATGAACATCCTGGGTCGTAAAATTTACTGGATTATGACCACAATATGTTGTAAATAGAAGCCCGACATGTTTAGAAGCTCTTTTGCCTACCTAAAACTCCTTTTTTTGCTCTTTGACATACCCATCCGTCAAAACCATCTTGCTGATAAACTTAAGCCTGATGGACAGTAGTAACCTCGCATTCAGCGGGAAGAATGTGACAAATCTAGTGTTTGCATGGTTGGCTACATATCGTTCTAGCATTATTTTCTTCAATCGAATATCATGAGAAGTGAGAAAATCCCGGTGCTTATGAATCCACCGATTGGTTATAACTTTCTTACCCTGTCCTGTTGCCTAAATAGATATGAAGATTGAAAACAGTTAAGGTCTAAAAAAAGAGTGTGGAAAGAGCAGCAGCTGAACGGTTAATTCTAGTACACTATATGCGGGCTTCCAATGTGTGTGAAATTATCACCTTTATATACAACTTCTCCAGACATGGAAAGCATTGCAGCAAGCCAATAATCTTGTTCAGATCAAAACTATTCATTTCGATATATAAGATCTTGACAGAATCCAGCAACATTGATAGGCTATCCATGGAGAAACTCTTCATTGAGAATAGAACATAATATTAGTAAAAAATGTGTACTCCGAGATGATATATAAATTATGCGCAGAAATTTAAAATGCAGCTTATGGTTACAAGTGTACATGATAATATAAAGTACCTGAGGAACTGTGGAGCCAAACACCATCTTGAAATGAGCACAAAGATCATGTATTACACCCAAGGTCTCCAGTTTAGGTGTAGAGAGGATGGTTATTTGCGACGGTGAATAACTAGAATCAAGGATCAACCTTTGATGTGAAGGGGCATCTTGGGTGATGAGCTGCCTTCCATAAAAAAATTCCAATTCTTACAAGGTTAGGCGACTTTATTTGGAGAAGACCGATTCTAACTGTGAAAACAAGCACCAAGCACTCCAGGACAGGGCAACTGGAGTGGATGATGCTGTGCAATGAGGCCTCCGATATATGAACCTGCACAAGTGAAAGTTTCTTGAGAAATGGGAGTCAAAGGTTTAGGAACAGATTCTCTGGTAGGTCGCACAGCGCAAAGGTGGCGGTGTGGAGAGAGGAGGAAAACCGCGAGATGGACATCGGTCCTGAGGGCACAGGTAGATGGCGTTCAGTATCTGGTAGGTGACTTCCAGGGGAATAGTATAACTCAAGCATCTGTAGTTCTATGAATTCAGGGGATTTCAGCCAGGCGTCCACCGTGCAGGGCATGGTATCCTTGCTCAGGTAGCATGACAGAATGTAGAGGCTTTGAACTAAGCCCTTGTGGGAGGAGATGATGGCTCTGGGATTTCAAAATCATACAAGAGAGATAGATGACGACAGTCGAGATTAAGGGGCACGACACGCCATAGAGGGCGCCACCGAATTGAGAGGACTTGGGTGCGGCAGCAATCCTTGGTGGGGAGAAGCGAGATGATCTCCCCAAGGACGGCGTCCGGGAGATCACTGATGCGGTCCACCCAAGATTCTACGGGTTCCTGGGATCCGGTGGGGGCAGGTTCGCCGCTTCTCCCCGAGCTGCCGGGTGCGGGATCTAGAACGTTCGTCGCCGCTGGTGGGAACCTTATCTTCTTGGCGTTGGGGTCAGCCGACTCCATTTTCCTTGAGGTCATCACGTCGCGCTCATGGATTTGAGCAGAGTAACAAATGACGAGCCTATTTGTAGTGTGAGTGAAGAAGAAGGGGAGCTGGGATTTTTCTGTAGTAGTGAGGAAGAAGGGGAGCTGGGGTTTTCTGTAGGAATGAGATGAGGAATTTGGGGGTACGAGTGGAGAGAGCTGACGTGAGGTGGGTGAGAGTGAGGAGGAAGAAGAGCACCCATGTTTTTTTGGGGGGCGGTGTGCTGGGTGTGGGTAGCGCCTCTCATTAAGTAAATATATGGGATTTTGAATTGATTTTATTATTTACTACTGTGGATGGGCTGTTTTGTCTTGGGCCCAGAGAAACAATTACTACTAGTACAGTGCCGACACTCTACAACTACTAGGAAAACAATTACTACTAGTATAGTGGATACACTACCGCTTCTGGCTCCTCTAGGTCATTGAAACGTCTCCCTCTACTGAATGCCATTTTACTTTTGTTCACTGACATGCGGGCCATGCCGTGCGCGGGACCAAATGTCATCCACCAAATTAGAAGGCAGCATACAGGCGGAGAGTCACCCTAGTCGTAGCGCGGTAGTAACGAGCCGTCGTGTCACAAAACCCCACCTCCCCGCAGTCTAAGTTTGACGGACGAAGCAACCATCATTTCACTCTTCGCTGAACCCCCTTCTCCCTCACCGTCTTCAAGAAAGCCAACACTCGCATCTGCCACCTCCCAACAAAGAGAAGGTAAGCGGATCCGTGATATTGGTATATTTTTGTTCAGAGAAAAATGGAAATTTTGCAAAGCAATAACTGATCCTCACTCTCTTTTTTCTTCATTGTCATTGTGATTGTGTTTTACTTTCAGTGGTCTCCTAGTATTCGTCAGTTTCATGATGGATCAAGGAGAACCAGGCAAAGATCTGTCGATATTGGAGCAAACGCGAGAGGCTGATCCCCACGAGACAGAGAGCTCCAAGAAGATTGAGGCAGCCACCGAGCTGACCCCAGATACGATCATGACCACTACTGAGATGGCCAACGCCCCATTTGAGGTTACAGCCCCCGTGGCAATGCAGGAGCTTTTTTCCCCCTTCGAGGATTTGTCCCCCCACCCCCCGCTGAGCTGCCCAAGGTAATTTTGTTCTTTGCCGATCTCGATTGTGGTTTTTCATCTAAGTATGTGGTGATGAATAATGCAAAATTTTATTAGCTTCGATGCCATGCTATACATAGTGGTTTAAATATCTTGTGTTTCTTATCTTTGGAAAGTAATTCAGAATTTGTTTCTGTTTCAATTAGAGCCCTGATGCAGACAAGAATTGTGTGGTTGTACATGTCACTCGCTATGAGGCGGATGACCTGAACATACGCACTGGGAAACTGAGTTATTAGGCTGTTGGATCCTTGAAGCCATTTGCGCTTATACCGGTGTTGAGTTGTATTCCAGCCTCACTGTTGTCAGGCGTGTTGTCCAGGGTGTACTGAAGCACAAGAAGTTCAAAGCTACTCCTTCGTTTGTGAGGCATACTGTTCTTGTCAAGCTTACGCAGGAAGATGACGTGGCATGACTCCACAAACAAGCTTATGAGTGGCAAGACCACAAGGTTATCTTCATGAGGGTTCACAGGATTGAGCTGCTGCTGGACATCGTCGATGATGTTCATGGCAAGGTCCGTCTTGTGTCCAGCCAAATTAGATCGAGGCATGAAATAGTTGCCCGAGCTAGTGTTTAATACTTGTTTGGATTGTGTCTACTTATCCGAACCTTGCCTATTATCGAGCCGTCTGGGCTAGTACTCTGTTTGAATCCGTCTATGGGAACTGTTGCTACTTTTGTGTGCCCGTGAATCATGTGAGAACCATCGTAATTGGTGCCGAAACAGATGCGTCCTCACTAGTTTTTTCATGAATATGGCATGGTAAGACGTAAGTTGTCACGGTTTATCATATGAGCAGTTTGTGTTTGATGAAATAGAGTACTTGTTCGAGAAATGTGCACCGACGTATACATAAGTACTTGTAAACACTATTGGTGCTACCCCACTTGTAAGCAGTAGTGCAAAACATGGCACATTGGCTCAGCTCGCTTCAACACTAGGCTATCGACTAACTAACAACCAATAATCTGCTATCTGACATATAAGCAACTACGTATCTTGTTAAAGTGGTTCATGCAGTAAACTGAGGCCACAATGTAAATTCCAAACGTTCACACGCTAGTCCAGCGTTCATGTGGAACACTCACATTAAACTCGGCTTCATAAAAAACATGAAAACCATAAGTTAAGTAATTTTATACATCTCAATGATTCATAACAAACATATAACTAGTTCACAGCAAAAGACAAAGTTGTGAGAAGATTTACAAATCAGGAAAAATCAAGCCAGGCTTCTCTGAGCAAAGGGCCTCCCTAGGCAGGCTTAAATTTCCTGGAGTTCACCCTGGTTTTTCCTGGAGTTCACTCTAGAATGCTGAACTGAACCATGTAGTGTACTGACCAGCTGAAATTCTTGTGCATTCCACTAAATTTAAGCACCGCTACTTGCAGAAATAAGCAGACCACAATGCCTCTTGTCCAGACTGTCCCAAAAACCTCCGATGCGGCCGTGCCCGGCTAGTCCTCGGTCTATGGATGAGCTGGAAGATAGTGCATTCCGGACTAGGATGCAGTTGTTTTAAGCTCGTCCACACTGACAATCAGGAAGTAAAATGTACGAATCAGCTTCTTTTAGATTGTGTTGGTCATTCTACCTAGTTAGAACCAATGTAGGAATACCTGGAATACTTGTGGTTAGAGGACGGCAGCTAGGAATAGCGATCTCATTTTGTGCAGTTGTACTAAAACTGATGTGTGTACTTTTGATTGCACAGATAGAAACGATATGGAGACAGACATCCCTGTTTGCGCAAATATGAAATAAGGTTATCTAAACAGTGACAGATATTTGCAGTGGCGTATGATTAACAGCAGCGTCTATTGTGTTATAATTGGCACTAGACTGACAGTATGAAAGTGCCCTTAAGTAAGTAGCATCACATCACATCAACACTGCCACTAAATTAACATGCAGAACAATAGCATTAGTATTACTGTCATGAGAGTAGCACATGGTCAGTAAATGTGCAATCAAATTTGTGCAGTTCCACTGGGAGGAAGCAATGTTAGAGGTGTGAGATTTAAGTGTAACTGCAACAACACAATTCATGGGAAATAAAGCAAGACAAAAGCACTTCATAAAATGGTGATGGCATTGCTTCAATTTATCGACGGCACTAGACCATTACTTATAGTGACATTAGGTGGCATTGCTTAATGCTTCATGTGATTTTACATTAATGGTAGCGATATGGGCGTAGGGACAGCAGGGGTATAAAGTGGTGAGGCAGATGTGGTTGCCGAGAGCGACAAACACTCAGGCAGCATGTCTGCATTTGTCCCATTTTTTATCTCCTCGGCGATGTTTTCCTATGTGAGCACATGAAATCTAGACCTGCTCATTCTCATTTGTGTTCTCCCCCAACAACCCTCACTTTCTTTCCTTTTTCAACCAAGAGACAGGTCCACTTCCCCCCATCCTTCGTCATCCACCATGCTTTCTTCGCCTTTTCAACCAATAAACCGGTTGGGTAGCCAGTATCTACTACATTCCCCCGTTTCCTCTTAGAACCAAGTCCTAGATTCATGCTACAGCTTTCCCACTTTCTTCCCTGTTTGAACCAACTCTTATATTCGACTGTATGAACTACCTTTACCACAAATAATAGTAAAAGTCTAGGTGGCTTTGGAACAGCCGACGGAAGTAGAAAAAGATCCATACGCAGCCACGTGGGGAGCTGGGGCAGTAGAGCAAGGCAGGTTTCGAAGGAATACATACCTAAGGGTCGTCGACATGTGGCAAAGATGGCGTCGGGAGGCCGCATCTTGGCCACAATACCGTAGGGAGGAATAAGGGGTCGCATGCCCTCGAGAGCCGGCGCTCTCTCGGAGATAACGGCATGGCCGTCGATTGGGACGCGCGGGCAGTGTCTGAGTAAATGGCCACGGGTAGCCTTGCCGGCTCCCCACGGCTCTTCAGACAAATTACGGGCCGATCGGGCCTCCAAGCGTCCAAGGCGTGGGGCCGCCTTCCCTCGACCGGCTACCTCCCAAGCCGGCTACCAAGAGGCGGCCCGACCCTAAACCCACAGGAGAAAGGCCGTCAGAGAGCCGACTCCAAGAAGTCGGCCACGAGAAGGCCGACTCGAAGAAGGCGGCCACAATAAAGGCCGACTCCAAGAACCCGGCCCCCTAGCAGGTGGCCGAGATCATACCCTCAAACTGTGCACCCACATAACGGCGATGAGACGGGGCGTGGCTACAGTGAAGCTTGCCACCCCCGAATCCCGGAGCGCGCGTGGTCCTGATCACGCCCGTCTGGCGGCCATCACCCGTCCGGCGCGGCACTGTTGCCATGTTGACCATGACGTCACCCACGATGTGCTGTCAGATCAGCCCACAGGCTGCGGGCCCCTTCGGTCAGAGAGATACCCGAAGGCGGCCCGGACTCCCCTAGCCGGCCTAAGGCAAGGCCGGCTCCCAACAGCCGGCTAGCTCCCTCCCTCGAAGGAGGCGCCTCATTAAGGAGACAAGACGAGGTAAGGATACAGTGATCGCCGCCAGGCGGCGGCACTGTAGCCATGCTTACTTCATCAAAGCCCTCATCATCAGGAGTGAGGCAACAGTAACCCGCCCCCGACAAGGCCCCCGAGCGGTGGGGCCAGCTTGTCGACCGAAGCCGGCGTGGCGGGACCCACCAGTCGGCGGGCCCCAGCAGCCGGCGGAGAAGCCGGCGAACATAGACACTGACAGCTAGGGCCCGCACCCAGCCGGATTACCATTTTACCCTTGGGGGGGTAGGCCTATATAAACCCCCCAGGGCACCGATGCAAAGGGTTGATCTCTTAGAGTTTTAGACACCACATAGAGGGAAGAGGAGAGCTAGCCGTGCCCTTCTTCTTCTCAGCGAAACAGCTCAAGGAGCCTCTTGTAGCTACTTGTTCACCTAGTGATTATGCGGAGACCCTGCAGAGCAGCAGTAGGGGTGTTATCTCCACGGAGAGCCCCGAAGCTGGGTAAGATTCGCCGGCGTGTATGTCTTTGCCTCATCCCGTTTCCAGGCACCGGCGATGTCTTATTGGCTCCCACAATGATAAGCCACCCGTTGGCATATGTCGCTCCTACCACCCGACATTTGGTGCCCACCGTGGGGCCAGGTGCACCGTCGTCCGGAGACCTATTCTGGACGGGAACCCTCATCCTTCCCAGCGAGCGTAGCCAGCCCGGCACGCCCGATGGCGCTTGCCCCGACACGCTGCAAGGCATCGCTGACGCCTGCGCGGCGAGCTGCCTCGCCGATCTCCTTGGCGAGGCTCGCATCTCCGACGAGCCCGCGTCCGACGCGGGCACAGGCTGCCTCGAGAGCCACCTCGTCAGCCTCCTCGACCAACTCCACGTCTCCAGCGAGCCTGCTGTAGATTTGGAGTCAGTTGGTTCCAACGACCCGATGCTTGTCGACTCTGGCACGGCATCGCTTGACGCTTTCCCCACCAACGTTGTGATCTTCGACGACCCACTCCCCCGATCCGACAGCTGTGGCAGCGCCATCACTGAGGTGTTGGTCATCAGCCACGGCGCCGCCTTTGGCGAGAACGCCCACGACGCCCTGCAGGCAGCACTGCACGACCTGTCTGTCCCTCTCCCGGCCAACACCGACGCCGACGCCGAGACATTGGAGGCACGCCGCCTGGCCCTCAACGCGGAGGGCCAGAAGATAGCTTCCATGACACACCTCACTGAGGCTCACCAGCGCGAAGTCGACCGCGCCTCCTTTGGCACACCGCCCCCAGGCGGGCCGAGCCGAGTCGGCATCGTCAAAAGCAGCAGCGCGGTCGCCGCCCGACATCTTTGGCGTGGACCGCCCAGTCTACGCCACGCCCCTCGAGAACCTACGCGCCGCCCAGGCGGCCGTAGACGAGCTAAATGGACTAGGGGCTGACGAGCTCCCCTACATGACCAGACGCATCCAGCAGTTGATCTGCGCGGCCGCAGAACGGCATGAAGCCGACGTCCGTGCCAAAAGCCCTCCCCCGCGCCGATAGCACGGTGCTACGTCACGCACGCCAACCGCGGGCAACACCCGCGCCAGGCAAGAAAACGAGCCGGCTGCCAGCCGCAGCCAGACTCGAATCTCCATCGAGCGCGACGCAGAAGGCCGTCCTCGAGCCGTGGAGCGACGAGCCAACCCGCCTCCACCTCCGCCTCGCGGGGAGAGATATCCCACCCCTCCGCCAGTCACGCATCCGACTCTCAGCGGCCGACTAGGTCGCCGTGAAGGAGTCAGCGAGAACGACGCCCGCCATTGGATAGACCGCCTAGCGCGATCCCTGTCATTAGAAGAAGAAGAAGATGTCGGCCCGCCTTGCTTTGGCCCCGCATCCGTGACGAGACCTTCCCCAAAGGGTTCTCGCTCCCAAGAGACACGCCCAAGTACAACGGCTCCGTGAAGCCGGGAGATTGATTGATCGACTACTCCACCGCAGTCAGCATAGCGAACGGCAATAGGCGCGTTGCCGTGAAGTATGTCCCCCTCATGCTCCAAGGCACGGAGCGTACCTGGGTCAACAGCCTCAAGCCTTACATCATCAACAGCTGGCTAGACTTCACCGAAGCCTTCATCCGCAACTTCACCAGCACCTACAAGAAGGCTCCCAAGCCCCGACCGCTCTCCTTGTGCGTTCAAGGGCCCATTGAATCAACTCGCGACTACCTCACACGCTGGGCCGAGCTCCGCAATTCCTGCGAGGGGGTGCACGAGGTTCAAGCCATAGAGTACTTCACTGCCGGGTGCCGAGAGGGCACCCTCCTCAAGCACAAGCTCCTCTGCGATCAGCCGATTACCCTCGATGAGCTGGTGGTCATAGCGGACAAGTACGCCACCGCCGACTCCTCAATGAAGACCGAGCTCTGAGTAGACGCCTCCGGGAAGGTACTCAATCCGGCTCCCAAGACGCCGGCTGGGGACTCCAGCCGGCCTTGCGTGCGAAGCGACAACAAGCGCCAAGGGCCCCATGCCGCCTTCAACCCGGTCGGTAGGTGGCCATAGTCGAAGATGAACAACACGAGGCGGCCCGCCAAGAAGAAGCCAAAGGGCGGCAGGCCGCTTGGCAATCGGCTTTCTCCTACGAGCAAGCCCTCGGCGCCTTTGCAAGTTCCACAGCGGTAGTGGCCGTCCAACCATACGACCCGGAAATGCCACTGGCTCACCCGAATCACCAAAGACGAAGGGCCGGTGCCGCCTCTGCCTGCTGGTCAGCCGCCTCCGGCTCCTCAACAGCCAGCCGCTCGACCAGCAGTCGGGGCCGTCCAAGACGAGTTCCCTGACGAGAATGCCGCCTACGTCGTCTTTACAAGCCAGCCCAAAGACCGGCGCAACCGACACCGACAACACCAAGAAGTCAACGCGGTCACCTCCAACAACCCTGAGTACATGCACTGGTCAGAAAGGCCTATCAGCTGGAGCCGGGCCGACCACCCAGAGGTGATGCTGTCCCGCGGCTCTTATGCATTGGTTCTGGAGGCTACCCTAGCAACAGACAGGCATGATGCCCGTTTCTCCCGCGTGCTAAGACATGGCGGGAGCAGCATTAACATCCTGTACCGTGACACCATGGAGAAGCTAAACGTCAAGACCAAATAGCTCATGCCAAGCCGGACCGTGTTCCATGGCATCGTACCCGGCCTGTCCTGCTCACCAATCGGCAAGATCAAGATAGATATTCTCTTTGGGGACAAGGATCATTTCCGCCGAGAAGCGATATGGTTTGAGGTGGTGGACCTTGAGAGCCCTTATCATGCACAGCTTGGCCGACCTGCTCTGGCCAAGTTCATGGTTGTGCCCCACTACACCTACCTCAAGATGAAGATGTCGAGTACCAAGGGCATCATCACCA
The DNA here is from genome assembly GCA_021605145.1 of Aegilops bicornis. NCBI lineage: Eukaryota > Viridiplantae > Streptophyta > Magnoliopsida > Poales > Poaceae > Aegilops > Aegilops bicornis. Next base: position 609,939,058 of record CM038671.1, read on the forward strand.
TAGCCGGCGACTACAAGAAATCCTCCAAGGGTGCAGCAGCCAGCAGGCGGCTCGTCGAGTCCCTTGTGATCGTTGAAGAGAAGAAGATGCTGGATCGAGTCATGGCCATGGCCGGCAAGCAGCCGGCCCTATCCCCTGACCCCAAGGAATGTGAAGCCCAAGGTCCTTTCCAGTCGGCCAAAGAAATGAAGAAGATACCTTTCGACCCAGAGAACCCGGAAAGGTTTGCCGTCATTGGGGCGAATTTAGACAGCAAATAGGAAAGCGAGCTCGTCGATTTCCTCCGTGAGAATCGGGACATCTTCGCATGGTCCCCCAAAGACATGCCGGGTGTCCCGAAGGAATTCGCCGAGCACAAGCTACACGTCCGAGCAGATGCAAAGCCAGTCAAGCAAGCCCTCCGTCGACTGTCGGAGGAGAAGAGAAGGATTGTAGGAGAAGAGATAGCCTGGCTCCTGGCAGCCGGCTTCATAATGGAGGTGTTCTTTTCGGAGTGGCTTGCCAACCCGGTCCTCGTGCTGAAGAAGAATAACAAGTGGCGCATGTGTATAGACGACCCTAGCCTCAACAAAGCCTGCCTCAAAGATCCCCTCGCCCTGCCAAGGATTGATCAAGTGATAGACTCCACAGCCGGATGCGAGCTGTTGAGTTTCTTGGATGCTTACTCAGGCTACCACCAGATAAAGTTGGATCCAGCTAACCGCCTGAAGACCGCCTTCATCACACTATTTGGAGCTTTCTGCTACCTGACTATGACATTTGGCTTGAGAAATGTCGGTGCCACTTTTCAGCGTTGCATGCAGAAATGCCTCCTCAAGCAACCCGGCAGAAATGCCCACGTCTATGTAGACAATATTATGGTGAAGACGGAGAAGCGCGGCACCTTGCTGGAAGACCTCAAGGAGACGTTTGAGAACCTGCGCCGGTTTCAAATCAAGCTCAACCTCGAGAAATGCGTGTTCAGAGTGCCAGTCGGCCAGCTTCTAGGCTTCCTGGTCTCCGAAGGCGGCATTGAATGCAAACTAGTGAAGATCAAAGCCATTGAGAGAATGGAGATTGCCACTAAACTACGAGACATCCAGAAGTTTACCGGATGTCTGGCCTCCCTGAACCGCTTTATCAGCCGGCTTGGAGAGAAAGCCCTCCCCCTCTTCCGACTCATGAAGAAAACCACTCACTTTGAGTGGAACGACCAAGCCGACAAAGCTTTCCACGAGCTACAAAAGATGCTGGCCACGCCGCCTGTCTTGGCGGCGCCGACTGAGAAAGAGCCCATGCTCCTTTACATAGACGCTACCGGTAGGGTGGTCGACACCGTCATCGTGGTTCCAGCGCCCGGAAGAAGGCACAGCTCAGCCAGTCCAGAGGCGGTGTATTATTTAAGTGAAATCTTGTCCACCTCGAAGCAGAACTACCCGCACTACCAGAAGATGTGCTATGGTGTGTACTTCGCCGCCAAAAAGCTCAAGCCCTACTTCCAAGAGCACCCCATCACGGTCGTGTGCACTGCCCCGCTCGCAGAGATCATAGGCAGCCAGGATGCATCTGGCCGGGTGGCAAAATGGGCCATTGAGCTGGCCCCTTACACGATCTTCTACCAGCCGCACACCGCCATCAAGTCCCAAGCATTGGCCGACTTCCTCGTCGACTGGGCCGAGACCCAGTACCTACCGCCGGCCTCCGACTCCACTCATTGGCGGATGCACTTCGACAGGTCCAAGATGTGCACCGGCTTGGGAGCCGGCATTATCCTCACCTCTCCCAAAGGCGACAAGCTCAGATACACATTGAAAATTCATTTTTCCGCCTCCAACAATGTGGCCGACTACGAGGCGCTCATACACGGGCTCCGGTTAGCCAAGGAGCTCGGCATCCGCCGGATCCTGTGCTATGGCGACTCGGATTTGGTAGTCCAACTATCATCTGGCGACTGGGACGCTAAGGACGCAAACATGGCGAGCTACCGCTTCCTCGTTCAGCAAATCAGTGGGTATTTTGAAGGATGCGAGTTCCTCCACGTGCCACGGGCCAACAACGAGCAAGCAGATGCCCTGGCACGAATAGGCTCCACTCGGCAAGCTATACCAACCGGCGTCTCTCTCCAACGCCTCCTCAAGCCGTCTATCAAGCCGTCTCCGGAATCCGATTCCATCTTCGTACCGCCTAACCCAGCGGTCGAGATCCGGCAGGGAACCAAGCGGCGGCCCGAGGACTTCGATGGCGGCCAGGAACTTCAACGGCTCGGGGGACTGCCATAGTCGCACCCGGCCGGGGACTTGAGAACCCGGCCGGGGACTCTGATGGTCGGCCGGGGACTGCATCGACACAACAGGTGGTGGCCGACTCCAGCTCTTCACCACCGAGCCCACCCTCCCTGGTCGCAGTAGCCGTGTTGGCAATAGAAGAAGTCACAGCTCCATCATGGGCCCAGCCCATCCTCAACTTCCTGGTAAACAGAGAGCTACCGACTAACGAAATCTCGGCAAGGCAAGTCCAACGCTGAGCCGGAGCTTACACACTAGTTAACCGAGGGCTCGCTAGGCGCAGCGTCACTAGAGTCTTGCAGCGCTGTGTCGAGCCAGAGAAGGGCATAGCAATCCTCAAAGACATCCACCAAGGCGAATGCGGCCACCACACAGCCTCAAGATCACTCGTCTCCAAAGCTTTCCGCCATGGTTTCTTCTGGCCGGCTGCTTTGCACGACGCCAAGGAATTAGTCAAATACTGCAAAGGGTGCCAAGTCTTGATTCGAAGCGACATCTGCCCGGCCGCACTCAAGACCATCCCCCTCACCTGGCCTTTTGCCGTCTGGGGGCTGGACATGGTGGGCCCATTCAAGACGGCACGCGGCGGCATGACTCAGCTGCTCGTCGCTGTGGACAAATTTACGAAGTGGATTGAAGTGAAGCCAATCAAGAAACTGAATGGGCCGACTACCGTAACATTCATTGCGGATATCACAACCCGGTACGGTGTGCCACACAGCATCATCACCGACAATGGCACGAATTTTGCCAAGGGAGCAGCGCGTTCTGCGGCACGAGTATCCATTTGGACTTAGCGTTTGTTGCCCACCCGCAATCAAGCGGCCAAGTCGGCGAGCAAGCGGCCTCATCCTCTCCGACATCAAGCCACGATTGGTCGTGCCCTTTGGAGAGTTTGGCCGATTGTTGGCTCGACGAGCTGCCGGCAAATCCTCACGAGTCTGCGCACTACCCCCAACAAGTCAACTGGCTTCACCCCTTTCTTCCTTGTATATGGTGCCGAGGCTGTCATCCCAACTGACATCGAGTTCGACTCACCTCGGGTGACCATGTACACAGAGGCGGAGGCCAAGGAAGCACTAGAAGACGGCGTCGACCTGCTGGAAGAAAGCCGGCTGTTAGCCCTCAGCCAGTCCGCCATCTACCAGCAGGGTTTGTGCCGCTACAACAGCCGGAAGGTCATGCCAAGATCTTTCAACGAGGGTGACCTTGTGCTCCGGCTGATCCAGCAAACAGCCGGCCAACACAAGCTCTCGGCCCCTTGGGAAGGCCCCTTCGTCATCAGTAGAGCATTAGGAAATGACTCCTACTACCTAATCGATGCGTAGAAGCCGAAGGCACGAAAGAGAGATGATTCCGGCAAGGAGTCGCAACGACCATGGAACGCCAACCTCCTCCAAATATTTTACAGTTAAAATGCAGTATGTATCACGCTCCCTTTTGTACTAAGTATGAGACAATGGACCCCCTGAGGAGCACTCGGGGACTACCCTCTTTTATCTTTGAATGATGAGTATCATGCCTATGATTATGTCATTACATTCATTCCTCTCGTCTGACACCGGGTTCGACCAGTCGGCCCGGGGACTTACCATATGAGTTATATTCAAGTTCCACCTGCAGTCAGACAAGTAGTGTGCCGGCACCCAAGCCCTCTCTTGTCAATAGCCGCAGCTCGAAGAATCGGCTGTCCGGCTGGCAAGAGTCAAAGGCAGGAAAGGATGCCCACATGAAAAACGGCTAAGGACTAACGAACTTATATAACTAAAGTCGGCTCCCCCCCGCCGACCCGGCTGCGGAGCAACCCGGCTGGCAACTTCAATTCACCTTGCTACAATCTAAGAAAGCTCGTGTACTTGTCTTCCCAAAAAGCGGCGAGTTCCTCCCCAGCCCACAATTGAGCAAGCTGTCCATTTGGGAAGGCGGAGACCAAGGGAAGGCGGCAAAGGAAACAGCCTAAGGATAAAAAGCAAACACGAATGGAAGCCAAACACATGAATTGATTATATTTACACAAAAGGCCTTCGAAAGGCTGGCATTCAACATAGTTTGAATACACCCCAGTGGGTGGAACTGTGCAAATTTAATAAAAAGTTGTTCAAAAAGTAATAAACAGGAAAACGAAGACGGCAGATCAGGCCAAGGGAACAACGGGCGAGTCGGGCAGGTTGGTAGAGACAGCGATGCCGGTGGAGGAGTGGCCGGTGGCGAGTCTCGGCCTGGTCATCACCTCTGGCGGGCCAGTGCGCTTGCGCGTGCCTCGTTGCTAGAGGCACGGTCAGGCTGAAGCTGGCTGGTCGCTTCACCATCTGGCACGACGTCTTCGCCATCCTCCCCCTCGTCCTCTTCGCCCTCGTCGCTGGAAGCGATCTCCTCCGCCGAGTCTTCACCTCCCGCCGGGTCCAACCCGAACCACTCCTCCGGCTGAGCGATGCCGTCGTCGTTCACCTCAGGGGCAAAGACGCTGGTGTCGGTGTACTCGGCGATCACCGAAGCACGTTGGATGATAGCCGGCCACAGCTCCACCAGCTCTTCGTCGGCCTCCTGTCGCCAGGTGCTCAGCTGGGCCAAGCTTATCATGGGATACCAGGATCGGACGAACTCCAGCGCCCACCTGGCGCCGGACCGAGCTAAAAAAGCCTTCCAGGCCTCGAAGCGGCCGACGGCAACCTCTAGACAGTCGGCAGTCCGACTGGGGGTGCAAGGAACCGCCTCGCTAGGCGAGAGGGTGGCCAGCACTTGCGCCCCGGCACGCTGAAGCCGGCGGAGCATGCGGTGAGCCGGATGCAGCCGGGCCTGAATCGCCAGAAGCTGTTCCTCAAGTGTCTGACCGGCATCCGGCGCGATCTCGACCCCTGCCTGCCGGCGTGCATCGCGGTGGGCCTCGATGGCTTGGGAGGCAGCGACGGAGTAGCCGGGGAAGTAATCTGCGCAAACAAGAAAAAATGACGCAAAGTCAGAGGACAAATCAGATTACAAAGGGCAGGCAAAGGGATGAAAAGGAAGGCGGCCTACCATCGATCAAATCCTCAACCCGCCCGTAGCCTTCGCTCAGAGCCTGCTTCGCCTCAGCCCAGCCCGCCGCCTCAGTCTCATACTCGGCTTTAAGGGCAGCATCGCTGTCCTGCACCTTCTTAAGGGCCGCCTTGTGGCTCTCCTCCTGGTCAGCCAGTCTCTTGGCCAGGCGGTCGCGTTCCTGGGCCAAGGCAATGCACTCGGCTTCCTTGGCACGAAGGCGATGCAGATTCCGCCTAGCTGCTCCCTCAAGTCGGCGTTGGCCCCTACAGACATGAAGAAAAAGAAAAAAGCAATAAGGAAGAAGTCGTCAGGAATGATTCGACCCGACTGCTCAGCAGTCGGCCCGAATCTCGGGGACTACACCCGATGGAGTCTGTGGCCCCGTAAGATAAAAAGCGAAGCACTTACTCCGACTATCCGTCCGGATCGGCGGTCTCGGTTCAGCTCACGAGCACAGGAGTTGAAGGCAGCAGCGGAGATTATGATATTCACGGAAGCAGGGGCGGAAGTGTGAATAAGAAGAAGATAGCAATTGAAGCCTACTAGAAGTTCCAAGCCGCTTTGCTCGTGACCGACTCGGAACTCGGGGACTACACCGATGGAGTGCGGCCAGCCCACGGAAGAAATCAAGAAAGAAATCGACCCTAGCTGGAGGACTCACCCGGATGACCGCCCACGTCATAAGGAATTCTTGAGTGTACCACTTAAACGAGGCGGCCTGGGCCTGAAGCCGGCTCCGGACCTCCTGCACCACGTTCAGCTCAGCCGTCCCACCACTGGGTGTCCACTCAGACGTGCTGGCGCTAGTCGCCTCCAGCTCCTGAGCCGTCGAGCTAGCTCCCACGACCTTCTGTGGCCCCGGCGCTGAGGTCGCCTCCCTGTAGCGCCCGGCCCGAACCACAAGGTCCGCCCGCCGGCTTCGCCCCCAGCCGGCTGCTCGGGCGGCGCCGCAGGCCGGCCGCCTTGGCCCGTTCCAGTCGGCGCCGACTGTGGCGCCTCTTCCAGGATGATCACGTCATCCTCCCTCCTCTCCAGCACCGGCCGGTTGCGGTCGGCTTCCTCCGGCAGGGCACTTTGGGACCTCGGGGCCATGGCGGGAGGGATGACGAGCTGTGGAGGCTGGTTGTCTGAGCCTCCACCTCCCTCTCATGACGCGGTCTCCGCCTGAGCCTTGGCCGCCCCTTCCGCCTGCGCCCTGGTCGACTCCCCCGTCGCGTCCCGATCCGCCCTCCTCTCCTCCGCCTCCCGCTCCTCCCGCGCCTCCCGCGCGTTATGCTCCATCGCTGCCAGGAGATCAGCGCGGGGATCCACGCGGCGGGAGCTTGTAGACCCTCCCGCCGTTCCGACTATGGAGGCGGCAGGGATCCACTCGAGCGAGAGCGGTGCCCAGTTCAACAAGTCAAAAAGAAGGGGCTTACAAGAATTTCAACCAAAGAGAAGAAAGAAAGGTGTGGGAAAATCGATACTTACGCTGAAATCGCTTGCGGCTGCTTCACCACCTTGCGGAAGCAGGCCGCCTCGTCCCGCTTGGTCGCTGTCGAGGAACCCTTGGGCTTCTTCGGCCGACTGTCGAAGAGGGTCGGCGGCGCCTCGGCGTTCAAGCGCCGCCCGAGCAATCGGTAGCGGCAGATGGACCCGCATACGGCGATCGGCGCCCGGCTAGCGACGCGGAATGACTTCGGCCTCGTCATCGTCCGGCCAGTCCCCAAGGCCGGCTCCAAGCTCAGGACCGCCCGGCTCACCGCCTCCTCCTACGACGGCGTCGTCCATGGCGGCCGCCCCCAAATCCAGATCGTCAATGTCGTCCACCTCGCGATCGGGCAAGAACTGGCACTCTGGCCCTGGTCGCCGGTCGAAGAAGGGGGCTCTACTAAAAACAAGCCGCCAAATCAAGAGTCGGTCATTATGAACCCGACAACAAGAGAAGAAGAGAAGAGAAACTTACCATGGGCGGAGGATCGGCTCGAGAATACGGCCCCTTGCCGTACCGCCATTCCTCGGTGAGCTTGCAGTTGGAGATGTAGTTCACCATGTAAGATACCTCATCATGAGGCATCTCCTTGGTGCTCAGCCGGCTCGGGTCGAAGCGGTTGCTCATTTGGCAGATCATATGCGGCCGGCCTTGGAGCGGGAGTACCCGGCGCTCCACGAAGGCGGCCACCAAGTCGGCCCGACCAGGCCTTCCGACTGGACCATCACCCGGAGCCGGGCGACGGCGGCGGCGCCAGCCGGAGACAGCGTCCTGGCTCGGTAGCCCCATGAAGGCTGCCTCCCAGCCGGCGGGCCGGCTACGTAAGCCGGCAGATTGACGAAGTCGCCTTGCTGGGCGACGTTCTTCATGTAGAAGTATGATTGCTGCCAGAGCTTCACCGACTGGATCAGCGGGATGAAATGGGTTGTTGTCGGCTGACCTCCGCATGGCGATGAAGGCACCACATGGCGCGGGCACGCCCGCGGTGACGGTGCTGAGCTTGCATTGGAAGAACTCCCCCCAGAGCTCGAGGGTGGGGAGGACGCCAAGAAAACCTTCGCACAGAGTGACGAAGGCCTACAGCAACATCACAGTGTTGGGCGTGAGGTGATGCGGCTGGAGATGGTAAAACTCCAGGAAAGCGCGGAAGAACCCGCTCACCGGCAGACCGAGGGCACGCAGGCAGTGCGAGCGGAATATTACCCGCTCGTCCTCCTTCGGCACCGGCAAGACCTCCATCTCCTGCGCGAGGCGGTTCCGCACGTAACCCGCGACCGGCAGCCGCCGTGTCTTGCGGAGCCAGTCGATGTGGTCTTCATGGACGTTGGAACCATTCCATGAACAGGACAGCGCCATGGGAGTGAGGAAGAAGCGAGAACGGCGCGGCGGCGAAGGACGCGCGACCCCGCTACGGCGGAGCTACGGCGAACCAAGAAGGGTGGCGACGAGACGGCGCGGCGGCGAAGTGCTGCAGCAGCGGAGGAAAGGAAAAGGAAGAAGAAGAAAGGGTGGAGCGAGGGCGAGCGTGCGAGCGTCTGCTGCCCCCTTCTCCCACTACTTATAGGCTCGTGCGGTGGACCCGAGGAGGCGAGGCATGGGGGGACGTGGGATTAACTGCGCCCACTCCCCCACGTCCCGCGATTATCGCGCCCTATAGGCGTGCTGAAACCGCCGCGGGAAGGTGTGCGGTCCGATCGGGCCGCAGAAGATCTGCACATGGGCCGAGGCCTAGGAGTGTCGGGCCCCGGCCTGCAGTGACGTCCCGTCGCGTGCGTGGGCTGGCAGGCCTTCCCCGCTGACGGTTGCCAAGTGGCGCACGAAGGGCAGGCGGTTAGCGCATGACTCGACTCGCGTGCCGTCTGGTCCTTGCCTTCAAGCCGCCGAACCTTCCAGAGACGGCGCATCTGCTCAAAGTCGGCTCCTAGTTGCCGACTCTTTAGGATAGGAAGCTGGTCGAGCTTCTTGTCCTCTCTTCAGCCTCCAAGCCCAACCAGCTTCGGGGACTACAGTCGGAGTAAATGGCCACGGGTAGCCTTGCCGGCTCCCCGCCCGGCTCTTCAGAAAAATTACGGCCCGATCGGGCCTCCAAGCGTCCAAGGCGTGGGGCCGCCTTCCCTGAGCCGGCTACCTCCCAAGCCGGCTACCAAGAGGCGGCCCGACCCTAAACCCACAGGAGAAAGGACGTCAGAGGGCCGACTCCAAGAAGCCGGCCACGAGAAGGCCGACTCCAAGAAGCCGGCCACGAGAAGGCCGACTCCAAGAACCCGATCCCCTAGCAGGCGGCCAATATCGTACCCTCAAACTTGGCACCCACATAACAGGGATGAGACGGGGCGTAGCTACAGTGAAGCCTGCCACCCCCGAATCCTGGAGCGCGCGTGGTCACAGTCTTGTTGTCTGAACGGGCGGCCATCACCCGTCCGTGGCAACCTTTGTTGCCATGGTGACCATGACGTCACCCACGACGGGCTGTCAGATCAGCCCACAGGCGGCGGGCCCCTTCTGTCAGAGAGATACCCGAAGGCGGCCCGGACTACCCTAGCCGGCCTAAGGCAAGGCCGGCTCCCAACAGCCGGCTAGCTCCCTCCCTCGAAGGAGGCGCCTCATTAAGGAGACAAGACGAGGTAAGTCTCTGAGTGATCGCCGCCCGCGGCAACCTGTAGCCATGCTTACTTCATCAAAGCCCTCATCATCAGGAGTGAGGCAACAGTAACACGCCCCCGACAAGGCCCCCGAGCGGTGGGGCTAGCTTGTCGACCAGAAAGCTGGCAGCCGGCGGGACCCACCAATCAGCGGGCCCCAGCAGCCAGCGGAGAAGCCGGCAAACATAGACACTGACGGCTAAGGCCCGCGCCCAGTCGGATTACCATTGTACCCTGGGGGGTAGGCCTATATAAACCCCCCAGGGCACCCATGCAAAGGGTTGATCTCTTAGAGTTTTAGACACTGCATAGAGGGAAGAGGAGAGCTAGCCGTGCCCTTCTTCTTCTTCTCACCGAAACAGCTCAAGGAGCCTCTTGTAGCTACTTGTTCTCCTAGTGATTATGTGGAGACCCCGCAGAGCAGCAGTAGGGGTGTTATCTCCACGGAGAGCCCCGGAGCTAGGTAAGATTCGCCGACGTGCATGTCTTCGCCTCATCCCGTTTCCAGGCACCGGCGACGTCTTATTGGCTCCCACAATAATAAGCCACCCGTTGGCATATGTCGCCCCTACCACCCGACAGGCAGCCGTTGGTCTCCTCCCTTACCGCCGACTATAGCCTGAATGATGCACCTACATCCCTGCCCCGGTCGAGGTGGTCCGGCCGGGTTTGTGACCAGCTGTGAGCAAAGAGAGAGTGTGGCCACCTATGTCTTGCTTAGATCAGGAGAGCATGAGAGAGTGAAAGAGAGGAACCCTAGTAAAGCAAGCGCTAAGGATCCTCCTTATATATATAGTGGAGTGATTTTTTTGTATCAGCTTAAAAAAATGCGCTCCTACGTGTACCCGCGAGTGGGTGTGAGAGAACTAGTGTGTGCGTGCACCGCTTATTTTCATGAGCGTACAATATACTATGCCCAAAGAACGTTTGCCACAAGAGTAATAGTATAAGTGTGTGACGTGTGAGCTAAAATAAAAGTTGTGCGACGTCTTTTGTTTTTTAGAAGTTCTGAGGGTAGGGTGTGAAGAGCACATATGTGTGTAACGTCTACCTACAGATAGACGGTGGGTGCAAGAGGACTCGGGAGAGTCGTGACTCGTGAGGGTGCGTGTGTGCGTGAGAGAGAGGGGGCACGTATCAATGCAATGCATGTGTCCTAAATCATTATCCGACAAACGTTCGCCACAAGCCGTTTCCTGACGAACGCTGTAAGAACCGTTAGATCGGCATCCGACAGTGTCAGTTTTGCCATGTCATTTAAGAGAGCAGCCACTCCTCCTACACACAAATCTTCCATGTGAGTGTTAGCAACTGTCGTATGCTCCTGCCCCCTATCCAAAATGCAGTGCATGTAGCTTTATTGAAAATTCGAACATCGCAAACTTTTACTGAGTTTTCGTGTACCAAAATGGACATAAAGAATACATAGTATATATCATTTCATTCATCTTTGAGAGGTAACTATAAAGATTGGGGAGGAGTCTACAGAGAAAGACCGTCGTATCACCTGCAACAATTTCAACCATCCTTTCGTGTGGAGGAATATCATAGGAACTCTACTGATATGATTTTTACATGATTTCTTTCCTTTATAGCCAATTGGTTCATAGAAGTAGATTCATATACTTCACATTTCAAAGGAAATAAACATGATATAATTTTTATAGCTTTAGAGCCACTTGGTTCATATGAATGGATTCCTATACTCCCATAATTTCAAAGGAAAATAAAAATTAGCGTATATTCAATAGAAAAGTTCCTATGATGTGAACCAAATGACATCTCTTTTCTAATCCCTCCTCATAGGAATTGAGATACATGTCATCTCTAGATTCAATAGAAAAGTTCCTATGATGTGAACCAAATGACATCTCTTTTCCAATCCCTACTCATGGGAATTGAGATACATGTCATCTGTTTCCCTACAACTTCCATGTATACATCTTCTATTCCTAAATAGCTAGTACAACCCACTAGTAGCTTTTGCCTAGACATGCAACTATGGCACAAGAACACGTCATAAATCACATTGTTTTTTCTACTCTATGCATGCAAGCACCACATCATCAATTCGTGCATGTTACTCATAAGTTGTTTCAAGCATTAAATTTTGCATTGACAATGAATGTGATGGTCACGTGCACACATATGTAGTTCACATTCACATTTTTGTTAGAAATGTCATTCTTTTAACTACAATTCAATTTTTCCCTTTGTACTCCCTCCGTCTAGGTGTGTAAGTCATCTTCCGAAAACCAAATAATCCCAAAATGCTTTGGCACGGTACATTAACACCCTCCTCGTTTCTTGTTTCGTGACATATCAACCAATAAGAGATGTGGGCCGTGCATGTTTTCCCAGAACACAAGAACTTCTCCTTTGTTCTAGAATCTTCTGTATCATAATTTCCCAAACTTTTTTTCTAAATGAATTGCCATTATTTGTTTTTGACTTTATGCTTTACAATGCACAATCCCATGAATCTTAACCTTTTTATAAAGCTAATTGATTTTGAATGAGATTAACTATAAGAACTAAATGAACATTTACATCATGCATATATGACTCAAAGCTTTACATGCTATAGTGCATATTTATTCATAATTTGGTTTCCAAATCTCATGCGTTCAATGCATGTGTACCTTACTAGTTTTAGGTAGAGTAGCAAATTTCACGCGACCGCGGGTATATCAAAATGCAGGGCCCATGAATCATTGCCTTTCGGTCGAACCTACGTCCACAATTTTTTCTACGTATATCTCCACTGGTCCCCGAACCCAAAATGTTGCCTCGTTCCCGTAAAACCAAGCAGCCCTCACATATTAAGGCGTCGACTCGAACTCAATCCCTCTCCCGTTTACTACGACGTGGCCCCGCACGCTGTAGTACTCCTACAAACCCTACCGCCGCATGCATCATAGGTTTTCTTCAAGAGGACGAGGGAGAAGCGGATTTGTAGTGGAGGCGCTTTCAAAAAAATGGATTTGTAGTGGAGGCCCCCACCCTAGGGTGCCCTAGGTAGCTTCCGCATGCATCATTGGTTTGCTCTTTTCTTTATGCTCTTGCACCCTATAGAGTGAAATGATGGTTGCTTCGTCCGTCCAGCTTAATGTGGGAAAGGTGGGGCTTTGTGATTTTACCCCTCATTGCTCATTTACTACTACTGTGGCGCTACGACCGGGGTGCCTCTGAGCGAGTCCTGGATTAGGGGGTCCTCGGACAGCCGGACTATATCCTTTGGCCGGACTGTTGGACTATGAAGATACAAGATTGAAGACTTCGTCCCGTGTCCGGGTGGGACTCTCCTTGGCGTGGAAGGCAAGCTTGGCAATACGGATATGTAGATCTCCTCCCTTGTAACCGACTCTGTGTAACCCTAGCCCCCTCCGGTGTCTATATAAACCGGAGGGTTTTGTCTAGAGGACAAGAACAATCATACCATAGGCTAGCTTCTAGGGTTTAGCCTCTCACGATCTCGTGGTAGATCAACTCTTGTAATACTCATATCATCAAGATCAATCAAGCAGGAAGTAGGGTATTACCTCCATCGAGAGGGCCCGAACCTGGGTAAACATCATGTCCCCCACCTCCTGTAACCATCCGCCTTAGACCCACAGTTCGGGACCCCCTACCTGAGATCCGCCGGTTTTGACACCGACATTGGTGCTTTCATTGAGAGTTCCACTGTTCCGTCACCACAAGGTTTGATGGCCCCTTCGATCATCGGCAACGATGCGATCCAGGGTGATGTTTTCCTCCCCGGACAGATCTTCATGTTCGGCGGCTTCGCACTGCGGGCCAACTCGTTTGGCCATCCGGAGCAGATCGAGAGCTACGCCCCTGGCCATGATGTTGGATTTGGAAACTTGAAATATACTGCCAACATCCACAGAGACCTGATCTTCGACGGATTCGAGCACATGTCAGGTGCGCCGCACAGTCACGACGAGCACGACTTAGATCTGCCGCCGGACGGTGTTCGGGAGATCACACCTATGCCTACTCCGGCCCCAGATTCGGAGTCGAGTATGCCATCCAAGGACAGGTGGATGGACCCCGCCTCGGAGGCCACACACTCAGCGGTGATAGAGTCGAATACTGACTTCACCCCCTATGGGACCTGTGTCGCCGGATCCTCGGATTCATCCCCAGCCATAGGCCCTGAACCGCCTGCGTCCATGCCTATCAAATCTGATTGGGCGCCGGTCATGGAGTTTACCTCCGCGCATATCTTTCAGCACTCTCCTTTTGGCGATGTGCTAAATTCATTAAAGTCTCTCTCCTTGTCAGGAGAACCTTGGCCGAACTATGTCCGGCTAGAATGGGATGCGGACAACGAAGAAATTCGCTCCCCACCCACCACCCACTTAGTATCCACTGTCGACAATTTAACCGACATGCTCGATTTCGGCTACAAAGACATCGACGGGATGGACGACGATGCAGAAGACGAACATGAACCACCACCCACAGGGCGTTGGACTGCCACCTCATCATGTGATATATACATGGTGGACACCCCCAAAGAAGGCGATGGTGATAAGACAACGGAGAATAATCCCTCCAAGAAGCAATCCAAGCACTGACGTCAGCGGCGCCGCTCTAAGTCCCGCCATAGCAGCGCTATCGGCCCAAGAGACAATAACGCTCCGGATAGTGCCGAAGACGATGACAATCCCCTCTAGCTAGACCTCGAGCGGGAGGATGAACAAGCTAGCCCTCCAGAATAGGCAGCAGACAGATAATCAGAGGATGACAATTACATGGCTCTCTCCGAAGACGAAGTGAGCCTCGGCGACGAAGAATTTATCGTGCCTGAGGATCCCGTCGAGCAGGAACATTTCAAGCGCCGGCTTATAGCCACAGCAAACAGCCTGAAGAAAAAGCAACAATAGCTTCGAGCTGATCAAGATCTGCTAGCGGATAGATGGACTGAAGTCCTGGCGGCCAAGGAATACGAACTCGACCACCCAACCAAGAGTTACCCAAAGCGCATGTTGCTACCCCAACTCGAGGAGGAAGCATTGAAACCTACATCACCAGCGTATGATGTGGCTTATGGGCCACCTCGTGGCCGAGACAGAGGGGCATACCAGCCCGAAGTCCAGCCCGCACCCCGCCCCCATTCAAACAAAAATACCAAGGCCCGGGGCAACACGCGGGGCCTGCGAGACGTATTGGAAAACAAAGAAGGACATGTAAGATCGATCTACGGATCACGGGGGCGCGCCCCAACGTGGGACGACGACCGTCACGCCGGATATGCTAAAAGCAAATCCGGCCGGGCCGAATACAACAGACAAGACTCGTATGAACTGCGTGGTGATATAGCCTGGCATAGAGGCGTCGCACACCCCCTATGCGTCACTGATGAAGTAATGGATCACGAATTCCCAGAGGGTTTTTAACCTGTAAACATTGAGTCATATGATGGTACAACAGACCCCGCGGTATGGATCGAGGATTTCCTCCTCCACATCCACATGGCTCGCAGTGATGATCTACATGCCATCAAGTACCTCCCACTAAAACTCAAAGGACCAACTCGACATTGGCTGAATAGCTTGTCAGCAAACTCCATTGGCAGTTCGGAGGATTTGGAAGATGCATTCCTTGACAACTTCCAGGGCACTTATGTGCGACCACCGGATGCTGATGACTTGAGCCATATAACTCAGCAGCCAGGGGAATCGGCCAGGAAATTCTGGACCCGGTTCCTAACTAAGAAGAACCAAATTGTCAACTGTCCGGATGCAGAGGCCTTAGCGGCATTTAAGCATAATATACGTGACGAGTGGCTCGCCCGGGACCTTGGCCAGGAGAAGCCAAAGTCTATGGCAGCCCTCACGACACTCATGACCCGCTTTTGCGCGGGTGAGGATAGCTGGCTAGCTCGCAGCAACAACACATCAAGAAGTCATGGCAATTTAGATGCCAAAGATAGTAATGGAAGACAACGTCGCAATAGGCACAAGCGCTGCAACAACGGTGACAACGCCGAAGAAACGGTAGTCAATGCCGGATTCAGTGGCTCTAAATCCGGTCAGCGGAAGAAGCCGTTCAAAAGAAGCAACCCGGGCCCGTCTAGTTTGGACCGCATACTCGATCGCTCGTGTCAAATACACGGCACCCCCGATAAGCCAACCAATCACACCAACAGAGAATGTTGGGTGTTCAAGCAGGGAGGCAAGTTGAATACCGAAAATAAGGAAAAGGCGTTGCATAGCGAGGATGAGGAGGAGCCCCGGGCGCCGAACACAGGAGGCAGAAGAAATTTCTCCCCAAGTGAAAACGGTGAACATGATATACGCAACCCATATTCCCAAGAGGGAACGGAAGCGTGTACTAAGGGACGTCTATGTGATGGAGCCATTCGCCCAAAAGTTCAACCCATGGTCTTCTTGTCCGATCACTTTCGATCGCAGGGACCATCCCACTAGTATCCGTCATGGCGGTTCTGCAGCATTGGTCCTTGATCCCATCATTGACGGATTTCACCTCACCCGAGTCCTTATGGACGGTGGCAGCAGCCTGAACCTGCTTTATCAGGATATAGTGTGCAAAATAGGCATAGACCCCTCGAGGATCAAACCCACTAAAACCACCTTTAAAGGTGTCATCCTAGGTGTAGAGGCACGTTGCACGTGCTCAATCACACTGGAAGTGGTCTTCGTATCTCGGGACAACTTCCGAAGCGAGGAGTTAATCTTCGATATCATCCCGTTCCCTAGTGGCTATCACGCACTGCTCGGGCGAACCGCATTTGCCAGATTCAATGTGGTACCTCATTATGCATACCTCAAGCTCAAAATGCCAGGACCTCGTGGGGTTATATCAGTCAATGGAAACACAGAACGCTCGCTCCGCACGGAGGAGCACACTGCGGCCCTCGCAGCAGAAGCACAAAGCAGCCTTTTAAGGCAATCCACCAATTCAGCGATAAAGCCCCTGGACACCTTCAAGCGAGTCCAGAATAATCTGCAACAGGATCTCCTGGCACATTCAGAGCACGCCTAGCAATTCGGCCTCCGTCCTAGTCCCAGTCAAGCAACGAAATTTGTGTCGCGCGCACATAATTACGCACTAAAAATACCATGGGCATAGGCGGGGGCACGACCAGGGCACGTCCCACAATGCGGCTCAACTGCCCCAGGGGCTGTATACCTTTATCATTTTCTCTCTTTCAGGACCTTACTCTCTGCAAGCCCTTTTCGGCAGTCTGATTGCTGGAAGCATTACGGGAAGGAAATACCAAGGAAGCAAGAAGCTCTGGCGTACAAGGTAATCCCCAGGTGGTCTCTGATAACGATTGAAATACTTGTTTTAAATACCCATACGCAGCTTGCCCTTGGATAGGACATGTCAAATAGTCCTATTTTTTGCTTATTGCACTACTTGTATCTGTACGCTTTGACATATTATTTAACAATGTATAGCGTTAGTCTATTATTGCATTACCCTTTCTTTTTTCCTTGTCTGGTTATTTACGACAAATTGCACCCGTACATTATGGTACGACCAGTACGCCAGGGGTTTTATTATACCCCATAAATACGGCGTGAGAAGTCCGAACACTTTCGACAGTGCGGCACCCCGAACTTATAGCACTATATGCATCAGCTCTGAATCATGTCTTGGGTCAATAGTTGGGTTTGCCCGGCTCCCATGTTTTGGTACCTTACGTTCCGCAATATCGTCTAAGGTAGCACTGAGAGAACTACTGCGATTGTGTCTCGGTTCTTCCGGACGAGCACCTCAGTAGAGAAAGCCGAAAACTGACTACCATGATAAGGCGAGAGTTGGTCGCTATTCGAGAGGTCTCAAGTCCTTAAAGTCTTCTTCCGCTTCGGGCGAGGAGTCGGCCTTGCCCGACTTAGGTGTATATGGCGCCCCAAATTCGGCCTTCCGAATACTAGGGGCATCGCCAAAATTTAAAATTGTAGACTTCTATGGCTAAGTGAGAATGATAACGCCTTATAGTCCGATTGCCTGGTTCGTTGTGCTGAACACCTCCTTCGAAGGACCCAAAATTGGGATAAAGAGTGCTCAGGTTTATCCCGAATACCTCAGTACTAGTTACATGGGGGCAGAAGCCGACGACTGGCCAACTCTCAGATTTTATAAACGGCCGCACAGAAGGTAATATTTTAAATTCACAAGTGTTGCATAGCGGAAATGAACTTGTTTCATATTACAGGATCACATGAGTACATTTATTCAAATATTACATCCTTATCACATTCCTCCGCCACAAGGCGAGCACCCTTCAGGACACTTTCATAATACTTTTCGGGGTGGCGATGCTCCTTGCCCTCCGGTGGCCCCTCCTTCACCAGCTTTTCGGCGTCCAGCTTTCCCCAGAGCGCCTTCGCCCGGGCGAAAGCCCTGCGCGCACCCTCGATGCAGATGGATCGCTTTATGACTTCAAACCGGGGGCAGGCATTCGCAAGCCGCCTCACCAGACCAAAGTAGCTACCAGGAAGGGGCTCGCCAGGCCACATCCGGACTATAAGACCCCTCATGGCCTGTTCGGCCGCCTAGTGAAGCTCGACCAGTTGCTTCAACTGGTCGCTCAAGGGCATTGGGTGTTCGGTCCCAGTATACTAAGACCATAACAACTTCTCCGTCGAGCTCCCCTCCTCGGCCCGGTAGAACTCCGCAGCATCTGACACACTGCGGGGTAGATCTACGAACGCTCCTGGAGAGCTCCGAACTCGGGTAAGTAAAACCAAAGTTTCCTTCACATGCTTGCTTTGCATAATGAATGCCTTACCTGCCGCTATATTCTTAACCGCCTCAATCTCCCGGCGGGCCTTTTCGGCTTCGGCCTTGGTATGTTGTGCGCTTTCGAGGGCCTTCGCAAGCTCGGACCCTTGCGTCTTAGAGTCAAGCACCAAGGACTCGTGTTTCTTGACGAGAGCCTGGAGCTCTTGCTGCACCTCGCCTACTCGGGCCTCTTGTTTCTCTCGCTCAATGCGCTCCTTGGCCGCTTTGTCTCCGGCCTCGGATAGCACCTTCTGCTGGGCCGCCACTTTGTTCGTGGCCCCTAGCAAAATTCATGACGATCCTATTATTCCAAAACCAAATTTTTCTTTATCAATATTCAGACGGGGTGTCACTTACCTTTGTTCTCTTCGAGCTGCCTCTTGGTAAGGCTGAGCTCTTCCTTGGGCAGCTCAAGGTCTCGCTTCAGTGCGGCGACCTCAGCAGTACGCCCGGCCGCGGCCAGCAGTGAAGCCTGCTTATTCACATAGACACATTTTGATTAGACTCCTACGATTATTATTTGATCCTCTATTCGGCCTTTCTTCGCGAACGCCAAACAAAGTATCAGGGGCTACTGTCTATACTGAAACATTTTCTTACAATTCGGTTACTTACCTCAAAGCCAGTTAGGAGGCTGTCACAGGCTTCAATCAGTCCGCTCTTAGCGGACTGAACCTTGTTGACTACCGCACTCATAATAGTGTGGTGCTCTTCGTCAATGGAAGCGCCACGAAGCACTTCCAGCAAGTTGTCCGACGCCTCTGGATGGACAGAGGCCATTAGCACAGACGGCTTGCCCCCCTTAGCGAGGGGTTGAATGACAGAATCCGGAACCACTGGAGGTTCCGACGCCGTATTCGGCTTGGGGCTAGACTTGCTTCCCCCGGCGTTAGGGCCCAGAGGAGTCTTGCCCCTCGTGCGCCCAGGGCCTGGAATGTCGCCTTGGTGCGCCATCGGAACTGTCTCCCCTTGGTCCAGTTCCCTTTGAGACAACACCTCGGTGTCGTCCGTAGGGTGAGGGGAGGAGGCGGTCAGGAGTGAATCAATGTTCATATCTAACGGGCCCAAAGAATCATACGACGAAGACAAGTCAATACGGGCTCGGGATGGGCTGCATAATCATGCGTGGCGTGATAAGAATTAGTACAATAAGACATACCAAGAATTATTATGGTATCCAGATACTCACGATTTTGCTAAGGGCTTTTCCTTGGGTAACCACTCCTCGTCGCTGAAAGCGGCCGTCGTGGAGCAGTCCGGGAAGAGGGTCCTTCCCTTCTTGGACCCTTCGGCCTCCCTTGATGGGGCGGGCTTCCTTTTCCTGTCCCTCCCGGCTGGGGGGAGAACTTTCCTCCTCCTCCTCCTCCTCCTCGTTTTCGTGGGAGGAGTGCGCCTCGGTGTTTTCGGACGATGAGTCTGATATAACCTTGCGCCGGAGACCCTTCCTGGTCCTCGTGGCCTTCTTCTTGGCCTTCTTCTCCGCACCTCATTAGGCGCCGGAACGAGCATCTCCGGTAGGAGAGCATCTGCTGGATCTTCGGGCAGGGGAGCCGGACAATCGATCTGCTCATTGTCACTACCCGATCTGTTAAATGGCGTGGAGGCTTAGACCCAGCAGCGTGGTTATACTGGGGAAAGGAACATCTTATGGGATGTAAAAGGCTTACCGGATTGGCAGGGCACTTTGCGCTGAGTCCGCGGTCCTTGGTAAGGGGAGGAGGTACCTCGGCGCCCTTGAACAGCACCCTCCAGACGTCCTTGTGCGTCATGTCGAATAGCTCTCGCAGCGTCTGGTGCTCGGCCGGGTCGAACTCCCACAAATTGAATGCCCGTCTTTGACACGGGAGGATCTGGCGGAAGAGCATGACCTGGACCACGTTGATGAGCTTGATTTTCTTGCTCATCATGTTTTGATGCATGTTTGGAGTCCGGTCAGCTCTACCGAGGAACACCAGGACAGGCCCTTCTCTTTCCAGAAGGTGAGCCGCGTGGGGATTCTGGATAGAAATTCGGGGGCCACCACCCAGTTGGTGTCGCGCGGCTCAATGATGTAGAACCACCCCGATTGCCACCCCTTTACGGTCTCCACATAGGAGCCTTCAAGCCAGGTGACGTTGGGCATCTTACCCATCAAGGCGCCTCCACACTTCGCTTGCTGGCCGACCACCACCTTCGGTCTAACGTTGAAGGTCTTCAGCCACAGGCCGAAGTGGGGCTTGATGCGGAGGAAGGCCTCACACACGACGATAAACGCTGAGATGTTGAGGATGAAATTGGAGGCCAGATCATGAAAGTCCAGCCCAAAGTAGAACATGAGCCCGCAGACAAATGGGTGGAGGGTAAATCCCAGTCCGTGGACGAAATGGGGAAGAAATACCACCCTCTCATGGGGTTTTGGTGTAGGGACGATCTGTCCCGCATCTGGCAGCCAGTGTGCGATATCCACGGCCAGGTATCCGGCTCCACGCAGCTTTGTGATGTCCTCCTCCATAACGGAGGAGACCATCCACCTGCCTCCTGCTCCGGACATGCTTGGAGTGGTTAGAGGAGAAAAACGCGAGCTTGGATTGTGAAGCTAGAGTGCGCAAGAATGGATGAGCAAGGAGGAAGAAGGCATGGGTGAAAAAGGTGAATCCTTGTCCCTTTATAAAGGCCGGAAGAAACTATGCGCCTCCCCACCTACCTGGTAAACTCGGCCCAAGCGTCGTTATTGATGGCGCGGTTGGATTACCCACACCCGTATTGATGAGAATCCCGTGATAAGGGGACACGATCTCTGCTTCGACAGGACGTGCCAATAAAACCGCCTCGCAACACGTGAAGTGGCAGGCTCGGAAAAACGGTTCGTCATGATCAGACCACGGCAGAACGTCACGTTATGAAAAGCTGTCAGCAGATTAGATTTGTGGAAATATTATTCTCTCTATGGTGGTATGTGGAATTTGTTTTGTAGAGCCGGATAATATCCTTGTGTTCAAAATCTTCTATGAAATATTCGGAGGAGGAACCCGCCTTGCAATGTCGAAGACAATCTGCGCGCCGGACTCATCGTCATTGAAGCACAGTTGCAGGGGCTCTTGAGGAGTCCTGGATTAGGGGGTCCTTAGACAGCCGGTATATCCTTTGGCCGGAATGTTGGACTATGAAGATACAAGATTGAAGACTTCGTCCCATGCCCGGATGGGACTCTCCTTGGCGTGGAAGGCAAGCTTGGCAATAGGGATATGTCGATCTCCTCCCTTGTAACCGACTCTGTGTAACCCTAGCCCCCTCTGGTGTCTATATAAACCAGAGGGTTTAGTCCGTAGGACAAGAACAATCATACCATAGGCTAGCTTCTAGGGTTTAGCCTCTTCGATCTCGTGGTAGATCAACCCTTGTAATACTCATATCATCAAGATCAATCAAGCAGGAAGTAGGGTATTACCTCCATCGAGAGGGCTCAAACCTGGATAAACATCGTGTCCCCCGCCTCCTGTAACCATCAGCCTTAGACGCACAGTTCAGGACCCCCTACCCGAGATCCACCGGTTTTGACACCGACAGCCTCCAAGTCCAACCGCTGCTCCAAATTGTAATTTGGTGCATCGCATGTGGAACAAGACGGTGGATGAGCCACATGTCAGTCAAAGGGGTCCTGTTAAGTGTGTCACCATTTCGTGTGCAGACTGGCCCTGCTTGAGGCCTCATTCGGTTTGGATGATTTTCGTAGGAATAACATAGGAACAAGGATTCTGGAGGAAAATTTCCTATATATGCATTTGGTTTATAGGAAATGTGTATAGGAATTTCGTAGGAATACTACTCATTTCCTGGTTTTTGGAGGAAACTACACATCCACTCAAAGCTCATTTTGCGCGTAGGAACGAGGCAAGTCAATTCCTTAGGATGATAAGTGCCATCCTATCAAATTCCTATACTACTCCTAATTCCTACGTTCTGATTTCCTCCAAACTGAATGAGCCCTGAGTTGCTACGCCAACACGACAGGAGCAACCTACCACTTGGTTTTGCTCCTTGGTGAATCCCGACTATATTTATCTAACTAGCAATGTGCCTATGCGTTGCAACGGATCCAAAATAGAATGATACATGTTCACAAACTTGAAAGAAAAACACTATAGTTTTGTGTATATATCACTAAAAATATACTCTTATTAGGTTTCACTCAAAATATATTCCTTGTGGCTATTTTGATGAGGTGGGGGAGGGATGTGGTTGGTTTCAAGATACTAAGGGGTTTCTACAAATTGGAGCAGAGGAGTTGGGTCTTGTTGCAAAAATGCCACAACTTACATCATAGTCGTTAGATGCAGATCTGATGGTCAGAAATGACGGATGGCAGACACACCATCATCACCACTTGAATCTCTTATAGGAGTAGAGAAAAGATACGTACTGTACTACCCTCTCTGTCTTGGTTTATAGGGCGCACACGTAGTTCTCGGTCATCCATTTGACTAACTAAATATGAGTTACTATGTCACAAAAAGTATATCATTCGATTCTTAAGCGGATGTAGTTTCTAAACATATACTATTCATCACATATATAGCCAGTTAAATTCTCAACCAAGAATGATGTGCATGCCCTATAAACCGATACGGAGGAAGTAGTAAAAATGAGGTGATTTTACCGAGCGATGGGCGGGGGAGCATGGCCTGTCATGCGGTCCCACGTGTCATGATGTACCAAGGCGATGTGCGTGTCCCTCTTGAGGCAGAACAATGGCAGAAGCAATACTATGTGGTTTTCTTGAAGGAGATGATGGCGAAGCGAAGTGTGAACTAATGGTTGCTTCGTCCGTCTGGGAAGGTGCGGCATTGTGATTTGACGTCTCATTGCTCATTACTACTACTGGGGCGGTATGACTGGGGTGCGTCCCCCCTGCTGTTCTGCACTGTTATTTGGTGCATGACACGTCGACCCGGTTGCTATATGTCCCACATGTCGGTGAGAGGAAGTAAAGAATTCATGAAAGCGAGCATCGATGGAGGAGTACAAGACACGTCTTGGTTTTTGCTGCTTCGCGCGATCCATTGATACAAACCCGGACTAAAAAAGGCGAGGGCGGGTCTTTTCCCGCGCGGCAGGCATGTGAGTTTGGCATAGTCTGTTCGAGGCAACAAGGCATGAAGGGAAACAAGCAAATAAAGGTTGAGCGACTTAGTTTTGGGAAAATATGATTTTACAGAGTACGTACCCACTATGGAGGTAGTATACTACGTACTACTCCCTCCTTTCCGGTTTATAGGGCTCGTCTAAAAAATTGTTGTAGGGTAGCTTGCTGCACCACGGACTCCAAGGAAATTGCTGTAGTAGTACTACTCCTATATACTACTCCAAGGAAATTGAGCCATAAACTGGAAAGGAGGGAGTACTACTAAAAGACATATATTCCAAACAATATGATAATCTCTCTAACCAAGGTAGGGACAAGGAGTAAACGGAGGGAGTAGTAAAATTTTCTCCTCGTCTTGGGAGCCACCGCGCGTGTGGGCGAGGGAGCGGGCGTAGACGATCCTCCATCAAGTGAACAACCAGTACACGTGTCTAATTACCATGTGGACTGCCTTTTCGTACAAAAATGAGCTCCACCGTGTACCCACGCGGGTGTGGCTGGGAAAGAGACGGTAGTCCGTGCGCCGTGCGTGCACCTCTTCTCTTCGTGCACGTCCCCCCTACGTGGGTGTGTGTGAGAGAGATACAAACCTAGACATAATGCGCCGTCCATCCCCATGCCTCCGCCCAGTCCGACCACCATTCACCACCACGCCCCACTCCTCCTCACCTTATCTCTCATCTTTCTCGAGATATCATTCTTTCGATGAAATTATCGAGATACCATTTTTCTGATAAAATTCTCGAGATATCATTAGTTTTTACACATGGGATTACTCCTGCATGGGTCAATCACAACAAGTGTTTTGTAAAAAAATGCATCTTGATGTTCCGTGCAATGCACGGGCATCTTGCTAGTCCATGAAAACAACACATGGCAAAATTTCACGGCGAACGAGGGATTTGAATCTGCTGGGAGGGGCTGTTTGGATTTTGCCCGGGGTAGCCAAAATATTGGCAACCCTTTTTTTAACACCCCAAAATTCTTAACCTTGTTTATTCAATTAAAATTTTGCCAGGAAATTAAATTTTTTATTTTTCTGGATTTAATCTTGATTTCAGAGCCTCTCTTTTCCCAAAGTTGTGGAGTTTTCACCCCTAGTAAAAACTTTTCAAAATGTGTTATTGGACTTGTTTATCCTCTCAAGAAAAATCCTTCCTTTTCATCAGAGGAATTAATTATATAATAATCTCCATGACTTTTTTTCTTGAAAAAAATGGTTTCCCATGGTTTTATGGTCCTTTTTGAACTACATCCCTTTTATAATTTCTTTCAAAAATTCCACCAAAATTTGGGGATGTCCTATGATGTCACCAAACAACTTTTATGCAAAAAGATATTTCATTCCCTAGATATTTTGAGCTCTGCACCCAATTTTCTTCTCTGGTCCAGTGGGCAATTTTGCACTAGAACCTATTTAAATACTTGTTTCTAGCCTCCACCAAAATTATGGGATGTTAGTAGAAGCCTATGATTCAACTTTATGCAAAAACCGAGTGTTGTTATTTGAAAATTTTGAGTGAATCAACCTCATCTTCATTCTGGTCCAACATCATGGTTTGTACAGCATCCATATTATTGTTTTGGTCTTTAGCCCTTGATTCTTTCCCCTGCTTGTAGACCACCCTACTAAACCCCTAAGTCCAGGAGCATGCACCCATTGGATCATTTTTGGTTCAAGAAGTGGTGCCATTTGTCTCCTGTCCATATTTGAGTTTTTGCAAAACTTGCACTAACTAGTTTCTGTATTTGGCCACCTAACCTCACCACCCTTTTATTCACCTAATGAGACCACCATCTGGAGTTCTTGACCATCCAAGACCTGCCTAGATGCCTCTGGCATTTTGTCAAACACCCTGAGTGCATAGCCAGATTTTGCATGATTGTAGCCTGTTGACAGTCTCTAGCCCAGGCATGTGGATTTGCATTAACTCTCTAGCAGTTTTTGCCATCCTGCCATTTAAATCGAGCAGTCGCCGTGCACGCCGGAGCCTTGAGCGAAACACGCATTTTGCACGATGCTTTCGCGCCCGAGCCGACACGTCGCCCCTGGTTTGCCACCGCTCTGCAGAGCCGCCACACGCTCCTCCTCACCGCAACGCCAAGCGACGCTTCGCTGCGTCTCCGGCAGGCCAAGGACTAGCCGCCACGGCCGCCCGACAGCCACCCTGCTCGATTCGGCGCTGCCGAGCCTTCCCGCCGCCACCTGCCTCGGGTGCCGCAACCTTATCCCTCGCTCGTCGGCTAGCTCTCGTCGCCTCCACGTCGACCTGCAAACTACAGAGAGGCAGTTCGCCGGCATCCTCATCCACCGCCGCGGAACCGACCTCGTCGCGCTATAACAGGAGGCCCCGAACCCATCCGAGCGCACACGCGACCTCAGGCCACCCCAAATGAATTTCCAAATGAATTGATTCTTTCTCCTACATCTCTCAAATTATGTCTAGTTTATTTTAAGATTTGTTTGAAAAAAATTCAGACTACTTTTTTGTGCTGTTTTGGAAATGTGTGTTGATTCAAAAATATTTTCAAATAGGATTTTGAAGAGAGAGGAGCAAACTTTCAAAGTATTGGAATGCACACTGACTTTCCACACCTTGAAGGCAAGCATTCTGAACCCCGGCAGAAGAATTTTGGTGTGTTATTCGACACGTTTATAACACCACCCCATTTGGAAGAGCTCGTTATTTCATGTGATATGATCATTTGCACGGATGCATATTAGTGATTTCCATGCTGTTGGAAATAAACACACTTGTGTTGGTAATCATCCCCAGGTGCCTTGCATGCATATCGGAAAGGTGTCTGGAAAAGCCTCTTCCTTGGGTAGGCATGAGCTTGTCACCGGCATCGCCGGGACGGTTATGTCCGGTATGGCATAGTAAGGTATAATGAGTATTGATGTGTTGGTTGAAATACTTTGTTATATATGTCATGCAGGGACGTTTATAAACCTCCTGAGTCGACCCCAGATCGAGTCTTATTCCAGTAACCCCGTACTTGCCAGTACTACCACTTGTCCCTGCCATACGAGGGGTACGGTTCAGTCAGTTGTCAACCCCTTTCAAGCACACACCGTACAGAGAGGCCATGGTGGAAGATATCGGTTGAAGCCGATAGTCATGCCACCTGGTCCGGGGGCATGGGTGTATCCAGTTGAGACCGAGAGGGGAGGCCACCCCTTAGAGCCTTGTGATATAAATTTGATCCCATGCTACACGAGGTTGTAGCCTCCCCACTTAGAGTTTTGCTTAACAAGTGTCATGGGTGATTTCCAGGCGCCGGTAAGTTAAGCTGGTGTGTGCAAGTTAGGTGTGTTTTCAACAAAAAGGCCATAGACGGAATTAGCCCCGATGGACTAAAGGAATACGTTGCTCGTGGGTAAAGAGTACACCCTCTGCAGAGATTAAACCTATTCGAATAGCCGTGTCCATGGTTAAGGATTACAGTTTGGGATGGTTCAAGTGTTGGTCTTAGTGTCGGTCTTCGGAGGAGAAACTGTTAAATCAAACTGGGATCATGACTTGTGACTTAAGATGATAATGACTATTATTTATTTTGGACTAACCCTTTATATGATTTGAATTATTGAGTATCCCTTGGACGGTTCTACCTCCTGGGTATTCACTGTGATTATTTATAAGCCCTTTATGTGGTGTCGGTGAGACGCCCGACTGTGGCATGCTTGTTATTCTTTTACTTTATAAGCCCTTTATATGGTGTCATTGAGGCCTCATCGTGGCATGCTTGTTATTCTTTTACTTTATAAGCCCTTTATGTGGTGTCATTTGAGGCGCGTATGGCATACTTGTTATTTATTTTATTATATAAGCCCTTTAAGTGGTGTCGCTGAGACGCCCGACTGTGGCATACTTGTTATTTATTTTACTATATAAGCCCTTTATGTGGTGTCGCTCGACGCCTTCCGATCGTGGCATTACTGGTTATTTATTTCCCTTATAAGCCCTTTACGTGATGTCGCCCAGACGCCCGACTGAGGCATGCTTGTTATTTACCACCATTTCAAGACGTCGCTTCAGACATCCGAATGGTGCATTGTATTTCCTCCTCTGTCATTTCATATTCTTGTTACATATAAATAACATGTTTGCATGTATCAGAGATTTTATTTTATGACTGACAATGCGATCATTGAATATTTCCGTGCACGATTATCATTTATATTATTCCCGTGTTCATAATGTTTGCGAGTACAATCAAAGTACTCACTGGCTTGTCCCTGGCTATTGTCTTGGCTAGATATCTTGCATGGAGAGGGGCATTGCGATGACCGCCCCGGAATCTAAGAAACGGAGACCGCAGCCTCGCGAAGATAGGAGTTATCCTGGTCAGCTGTTCCTGTGGGAAATGGAGTCCCATATACACTGATGATCCACAAACCGCTTCCGCCATCAACCTCTAGAAACCAATTGTTGTACTCACAGACCAGAATGGTCTTGTACCACATATTTTCTGTATATTGCTTGGAATTTCTGTATCAAGTTGGTGCCTCATCAGCTAACAGTAATCCTGGGGCTGGCCATTTTCTGGAATATATTAACCGGAAAACCGGTCGCCACAGACTTGGTATCAGACCCGGGCTGACCATTGGCTAATCCTATCTTAGCCGGGTCAATAAACCTAGGAAAAGCCAACCCACCAGACCATATCCGAACCCCAGCCAAGCTTCCCGTGCAAGATAGCCACACAGTGACCCCGACACTTTTGCCAGTCGGTGCCCAACCTATCAACCTAGCCTGTCAATCACGCGCCAGTGACCGACGCCTATAATGCCTCATTCGCAAGTGTGCGAAGGAAGACTTCGTCCCTGTTTTTTCTATAAAAAGGGCACGCTCGCCTCAACCCAGCCCAGCACAGCCGCTACCCCAAACCGAGCCAAAATGCCTGGTCCTGTAGTGCACCATGAGACCACAGCAACCAACCTTGGAGGTTTTGTGACCATACTCGCAAACCTCACCCGTCGTGCCTATGCGTTAGAAGAGCCCCCAGAATATGTTGTGTACCAAGGGTCCATGAGTGGCGAGAGCCGTCAATTCTGGGCCACTGTGCACATCTACGGTAGGGGTCTGTCGCCAGAACGCCCCTACAGGTTCACCGGAAGGACAACTTCCTTTGAGCCACAAGCCATCCAACTAGCTGCTCGAGAGGCTATAGTTCAACTCCGGCAGTTGTCGCCCAGAGTTAACTGTCGCTCGTTCTACTACTACCCCAGGCGTGAAGGGTATGGTAGACCACCCCAAGTTGCCCACGGAGATCACGTGTCGGATCCTGCATTGTTGCACCTAGTGCGCTATGTAAGTGCACTGGAGGAACTGTTCGATCAAATCACCATTGATCTGATCGCAGCTCGTGGAGAGCTGGTTCGTCGGGCCCCGGCGAGAGAAGAGAACGAGCCCAACGCCGACAACCCAGTCGTGCTGTTCGGACACCCGATCGAGACCCTGAGGTCAGCCCCAGCCGTCATCCAAGGTGCTTTGATGACCCCAGAAGTGCTTCGTCGCCTTTTGGGAGCATACTCCAACGGGGTTGTGGTCAACAATCCCCACGATGGTCATCATCACTACCCCGAGCCTGCAGCCCCTCAACCCTCTCCAGCTAATTCCGATGGTGAGAACCGTGGAGAAGCCTCGACATCCACAAGGCACGCCCGCTTGGATGTAAACGAGGTAGACTAAGTCACCTAAGAGGTGTCGACTCCCAGTGTATCCTCGCCTTGTAATCGTGTGACCTTGTGATAGACGCCGCCCATCGTCGTGCCTCTGTTTTAAATAGTAGCCGTGCATATATGTATTAGCATGCAGTGTGATTTTTCTATTCCAGGCACAACTACCAAAACCACCCCAACAAACACCACAGTGATGTGTCACTTTGGTGAGATATGTATCCGTGGCTTTTGACCCCGTCCCTCGGAGCCGAGCTGGCAAATTCGTTACCTTTCACCACGGTAAAATGACCCAGTTCCAATGCTATAAAAGGCCACCGCGTGACCCTGCCAAGCACCCCTCACTTGTGCACCCTCCTCACAACCATTTCTTACCATGCCGAGCCCTAGTATTTATCTGAGAACCCCAGATGCAACCCCAGGTAGTTTTGTCAAGATATTGTGGGATTTTACCTGCAGTACCATGGGCGCTACCCAGCCATCCCAGTACGAGCTATTCAAATCAAGGATCACCCCTTCCACCTCAAGATACTGGGCAGCAGTGCACATCCCTCCTGTAAACCCAAACCAAGACCCAACGGAAGTCTCCTTCGTGGGGAAATCTATGCCGACCCCACTTATGGCCGTAGAAGTTGCTGCGTATGAAGCGCTTGCTCGCCTTCGATTCGCGGTGCCCTATGCCAGCGAACGAGGGTATTATTACTTTCCAAGCCGTGCAGCACCCGGAGCAGTAACATCTTTTCCAGGTGGACGTATTGAGAGAAACCCAGTCCTGGCCAACCTCGTCCAGTACGTCATCGCTCAAGAGCATTTAACCCAACGCGTGATGGGTTATCTCCAGAGTCTCGCGGATTTAAATCCTCAGATCGCCATCGGCAGATCACTGAGGCCCGACCAGGAGAGGCACATTCATCGACTGATCAATCCACTTTCTCCGATAGAAGAGGAGTGTATCCCAGTACCAGAGACGTTTTCTCGGGACCCCATCCAGTTACCATTTTCATTTGAGATGTCGCCGCTGTATTCATAGTTGTGGCATTTATATGTGTGGTAACTCATGTGTGGTACCCCGAGTTTGCGCACCGAGTAAATTATTTAGTTCCTATTAATGGGAGTAGTTATGTTGCGGTTTGACTCTAATGCATTACTGTTTTCTCTCGCGAGAAATCCTAG
This sequence comes from Aegilops bicornis, assembly GCA_021605145.1. Lineage (NCBI taxonomy): Eukaryota > Viridiplantae > Streptophyta > Magnoliopsida > Poales > Poaceae > Aegilops > Aegilops bicornis. Next base: position 609,969,197 of record CM038671.1, read on the forward strand.
AGTAGGTTTTCTTTCCCCTGTGTTGCTACATCGTACATCTCCTCACGACATGGATTATCTTTATTCACGCAACACCACCACCACTCGAACACATTCACTGCTTGCAAAATCTCGTAACCGTGGAGTATTTGTGTTTTCAAACCAGCTCTTAGCAAATCTCGAGGACGAGATTTTTCTTAAGGGGGGTAGTGTTGTAACACCCCAAAATTCTTAACCTTGTTTATTCAATTAAAATTTTGCCAGGAAATTAATTTTTTTTTATTTTTCAGGATTTAATCTTGATTTCAGAGCCTCTCTTTTCCCTAAGTTGTGGAGTTTTCATCCCTAGTAAAAACTTTTCAAAATGTGTTATTGGACTTGTTTATCCTCTCAAGAAAAATCCTTCCTTTTCATCAGAGGAATTAATTATATAATAATCTCCATGACTTTTTTTTCTTGAAAAAAATGGTTTCCCATGGTTTTATGGTCCTTTTTGAACTACAACCCTTTTATAATTTATTTCCAAAATTCCACCAAAATTTGGGGATGTCCTATGATGTCACCAAACCACTTTTATGCAAAAAGATATTTCATTCCCTAGATATTTTGGGCTCTGCACCCAATTTTCTTCTCTGGTCCAGTGGGCAATTTTGCACTACAACCTATTTAAATACTTCTTTCTAGCCTCCACCAAAATTATGGGATGTTAGTAGAAGCCTATGATTCAACTTTATGCAAAAACCTAGTGTTGTTATTTGAAAATTTTGAGTGAATCAACCTCATCTTCATTCTGGTCCAACATGATAGTTCGTACATCATCCATATTATTGCTTGCTCTTTAGCCCTTGATTCTTTCCCCTGCTTGTAGACCACCCTACTAAACCCCTAAGTCCAGGAGCATGCACCCATTGGATCATTTTTGGTTCAAGAAGTGGTGCCATTTGTCTCCTGTCCCGATTTGAGTTTTTGCAAAACTTGCACTAACTAGTTTCTGTATTTGGCCACCTAACCTCACCACCCTTTTATTCACCTAATGAGACCACCATCTGGAGTTTTTGACCACTCCAAGACCTGCCTAGATGCCTCTGGCATCTTCTCAAACACCCTGAGTGCATAGCCAGATTTGGCATGATTGTAAGTTTGTGTTGTGAACTTTCCCATCTGTCCAAACCAAGTTGTCTAGTAGCCTGCTGACAGTTTCTAGCCTAGGCCTGTGGATTTGCATTAACTCTCTAGCAGTTTTTGCCATCCTGGCATTTCGTCGAACAGTCCCCGTGCACGCCCGGAGCGCGAGAAGAGCATGCGTTTTGCACGTGCTCGCGCCCGAGCCGACGCGTCGCCCCCTGGTTTGCCACCGCTCTGCAGAGCCGCGCCACACGCTCCCCTCCTCACCGCAACGCGCCAAGCAGACCCTCGCCGCGTCTTCGGCAGGACAAGGACTAGCCGCCACGGCCGCCCGACAGCCCTACTCAGGTCGGCGCCGCCCGAGCCTTCCCCGCTCGCCACCTGCCCCTGGGTGCCACGCAAGCTTATCCCCTCGCCCGTCGGCAAGCTCTCGTCGCCTCCACGTCGACCTGCAAAGTACAGAGAGGCGGTTCGCCGGCATCCTCATCCACCGCTGCGGAACCGACCTCGTCGCGCTATAACAGGAGGCCCCGAACCCATGCGAGCGCACAGGCGACCTCAGGCCACCCCTTGGCACGCCCCCACAGCCCGCAATCGTCGGGGGAAAGCCGTCTTCCCCAACTCCGGCCAGTTCGGCAACCGCTGCCTCCCGGCTGCGTTCAGCGCAACCAGTGCCTCCCCTTCTCCACTCTCTCCACCAGAAGCTCCCTCTTCGTCCCGTGAACCCGTCCCCCTGCTCAATTTTGGTCGGGAACCACCGCCGCCCAAAAACCACTTTGCTCCCGAAACCTCCTCCGCCGTGAAGCTCACCGCCGACAACTCCTTCCACCTCCGTCGACCCAACGACCACCGGGAGGACCGCCCCGGTCTTGCGGATCCATCCCGACCCTCTGGCGCCCGCGGGGAGCCGCCGTTCGCCGGCGTTGATCGCCGTTGCCTCGCCGCCGTTCGGGCAGTGAAAGAGGAGGGAGATATGGACCGGTCAGACCTGACCAGTGGGCCCTTGGACCCACTGTCTGTGACCCCTCTCCTGTCCACATGGGTTAAGTGAAAGCGTATTTCCGGAGTACGTCTTCGACGTGTTCATATTCGAATCGTTTTTCTTTTTTTTTGTTTTATTTAAAAATCAGATTTTGACTAAACTTTGACTGGCTATATCTTTTAAAATAAAACTCCAAATGAATTGATTCTTTCTCCTACATCTCTCAAATTCTGTCTAGTTTAGTTTAAGATTTATTTGAAAAAAATTTAGACTACTTTTTTGTGCTGTTTTGGAAATGTGTGTTGATTCAAAAATATTTTCAAATAGGATTTTGAAGAGAGAGGAGCAAACTATCAAAGTATTGGAATGCACACTGACTTTCCACACCTTGAAGGCAAGCATTCTGAACCCCAGCAGAAGAATTTTGGTGTATTATTAGACACGTTTATAACACCACCCCATTTGGAAGAGCTTGTTATTTCATGTGATATGATCATTTGCACGGATGCATATTAGTGATTTCCATGTTGTTGGAAATAAACACACTTGTGTTGGTAATCATCCCCATGTGCCTTGCATGCATACCGGAAAGGTGTCTGGAAAATCCTCTGCCTTGGGTAGGCGTGAGCTTGTCGTGACCTTCGCCGGGACAGTTATGTCGGTATGGCATAGTAAGGTATAATGAGTATTGATGTGTTGGTTGAAATACTTTGTTATATATGTCATGCGAGGACGTTTATAAACCTCTGAGTCGACCCCGGATCGAGTCTTATTCAGATAACCCCATACTTACCCGTACTACCACTTGTCCCTGCCATCACGGGGTGCAGTTCGATCGATTGTCAACCCCTTTCAAGCACACACCGTACAGAGAGGCCATGGTGGAAGATATCGGTTGAAGCCGATAGTCATGCCACCTGGTCCGGAGGCATGGGTGTATCCGGTTGAGACCGAGAGGGGAGGCCACCCCTTAGAGCGCGCCATATAAATTTGATCCCATGCTACACGAGGTTGTAGCCTCCCCACTTAGAGTTTTGCTTAACAAGTGTCATGGGTGATTTCCAGGCACCGGTAAGTTAAGCTGGTGTGTGCAAGTTAGGTGTGTTTTCAACAAAAGGTCAGTGGACGGAATTAGTCCCGATGGACTAAAGAAATCCGTTGCTCGTCGGTAAAGAGTACACCCACTGCAGAGATTAAACCTATTCGAATAGCCGTGTCCATGGTTAAGGATTACAGTCTGGGATGGGTCAAGTGTTGGTCTTAGTGTCGGTCTTCGGAGGAGAAACTGTTAAATCAAACTGGGATCATGACTTTGTGACTTATGATGATCATGACTATTATTTATTGTGGACTAACCCTTTATATGATTTGAATTATTGAGTATCCCTGGGACGGTTCTACCTCCAGGGTATTCACTGTGATTATTTATAAGCCCTTTATGTGGTGTCGCTGAGACGCCCGACTATGGCATGCTTGTTATTCTTTTACTTTATAAGCCCTTTATGTGGTGTCGCTGAGACGCCCCACTGTGGCATGCTTGTTATTCTTTTACTTTATGAGCCCTTTATGTGGTGTCGCTGAGACGCCCGACTGTGGCATACTTGTTATTTATTTTATTATATAAGCCCTTTATGTGGTGTCGCTGAGACGCCCGACTGTGGCATACTTGTTATTTATTTTACTATATAAGCCCTTTATGTGGTGTCGCTCAGACGCCCAATTGTGGCATTACTGGTTATTTATTTCCCTTATAAGCCCTTTACATGGTTTCGCTCAGACGCCCGACTGAGGCATGCTTGTTATTTCCACCATTTCAAGACGTCGCTTCAGACATCCGAATGGTGCATTGTACTTCCTCCTCTGTCATTTCATATTCTTGTTACATATAAATAACCTGTTTGCATGTATCAGAGATTTTATTTTATGACTGACAATGCGATCATAGAATATTTCCGTGCACGATTATCATTTATATTATTCCCGTGTTCATAATGTTTGTGAGTACATTCAAAGTACTCATGGCTTGTCCTCAGCTATTGTCTTGGCCAGATATCTTGCATGGAGAGGGGCATTGCGATGACCGCCCCGGAATCTAAGCAACGGAGACCACAGCCTCGCGAAGATAGGAGTTATCCTGGTCAGTTGTTCCTATGGGAAATGGGGTCCCATAGACACTGATGATCCACAAACCGCTTCCGCCATCAACCTCTAGAAACCAATTGTTGTACTCACGGACCAGAATGGTCTTGTACCACATATTTTCTGTATATTGCTTGGAATTTCTGTATCAAGTTGGGGCCTCATCAGCTAAAAGTAATCCTGGGGCTGGTGAGCACGACGGCCATTTTCTGGAATATATTAACCGGAAAACCGGTCGCCACACTTTTATCCAACGGTGCCTTTGCCACCGATGAACGAGGAATGGCTCGGGTGCTCATGCATCCTCCAGCGCACACGTTGGAGACGAGCTCGCACGAGCTGTGCTTTTTTTGTCCCACCATGCTGCCCGAGCCGGCCGCAGACTGACCGGCGACCCGCATATTATGCCATCCAACCGTAGCCACACATATTCTGACAGCAACTCAACCAACCGGACAAAATTCATGCAAACACGGCGATATTTCTCATAAACAATGACTGAATTCATATAAAATACCGGATTTTCATACAAACACGATGGATTTCATTACATTCAAATCAACTAAGCGGTGCTAGTTCTGGACAACACAGGTATATAATACCTGGCCTAAATGGTCGCCCGCCGATCCATTTGTGTTCCTCATGTCCGGCAGCATGATCACCAGACTGCCAGGAGCCCGGAGGTATATGCTTCAGCGCATAGGACGGCTCGCTTCCCCGCTGCCCAACTGATATGGTTGGTTGATGCCCAAGATGATGGTGGAAGGGGGCTTCTCCGCTTCCGTGGAGCCCATGCGGGGTCGACCAAGGTCCTCGCAACAAAAGGATCTGCCAAGACACCTGTTTTGTACACCAGTGATGCCTCCACGGTGGCCTTCATGGGACCCAAGCAGCGGCGGCCTCCCGTGTTCTACTTCTCCTCGATGATGGCGGCAGACACGGAGGCGCTGGCCACCGACTCGTCGCTCTCCGCGCACCCGGCTTCTGTCTCTACTTGCATGGCGCGGCCGCCGCCTTGGGAGTCTCGGGCATAGAAACAGGAGACGCGGTCGAAGACACGGGAGGCACGGTACGAGGCGGTGGCATGGACGGCAGCAACGACACCCGTGCGCCGCTCCTCGTCGAGCTGGCCTGGAGCGGCGAGTTGCTGAACCGCGCGCCGGCTTGGGGCGGCAACTGGCTCCGTCGGGCGAGGGGAAGGAGGTGGATCAGTGAGCTGCATAGCTCGTATCCGGCAGGCTCGGCGGGCCACCCAGCTGGCTTGAATACGAGATAACTACTCTTCGTAAGCCATTGTAAGGGTGGACAAAATGGTGAAGGAGGAGATAGGGGAGCGGCAGAGGTGTGCGATTCTTGTCCGGCGTTTGGCCTTGTTTAAATAGGATATTAAATATATGGCGGACGGGAGGAGCTCGGCCGGCATTGCGTTTAATGTCGTCCCGGTCATGAACGGATGTGTGTCCAGAGTGGGTCTCTCGGTTTCCACACGGGTTTCATGGAGGCGTTTGCATGCGGCAAGGAGGCGTGTTTTGCCAGGCGTGCATCGAGTGGTGCCCTCGACTCTGACGTACAACACCGCGTCATTCTTCCACTGACGTGTGGGCTCGTTGGTTACATGGCCTACATGTCAGTGACCCAACGCAGACAGCGCACGACATACGAACTTTTGGTGGGCCAGGGCGGTCAGAAGCGGGCATTTCATAAACCAATGATTGTTCATTGAGTGTTATGTCATCTATTTCATCTAAATAAGCCTACTATATAATGTAAGAGAATTTGAAACTTTCATATATACGTTGATAGCCCGTTCAATACGTTGTGATTCATAAAGACCGCTGCAAACATCAATGTTCTGCTTATCACAGATAAGATTGATTAAACCTTGCAAAAAAAGGATTAGATTGATTAATACCCATAACAATCCATGTCCTTAACAAAGGGTACATGCACGTATAGTTGAGCGTGTGTCTTGCGTCGTGTGCGGTGTGCATGCAGGCGTGCGAGTGTTGCGTGCGTGCATGTGTACGTTTCAGTGTTGCATGCATGTGTGCGTACGGTGCGTGTGTTTGTGAGTGCATGTGTACGTGTCAGTGTTGCACGCCTGCATGCGTGCGTGTGTTCATTATGTGTACGTGTCAGTGTTACATGCGTGCATGCATGCTTGTGTTCGTGCGAGTGTTGGGTGCGTGCATGTGTACGTGCGGGGTGAGGCTACACGTCAGTCGACTGACTTTTTCATCTCTGGTCAGTAGATTTTCTAGCTGTTGGATACGAAATCAAGGGCCTGCAGTTTATATTATACCTCCACCCCCTGAGCCGCCAGCCACCACCGGCCGCCGACGCCCGCGGCCGGACCGCGCGGCCACGCCGCCTTGCCCACCCTGAAACCACTCCCACCGCCCGGTCCGCCGCTGCCCGGCCATCCCTCTAGCCCCCTCCCCAGCATGAGCTTTTTCTCCGACGATCCCCATGCCACTGCCCAATCACCGCGCCCCCACCACCTGCCGAATCCCCACCGACCACTAATTTATTACCATTTCTGTCCTTCATATACATGCTGACGGGTGGGCCCTATGGTAATGTGCGCTACTGAATGTGGACCGTTTGACTGGTCAATTGATCGTGTCATCAACAAATTACGGAGTTGTATGGTGAGCCAGTGACCATATGATCACCCTAAAATGTATTTTATTAACATAGTATAGACTCAAAGTACCAGTTCTTTCTTTCATATACGCGCTGACAGGTGGGCCCCACGGTTACGTGCCCCAATGGTGCAACACTAGTTGCGCCACATGGAACGTTTGATTGGTCAATTAATTGTGTCATCAACAAAATACGGAGTTGTACGGGTGAGCCAGTGACCGTATAATCATGACATGTATTTTTTTAACACAGTATAGACGCAAGCGCTCATATATAGGCGCAAGAACTCACTGCTATACGCGCACACACGCAGACCCTACCCCTATGAGCACCTTCGAGAGAGTGTGCCAGCATATGATCTTGAGATTTTACGAAGTCACCATAGGTGACTCGTAGTAGAGTGGAATGTCTCCTCCCACTAAACGCACATCGCCGAAAAAATACTGAAATTAACCCAGGATAAATGCGAGCACCAGGACTTTAACCCTGGTGGGCTCGAGAAACCACTGTCCTCCTAACCATCCAACCACAGGTTGGTTAGCACCACATGTGCTGACCGTGATAAGCTTATTCTGAAGTCTAGTGACCATATCATGCTTTCGCTTCAAATACGATGACCGTAAGTGTCGTCAACAAAATACGGAGCACGCATCAAATAGAATGTCAGTCAGTGTCATCAACAAAATACGGAGACCTATCGTGAGTTAGATACCGTATGATAACCACGAGAATATATACGGTGACCGTAATGAGCATATTCTGAAGTTGACCGACCGTATAGTGCTTTTTCTTGAAATACAGTGACCGTCACGCGTGAATGTGTCATGGGAATGCATACTTTTAGAGGGTCGAGAGATAGTTTGTGTGCCTACGTGAAAGTGGTGTAGAAAGAGAGGGTGTCCGGTGGAGACAAGGAGAGATATGCCCTTCGTTTCTCTTTCCCGTGACTAATATTTTAGGAGAAAATATAAACATTCACAATGCAGAACAAATATTTTTGGATGCACCATGCAATTAAATTTCACGTATAACATTGTACTATTGTATATGCTTATTTTCTTAGTGCCCGATTGCGTGTGTGGTGTGGTGGGCACATCATTTTTAGTTGGGGTGGCCACATCATTTCTTGTTGTGGTGGGTCAACATGAGGACTCATGGGTCGGTTTCGTCCTGCGCGACATAGGTTGGACTGAGACACATTATACGAAGACCCATGTGGTGGACTCGGCGTACAACACGAAGCCAGAGTCGTGGAGGACTCTATCCCCGCTGGTGATAAGCCGAATATATATGATTTGTAACCCTAGGCCCCGAGTATGTTATAGAAGCCTCGGGGCTAGTTCTTCGATAGTATACACACACGCACAATGCCTGGTATTCACGTGTACTTTGTACACACCCCTGCCACTAATATACGGTACCAGGATTAGGCTTTTTCCTCAAGTGCAAGGGTCCGAACTTTGGTAAAACTTTGCCTCGTATTACCATGCATCCTAACAGTCAGGGATATCCTACCGAATGATCTGATGGAATCATATATGCCAACTACTAAGAGAGAGGTGTGTCTTGGGGGGGGGGGGGGAATGTGTGTGAGAGAGGCTAAAGATAATGTGCGTGTGGGAGACACGTAGGCACATATATGTGTGTATAGAGGGCTACTAGAGACCGTGCGTGTGTGTATATGCATGTGAGAGAAATAGTGTTTTCCAACTGAGATTAGTGAAAAGAGTGGTACATAGTAGTCGAAGAGAGAGAGAGAGAGAGAGAGAGAGAGAGAGATACAGAGGGAGTGTGTGTGTGAGACACCCGACACCCCGGGAGAGATTGTGAGCATGTGTGCAAGAGAAATGCCGATGTATATAAATTGTGTGCACTTATGCGTTAGATAGAGAGATATATAGCACGCTTGTGAGAACGGGCCGAGGCATAGTGCATCTACGTGTACAAGGCGGTTCTATGCATTAAATTAAAATATAAATGGCATTATTATCTTTTGATGAGATCATGAATTTTGCAATTTGCGTATGAACGAAAATTAATCGGTCTATCAGACACCCATACTCTATTGATTTCTAACATGTGCATGTTTTTATTTCATATTATCGATCCATAGAGTGAGAGCGGTTTGAAATACAGGCAATGCATTGCTTTTGCAATTCATATATAAACATTAATTAGTGCACTCCATGTTGTTAGTGTGAAGCACTTTATACATTTGTCACTTACATGGATACATTCCAAATTGCTAGCTACGAAATAGAATACATGTTGAATTCAACATAAAGGGGGTTTCGAAGATTCGAATTCATAGGAAGTGCATTCATCTATTTGAACCCGAGATAATGGCAGTTGTAAATTAGATCTAAAAGGGGGCATCAATCTTTGTTGTGCATTTGAACATGCTATATATTCTTACGCATGTCTAACTATTTTTTTGCAACCAAGGAGATTATATCTGGAACCATGCATGAACTGAGGTAAGTTGCATATTTTTTAATATATACTTGTGTACAATGTATATTCAAATGTACCCCCCCCCCATTCCAAAATAATTGTAGTTTTAGGATTTTCAAGAGTAAAGATTTGTGAAGTTTGACAAATCCTGAAAGTTCAATTCAAGAGAACCAAAAACGTTAATGCTTCTGATCCCAAATATTGAACGAAGTACCAAATAACCCTCTGGTCACCCGAAACCGCGCGAGACTAATGTTTGGTGGTAGGAAATTACTGTCTTGACTCTGGCACGTGTAGCCTATCGGCCTGATGTCCAAAGGTCTAAACCGGGCTAGGATTGTAAATTCAGCAAGACACGAGTCTCAACTGTCTTCGAGAAGCATTCATACGCCGTGGGTGCCTAAACACCCATGCGCTCGGCCGAAATCTATCCCGCCCACCATTTGGGACACCTGAGATTACTGTCCTACGCCAACCAGCAATTTGTCCGAAATTTTAGATGGGGGCAAAGTTTGTAACTTTCCCCAAATTTCCAACAAGCGTGTCCCAAACCGAAACATTGTTCACCCTTAGTTCCCCCTCCCTCCGTTCCCCATTCATACTCCGTGGGCGCCAAAAAACCCACTCCAGCAGCTGTGAAACCCCAGCCTCCTCCTTCCTCCACCCCGTCGCGCCCAATCCACCGCTGCCCTCCCCCATCACGCCGGAGCTGGTACCCCGACGTCGTCGTCCAACGCAACAGCAACCGCAACGCCCTCAAGGACTTAGCAGCTGAAGTGGAGCTCCACGACGCCGACGTACGCCGTACTAGAACCACATCGACCACGCCGTCCTGCGCCTCACCACTGCCGCTCCACTATCGCAACCGTCCACCGCACCGGAGATGTTCCTTCTATGTCGTCGTTCACCGCCTTGGATCTGGTTCCCCGCCACCGATAGACGGCCACCGCACCACACTCAACAACTTGGACATGGATTCATCCAAGGCTCCACCGTCCTCCACAACTTCTTGTTTCTAGCGAACCACAAGAAGATCGTTGGAAAAAAAGAAGGAGGACACAACACTACCAGCTGAAAGAGGTACTCCTCTTCCCTTATTCGTGCAAATCTTATGTCTCTGCTCACACCGTATTCATCCCATGAAAGAAATTAGTTGAGCTCTTCGTACTGCATCTTCTTCGTGATACTAAATGCACAAGGTTTCCTCCCATTTACTATTTCACCTTTGCTAGAGGTCAGTAGCCTACCTGGATTTCAATTCAGGGTCAGTCGAATCGCAATCAAAAGAAGCAGCACCCACTTAGGCGCGCGGAGCACCTAGCCCGCCTGTTCGCCGGGGAAGTGGTGCATCAGTGTCTATCATAGGGGTGTGGAGCTGCTTGCGCATGATCTGGATGTCGGCGGGGCTTGAAGGGATGGTCAGGGGCGGTGCCAAGCACGGCGGTGCGGTGACGTCAAGGGGAGGGCGGAGGCAGGGGACTGGGCCGATGGTGCTGGCATTTCGAGGAAGATCGTAACACTGACTGGCTGGAGGTAGATGAAGGCGATCTGCCCGTTCTTTGTACATCAGACGGTGCAGAAAAAATGGACTGACCTATTTATTTTCAGCCGACTGTTATTTTCATAGGACCACACCTTGTGGTGTGCTGGAGGAGCATCTGCATTTCCCAACCATCCCTGTGCTCATATTTCAAAATCCTAGGATCTAGTAATTTCGTGTGCCATGCATGTTGTAGATCTATCATATGTCTCCCGTCATTTATTTCTCACCGACCTGCTATCTGCTACCTTTACACTATACTACTTGTGCACACACTTCACCCATACTCACACTATTGTATTTTTATGAATGGTTAGGTATTTCAGACTCTGACGTAGTGTTGATGAATACAAAAAAATAATAAGACAGAAGTCGCTCCAGTGTAATTTGAAGATAAGCACTAAGCGTCACAGCGCTCTAAAGGGTAAAGTGCCAGCAGATCGAGATAGTAAACGTAGCACTGCAGTTGATGATCTCAATTGCCACACACAACCATCCCAGGTGCTTACTTTAACTTCGCACTGTCAAATGTGGTTGCATGTTGCATATGGTGTCTAGCTTGTATTCCTTCCAATTTGGTAAAATTGCATCAACTTACTTTACACATTATATCTTTGATAATGACATGCCTTCCTGTTTTTGATACATACTACATATGTCTATTAACCATGTTCGTACATCAAACTAATGCTCTTTTGTATCCCTAATCAATCACTTATGATGAGACAGTCACCCCAGTGGGTTACTGTTAGACGCGCTACTCGTTTAAAGAGTGCAGTGTCATCCTCCCCACATGATTCTCAAGAAACACCAAGGCTAAATGAAGATAGTCAACGTAGCTCTCTAGTTGATGACTGCAATTCCCCCACACCACCATCACAGGTGCTTGCTCTTACTTGGCAGTGTGATATGTGGTTGCATGTTGCATATGGTGTCTACCTTGTAATGCTTCTAATTTGGGTAAATTGCATCTGCTTAGTTAACACATTATACCTGTGAATATGACATGCATTCTTGTTTTTGGTACATCTTACGTCTTTCTGTTAACCATGTTCTTAATCAAACTACTTTTCTTGTGTATCCCTCATCAATAACTTCTGACGAGACACCTTCAAGTAGACAGTGTAATATTGGTTGCATCTTGCATATCATTTCAAACATGTATTGCCTATAATTTGTTGAAGTGCCACTTATAATGAGACACATCTAACTTGGTAGAGTGATTTTGGTTGGATCTTTCATATGGTGTCTAGATTGCATTGCCTCCAATCTGTTGAAATGCCTTCTGCTTAGCGTTTTTCGTACATATTCCATCCTCCTACAATGCGGTTGCCATGCTTAAAAGTTGTGTTCGTCAGTATCATGCATCAACGAATCTGGAAGTGCGAATTTCATTCCTTTTTCTTCTGTGTTTACTTGACAAGGAAAAATCTAAACGGACGGAGGCACGGAATGATGGTGGTCCTCTGGAGCAACCGAAATAGATGATATCTGCAGATTCTCCTGCTACTCCTACTGCAGTGCAAGTTCCAAATCTCATCTCCCCTACTCCACAACCCCAGGTGCTTGCTCTAACATGGCAGTGTGATATCTGGTTGCATGTTGCATATGGTGCCTAGCTTGTATTGCTCCTAATTTGTTAAATTGCATCTCCTTAGCTTACACATTATACATGTGAATATGACACGCCTAGAGAAAAATAGGCACATCTAGAATACCAAATGCACATCATTGGATACATAATTAGTTGTATTTTTTGATTGTACATGTTAGGTATTGTATATGTAGACAGTTTTCTCTATACACTTGGTCAAAGTTCACAAAGTTTGACTTTCAGAAAAATCTATAGGCACTACATTGTGGAACGGAGGGAGTATTGCTTATAATTTGGTCAAATACATTTGTTAGGCCACCCTTTTAATTTGGCAGAGTGATATTGGTTTCATCTTTCATATGGTTTCTAGCTTGCATTGCTTCTAACTACTTCAAACACCTTGTGCTTAGTTTACACTTTATACATCACACATGTCAATATGTCATGCCATCCTGTTTTTCATACATATTCCATCCTCCTATCATGCGTATGTCTTACATGAAAGTAGTGCTCGTCAGTATCATGCATCAATAAGTTCTGAAGAGCAAATTTTATTCCTTTTTCTTGTGGGTTTGACTTGACAAGGCAAAATCAAAAAAGAGGAAGGAAAAGAGTAAGGAAGGCGATGATGGTGGTCCTCTGCAGCAAGGTAAATGGAGCATCTGTACGTATTCTCCTTGTACTTCTAGTGCATTATAAGTTCCAAGTCTCCCCTTCCCTACTCCACCATCCAACGTGCTTGCTCTAACTTGGCAGTGTGATATCTGGTTGCATGTTGCATACGGTGTCTAGCTTGTATTGCTCCTAATTAGTGTAAATTGCATCTTCTTAGCTTACACATGATACATGTGAATATGACACGCTTTCCTGTTTTTGGTACATACTATATCTGTCTATCACACCATGTTCTTACATGAAACTACTCTTCTTGTGTATCTTGCATCAGTCACATATGATGGGACACCTTTAAGTTGGCAGTGTTATATTGGTTTGCGTCTTGAATATGATTTCTAGAATGTAGTGCTTCTAGTTTGACGAACGCCACCTATGACACGGTAGTTTTAACTTGGCAGAGTGATATTGATTGCACCTTCCATATGGTGTCCATCTTGCAGTGCTTCTAATTTGTTGAAGTGCCTTCTGCTTAGTTATCACATCATAGGTGTGAATATGTCAAGCCGTCCAGTTTTTCGTTCATATTCCATCCTCGTATCATGACTTTGCCTTTCATCAGAGTAGTGTTCGTCAGTATCATGCATGAATGAGTTCTAAAGAGCGAATTTTATTCTGTTTTCTTGGCGGTTTGATGTCACAATGAAAAATCAATAAAGAAGAAGGAAATTGGCAAGGCATTGGATGATGGTGGTCCTTCCGAGCAACTGAAACGAAGAGTCTCTACAGATTCTACTCCGCCATCCTCCCAACAAGATTCTCAAGACAACGCAAGGCTAGACAATCAACGTAGCTGTGTAGATGATGAGCACATCTCCCCTACTCCACCATCACAGGTGCTTGATCTAACTTGTCACTATTATATGTAGTTGCATGTTGCGTACGATGTCTAGCTTGCTTCTAATTTTGTTGAATTGCATCTGCTTACTTTACACATAATGCCTGTGAATATGACACATGTTCCTGTTTCTAGAACATACTATATCTGATCACACCATGTTCTTACATCAGACTACTATTCTTGCCTATCCTGCATCAGTCACTTATGATAAGGGACCTTTAAGTCGCCACTGTGATATTGGTTGTGTCTTGCATATGATTTCTAGCATGTACAACTTCTAATTTGTTGAAACGCCAGACAGTTTGAACTTGGCAGAGTGGTATTGGTTGCACCTTTCATATGGTGTCTAGCTTGCAGTGCTTCTAATTTGTTGAAATGCCTTCTGCTTAGTTACCACATCATAGGTGTGAATATGTAACGCCGTACTGTTTTTCATACATATTTCATCCTCGTATCATGTGTTCGCCTTTCATCCGAGTAGTGTTCATCAGTATCAAGCATGAATGAGTTCTGAAGAGCGAATTTTATTCCTTTTTCTTATCGATTTGACTTCACAATGCAAAATCAATACAGCTGAAGGAAATTAGTCCGGCAGTGGATAATGGTGGTCCTTCGGAGCAACTCAAACAGAGGGTCTCTACAGATTCTACTCCACCATCCTACCAACAAGATTCGCAAGATAACACAAGGTTGGACACTCAACGTAGCTGTGTAGATGATAAGCACATCTCCCCTACACCACCATCACAAGTGCTTGCTCTAACTTGGCACTATTATATGTGGTTGCATGTGGCGTATAATGTCTAGCTTGTATTGCTTCTAACTTTGTTGAATTGCATCTGCTTACTTTACACATAATGCCTGTGAATATGACACATGTTCATGTTTCTAGAAAATAGGTGTAGATGATGATCACATCTCCCCTACTCCACCATCACAGGTGCTTGCTCTAACTTGGAATTTTTATATGTGGTTCCGTGTTCCATATGATGTCTAGTTTGTATTGCTTCTGATTTTCTTGAATTGCATCTTCGTAGCTTACAACTTATACCTGCAGCGATCACTTACCCATAAGACACATTTAACTTGGGAGTGTGATGTAGGTTGCATCTTGCATTGTCTTCTAGCTTGTACTCTTCTAATTTCTTGAAATGGCACTTACGACGAGACACTATTTACCTGATAGTGATATTGGTTGCATGTTCATATGGTTCCTAGCTTTCATTTCTTCTAATTTTGTTGAAGTGCCTTCTGCTTACTGTTTTTCATACATATTACATCCTCCTATCGTACGTCTGAATATGCAATGTTGTCTTTTTTGTATATATTCCATCCTCCTATCTTGCGCTTGCCTTACATCAAAGTTGTGTTCGTCTGTATCATGCATCAACCAGTTACGCAGAGCTAATTTTATTCATCTTCTTTTGGTTTTGACTTCATAAGGCAATATCAGAAAATAGGAAGGAAAAGAGTAACACTACTAGGGAAAACCCTAGCAGTAGCGCTGGTTTTGTGCTCACTAGTAGCGCGGGTAGGCACTCTACTAATAAGGCGCTACGGCTATTGCTTAGCAGTAACGTGGCCTTGCACGCCGCCATCGCTAGGACAAATAGCTGCAGCGATTGTTCACTCCCATGCTACTGCTAATGTAACTACTGGGAGCATGTTTTCTCTCCATCGCTACTAGTATTCTTTTTTTTTTTAGTCTATTTATGCGCCATCGTACAAATATTGGTACAATACCAGTTATGAGGTTTACATCATTATGTCCATAATAGTGTGTCAAATGAAGGTGGATTAGGTTCAAGTGGAGGCAATATGTGGTGCATGTCAAAAGTATACTACTAATCCAAACTTGATCTAGTTTGGACTAATAGTACTTTCGATGTGCACCACATGTTGCCTCCACTTGAATCTAATCCGCCAAAGACAAGCTATTTAATCATCATCATAGTCATTACCACCAACAGTATTTATTTAATCACTACTAACACTAGCTAATAATAATCATCATAGTCATTACCACCAACACTAGCTATTTTATCATCATAATAATAGTGTAGCACATCATCATCCTCAAACTCATTTCTAGCTAGCTAATAACTCATGTTGCTCTCTCATAGGTAAAATAACATAAAACATGTGTAGCTCTCCTCCTTGATCAAGTTGGAGCATGCAGATGAACTTGTCTCCTATTCGTGGGTAGCGCATCTGTTTGCTGTCCCCTAGTACTTCTCTCAAGGCTCCCCATCACATATTTGGTCCAGTCTTGCACTATTAAGCATCCGTCGCTAATCTTGAATGCACTAAAGTAATCCGTAGGATATCTTGGCTGTAAGCTAATAATACTCATGGTACCTTCAGTCTCGATCCCATAAGGCACAACATTCATCGGGAGTCCCTGTTGAAGAACATCGTATGGTAACATACTTAGCTATGAAGTTTAGCTTCAAATGGAAAAGATGCACTGAGGACAAATATTAAAAATCTTACCATCCTTCCTAAATAGATGTGACCGTAGTTCATTACGAACACTATTGGTCGCACGTTTTTAGTACTAACATTTCTAAATGCAGGAAGAAAATTTGCCTTGACAGTATCAAGATCCGCAAGCCATGAAACATAATGACTTAGCTCCTCGCAGTTGAGTTCATCCCCTGGACAGTAGTAGGTCATGTCTACCAAGCGCTGGACATGTTTGCTTGCACCGAAATAAGCTGACAATACAAATTAGTTGTCAACTATTTTTGAATAAACAATATCAAAGACATAAATATGGTTGAGAAACTTACATAATGGTATAACTTGAGGTGCGCACATCGACCCAGATGTTGGTATTACCTTCAATATCATCTTCCGGACGAATATCAAAGGTGATAACCATATCAGGCTCAAATGCATAATTCTTGCATAGTGCTCGCCATGTTTTGCATCCAAAATAGGTGTAGTCGTCTGAATTGTATAATTTTGCATGGAAAATATAACTATGCTCTAGTATGACTGAAACCTATCTTATCCAAAACCTATCTTCCGGACGAGACACTATTTACCTGATAGTAAACTTTCTTTACCTCCCTAGTATGACTGAAACCTATCTTATCCAATACAGAAACTCTTGCATGGCAGGGGATACGCTAGTAGAATAGTAAAAAAAATAAGTTGAAGCAAATGAAGCAGATGTCATGCTTAATTACGAAAATAGACTTGTCGTTGTGACTTCTTGTATCCTCTTGAAGTTCTCGTCCATCTTGATCTTTGAAGCGCCTATCATCATCTAGGAAGATTCCGTCACAGTGTCAGCGCTTGCCTTCGCGTATGTTGCAAATATCGAAATCCTTTTCGTTGCCAGACATTTCCTATGTTCATAGTTAAAACATTAATTGAAAATCGATCGAAGACAACTAGCAGGATACTCAACACACAAATCCAGGGCACTCGATATTTCCTACATATTTTGGCACAAGTCATGCCAAAATTCACGGAAAAATCCAGCATGACCTTTGCTAAAATAGGACATATCGAGCGCCTGAAATTTGCCGGTACAGACATGAATCGACACTCCGCAAAACATAGGCCCTTTGGGAGGTGTAACCTGCAAACATGACCGGCCACTTGGATATTGAGCAACACAAGATATACATTTCAAAATATCTTATATGACTCAAATTAGCATGCATTCAACAAGCAAAAGTAAATCATCTCATGCGTCCGTACATCGTCGAATATTATCACTAATACATCCCAAATAGTGTCATACATATAACATCACTAATACAACTAAAACCCTAGCACACGACGGGTATCGGCGCAGGCGGTGGACACCACGAGAGAAGGAACCATCACGGGATCATAGCTCGGTGAGATCCGTGGAGAACCTGCCGGTATTGGAGAACCTACGCTCCAACGCAAACAAGTAGCGACAGACGTGCGCGTCCTCCTCATCGACACGGTGACGCACCACCTCCGCTGAGTCCTCGAGCCTCTGGATCAAATCGCCCACGCGACCGCCGCCAAAGAAGCTTCGGGACAACGACAGGCTGGCTCCTCACCAACCTGCGCCCCCCGGTAGGTAGCGCCTCCCAGTACCACCCCGGCGGAGCCCAGTCCCGGACATGGCCCATCTGGTCAAGCAAGTGTCGTCCTCCGCCGACTCGACAACGAGGATGCGGGATAGGCATCATCCATGTCGATGCGAGAAAAATTGCTTTAACTAAAAAAATAGCAACAAGTTCTTACTAACTAGTTCTATTAATTCAACTAGCTCTTACTAAAAATAAACTTACTATAAATAAAAATATACTAGTACCTAATTAGTACCTAGTTCTTACTAACTAATTAGTACCTAGGAACTACTGCCCTAATTACCATATAAGTAATTAACTAACTAGCACTAAAAATAGCCTAGGGCTCATACTAACTAGCACTAAATAGATTGGGTTCATACTACCCAGAGAATAGGGATCGGATGGGGAGAGTGCTTACAGTGGGGGGGGAGAGAGATGGGGTGGGGGGAGACGGCGGCACCGAGGCGCGGGCGGTGGTCGAGGGAGACGGCACAGGCGGGTCGGGGAGACGGCAAGCAGGCGGGTCGGGGAGATGGCGGCAGGCAGGGTCGGGGAGACGGGCAGGCGGGTCGGGGAGACGGCCAAGTAGGCGGAGGCGACGAGGAATAGTAGAGGAGAATTGGGGGAGGAAGCAGAAGAGAGGGAATCAGGCCGCGCGGGGGGTTAGGTGAAAGTAGCTTTAAAAGTAGCGTGGGGAGGCAAAACGCGCTGCTGCTAAAATCTGTAGTAGTAGCGCTGTTCGTAAAAGGGCGCTACTACTATACCTAGCACGTCGGGAACGGTGTGGCAATTATAGTAGTAGCGCGTTTACATTCTGCCCGGCGCTACCGCTAAGCCGAATGCGATGGCAGGTTCTGGCGTAAGCGCTCTTGCTAAGTAGCAGTAGCGCCTCATTTTAACAAGCGCTACTGGTAACATTATGTGTATAAGGTTTTCCCTAGTAGTGTAAGTGAGGGGATGTTGCTGGTCCTCCGGACCGACGCAAACAGAGACTCTCTAGATTTGTCACTACTACTACTAATGAAGTTGAAGTCCCAAGACGATGAGTTCATCTCCCGTACTCCACCATCACAGGTGCTTGCTCTAAGTTGACAGTGTGATAATTGGTTTCATGTTGCATATGTTGTCTAGCCTGTATTTCTTCTATTTTGATTAAATTGCACCTGCTGAGTTTATACGTTATACATGTGCATATGACATGCCTTTCTGTGTCTAGAATACACTACATCTATCAATCATACCATGTTCTTACATCAAAGTACTGTTGTTGTGTATCCCGCATCAGTCATTCATGATTGGACGCTTTTAACATGCCATTTGATAGTGGTTGCATCTTGCATTGATTTCTATGTTGTACTGCTTCTAATTTTTCGAAATGTCATTTATGACAAGACACTTTTTACTAGGAAGAGTGATATTGGTTGCATCTTTCATATGGTGTCTAGCTTGCATTACTTCTATTTTCTTGAAAATCCTTCTGCTTAGTTTACACATCGTAGCTATGAATATGTCATGCCATCCTGTTATTCTTACATATTTTATCCTCATACGGTTGTCTTACATCAAAGTATTGCTTGTCTGTATCATGCATCAATGAGTTCTGAAGAGCGATTTTATTCTTTTGTGTTGTGGGTATGCCTTGACATGGCAAGGTCAAAAAGAGCAAGGAAAAGAATATAGTACGGAATGGTGTTACTCGTCGGGTGAAAGGGAAAAGGATCTGCCCTCGAGATTCTGTAGGTACTTATAGTGCAGTAGAAGGTCCAAGTCCACCGGCTAAATCTACAAACACAGTATCACATGCTCCACCAGTTGCAGCATCCGCTTCAACTGTACCAGCATCTCAACGAGTTACTCGTTCGTTTGCTCCGGAACTGGCCAGTTCCCAAGCTGCATTCACACCTAACACTACTTCTGAAGCACTGCTGACACAACAGGACTTGGCAAGATCATATGAACCTCATGAGCATCAACTCCAAGACGGTACCTGACCGAGTCAAGTTGCAGTTGCATGCTCCTTTATATGTACTCTCACAGTTTGATGTGGACTAACACTTTCCATATTTGTTGTTGAACTAGCACCATGGCGCAAGAGGAAACAGACATCAGGGATAATGCTTCTAAAGGAGGAAGAATGGAGATCCATTTTGAGGAAGGTTCAAAAATGCCACGTGATGCTATAGAGTCAGCCAAGTTAGTATCAGATGTAGCCATTGCCGTTAGGTGTCATGCACGTATCCTCGCAACATGGATCCAGTACAGGAATGAGAAAGACAATACCCAGTTTAACACCTTCCTTGACCATTTATCCATAAGTAATGTTATTCATCGCAATTTGTAATATTGTCTTGCAACGTGCCATACTTTCTAGCTTCCTCCTAATAAGACTCACATTCTTTTTTTAACAGATGAGATTCAAGTTAGATCTGAAAGATGATGCAACTAAACAAGCATGCACTCATGTTTTTCAGTCTGCACTACGACAGTATCGGTACCACCTTAGAAAATATCACTTTGAAGGCAAGGCTAACAATGAAATCGCCCAAACATCTCTTACAGATGAAGACTGGACAGCCCTTGTTAAACACTGGTCTGATCCAAAGTATCAGATAGGGTATTTGTATTTGATAAGACCACATATTGAACTTGTATTTATGTATGTGCCTTACAAGTGTATCTTCTTCTAGGCAAACTGTTTGAAGAACAAGACCAACCGTTCTAAAGTGAAATTCCAACAGACAACAGGATCTCGTAGCTATATTGCACACTACGAGGATCTTGTAAATAGCTACTACTTCCTTCTTTTTTCTGTGCCATATTATCATATCTATATTGACTTGTTCCAAATATAGAGGAAAACCCGTGCGTACCAAAAAGAACCTGAACTGAATGCAGTGCAAATCTTCAAGGATTTCCACACCAGCAAGATGAAGGTCATGAGCACACCAGTTCAGGCCGCTGTTGTAAGTCCTTACTCCTCCTGCCTTTGAACTGATTTGTACTATGATGTGTTCATTTAACTGCTTTGTTTGCAACAATTGTCAGTTACTCTGTTCACTTTTATACACAGTTGTCTTAACGTATCATTTGACCTTACATGGTTTAAAAGAGATGAAGGATATTCTTTTGGTCTTGATCTGTAATCTAGTTGTGATGTTCACGTGCGCACACAATGATACAATAGCCTATTTGTTTTATATCTGTTTGACCATGATATGAATGATGTTTCTTTATCCTACTTTAAACCATGTCTCTTTATCCTTAGATGTCAACGAACGTGAGGAAATAGACAATACAATAGGCATGCTACATGGACATATGTTCTGAAAGTGATTTTATTATGCAGTTGACACAACAATACATGCTAATGTATTACAATAGTTCACCAAAATAAGTTATGTATAAACGTGAAACCTACTTTGTTTGTTTTTGTCTCATTAGTAACTTATCTGGTACACTAATCTACAAGTTCAAACTTTCAGCAAGCTATGGAACAAATGATTGAACAGCCACAACCACCTGAAGGTGACGAGGCTACCACAGGCACAATGTCACCTCTTGCTACAGTGCGTCAGTATCTCTCCACTAACAGTGCAAAAAGCACCATCCTGCGTAATTCTGGGTTGGTTGTCAAGGTAACCTCGTCCAAATCGCCTACTGAACAAAATTTTCTGGCTAGACAGAGTGATATATATGTGCTCTAGACACAAGTATAATCCCTAATGGATGTTGTGTCGGAGACAAAAATAGTGGTTGACAAATGTCGTGAAGATATGAATGGTTTTGAAACCAGACTATCAGACATTTGCTTCGTTGTTCAAGAGCAATAGCAGAAAAAGGGGAAGATCGTGATGCTCGATCAGATTCTACAGAATGAAACATAAGCACTCAGGTCAAATCACCTGTGCTTCTATACATCTGATGGTGCTTTTATCTGCAAGGACTGTAAACTTTATGCCAACAGGCCTTTTGTTGTATGGTTGGAATTTATTTTGTTCTGATACAACATTTATGATGGTTCCAAAGGTTGCAGTAATTACGATGCTATTTTTGTATATTGTAGGTTTATCTTACTAATGTATTCGGCTGAAAGCTTCGTAGGAGCCCAACATGCCAACATTCGTCGGGCCCATACCAATTGGGCTAAAAACTATTCTGGGCCGAAATTTGCATGTAGCCCACTAAAAATATTTGGGCCTAAATCAACATAAGCTTTCATATTTTTCTAGTAGGCCCGTGCCCATAGTGGACCTTTAACAGGCCTAAATATAATTTGGGCCCTCAGTAATAATAGGTTGTTTACATGTGTAAATATCTCGAGCCCATAAAAAACATGAGCCTTTAGTAGGCCGAAAGTAAGATTGGGCCCTGATTGTGCTAAATAACCCACTGGTCTTAGCAGGCCGAAATGGTGGCCCATTTACAATGCGGATCGTCCATAGGCAGAAATTCAGACGGGCAGTAAATACGCCGACCTACTACATGGGCCTTTAACAGGCCGGAAGTTTGGTCGGGCCTGATTAGTGTCATTTTTATATGGGCCATTAGTAGGCCCGATGTGGCGTTGGGCCACATATAGCCCTTGGATTTCGTCTGACGTTAACAGGCCGAAAGTCACAACAGGCTGAAAGTGGCCCAATCTGTAGTGGGCCTCTAACAGGGCGAATGTCAGACATGGCCGAATATGACCCATATCCTTCACGGTCGTTTATGGGCCGAAAGTTTCAGTGGCCTATAAATGGGCCCAAATGAAACAGGACCTTTAACAGGCCAGAAACACACCGAGCCGTAATTCGGTCAAAATTCTTAGCGGACTGTTAACGGGCCAGAAGTGACCATGGGCTGCAATGATAACAAGTTTAAGACGGGCCGTTGACGGGACGATTAACACTAGCCGTACGGGCCTTAACTGAGAATGTTGGGCCTTTAGCTGGACCGGCCCATTATGGTCTGCAAAATCTTGTGGGCCTTTAGCTCGGTCAGCCCATTATGGCCCGCTAAATCTTGTGAGCCTTTAGTTGGGCCGGCCCATTTAATCTTTATGGGCCACTTTTGGGCCGGTCCACGTGTCAACGTATCATAGGCGCATCTCGCCCATTGGATGAGTGACACCTGTGCCAATGCGGAGCTGACATGTGGTTCCATTAGCCAATGAGAATTTTACACGAAAATCGGCATTGGTCGTTGCTGTTAGCGGGTTATCGGATCCAAAACCGGACCTTATAGCTTAACAGCGTCCCGTTACGATGGATACCATGTGTCGGTCACCCTTGACTAAAGCACTTCTATGACGCGTGATTTATCGTCATGGAAGTGGACACTTCCGTGATGATAATTTTGGTAATGTCATGGAACACTTCTACAACAGCACAGGTATGACTACCTTGATTCTGTCATAAAATTGCCATGGATGTACATACATGACAGAAAATGTGACCTACTGTGACAAACACGTATCATCACGGAAGTGTCTTTTTTTTGTAGTGTTCCTTTCCTTTTTGAACCACGTCCTAGATTCATGCTATACAACTTTCCCCACTACTTCCCCCCATTCCTTTCCTCTTTGAACCACGTCCTAGATTGATGCTATACAACTTTCCCCACTACTTTCTTGTTTGATCCAACACCTAGATTTTAGTGCAGAAGCGGAAAAAGCCCACATGCAGCTAGAGCAATGCATGTGGAATAAGAAAATTATACCTTAAGGTTCTTGGGGTGTGGTTCGGTGGGCGACCGGAGGCCGTTCTTCCCACACTATGTACGACAGCAAGGAAGAAGGGGTCGGAGGCCCATCCATGCCGCCTCTGGGTGAAAGAGAACAGCTGTGCCAGTAGTGGATTCCCTCTCTCACCGACGACGACATCGTTAAGCCTCATTCCCTTCCCGGCAAACGGATCCTGTCGGCTCTTTGACCAGCAGTGAGGGAAGAGAGAAAGGCCAACGAAGTTAGATCTAGAGAGGGTAAGAGAATGTGAAGAGAGCAACTACAAGCGCTGAGACTCCAGCGTGTATATATAGTGGAAAGGGAGTGTGAAGAGTGCAAACCCTAGAAAACAAGGGTCGAGGCGGAGATCGTATAGCTCCGTATCCATCCATTTTGACCAGTCAAAGAATCCTCCTTGCACCGCCTGCATCACTTTCTCTCTACATCATGCAGGGCCTACATCATTGGGTGGAAGAAAGAACTTGAACAAAAACAAAATTATGCTCAAGTGTGGTTATCGAACCCGAGACCTCAAGTTTGATGAGCGAACAGGCTAACCAGCTACACCACCCTCACGTTATGTTTAATGAGAGGAAAATAACCTTTTATACATTCCTGCATTCGTGTGACAAGCATGTCGTGTTTTTTTTGCGTGGGAGTCATTGGGATTAAAATCATAATCGTGTCATGTGGCTTTGGTGATAAGGTCTTTTGGGATTTAAAGCAGTGTTGGTGGTACAAAAATAATGCAGCCTTAGTCACCTTACCTCTCTCCACGTAGTACGTGGTCCCACCACTCAGAGGGTGAAACAAACAAATTAATACGAAAAATTAAAGCGCCAGTGGTGTATCTTACCTCACACATCTCGCTACTGCTCGTGAACACTGTCCAATTGATCCTTCTGTTTGCTCATGTACTATTTTAAGTGAATCCTTATTATAACATGCACACGGTTTTGGGCACTTGTATTCGATCTAAGTCAGTGTGCCACCATATCTCGTACTACTCCCTCCGTCTAGGTGTAATAAGTCACTTTAGAAGGTGCAGCGGGACCAAGGTGCAAGCAGATTGGAGGAGAAGGAGAAACTTGACCGGTCCTTCCACCAATCAAAGCCCTGATTTCTGTCTCTAAACGCAACAATTAATCACAACAACTAAGAGATGCCGTTTTAGCTACCATGCAGGGCCACGTATTAACTCACATGCAAGCCGACTTTGATTTCTTGACTGGTCAACGCATAGTTGCGCTCCATGCATTAGGTTTTCGGGGGAGATAACAAGGCAGAGTAAGGAGCGTTTGGTTACATTGCTAGGCTGGTCATAGTGGTGAGTAACTTGGACTAATAACATGTATATGTTACTAGTCTATGTTACTACCTTCATAGTGGGTAGTAACATATGGATGGTAACAAGCATGTCTTCATTAATTGAGATATAGAATCATTTTACCTCGGCGCGTGTGTCTGTGTTTAACGGCATGTGTGTGTTAGAGAGAGCGACACATCGACCTACTCCTACAGAGAGATGTTGTGTAGTGTATGATTTAGCCACGAGAGTCAGTGCATCCTCTCATTTCCGGGCGTCCGGTCGAGACAGGCGGACAGCTGCCACGCCCGCTCATGACCAGCCTGGCCCACCCAAAGCCCCTCCATCGCCCGCGAGCGCTTCCCACCCGAAACGGCCAGCGCCGCTCCAAAGACTCGGTGCCACATTCATGCCCAAGCAGAGCGGACACGACCTCTCACTAGCGCCTGCGGTAGAAGCGGATTCAAGAGTGATGGTTGCTTCATTCGTCCAACTTACTGCTGGGTCTCTGAGATTTGACGGCTCATTAGTCATTATTACTGAGCTGGTATGACTTCTGGATGTCCCACTCTTTCGGTGAAAGGAGGTACTACTAGATTACTCCCTCCGTTCCTAAATATAAGTCTTTTTAGAGATTTCAAATGGACTAGAACATACTATTGTATGTAGACATATTTTAGAGTATAGATTCACTTATTTTGCTCCGTATGTAGTCACTTGTTGAAATCTCTAAAAAGACTTATATTTTGGAACGGAGGGAGTACAATTTTCTCCATTCTTACAGCGGAGAAGTGTGAAAGCAATCAAAACACACAGGCTCAGTGATTACATGGCCCATCTTGCACTATCACCATATTTTCTAGACAACGTGCGACACCTAACTCTTTACATCGTACTATACTAGTATAGTACGTACTGTAATGTCTCAGCGAGATAAATTTGTACAATGCTATGAAGCTTCCAGCTTCTGTTTCATGTATCTTCCGTCCAAGGTTGCCCATTGCAACATTTCATCAAATACAAAGGAGACTAACATGCATGCTATTGCATCTCAAATATTGACAAATCATAGCCAATAAGTACTCCCTCCGTTCCAGAATAAGTTTCTCAACTTTATGCAAACTTTAGTACAAAGTTGTACCACTACTAAAGTTAGACACTTATTTTCGAACAGAGTCAGCTAAAGAAAAACCGATCCATGCAGTCCCTAGCCCTTGAACCGTAAACCCTAACCAGGCTTTAATTTGCTAGCAACGTTGGAGCTTCCGAAGAAATGAAGTTTGCCCTATGACCATCGGATCATTTTGTGCAGTTTCACCAAAATCGAGATGAGCATCCCTGTGGCAAAGAAATTGAAGAAGCGTGATTAGATTAAGATTACTGGGACTAGTTGATGAGACATAAACTCATCACAAATACGATGACGTAGAAGCCGGTTGAGGTATGTGTGGGGCAAAGAAGTAGAGAAATATCCACATGGAGTGATGTGGGCAGTGGAGCGATGGTGCAAGCCACCTGTAAAGGAAGTTATACACGAGGGATGTCAGGACGTAGCTCAACCTAGAGTAGAGGCGGAGGAGGCGGCAACTTCTGCGTCATGGCGGTGAGCAAGGGACGAAGGCAACCTCACCAGCTTTGTGAGAGAGAACGACGGGGACCCCTTATCGGGACATGCCGATAGTGGGTTTCCCCGGTCGGCAACGGCGAGCGCATCTACACTAAGCATCCACCCCTTCCCCCGGCAGACGTGATTCGCCGAGATGTGGTCACAGTCGTTTTGTGCAAGAGAGTGTGAAGAGAGCAACCCCAGCAAGCAACCGTGTAGGCTCGTCCTAGCTACGTATATAGTGGAGCGGTTTCCTTTTCCCTCCATATGAACCTATTTATATTGCATATGTGCCAGTGAAGAAAAAAAACTTTATTTATAAATGACGCGGCACCATTAATGCGTGGTTCCCGACCCTCCATTATTTATAAATGAGTAACTACTACTAGACGCATCAAATTATCACGTGGGCTGCATCATCTTACAGAAATGAGCTCCACTGTGTCACGTGTGTGGTTGGGGAAGACGCAAAAGACGCAAAGAGTGCTACTAGTACACTACGTGCGTGGGTGCGTGCACCTCTTCTCTTCGAGCATGGTTACTAAAAGTATAGCCCACTACTGTACTACAACACGGTTATTATATATGGGCGCAGAGTATAGGCAGTAATAATGACTAATAAGCCATGAAATCACGAGGCCCACTTTTCTCTATGTTTGACCTAGGAAGCAGCCATCATTTCACTCCTCGTTGAATATCCATCCGCTGCTACCTCCGCGAATAAATAAAAATCCGCTTCTACCTCCGTAGCATGGTTAATAATATAGCCATGTCAATCACGACGTAGAAATATCATTCACTGATAGAATAGGGCTGGATCTAAGGCCGGTGATTTTTTTACTTTGTCTCTTTCTCTTTTTGTCTCATTTATTCATTTTACATAGGAGCACGTGTAGAGGTTGGCTATTCCTTTCAATGGGACTTCTTCATGGGGTTTAAGACTAAGGAACTCCAAATTATAACCGCTGCCCACCACTCTGAATCGTGCCATCTATGATAGGGAGTAGTCCCATTGCAACAATGAGGTCCACTAGGTCTAGTACGTCCTGTAAGAAGAGACTTTCACGCAAAACATACATCTTGTTGCCTTCTTACTCGTACAGTACGTACCACTGGTACATACTACTACCCGTTCTCCTATAAACCTTGCGCTTGGTGTAAGGGCATGTTTATCCCCAAGTTGTTTTGCTGATTGATGACAGTGCTTTTGCAGACTAATCATGTGCGTTAAGTTCTTTCAGAGATTCATTCATTGGCACGAGTCGATTACCTCCCCTCTGTGTTGTATTCAAGACGGCGTAGCTCGTTAAACCGTTGTTGGTGGACTAGTTTCAGAGGAGTCACCGTACTATCAAGAGGGGATCCTCTATGGTAAGTCTTGGGTGGAATCAACACGTACACATCCTTCGCACCCGTCGTCTTCCTTCCACATCTTTGGAGCTGCCCTTTCGTTCTTCCGTTCCTGCTCCGTTCTGTCCCAGCGGCAGTACCGCGGTCAACAACGGTAGTACCGTCGAAGCTCTCCAGCGGTTGTACCGCTCCTCGTAGCGGTAGTACCGATCTCAGCGGTAGTACCGCTTGGGGGCTTCGGCCGTAGTACCGCAGTAGTTCCGCGCTACTACCGCCTCGATTCGAGACCGGTGTTTCTCGTGTCGGGTTTTGCGGTACTAGGAGCGGTAGTAGAGGCGGTAGTACCGCTCCAAGCGGTAGTACCGCTCTCACTACCGCGGTAGTACCGCTCTGGGGCCAGGGCCCTGTCCACCTCGTCAGCACGGCAGTACCGCTGAGTGGGAGCGGTAGTACCGCCCTGCTCAAGCGGTAGTACCGCTCTGTGCGTGGCTACTCAGTGGGGTAACGGTTGGATTGTTTCCCCCACTATATAAAGGGGTCTTCTTCCCCAAAGTTGACTCACCTCTTTCCCCCAAAGCTCCATTGTTGCTCCAAGCTCCATTTTCGCCCGATCTCTCTCCCTAGCCAATCAAACTTGTTGATTTGCTCGGGATTGGTTGAGAAGGCCCCGATCTACACTTCCACCATGAGAAATTTGGTTCGCCCTCTTATCCCTAGCGGATCTTGTTACTCTTGGGTGTTTGAGCACCCTAGATGGTTGAGGTCACCTCGGAGCCATACTCCATTGTGGTGAAGCTTCGTGGTGTTGTTGGGAGCCTCCAATTTTTGTGGAGATAGCCCCAACCTTGTTTGTAATGGTTGATCGCCGCCTTCAAGGGCACCAATAGTGGAATCACGGCATCTCGCATCGTGTGAGGGCGTGAGGAGAATCTGGTGGCCCTAGTGGCTTCTTGGGAGCATTGTGCCTCCACACCGCTCTAACGGAGACGTACTTCCTTAAAAGGAAGGAACTTAGGTAACACATCCTCGTCTCCACCGGCTCCACTCTTGGTTACTTCGTGCCTTTACTTTTGCAAGCTTACTTGTGTTACATCCATTGCTTGCTTATGTGCTAGTTGTTATTGCATCATATAGGTTGCTCACTTAGTTGCACATCTAGACAATCTATTTTGTTGTAAAGTTTAATTTGGTAAAGAAAACCTTAAAAATTGTTAGTTGCCTATTCACCCCCCCCCTCTAGTCAACCATATCGATCCTTTCAATTGGTATCGGAGCCTCGTCTCTTTTGAAGGACATTACCGTCCGAAGAGTATGGTTGATGTCGTAGATGATGTGGGGAAGCACTCCGGTGCGAATCCGATATCATCTACGGGAGATGGGGGTACCTCGATCTCTCGTGTGGAATTCAATGTGGCGTTGGACACATTGAAAACCTCCATGACGACCGAGGTCAAGGACATGTTTAAGGAATTCCTAGAAGGGCTTAAACTTTCCACCGCACCCGTGAAAGTGGGTGATCCCGCCAACACGGGAGCGGATGCTAACTCCGATAAGGGGGAAGCTACTAGTGAGAAAGCCCCCTCGTCTAGTGGTAGAAATGGCCCCGGCATCTTTGCCCATGTGGAACCTCCAGTTTATGGAGGGCCGATTCCTTCAACTCATTTGAATCATGCCGGTCCTCCTCCTAAATATGAAAAGCATGAAGATTTTGATTCTTGGGTTTATCGCTTCAAGCGTCATTTAAAGCATGTGAATACTAACCTTTGGAGAATCATTGAAGAAGGTTTCTATCCTCATTACCCAAGCAACTTCACCCCCCGAGAAGCCGTGGACAATCAATTCAATGAGAGCGCTCTCTTCATCATCCAAGATGCAATTCTTCCCGAAGATCTCCCTCATCTTTGACCGCATACCATGGCTAAAGAAGCATGGAAATGTGTTGAGTCTCTCTATCGAGGAAGTGCTAGCATTCAACGCTCCAACTATGAAGTGGTGCAATATGAAGCCGATGAGTTTGTGATGAAAGAAGATGAAGAACCTCGTGAGCTCTTTCGAAGAGTGACCAAACTCGCGGTCTCACTCCTAGATCATGGAAGCAAGGACACGGATGACAATTGGATCAAGCACAAGTTCCTCAAGGCCATGATGCCCTACAACAAGGCCATGTCCTTCGTCATTCGTCAAAGACCGGACTTCCACTCCATGACCTCAAGTGAAGTGTTGGATGAGTTCGTTGCAATGAGCATCTTGGACAAGACCGCCGACAATGTGGTGCTCCGTTCTCAAAGGGCAAAGAAGCCCAACCTTGCGTTGAAGGCCAAGGTCATCATAGAAGAAAAGGAAGAAGTGGAAGTTGAGGAGAGCAACCCCGAAGACACCAAGTACGATTATCATGAGCACATGGCCCTTGCTTCAAGACAATTTTGGAGCAAGAAAAATACAAGGCCCAACTTCAACAAGAGCAACCCTAGTGGAGTCAAGGGCAAGCAACGAGTTAGAACCTGCTTCAACAGTGGCAATGTGAGCCATTTTGTTGCGGATTGTCCTTACGAGAAGCGGGAAGACAACGGTGGCAAGTTCATCCGAAAGGACAAAGCCAAGTCCTTCCCCAACATGAACAACTTCGCCAAGAAGACTCCTACTCGTGGGTTGGTGGTTCAAGAAGAATACCATGAGGATGACGATGATGATGAAAATGAAGAAACAATGGCCATGGCGTCCGTTGCCATTGCTACTAGTCCCCGGGTGTCTCTCTTTGATTCACCCAATGAGAACATCACCGCCAAGTGCCTCATGGCTAAAGCTTCCAACAAGGTAACCCCCAACATCAAAACCACCATCATTACTAATACCTCCGTGGAGGAGTGCATTGATGATCATGATGGGTCTAATAATAAAGTGAATGAATTTGAGTCTTTTATGAGTAAGCTCAAGAGCAAATCCAAGAAGCACTTTGTGGCTCTCTTGGAACAACTTGGTGAGGCCAATGACATGATCGAGGCTCACGTAGAAACCATCTCTAAGATGGAAGGTCATAGTCGTGACTATGCCGATGAGATATCAGATCTCTCTAATGCTCTTGAGGAAGAGCGTGTGCATCGTTTGACTTTTGAGGAGTCACACAACGATGACCATGCTAAGTTAAAGAAAGATCTTGATCATGCTCTTGTTATGTCTCGTGTGTTATCTTCCGAGAAGGCTAAACTTGGAGTTGATCATGCTAGACTCAAAGAGGAGTTTGAGATACTTGACAAGGCTCACAAGGTCTTGAAGGGTGCTCACGCTAACCTCAAAGAGTCTCATGCTCAACTCCAAGTTAAGCTAACCAAGGAAAAGGCCGCCTTTCCTCATATGGTATTAATTGACAATGCATGTGCTACTAACCCGTGTTGTGAGCATGTGCATCTTGTGGAGGAGAATACCAAGTTGAAAGATCAACTTGAGAAAGGCCTTGTGTCATGCATTCAAGGTTAGAAGAACCTCAATGACCTTTTGAGCAATCAAAAGGAAGTTGTGGCCAAGGAAGGAATTGGGTTTGCACCAAAGTCCAAGAGTAAGAAGAAGAAGAACGACAAGACCAAACGTCCTCCTCCTCTCAAGCAAACGTTTGTGAAAGAGGGAGAGGGTGCTCCTAAGGAGAAGAAAGAAAAGTGAAGGGAGTTGACATCCAAAAGGACAAAAGCGTGTCCTCAAACAAAGCCGGGACTTTAACCCGTCATATGTGTTGTCAGTGCTAGTGATGGGCATGTTTATGCTAAATTTGTTGGTTCTTCTTTTGAGTACATTGAATGGTCTATTTGGGTTCCTAAGACCCTCGTTACTAACATCAAAGGACCCATTACCAAATGGGTACCTAAAACCAAGCATTGATCTCTTCTAGGGGTTTGCTTCGGTGGGGATCATGGTTGCTCGATAGTGGAGCAACAAATCATATGACCGGGAGCAAGGACATGGTGGTGGACGTGCAAAGGATCCCATCTATGCCCACCAATGTCGAGTGGGGTGATGCATCACATTCTAAGGTATTGGGTCTCGTCAAGGTTGTCATTTCTCATGATCTTACGATCGAGAAAGTCATGCTTGTTGAGTCCCTTGCATACAATTTGCTTTCCGTTCGTCAACTTGCAATCATGGGTTTTGCTACCTTCTTTGACATTGATACCGTGGGCCTCTTGTGGAGCAAGACTCTTAAAGTAGCCTTTGTTGGGCATGTCGAGAAAGGTCTCTATGTGATTAACTTTTCAGAGCGACCCACTAAGACCGCGACATGCCTAATGGCTAAAGTTGACGTGGGATGGCTTTGGCATCGCCGTTTAGCCCACGTCAATATGAGATCTTTGCAAAGTCTTCTCAAGGGGGACCATGTCCGTGGACTAACAAATGTTAGTTTTGCCAAAGACCGTGCTTGCAGTGCTTGTATTGAAGGAAAGCTTCATGAGAAGGTTCACCCTCCCACGAACATCATATACTCAAAGAGACCCTTGGAGCTCCTTCACATGGATCTCTTTGGGCCACCATCATTTGATAGTCTTGGAGGTAGAAAGTATTGCTTGGTGATTGTGGATGACTATTCAAGATACACTTGGGTATACTTCTTCAAGAGGAAGAGTGAGACTCAACAAACCGTCATCGACTTTGCAAATGAAGCTCAACGTCAGCATAATGCAAAGATCTTGACTATAAGAAGTGACAACGGCACCGAGTTCAAGAACTACACCTTGGATGAGTTTCTTAGTGATGAGGGGATCAAGCATCAATATTCTGCACCATATACCCCTCAACAAAATGGTGTTGCGGAGAGGAAGAACCGGACGTTGATGGATGCGGCAAGGACCATGATGGCGGAGTTCAAGTCTCCATACAACTTTTGGGTCGAAGCCATCAACACCGCATGTCATGCATCCGGCTCTATCTCCGCAAAGGCTTGAACCAGACTCCCTATGAGATACTTACCGGTAACAAGCCCAATCTCAAGTATTTCTGGGTGTTCGGGTGTAAGTGTTTCATTCTCAAGAAAGGTGTTCGTTTGTCTAAATTTGAAGCTAGAGCCTATGAGGGCATATTTGTTGGTTATGCTACAAACTCTCATGCTTACCGTGTCCTCAATAAATCCACGGGACTTATTGAGGAGACATGTAACGTGGAGTTTGATGAGAATAACGGCTCCCAAGTGGAGCAAAGTGGCACTTGTGATGTAGGTGATGGAATTCCTCCTCAAGCCATAAGAAGAATGGGAGTTGGTTTTATCCTACCCATTGAGGAACCCCTTGTGGCCGAAGGAGAAGGACAATGATCCACTCAAGTGGAGCCATCACCAACCCAAGGCCCACACGCTTCTGAAGAACAAAGTGAAGGCCCTCAACCTCATGAACAAGACCAAGGGCAAGGTCGTGCTCAAGACGATGATGACACTCCAAGTGATGCCCAAGGTCAAGTTCTCTCCCCCGAGCATGCTTAACATGAAGATCATGCTCAACAAGGCGATCAAGATGATCAAGTGACCCCTCCTCATCTCACCTCCGAGGAGGAATTAGAGCGTCGTGCCGCCAAGATTGCTTCCAAACTTACTACCAAAGGTCATCTCATGGAGAATGTGGTTGGAAGCCTAATGAAAGGGGTAAGCACTTGTAGACAATTGGCAAACTATTGTGAACATCATGCGTTTGTCTCTTGTGTTGAACCCCAAAAGGTCTATGAGGCGCTCGAAGATCGGATTGGCTCAATGCCATGCATGAAGAACTCAACAACTTCGAGTACAACAAAGTGTGGAGATTGGTGCCAAGGCCATCGGGGAACCACAACGTCATTGGAACCAAGTGGATCTTCAAGAACAAGCAAGATGCTCATGGGAACATCATTCGCAACAAGGCAAGATTGGTATCACAAGGCTACTCCCAAGTCGAGGGTATCGACTACGGTGAAATCTTTGCTCCCGTTGCTCGTCTTGAATCCATTCGTTTGTTGATTGCTTATGCTTCTCATCACAACTTTAAGTTGCAACAAATGGATGTGAAAAGTGCTTTTCTTAATTGTCCTATTAATGAGTTGGTCTATGTCAAGCAGCCCCCCGGGTTCGAGGACCCCTACTTCCCGGATCACGTGTATCAACTCGATAAGGCACTCTATGGCCTTAAATAAGCCCCACGTGCATGGTATGACCACCTTACCGAGTTGTTACAAGATGCATTGGTTTTGAAGTGGGGCAAATCGATCCCACTCTTTTTACTAAGAAGGTCAATGGGGAGTTGTTTGTATGCCAACTATATGTTGATGATATTATCTTTGGTTCTCCTAACAAAGCTTTCAATGAGGAATTTGCCGCTCTCATGACCTCCAAGTTCAAGATGTCTTCGATGGGAGAGTTGAAGTTCTTCCTTGGTTTCGATATCAAACAAAGAAGAGAAGGAACCTTCATCAACCAAGCCAAATACACTCAAGACATGCTCAAAAGATTCAAGCTAAGTGATGTCAAGCCGGCTACTACACCAATGCCTACCAAGTGCCAACTTGACATTGATCCCAATGGTAAAGCGGTGGATCAAAAGGTATATCGCTCCATGATTGGCTCCTTGCTTTACCTTTGTGCATCTAGACCGGATATCATGTTGAGTGTGGGAATGTGTGCACGGTTTCAAGCCGCACCGAAGGAAAGCCACTATGTGGCGGTCAAGCGAATCTTTCGATATTTGGCTCATACCCCAAACTTTGGCTTATGGTACCCAAGAGGATCAAACTTCAAGCTTGAAGGATTTACGGATTCTGATTGGGCGGGAGACAAAGTGGATAGGAAGTCCACTTAGGAGGGTGCCAATTTCTTGGTTGCTCCTTGGTAAGTTGGTCTTCCAAGAAGCAAAGTTGCGTGTCTCTCTCGTCCCAATCAAGCGGAATATGTGGCGGCCGGTAGTTGTTGTGCTCAACTCCTATGGATGAGTCAAACTTTAAAAGTGCACGGTGTTATTTGTGACAAAGTGCCTCTTTGGTGTGATAATGAAAGTGCCATCAAGATTTCTCTCAACCCGGTGCAACACTTCAAGACGAAGCACATTGAGATTCGGTATCACTTCATCCAGGATCACATTAGGCGAGGGGAGATCGAGGTCAAGTATGTCAACACTCATGATAACCTTGCAGATATCTTCACGAAGCCCTTGGATGAAGCAAGATTTCGCGAGTTAAGGCATGAGCTAAATATCATTGATTTGAGCAATGTGACTTGAACCCTTGCACCCCCCACCACACTCATCTTGGTGTCTAGTTTAGGTGTAGGCATGGACATAGGGGGAGTGTTGTTATCTCAATGAACTCTTCCTCCCCCCATTATGCATAAAACGATCAACTCTTTCACATTAGCCATTTTTTGATGGTACTTGTGCTTCAAAGACGAGTTTTGGTCATGGGCCCAAGGATAGTTCTTCGCGGTGCCATACCAATTGACTCAAACATAGGTGGCTCCGGCCACTGTCCTCTCTTGAGAGAGGCCAGAGCTCGCTCCTCTTTCACTTGGTTGTCTTGAAGGAGTGGTTTCTGGACCTTTGTTAGTGTGAGTGTTGCCTTATAGTTCTTGTTTCTTGTCCGTGCCTTCCCTTTCTCCTTGTTGTGCTTGAGTTTTTTCGTCTAGAGGCCTTTTTGGTTGCTGGCGGTACTACCGCTGCTGGCGAGCGGTACTACCGCTCCAAGCGGTACTACCGCCCTCCAGCGCGGTACTACCGCTGTGAGGCGCGGGCAGGGGGTTATATCGGGGCAGGGGGAGTTCTCTTCTCCCCCATACCCATTCGCTCGCCCCTCGCTCTGTTCCTCTCTCTCCAGCAACCGGCGCCGCGGGAGGGCTCCGGCGGATCTCCCTCTCCGGGGCGTCCCTCTCCATTTCCTTCGGTGGAGTCGATCCCCACCTTGTCCTCTTGCCATGGATGCCGGTATTGCCCCCATTCTCTATTTCTTTTTGTCTATATTTCCCATCTAGCTTCTTAGGGGCAGTAGCAGTTGCATCTCTAGATTTTTGACCAAATCTAGGCTTGAGTAGAATGGAGAATGCTTCTAGACAGCTTGGATTGATGGTTGGTTGGAGTATTTTTGAATTTGGTAGGATGGTAGTGCCGGATCTTCCCACGGTAGTAGGAAACCGCTGTTTCCCCATCTCGAGCGGTACTACCGCTCTCTCCGGAGCGGTACTACCGATTGGAGCGGTACTACCGCTCTCTCCGGAGCGGTACTACCGATTGGAGCGGTACTACCGCTCTCTCCGGAGCGGTACTACCGCTTGGAGCGGTACTACCGCCAACGGGGGCACGGTACTACCGCCCCCTACCAGTTTCCATCATGCTCTTACCTTTCAGTGATCCTTTTGCTCGTGTTTTATGGCTTTTGATCGTTCTTTATGGTTGTTTGCGTGTTTTGGTGTGTGGTTCCAGGTGATGAGCTTCTGAGCATCCGGCTCGTCGTGTCAACCCCGGTCGTGCCACGTCCAAGCGTTACCGCACCTCTGAGTCTGCCGGAGCTTCCTCAAGTGCTCCACCTCCACCTCCACCTCCACCTCAACTCCAAAAGAAGATTGGTGTCAAGCCGAAGCACTCTGGCAAAACCGTGCCAGAAATGGCACCTAAGGATTTCTGGGCGAGGCGTCGCCGCAACCCATATGAGGCAGACCAAGATCCCACTATGGTCAACCGTCCGTTCTGGAACAAGTTTCAGTTCGCCATCTTCTTTGATGTTCTCAAGGCCAAGAAGAATCCCTTTGTCAACGTGCACTCCATCGACACCGACCACATGGAAAAGGATCCTGAATACTTTGGTGAAGCTCTTCAGATGTGCACTCAACTGAACATTCTTAGGGTCATGCAATTCAACAAAGATTTTGATGCTGATATTGTGGCCCAATTCTTTGCCACGGTTCATCTCGGGACTGATGAGGACAGGACACTGACTTGGTTAACCAATGGCAAGTTGCTTTCAGTCAAGTGGAAAGCTTTCATGAATTTGATTGGGGTGCAAGATCTAGGACTTGAGTCTCCTGTCGGCTTTCGTCCACACCGCAACACCAACTCCACTCACAAGCAAGCTCTGTGGCCCTACTGCACTTTGAGGATCAACCCTGAGACGAAGAAGGAAACTTATGAGCTGCCTGCCTATCTGGACATTCTTCACCGTATCTTCAGAGAGACTCTTTTCCCTCGTATCGGGAATCTGGATCAGGTTCACTCCTATCTCATGGACATGCTTCTCTTTTGCCAGCGTCAGAAGGAACAGAACACCGGAGAGTCCCTGGATATTTACCATGTCATGTGGTGCGAGCTGTTATCTGCTATCTCCGAGCGCAAGTGCCCGATTTACGGTCCGTTCATCATGTTGCTTATTGAGAAGGCATGGGCTCGTGTCTATCCCAAGGTGGGGCTGGAGACTGGAGAGTTGGTGTCTCACGACATCAAGCGTCTGAGGAAGAAGGATAACTGGGGCACTCAGGTCCCTAAGACTGGAGTTCCTTCATCTGCTTCTGCCATGGAGACCGAGGAGGAGACTGGGGCTGATGATGATGATGATGACTACATGCCTTCTGAGGCAGAGCCCTCTTGGGCAAAGAAGCTCAAGTCTAAGATGATGAAGTTGTTCTGCATGGAGGCTCACGGTCAGTACATGACTCATGTGGCTGAGAAGAAGGCTCGTGGTCGCCACAAGGAGCTCATGCGTCAGTTGGGTGCTACAGTCAACAGTGGATCGGAGGACCAGCTTACTGAGGAGGAGGAGTGGATTCAGCAGCACTGCCCGTGGACCGATTCTGATGCCGAGCACTTCCCGACCGACGACGGTGGCACAGATGGTCCCGCTGACATCTGATGTGTGTGTCTGTCTTCTGCTATCACCTGGAGCCGTAGCAGCACTCCCTCTCCTTTTTGGTGTCTCGATGCCAAAGGGGGAGAGAGTTTAGGGATTTGTGCTTTGTGTCTTCCGTCTTCCGTCTTCTGTGTTTGTGCTTTCCTCGCTATTTGCTTTGTTGGTTTGTGTCAGTGAGACCTAAGTTCCCGTCATATGGTGTGAGACATATGCTACCTATGCTACCTTTTATTTCCAGTATCATTATCTATGTCACCATATCTTATGAGTTGCATGCTTATCTCGTTAGGTTATCTATGCTCCTCTCATATATCCTGCTTAGGTGTTTGGTCGGTCTCTAAAATGTAGGGGGAGCGTTGATCCTAATATGTGTGCCGTGCAGTCCAAAGCACTTATCGAGATAGCACACATCTAGGGGGAGCCCATCTACATTTTTAGGATGTGGGTTTTTGCGCTAGTCCTTTATCTCTCTTGTTTGCGCAAATCCCGTATTGTCATCAATCCACCAAAAAGGGGGAGATTGTAAGGGCATGTTTATCCCCAAGTTGTTTTGGTGATTGATGACAGTGCTTTTGCGGACGAATCATGTGCGTTAAGTTCTTTCAGAGATTCATTCATTGGCACGAGTTGATTACCTCCCCTCTGTGTTGTATTCAAGACGGTGTAGCTCCTTCGCTTCGTTGTTGGTGGACTAGTTTCGTAGGAGTCACCGTACTATCAAGAGGGGATCCGCTGTGGTAAGTCTTGGGTGGAATCAACACATATACATCCTTCGCACCCGTCGTCTTCCTTCCGCATCTTTGGAGCTGCCCTTTCGTTCTTCCGTTCCTGCTCCGTTCTGTCCCAGCGGCAGTACCACGGTCAACAGCGGTAGTACCGCCGAAGCTCTCCAGTGGTAGTACCGCTCCTCGTAGCGGTAGTACCGCTCTCAGCGGTAGTACCGCTCTGTATAGCGGTAGTACCGCTTGGGGGCTTTGGCCGTAGTACCGCAGTAGTTCCGCGCTACTACCGCCTCGATTCGAGATCGGTGTTTCTCGTGTCGGGTTTTGCGGTACTAGGAGCGGTAGTCGGGGCGGTAGTACCGCTCCAGGCGGTAGTACCGCTCTGGGGCCAAGGCCCTTTCCACCTCGCCAAGACTGGCGGTGCTGCATCGAGTGGGAGCGGTAGTACGCCCTAGAGCGGTAGTGCCGCCTGCTCAAGCGGTAGTACCGCTACCATGCGTGT
This sequence comes from Aegilops bicornis, assembly GCA_021605145.1. Lineage (NCBI taxonomy): Eukaryota > Viridiplantae > Streptophyta > Magnoliopsida > Poales > Poaceae > Aegilops > Aegilops bicornis. The sequence continues at coordinate 610,008,248 of CM038671.1, forward strand.
GGTTGCTCGATGGGGTAACGGTTGGATTGTTTCCCCACTATATAAAAGGGTCTTCTTCCCCAAAGTTGACTCACCTCTTTCCCCAAAGCTCCATTGTTGCTCCAAGCTCCATTTTACTTTGATCTCTCTCCCTAGCCAATCAAACTTGTTGATTTGCTCGGGATTGGTTGAGAAGGCCCGATCTACACTTCCACCAAGAGAAATTTGATTCCCCTCTTATCCCTAGCGGATCTTGTTACTCTTGGGTGTTTGAGCACCCTAGACGGTTGAGGTCCCCTCGAGCCATACTCCATTGTGGTGAAGCTTACGGTGTTGTTGGGAGCCTCCAATTGTTGTGGAGATAGCCCTAACCTTGTTTGTAAAGGTTCGCCGCCTTCAAGGGCACCAATAGTGGAATCACGGCATCTCGCATCGTGTGTGGGCGTGAGGAGAATACGGTGGCCCTAGTGGCTTCTTGGGGAGCATTGTGCCTCCACACCGCTCTAACGGAGACGTATTTCCCCTTAAAAGGAAGGAACTTCGGTAACACATCCTCGTCTCCACCGGCTCCACTCTTGGTTACTTCTTGCCTTTACTTTTGGAAGCTTACTTGTGTTACATCCATTGCTTGCTTATGTGCTAGTTGTTATTGCATCATATAGGTTGCTCACTTAGTTGCACATCTAGACAATCTATTTTGTTGTAAAGTTTAATTTGGTAAAGAAAAGCTTAAAAATTGTTAGTTGCCTATTCCCCCCCCCCCCTCTAGTCAACCATATTGATCCTTTCACTTGGCATCTCCAAAATATTAACCTTCCGATTGGCTCTTCGCCACTTCGGGAAGTCGAGCAATAATGGTACTACAGTATATATCGTTCTGGCTATATGAGACCGAATGAATTGTTGCACGTCCACCACGTGGGTGAGGGTCGAGGGGCGAGGGAGAGTGTGTACTATTACGTTTGTTTCAATATTGACTACATACGGAGCAATATGAGTGAATCTACACTCTAAAATACATCTATATAAACCAGTGTTTCGAGTATGTGCTAGTAGTTCATATTGAAATCTACTAGAGGACATATATTCCAAACAATATGATAATCTCTCAGACCAAGGTAGAGACGAGGAGTAAACGGCGGGAGTAGTAAAATTTTCTCCTCGTCCTGCGAGCCACCGCGCGCGTGTGCGAGGGAGTGGGCGTAAGGCATAGTAAGCAAGCTTCACCTCGTCCTGTGAGCCACCGCGCCCGTGGGCGGGGGAGACGTCATACTAAGAAAGCTTCTCCTCGTTCTACGAGTTGACGGGACACATCAAAAGTAATATGCACAGAGCATCTCGAGTGTGTAGAGCATTGCCTTTAAGGTAGGCCCCACATGGTTTCTCTCTTTTTTAACATAACGCATCAAGTCGCAATTTGTTTGTTCACCCGTGGTAGGTGATCCTCCATCAAGTGGACAACCAGTACATGTGTCAAATTACCACGTGGGTTGCCTTTTCGTACAGAAATGGGCTCCACCGTGTACCCGCGCGGGTGTGGTTGGGAAAGAGACGGGAGTACATGCGTCATGCATGCACGTCTTCTCTTCGTGCATGTACCCAACCTACGTGGGTGTGTGTGAGAGAGATACAAACCTAGACAGATGGTGTGTGCGTTCGTGAGTGTTTTTTGTTTGGGGGGCTGATTTCGTGAATGTATTTGTGGGAATATGTGTCGATGACATCTCAAACAAAAATTTGGCACATGCAATGTGTGTCAAATAGAGTCCTATCGATATCATATATAAAGGGGGCGATCCACGAGAAGAGAGGGAGGGGTCATAGATATCGATAGAGTCGAAGAGAGGATCAAGTGGGTGGGTGCGAGATCGATGAAGAGAGCCATCAAAATTGTGTATGTGTGCAATTCAAAGATATAGGGCGACTGACCTACCGGAACGTCAGAGGGCACATGGCAAGTTTGTGTGTGGCAGGGAGACATGACTAGAGCGCTCGATGTATCGGTTTGTGTGTGGGGGAGGAGGGGGAGGCAGAGGCCTAACTAGAGAGGTAGAACGTCTCGTATATGTGTTGATAAGGAGAGACCCAGCTATGTCTTGAGGGAGATCAATCAACATCCATACATAACTGAAGGATGGGAAATAGGTTGGGACAGAGAGAGAGAGATAGAGAGAGAGGGAGGGAGAGGGGTAGAGTGTTTGATGGTTGATGGGGTTGCTTCTCAAAGATGGTGGGAGAGGCCTACTAGACAAACTGAGGGTAGAACTGCAATATTATCAATAAGAGTGGGGATGTGTTTCTGTGTGTGCCTGTGCGTGATTGATTTGTCGGGACGCATGCATGTATGATGAAGGGGAACCATGTGTTTGGTAAGCAAACCTAACTACATCGGTAGATCAATTGTTGTTTGTCGGAGGAAGGGAAAGACATAACTAATGAGGTAGATCGATCGACGCATGGGGAAAACGAGTTATAAGGACCTAGCTAGCTATATGTATAGCGGGAGATTGGTCGGTGTACATCCATTTGTTATAGGCAAATAAGGCCCAGCGAGATGGATAGACAAAGAGAATGGATCTAGGAGATGGTGCGAGAGGCCGAGCTATTAGCTAGATAGGGGGAGGAGTGTGCGATTGTGAGATCGATGAAAAGAAGGGCGAGAGTTTACACGTGTGTGGGACCATATGAGAGACACAAGGCACGGACACAGAAAGGAGGAGATGGAAGGTGCGTGTGTATGTTGTAGGAAGACATCGCTTGAGAGGTTTATCGATCGGTGTGTGTCGGAAAGGAGTTGTGGAGACTGTGGGAGAACGACCTAAAGAAAAAAATGAACGTGCACGATGGATAGATTGTTGAGGGAGGGTGAGGGCGAGGAGGGCGTGTGCATGCACGAGAGAAAGTTAGTGCTAGCTACAAAGGTTAGAGGATTGTGTGGGTGTAAGAGACTAACAAAGATAGTAATTTGATATGAAAGTGGATTCGTATATTTGAATAGGAGATCATAGTGTTATAAACATATGCATGCATGAATATAGCGGTGATACGCGTGTTGTGGTTTTGCACATGTGTCGGATGTTGGGTTCCGGAAAAACTCTTAATGTTCGAACTTTGGGGTGCACGCGAAGTTCTTTCCCTCCTATCGATCCACGCCCTAGCTCACTAAGATATCGTGGATGAACTCGACGAACTCACAACACAGAAAGACACGAGTTTTATACTGGTTCGGGCCACTGTTGCGGTGTAATACCCTACTCCAGTGTGGTGGTGGATTGCCTCTTGGGCTGATGATGAACAGTACAATGGGAAGAACAGCCTCCTGAGGTTGAGGTGTTCTTGTGTGTGTCTAACTGGTGTGGAGAGGACTCGATCCCCTCCACTGTGGTGGCTAGTTCTACTTATATAGGCCCTGGTCCTCTCCCCAAATATTGAGCGGGAAGGGAGCCAACAACGGCAGGCAAATTTGAAAGGGGACAGCTAGTACAAGCTATCCTAACAAAAGTGGTCTTCGCCCGCAAAAGGCTTTGGTGGTGATGCCGTCTTGAGCTCCATGGTGACCTCCGTCTTGCCGTCCTGCTGGTCTTGGTCTCGTTGCACCGATATGGAAACCTTTGCTTGATGCCTCGGTACTCCGCGCCTGCGCCTGCCTCCTTAGCACCAAAGACGAAACAAGGACGCTGTGCGCGCTGGCACCCGCCTGGCGCCCGCCTGGTGCTGATCGTCACGGCTCACATCATGCGAGCCTCGCGAGGTTTGCCCCGCCTTGATATCTCCGCTCCTTGCGAGGCAGCCTGGTGAGGCCGTGTGACGCCCGGATAATTAAGCTACAGTGATCCCCCGCTAATGATGCCACGTCACCTCGGTTACTGTTGATAAACTCTAAAAAATTCAAAACCGAAACAAATTCAAAAATTAATTAAAGGAAAACAATAGAAGTTTTCAAACATTAAAAAAATGTTCGGTTTGTACTAAATATTACATAGATAATTATGGTGTACTCCCTCCATTCCTAAATAATTGTCTTTCTAGAGATTTTAACAAATGACTACATACGGAGCAAAAAGAGTGAATCTACACTCTAAAACATGTCTACATACATCCGTATGTTGTAGTCCATTTGAGATGGCTAGAAAGACAATTATTTGGGAACGGAGGGAGTAGAAGACACAGTTTAATAAAATGCATAAATATTTTAAATTGAATTAAAACAGAAGAGAAAATAAATAAAAGAAAGAAAATACAAAAGAGAAAAACAAACAAAAAAAGGAAAATAAAACCCCCCCAGGGCTTCGGCCCGCAAGGGCACCGGCCCAACTGGGCCACGACCCACCAGGCCAGCCCACCCCCACACCCCATAAACCTCCCCCATTCCCCACTCGCCCCACCAACACCCCCACTCCTCCCCCCCCCCCCCCCGGAAATATCTCCCCCCTCTCTCCCGATTTGATCGGGATCGAGAGGAGGAGGCCGCCAACGCCGCCGACCGTCGCCGCTTCGTCAATGTTCGCCGCCGCCCGGAGCCCACGCCGCCTCGCCGGACCTCCCCACTGGCCTGCCTCCCGCTCCGCCGCATCGTCCCCGTCGACCACCCCGACCCCCACTGCCCCGTCCTTACTCCCCGCTGTGAGCACGCGCCCCTCTCCTCCTCCTGTCTCCCTCGCGCCCGCGTCGCCTGATCCGCGTCGCCACGCCCACGGCGCGCCCCACTACGACCACGGACACCCCGCGCTGGATGCGCCTGCTACCCGCACGCCCGCGCCCAGCTACGCGCTCGCGGTAGTCCCCGCGCTCCACCGCCCATCGATGCCTCTCCCCGTGTGTCACCCGCTCGCGCCGCATCACCCCCGCCAGCGCCCGCTCGCCGTCGTCCGCTGCCCCCGGTACGGCGTCGTCCTCACGCTCGACGTGGCCTCCTTCCCCACGTGCACCGCCGCTACTCCGTTGGGCACCCGCCCCTGCATCGCCTCGCCTTTCCCCGCACCGTCGACGTCGACCTTGCCCCGCTCCTGCACCCCCCTGCGTCGGCGAAGACGTCACGCCCGCGGGCACCTCCGGCGCTCTGGTGCCCTGCTTGTGCTCCTTGCCCTACCCAGCCATGGTTGCCTCACCGCGCGCGCCGGCAGCCGCCGTGGTGTGCCCGGGCTGCCCGTCGGCGCATGGCGCCGCCGCCCCCTGTTCGTTGGCCACACTGCCGTTTGGCCCCTGGGCCTATGACAAGCAGGCCCCACGCCCAGAACGTTTAAAAAATGGAAATTGAAAATAATAATAATAAAATGAATAATAATTTAATTAGTTAAATAATTAAATAATTAAATAATGAATTAACTTAATTAATTTTGAATAATTAAACTAAACAACTATTTAAACTAATTAATCGTGATTAGTTAGTCTAGTCAATGATGAACGGGACCCACACGTCAGTTTAACCAGTCAAGACCCCTATTGACTGCTGACGTCAGCATACTCAGAATGATGAGACGAATCCGGATATGTAGCCCTTTCGTTCGCCACACACCCCTAGCATGTCGAACACGCAACTTTCCTCCTCCGGTTCATTTGTCCGAAAACGCGAAACACCGGGGATACTTTCTCGAATGTTTCCCCCCTTGTCGTTATCACCTCTTACCATGTTAGGGCACACCTAACACCGCAGTTTGCTTTGTCGTGAATCATTATGCATCTGTTTGCATTGTATTCATCGTTTCTTCCCCCTCTTCTCTCCGGTAGACTACGAGACCGACGCCGCTGCTGGTGCCCCGACCGACTACGTTGTTGACGACCCCTACTTGCCAGAGCAACCAGGCAAGCCCCCCTTTGATCACCAGATATCGCCTATTCTTCTCTCTACTGCTTGCATTAGAGTAGTGTAGCATGTTACTGCTTTCGGTTAATCCTATTCTGATGCATAGCTTGTCATTGTTGCTACAGTTGTTACCCTTACCTGCTATCCCACTGCTTAGTATAGGATGCTAATGTTCCATTAGTGGCCCTACACTCTTGTCCGTCTGCCATGCAATACTACTGGGCCGTGATCACTTTGGGAGGTGATCATGGGCATATGTTATATACTTTATACCGTTACATTACTTATGATATTGTTCGGTGGTGGGGGCTAAAGGGGCAGGTGGCTCCATCCCGGTAGAGGTGGGCCTGGGTTCCCGACGGCCCCCGACTGTGTCGGTGTGAAACAACACCTATGGGATCACAAGAATCCCTACTACAGTTGCTGGGGCGCAGGGTTGCAAGGAGAGCAGGGCTAGTAGACAGCACAACGATCGTTTACCCAGGTTCGGGCCGCGAGGATGCGTAAAACCCTAGTCCTGCTTTGGTGGGTGTATTTCTGAGAGTTCTTGAGCTCTCGAACTAGCTGTGATCAGCGTGTGGTTCGAAAGAGCCGAATCCTTCTCCAGTATGCCATGGGCCTCCTTTTATAGTTGAAAGGGGTTGCCACAGCGACATACATGAGGTGGAAAGGCGTACAGTGCCCTGAGCTTATCACTCGCATTACAGGACAAGACGCATTTAATGCGTAGCTTAGGTGTCCCCTTGCTTTATTGGGGGACGGGGGCGAGGCCCCTCCCGTCTGTCGCCGCTCCTCTTCGCTTTGACATGTGCCCTGGCCATCGATGCACGCGGCACCATGTAGGTCAGGCAGGCAGCTGAGGTGGCGCGGTGGTGGAGCCTTCACGAAGATCTGCATGCCGCCACGCAGGCGTTTGATGAGTTGGCCTGGGATCTGCATGTTGCCACACAGGTGCCCGCCCAACTGGTTGGGCTGGCAGCTGCATGTTGCGCGGTGGTGGAGCCTTCACGAAGATCTGCATGCCGCCACGCAGGCGTTTGATGAGTTGGCCTGGGATCTGCATGTTGCCACACAGGTGCCCGCCCAACTGGTTGGGCTGGCAGCTGCATGTTGAACGGCTGTGGAAGCTTGGTTGGCGTGGACCTGGCGGTGGCCTTGCTGGTGTCCTTGGCGAGGGCCTTGCCGGGTGGCCCGGCAAGGGTCTTGCCGCGCGTCCTGGCAAGGGTCTTGCCGTGGCGCGCTATCGTCTCCGGCAAGGGCTTTGCCGGGGGTCTGGTGGCCTTCCTCGGAAGGATCTTGCCGAGGATCGTCGTCTTCTAATCCTCATCTGATCTTGAATATGTCTTCACAAAGATTTGCATGCCACCACAGAGGTGCCTTCCCGAGCCCTGGCCCCATGTGGATGGTGATGTTGGGGACCGCGGGCTCAAGGGTGGCTCGCTCTGTTGGTGTGGGGCGAGCTGCCCCGGCAAGGGTCTTGCCGGGGGAACCTGCTTCGTCCCTCTGCTCTTCGTGGTCTTGGCCTTGGCGTTGCTTTGATTGTCTTGGGCTTCAATCTAACCTTGGCTCACCTCCCTTGTTCTGCTTGGCACGGCCGTGGGCGCGGCTCTGACTGCCCATGCATAGGAAAAGGGGTACAATAATGCGCCCCTATTTTTGTACGCCGACAGGAGCCCCGGGCCTGGGCCGGAAATAAGCGCGACACGTTGTTGGGCCAAGCCCAAAACGGTGTGCGGGCAGGTCGGGCGGTTTTCATCGTGGTAAGACTCTTCGCGTGCTCCGCTGCCCATGGCCCGCACGCCTGACGCGGCGTGGAGGGGCGTGCGTGACATGGGCGGTATGCGTGGGGCGGTTTCACACGCATGCGTCATATTGCAGTAAAGAGGCGGTTCGCGCCTTCCCCGTAAAAAGAGGGAGGCGTGGAGGCACGGCTCATTTACTGAATGGGGCCGGGGCGCGGTCTTCAAGGCGTCCACTCCCCATGATCACGGGGTGGGGAGAGGTCGCTTCGCCTATCCCCTCGGTTACCACGTCCCGCCACGCGTCCCCATGCACTTGGGGTAGCAAGCGGCGAAGTGATAAACCGAGCAAATCCTTGGTTGGGGCAGCGGGTCGATCCCGATTCCGTGCGCCTCTGGTGGCTGGATTGGCCGAACGGGGCGGCCGAGCCCCGACCTCGCTCCTTTATAAGGAAGGGGGAGGGGGGATGGCGTCCCGCACTCTCCTGCCATCTATCTTCTCTTGCTTCTGCTTCTTCCTTTCACTCGCCATGGAGAAAGGGAATCCTGGCCCTTCAACAATGGTGGCAAGGGTCGCTGCTTGACAACACGTCCCTCCTCCTCCTGAGCCCGTGGTGGTGGAGCTGACCGCGAGGGGAAGGGGGAGGGGGCGAGGCCGGGGCAGAGGTCGCAGTGCTCGGGGAAGAGGAGGGGCAGGCGGCGCCGGCCGCCCGCCAATGATGCCTTTCCTGATGGAAGGCCATGTCGGAGACCAGCCCCATGAGTTCTTCATTAGGCTGCGCCGGCCTCCATGTCCCCGTCTTCATCTTCCCGCCCTGTTTGCTCGGGAGATGGAGTATGACCGGCCCCAATCCCTCCGATTGCACATGAGGGGTTGCGGAACGGGGGCACGCGGGTCGACGTCGACTTCCTGGCTCCTCGAGTCATGTACCCCCGTCGTGGGTGGAAGATGTTCGCTCGCATCCACAGGATGACGGCGGGGCTCGTCCTCTACTTCAAATTAATGGAGGACGGCCTACTCTCCGTCAAGGTCTTTGGAGAGTTCGGGACTCGCCTGAAGTGCTGTGTGGAGAGCTCCTCCGATGGAGATTCTAACGATGGAAGCTCTTCCTCGAGTGAAAGTGATGAGGAGGACAGCAGGGCGGATAGCGGGGACGAGTCCGACTAGGCGTCGGCCGCCCCGCGCCTGGGCGGGTGCGGCAGCAGCAGCATCTGCACCTGGCCTCTCCTCCGGCAGAGGTTTGCCAGGGGTGGGGCCAGCTCCTTGAACTTCTCGGGGCCGTCTCCTTGGGCGGCTGGCTTCGGGGGGCTGCGGAAGAGGAAGAGGGCGGGTGGCAAGGCCGTCAACTCAGAGTACGCGGGCACCGACGCCTTCATCGCATATTGCCGGTCCTGCCGCCTTGTCTTGCAGCTCCATTCCGGCACCGTCATCACTGTCCCGCCCGTGGGCGGCCACCGAGGTGGTCTCTTGGTGCTTTCTGCTGCTCGTAGCTCGCCTAGGCGCCCCTTTTGCCCTTTTGCTTCCTTGACCTGCCTCCTGAGGAGAGGGACAAGAAAAGGATTATGGGCATCTTATCTCTTTTTTAGTTTGTAAGCCTGCGGGCCTTTGTTAAATTTAAAATTTGTAATCCTCTTGCTCATGTTTTTCATCTCGCATGAACTGTACCTGTATGGGATGTTTTTAATGAAAAAGGGATGCTTGCCGGGTTGTTCGTTCGCGGGTAAATCCCGCGACAAGGAGCGAATCCTTGTTATTGTTTAAGATAAACATTTTTCGCCCGGCAACAGGCCTTCCATCCGTCCACTCCACTCGACCGTTCTCGCGCTCTTGGCGGAGGCAGGGATGAAGTGGGCTTCAGGCTCCTCGTCCCACCTCCTTGCCGCCGCGGCTACGACCAAATCCGGACCGAAATAATCCTTAGGTATAGGGAAAAGGGGAGCACGGCAGCCTAGAGATAAAAACGAGGTTTCACATCCCCCAGTCCGATTCCGAAATGCATGACAGAGGATAGAAGACTTATCTGGATCTGCAGCCCCCGACAATCTTATCTTGCCACGGTTGGATCCTTGTGCTTGCAGCCCCCGGCAACTCTGGTTTGCCGGGGTCGGGGCGCCGGTCTGTTTCCTTCTTTTCGAGTAGCTCAGCAGAAGTGCTCATGTGCCCTGCGAACCAAATGAGGACAGAAAAGGAACAGATAGACACGCACTCGACCTCTAGGCTAGGGGTTAGTCGCCGCTAAGCACTATCAACCCTAACCAAGTAAGAGACTCGACCTAGCATGCATGCTATCTTCGTGTCTCAGCGAGGGATTGAAGCTAATCCCGACAAGATCAAGGCCATTGAGCAGATTGAAGCACCAAAGCGCGTCAAGGATGTACGAAGCTTGCCAGTTGCGTGGCTGCTCTCAGCAGGTTTATTTCTAGGTCTGTTTGAACGCGCCCTGCCGTTTTCAAGATTTTGAAAAGGCAGGTCAATGAAATGGACTCGAAGCGGAGGCTGCTGCGAGACCTGAAGAGATACTGTCCTCCACTCCAAAACTTGTCGCACCTAAGCCACAAGAGAAGTTGCTGCTATATATAGCGGCAACCAATCAAGTGGTTAGTGCTGCGTTAGTAGCGGAGAGGGAGGCGGATGACGAGCCAGCAGCCACGGCAAGCACATCCAGCGACAAGCAGGGGGCTTCGCCGACAAGCTCTGGTCCAGACAAGGATGAATCAGCAGACACATGAGCAGATCTGAGAAAAGGATGGTGCAGCGCCCGGTCTACTTTGTCAGTTCCCTCCTGCAGGGGCTAGGTCAAGGTACTCTGGTGTGCAAAAATTGCTTTTCGGCCTCCTCATGGCCTCGAGAAAGCTGCGCCATTACTTCCAAGCACATGAGATCACAGTTGTCACTCGCTTTCCGCTAAAGAGGATCTGCGAGAATCCGGAAGCGGCAGGCAGGATTGTCGAGTGGGCACTTTGGAGCTGTCAAGCTTTGGTCTCAAGTTTGAAAGCACATCAACTATCCAAAGCGAGGCGTTGGCGAAATTCATAGCAGAATGGGCGCCAACACCGGATGAAGAGATTACGGAGACGAGCATTCCCGTCAAAGAAGCAAGCAAAGAGTGGCTGATGTACTTTGATGGTGCCTTCTCGCTGCAAGGTCTTTGATGCCCGGCGTCTTTGCTTATCGCACCACCGGAGAGCACCTCAAGTACGTCGTCCAGATGCACTTTCCCAAGGAGCAAGCGACAAACAATACTGCAGAGTATGAAGGTTTGCTTGCCGGTCTCAGGATCACCGTGGACCTTGGGATCAAAAAGCTAATTGTCAGGGGAGACTCGCAGCTTGCCGTCCGCCAAGTCAACAAAGATTACCAGAGTCCGTTGATGGAAGCCTACGTTGATGAAGTGAGGAAGCTAGAAGAGCACTTTGACGGCCTGCAAATGGAACATGTTCCAAGAGCTCAGAATGATATTGCTGACGGCCTGTCGAAGTGCGCTGCACTTAAGTTGCCTGTGGAACCAGGGATTTTCGTGCTCAAGCTGACTCAGCCAACCGTAACACCATCAACTGTACAAAGCAAGAAGAGGAAGTTGGCCTCTGGTGACTACTTTCCGATAGAGCTTCCCGAAACCGTCGTTGTAAAGGTCCCCAAGATCAACACCAAAGATCTTTGAGGAGCAGTTTGCTCGACAGCCCTGTGGTTTGTTTACGTGAAGCGAGACGCTCCCGACAAGTCTTGCTCGGCAAGCTTGTCGGGGAGAACATCTAACTCGGCGAGCCGCAGGTCCTTGCCGTAGAGAAGCTGATGTTCCTTAGCAGTAGATGTGCCTTTAGTCCTTGTTGTCGAGCCGCAAGCTCTAGCATGGGCGCAGCAGATTGTCCACTTCCTTGAAGACGGAGAACTTCCGAAGAGCAAGAAGAAGCGAAAAGAGTAGCGGCAGTCAAGTATGTACCCGGTTTGTCGACAGCATACTTTGTGAGAAGAAGGCTCAACGGTGTGAAATTGAAGTGTATTCGGGGAAGATGGACAGAAGTTGTTGGCGAAGAGATACATGGAGGCATATGTGGTCACCACATTGGCGCCAAGAGCACTTGCCAAGCAAAGCTTTCCGGCAAGGTTTCTTCCGCCGACAGCCCTCGAGGATGCAACTGCACAAGTAACCAAGTGTGAAGCGTGCAGTTCCATTCCAAACAGATACACCAGCCAGCTCAAGCTCTCCGGACAATCCCTTTATCCTGGCCATTTTTGATGCAGGGGCTCGACATCCTCGGCCCCTTCCCCCAAGCTGTCGGGGCTTTGAGTACTTATGCGTCGCCATCGACAAGTTCACAAAGTGGCGGAAGTGGAAGCAGTGAGGAAGGTGGCGACCGCGGTCGTGATCAAGTTCTTGGTCAATTGTTTGCCGTTTGGAATCCCTAACGGATCATCACCGACAGCGGCACACAATTCCACGAGTCGCACCTTCATGCGATGCGTCCAAGACCTTGGCGCCAAGGTCTGCTTTGCTTCATTGCTCACCCGAGAAGCAACGGTCAAGCGAGAGGGCAAATGCTTTGAAGTGCTGCGCGGGCTCAAGACCAGAACTTTCGACAGGCTGCACAAGTCTGGAAGAAAGCGGATCGAGGCTGCCGGTGGTTCTTTGGTCGATCAGGGGCGACACCAAATCGAGCCACCGGCGGCACCCTTTGCTCTAGTCTATGGGCGAGGCAGTTCTCCCCATGGAACTTCGTGCTCACGGATCGCCTCGAGTGCTCGCTTATGATGAGCTTGAGCAAGAGCAGCTGCGACAAGATGACGCGCTGCTCCTTGAGGAAAGATCGTCTTGAAGTCATTGTCTGCGAGCTGCTCGCTACTGACAAGCTCTGCGCCGCTACCATAACCGCAGGTTAGTGCGAAGTCTCAAGGAAGGCGACCTTGTTCTTGATGCGTTCAGTCCGCCATGAATTCAAACAAGTTGGCGCCAAAGTGGGAAGGCCCTTATCGGGTGAAGCGAGTCACTAGGCACAGCCTTGTCGCCTTGAGACCGAAGATGGCATTCCGGTGAGCAACTCACGGAACATTGAGCATCTTCGTAAGTTTTACCCATAGGGCGCGGTTGTCGGAACCCGTTCCGGCAACCACCTTTTGTACAAGTCTTGCCGCAGTTGCATGTAATCCTTTGTACAAAGCCGGGCGCAGACCCCGTGCTTCGCACCAGGGCTTCATTTATTTATGCTCAGGGTCTGCGCCTGGCTTTGTACAAAGGGTCACATGCCTTGCCGGCAAAGCTTGTACAAAAAGGTGGCTTGCCGGGCGGCCCAGCAAGCCGCGCCTTAGGGGTAAAACTTGCGAAGATGCTCGATGTTCCAGGAGTTGCTCACTGGGATGGCATCTTCGATCTCCAGGCGGACCGCGCCAAGCCTGGTGACTCGTATTACCCGATAAGGGCCTTCCCACTTTGGCGTCAACTTGTTGGAATTCTTGGCGAATCGAACGCTACCAAGAACAAGGTCGCCTTCCTCAAAGCTTCGGGCATGAACCTTGCGGCTATGGTAGCGGCGCAAGGCTTGTTGGTAGCGTGCCTCTCTCACAACCACCCGAAGACGATCTTCCTCAAAGAGCGTCGTGTCATCTTGGCGCAACGGCTCTTGCTCAAGCTCATCATAAAAAGCGAGCACTCGAGGTGACCCATATATGAGTTCCCTGGGGAGAACTGCTTCTGCCCCGTATACCAGAGCAAAAGGTGTCTGGCCGGTGGCTCGATTTGGCATCCTCCTGATCGACCAAAGAACCGCCGGCAACTCATCAATCCAGAGCGCCCCACTCTTGTGTAGATTGTCAAAGGTCTTCGTTCTCAGGCCTCGCAACACTTCAGCATTTTCCCTCTCCACTTGGCCGTTGCTTCGCGGATGTGCCACGAAAGTAAAACAGACCTTGCTGCCGAGGTCTTGGATGTACTGGATGAAGGTGTGGCCTGTGAACTGCCTGCCGTTGTCGGTGAGGACTCTCTTTGGCACACCAAAACGGCAGACCAGTCCTTTGAAGAACTTGACAGCTGACTGAGCAGTCACCTTCCTCACGGCTTCCACTTCCGGCCACTTTGTGAACTTGTCGATTGCAACGTACAAGTACTCAAAGCCCCAGACAACAGGGGAAAGGGCCCAAGATATCGAGCCCCTGCACCGAGAATGGCCAGGAGAGAGGGATTGTTCGAAGGGCTTGAGCTGGTTGATGAAGCTTCTTTGAACGGAACTGGCATGCTTCACACTTGGTTACTAGTGTTGTCGCATCCTGGAGGGCGGTGGGCCAGAAGAAACCTTGCCGAAACGCCTTTCCGGCAAGGGCCCTTGACCCTATGTGGGAGCCACATATGCCTCCATGTATTTCTGCCAACAGCTCCAGTCCTCCTCCCGAGGGATGCATTTGAGTTTCACACCATTTGGCCTCCTCCGGTACAGAACATCATCGATGAACTGGTATAGGTCGGACCGACGGGCTACTTTCTCTGCTTCTTCCTGCTCCTCAGGAAGCTCCCCTGTTTGGAGGAAGTGGATGGTCTGCTGCGCCCATGCCGGAGCCTGGGGCTCGATGGCAAGGACAAAAGGCATCTCTTCCGCCATGGGAGCGGTTGTCTCTACGGCCAGGGCTTGACACCCTATCGGAGTTAGTTGCTCTTGGGCAGGCTCAGCGTCCGCTGCAGCACCCTTCTCGGCGGCCCCAGGGGGCTCGGTAGGAAAGTACTTGCCGGGATGTGATTTTCTCTGCTTGCTCTGCCCTGCTGATGGTTCGACAGATGGTTGAGTTAACCGGAGCAAAAAGGTACCTGGTTCCATTGGTAGCTTGAATGCGGCACGCTTTGACAGGTAACCGGCGATGTCGTTTTCCGCTCGGGGGACGTGGTCCGCCTGGATACCGTCAAAGCGTTCCTCCAGCTTCCTCACCTCAACTATGTAAGCTTCCATTAATGGGCTCTGATAATCCTTGTTGACCTGCCTGACAACAAACTGCGAGTCACCCCTGACGATGAGCTTCTTAACCCTGAGATCTACCGTGATCCTGAGACTGGCAAGCAATCCCTCGTACTCAACGGTGCTGTTGGTGGACATCTCCCTGGGGAAGTGCATCTGGATCACGTACTTGAGGTGTTCTCCGGTGGGTGCGACGAGCAGCACACTGGCGCCGGTGCCTTGCACCAAGAAAGCCCCATCAAAGTACATGATCCAGTCGCGGTCTGCTTCTTTGCCAGGGAGAGTAGTCTCCTGGATTTCTTCGTTAGGTGTCGAGGTCCATTCTATGATGAACTCCGCCAAGACTCTGCTCTGAATTGTCGAGGTACTTTCAAACTTTAAACCGAAGCTTGACAGCTCCAAGGCCCATTCCACAATCCTTCCGGTTGCGTCCGGGTTGTGCAGTATCCGTTGCAACAGGAGGCGGGTGACGACAGTGATATTGTGGGCCTGGAAGTAGTGACGCATTTTCCTCGAGGCCATAAGGAGGCCGAAGAGCAATGTTTGCACGCCGGAATACCTCGACCTAGCCCCCTGCAAGAGGGAGCTGTCAAAGTAAACCGGGTTCTGCATCATCTTCTTCTTTGGCACCACTTCACTCGACTGTGCGGGTATTGCCTTGGTGGCACCAGACTCTGCTGGGGGGCGCGCCTTGTCGGCACCAGGCCCTGCCGGGGGAATCTTTGGCTTGCCATCCGCTGGTTCTGCTGCCATTGCTGCCTCCTCATCGACCTTCCTCTGTGCCACCAGTGCGGCACTGACCACTTGATTCATCGCTGCCGGATATAGCAGCACGGCTCTTGTTGTTTAGGCGCAACCAGTATTGGCGTGGAGGAAAGGTATTTCTTCACATCCTTCAGTGCTGCCTCGGCTTCTGGGGTCCACTCTATTGGGCCTGCCTTCTTCAGGATTTTGAAGAAGGGAAGGGCGCGCTCGACGGACTTGGAGATGAATCGGCTTGTGGCGGCAATGCAGCCGGCCAGCCGACGCACATCCTTGATCTACTTGGGCGCCTCGATCTGTTCAATAGCCTTGATCTTGTCTGGGTTTGCATCGATCCCACGCTGCGACACAAAGAACCCGAGAAGCTTGCCGGACGAAACGCCGAAGACGCACTTCTCAGGGTTCAGCTTGAGGTTGATCTTGCGCAAGTTAGCAAATGTCTCTTCCAGATCTTGCACAAGAGTTGGCCCGTCCTTGGTTTTGACCACTATGTCATCCATGTAGGCCTCCATATTTCTATGGAGCTGAGGTTCAAACCCAATTTGGACTGCTCTTGCAAACATTGAGCCAGCACTCTTCAACCCGAAAGGCATCCGTAAAAAGCAATACGTACCACATGGGGTGATGAATGTTGTCTTCTCTTCATCCTCTCTTGTCATGAAGATTTGGTGATAGCCTGAGTAGGCGTCGAGGAATGATAACAGATCATACACGGCTGTGGAGTCAACAATCTTGTCGATGCGTGGCAATGGGAAGGGGTCCTTAGGACAAGCCTTATTTATATCTGTGTAATCAATACACGGTCTCCACTTCCCATTCGCCTTGCGCACCACTACCGGATTGGCCAACCATGTCGGGTGGAGCACCCCTCTCACCAAACCCGCCGCTTCCAACTTCCTGATCTCCTCTGTGATGAACTCCTGCCTTTCCAGCCTGCTACGACCTTCGATTGACGGGCCGTGCGTGGGGGCAGACAGCTAGGTGGTGCTCAATCACCTCCCTGGGAATACCGGGGATGTCGGACATGAAGTACGTCCCGAAGTGGACCGTGAGCGCCAATTGCAGCCTGACCATGTTCTTTGAGAAGGTCATCGGCACTCTGGAGCGGCTCCACGCCAACCGGGCAGCCACGCTGGCCGAGGAGTCCTGGAGGCTTTGCCAGGGTGCCATGACCAAGGTTCTCACCAAGGTGGCGCACTGGTACCCCGGCCTCGACTTTGACGCCGCGCTGGAGAGCTTGCAGGAGGGTACTGACCTCACACGGCTCAGGGAGCGCATCAAGCCCATCATCAGCCGTGTCGGCGGAATTCTAAGGGTGGAGGGCCAGCACCGGGATTAGGCATCCCATTCTTTATCGCCGCTGCAGGTTCAAAACCAAGACAATCACTATCTCTAATTAGAACTGCAACAATAATTTGATGTAATATAACTCTGCAGTACTTTTAGTATCATGCATGTTATTTTCCTGTTCGATTTTCCTTTGTATGTCCACCCTACATTACTGGGTATGCTCGCCGGCGCGTAAACCCAAGGCGGCGTCTTGGGGACGGATCCCCATTGGCCTGCCGGGTGTGCCTGCTGCCGGGCGAGCCACCTTGCCGCCCCTAGCGTGGCTGCCCAAACTGTCGAGCTTGACTCGAGTCGGAGTTGGGAGCGTTGCCAGGTGCCGTAGGCTACCCCGCCACCTTTGACGCGGCCGCTTTGAGCTGTTGAGCATACTCGAAATAGAACAAGGGTGTTGCCAACTGCGAAAGGGCCCCTTTGCGTGCAGGTCTCCCATACATAAGCCAAATCTCCGAGGACGATAACCTCAAGTGTAAAAAGGAAATAATCCAAGGCTCTGAGTGACTTAGTTTTTCTGTCGCCGAGCCGGCGTCGTTCCTCCAGCCGCCTTCTTCTTAGAAACCGAAAGCGACAAAGAACTGCTAGGCTAACTACCAGACCATATTCTCACAATTGCGCCCCCTACCTGGCGCGCCAAAGATGTCGGTGTGGAACGACACCTATGGGATCACAAGAATCCCTACTACGGTTGCCGGGGCGCAGGGTTGCAAGGAGAGGAGGGCTAGTAGACAGCACAAGGATCGTTTACCCAGGTTCGGGCTGGGAGGATGCGTAAAACCCTAGTCCTGCTTTGGTGGGTGTATTTCTGAGAGTTCTTGAGCTCTCGAACTAGCTGTGATCAGCGTGTGGTTCGAAAGAGCCGGATCCTTCTGCAGTATGCCATGGGCCTCCTTTTATAGTTGGAAGGGGTTGCCACAGCGACACACATGAGGTGGAAAAGTGTACAGTGCCCTGAGCTTATCGCTCGCATTACAGGACAAGATGCATTTAATGCGTAGCTTAGGTGTCCCCTTGCTCTATTGGGGGACGGGGGCGAGGCCCGTCCCGTTTGTCGCCGCTCCTCTTCGCTTTGACACGTGCCCTGGCCAGCGACGCGTGCGGCGCCATGTAGGCAGGCAGGCAGCTGAGGTGGCGCGGTGGTGGAGCCTTCACGAAGATCTGCATGCCGCCACACAGGTGTTTGATGAGTTGGCCTGGGATCTGCATGTTTCCACGCAAGTGCCCGCCCAGCTGGTTGGGTTGGCAGCTGCATGTTGAACGGCGGTGGAAGCTTGGTTGGCGTGGACCTGGCGGTGGCCTTGCTCGTGTCCTTGGTGAGGGCCTTGCCGCGTGACCCGGCAAGGGTCTTGCCGCGCGGCCCGGCAAGGGTCTTGCCATGGCGCACTGTCGTCTCCGGCAAGGGCCTTGCTTGGGGTCTGGGGGCCTTCCTCGGCAAGGATCTTGCCGAGGATCGTCGTCTTCTAATCCTCATCTGATCTTGAATATGTCTTCACAAAGATCTGCATGCCACCACAGAGGTGCCTTCCCGAGCCCTGGCACCACGTGGATGGTGACGTTGGGGACTATGGGCTCAAGGGTGGCTCGCTCTGTTGGTGTGGGGCGAGCTGCCCCGGCAAGGGTCTTGCCGGGGCTGCTGAGGCTGCTCTTCGTGGTCTTGGCCTTTGCGTTGCTTTGATTGTCTTGGGCTTCGATCTTACCTTAGCTCACCTCCCTCGCTCTGCTTGGCGCGGTCGTGGGTGCGGCTCTGACTACCCGTGCACAGGAAAAGGGGTACAAAAATGCGCCCCTATTTTTGTACGCCGACAGACTGTTACTTTATGGCGGAGCGACAGGGCAGGTTCAGACCACCTAGGAGAGAGGTGGGCCTGGCCCTGGTCGGCGTTCGCGGTTACTTTAAAATAACACGCTTAATGACTTCTTGGTATTTGATCTGAGTCTGGCCACTGGCCTATACGCACTAACCAACTACGCAGGAACAGTTATGGGCACTCGTCGTCGTGGTATCAGCCGAAGCCCTCGTGACGTCAGCGACTGAGCGGCGCGTGCCGGATTGGACTAGAATGCCTGCTAGGCTAGGTCTACTTCCGGCCGCGTACGCAACTTGCAGGTGTGCAATGGGCGATGGGCCCAGACCCCTGCACGCATAGGATTTAGATCGGCGTGCTGACCTCTCTGTTGTGCCTAGGTGGGGCTGCAATGTGTTGATCTTCCGAGGCCGGGCATGACCCAGGAAAGTGTGTCCGGCCAAATGGGATCGAGCGTGTTGGGAAATGTGGTGCACCCCCTGCAGGGAAGTTTATATATTCGAATAGCCGTGTCCCTCGGTAAAAGGATGACCCGGAGTTGTACCTTGACCTTATGACAACTATAACTGGATACTTAATAAAACAAACCCTTTCAAGTGCCAGATACAACCCGGTGATCACTCTCTCACAGGGCGACGAGGAGGAGGATCGCCGGGTGATACGTCTCCAACGTATCTATAATTTTTGATTGCTCCATGCTATATTATCTACTGTTTTGTACCATATTGGGCTTTATTTTACACTTTTATAGTACTTTTGGGATTAATCTATTAACCGGAGCCCAGCCCAGATTTGCTGTTTTTTTGCCTATTTCAGTGTTTCGAAGAAACGTGTCACATCCCTAGAATTTGATTGCAAATAGTTGCACAAGCATTCATGTCATCATGTTTAAATTTCAAATGAACTTGAAATGGGGATTGTTAAACCCTAGCATGAAATTCAACTAGGGTCAGAATTAAATCTTTTCAATGAACCCAAAATGCCCTTCATAAATGTTCATCATTTTTGAATTGGTCCAGGACCTCAGCCAAAAATGGTGCACAATTTTCTAGCTCATTTCTGGATTTTTGAATTAACTCATATTGTATTTGAATTGGAGCATTTAAATCCTATAAATATTTTAAATGCTCTAATAATTCTGAAACTAGTTGAGGGCTGTTGGGAATAATTTCAACACTCCCCACAAATATTTTCAGGATTTTTGAAAATGCTCTCGCATTTTTAATAAAGCCAAGACATTTGCAAAAAATAGAAAACTGAAATAAAAATAAAAGGACAGAAAACCTACCAAACTTACCTGCAGCCCATCTGGCGCCCCAGCCGGCCCAGCACTGTGCGTCCCACTGGCCCATAGTGCCAGTCATCACCTACCTCCCGCCAGGAGGACAACACGCGTGTGGCCGCCGCACGCGAGCACGCGCCCCGCCACCTCTTGCTTGCCGCTTAGCCCTGGCCTCTTCAGGTGACGCCATGCACCGCCCGCACCTCTCTCTCTCTCTCTCTCATGGCCTCCCCTCCTCTCCCTCGCTCTCTCGCGCGAATGGCCGAGCGCCGCCGTCGCCGCCGTTCACCGTAGCCGCAGCCACCGCCTCCCCCTCGCCTCTCCGACAAGCTCAGAAGCTTCGCCGCATCTCCCTTATCCTCTTCGTCAAGCCACGCGCCTCGGGAGGCCCTGGAGCGCCTTCATCGACGCCGTCTTCATCTCCGGTCGCCGGAGATCGTCTTCGCCGCCCCGCCGACTCCAGCCCTTCCCCGAGCTCGCCGTCGACGCCGGCGAGTCCGTAGTGAGCCTCTGCTCCGTCTCCCTCTCCCCGTTTTCCCGTTTTCACGCCGTAGCCCCCTCCCCCCCCCCCCCGCCAGGGCCGTAGCTCCTCGCCGCCGATCATGTCGCCATTGCCGCTCGCCACCGCAGCCGCAACCGAAGCGCGTCACCGTGCTCTGGTGCCACTAGGGTGCCGCAGAGCCCTCGGGTGGCCTCCCCTGCCCCGCAGCCCGCTCCGCTTCGGCCGTGCTCCGCCGCCGCGCCCATGCCCGCTCGGCGAGATCTGCCGCCCAGAGCCTCCCATTTGCTCCCACGATGCGGGACGAGCAGGGCTACGCCCCGGTGCCCTTAGCCGCCGCCCCCGCGGCCTGTAATGCGGACGCCGCCGCGTCCTGAGGTCGCCGCCGACAACCTCGCCGGCCTGACATGCGGGCCCTGTCGGCCAGGTGATTAGCTTAGCGCTAATCACCATTTAAGCTAACCCTGACACTGACAGCGGGCCCGTGCGCCCTAATCTTTTAATTAGATTAGTAAAAACCCCATGTTTAACACTGTGTCACTGACGTGTGGACCCCACACGAAAGGTTTGACCTGGTCAGCACCATGACCTGCTGATGCAGGCATGACGTCATGCTGACGCAGTTATCATTTTCTGGATTTAATATAATTCAAGAAATTCCAGAAAATGTCCTAAACCTCTAAAAATCATAGAAAATCAACCGTAACTCCAAATCAAATAATTTATATATGAAAAATGAACAGAAAAATCCAATCTAGCCATCTGTACTAGTTTCATGCATGTTTAAACAAGTTAACTTTCTTTTTAGTGCAAAACATGTTAAAGCACTATTTAAGATCACAAATGTGTTTGAACTTTGAATCTTTGGTTCAAAATAGCTCAAACCCATCTGGTTGTAGTTGCATTAGCCCAACACACTCATTTTACCATGTCATGATCATGCATCATATTGTGCATTACATTGATTGTTGTTCTTCTCTGTTGCCGGTATTTGTCCCCTCTCGATAGACGTGGTTTCGACGATGAGATCGATGACACTGATGAAGAGCTATATTATCTTCGGAAGTGCCAGGCAAGCAAAACCCCTTGTTCATTCCGATACAATCCCACTCTCGCTCCTGCTCTCTTTTCACGCATTATGACAACAACAATTCATCTGTTACTTGCTGCGGTAGCTGAACCCCTTTATCCTCTGCATGACCTGTCATTCCACAGTAAATAGATGAAACCCACTAGCATGAGTAGGAGTTGTTTTGTTCCTACTCATTCATGCTTGTTTGTCATGCCTGCTACTGCTTAGAGTTGAGTCAGGTCTGATTCATCGGGATGAATCGGAGGTGTGTGAACATGTCCTACTATTGAGAGCTAAGTGTGTGAACACGGTTTGGTAAAGGTATCGGTGAGAGGCCATGTAGGAGTACATGGTGGGTTGTCTCATTGAAGCCGTCCTCGAGGCGGGAGTTACGTGTTTGTGATCCATGACCCGATTACTACCACGCATTGGACTGCTTAAGTACCCCTCTCGACTTCTTAACCACCCTTGTCCTCTGTCCGGGGAGTTGCAAGTAGTTTCGGTGTTTGTAGTATCTTTGGAGGCCGTGGGCGATCTTGACCCGAGGGTGGGCTGTGATCTGGTAAACGCGTGGCCGGGTATGCCGGGCGCCCGTTTGGTGTCGCGGAACCCTGTACACATCGTTTGGGGCCGTATGTGGAAACCTTGGCCAGACTCCCTACGGATGGAACCTGAATAGGCGATAACCTGGACTAGAGACTTGAGTGTTTAGGTAGGTCATGGCCGACACCCTCGCTGGGCTTCCGCTTGAAGGTTTCCGAGTACATGTCGTTTAAACTGCGATAAGTGGTGAGAGCGTGTGTGAAGAAGTACACCCCTGCAGGGTTATCATCATCTATTCAAATAGCCGTGTCCGCGGTAAAGGACTTCTGGGTTGCCTATAACAGTTCATAGACAAGTGAAAGTGGATACTCTAAAATGCGCAAGATAAGTGTCAGTGCTATGGATGGCGTTCTCGTAGGGAGACGGGAGCGGATCCACAGTGGTGTACTGATATGGTGAATATGTGGACTTGTGTGCGCCACCTCAAAAGAGTTACTTGCAGTCGTAGTTCAGGGTAGCCACCGAGTCAAAGCTGGCTTGCTGCAGTCAAACTCCACCACCCCCTTTATTGATAATGATGCATATGTAGCTAGTTCCGATGTAAGTCTTGCTGGGTACATTTGTACTCACGTTTGCCTATTTTATGTTTTGCAGAGAGATGTCAGTCTCGCTAGTAGTTCCGTGTGGACTTCGACGTTTAGCTTGTCACGTCAGCTACGATCTTGTGCCCTCGGAGGATCTGGTAGATAATCAGGCTTCCAAGCCTTTTCCATTTGTAGATGTATGTACTCAGACATGTTAAGCTTCCGCATGTGCTTTGATTTGTATGCTCTGAATGTTGGGTCATGAGACCCATGTTTGTAATATCTCGCTCCTCGGAGCCTAATGAATAAATACTTGATTCGTAGAGTTATGTTGTGATGCCATGTTGTATTTACACATATCGAGCATATTGTGTGTATGTTTGAAATGCTTGGTATGTGTGGGATCCAACAATCTAGTTGTTTATCCTTGGCTGCCTTTCTTATGGGGAAATGTAGTCTAGTGCTTCCTTGAGCCATAGTAGTCCGCTACAGCCCGGTTCACCGGAGTCCTGCTAGCCCAAAGACCTCTTGATCGGGACACTTGATCGGCGGCATGTGTTTCACTTCGTTCACGTATGCATCCCCTACGGGGAAATGTCACGCGGTGACATCCGGAGTCCTGCCTAGCCTACTACAACCCGGGTTCCCGGAGTCCTGTTAGCCCAGTGCTACAGCCCGGATTCACACGCTGCTGACCGACATGCTCGAAGTTGATTCATGTATGTGTGTCCCCATGGGTTAGTGCCGCTTTGGGTTCACGACTAGCCATGTCGGCCCGGGTTCTCTGTCATATGGATATTAGCGACACTATCATATACGTGAGCCAAAAGACGCAAACGGTCCCGGGCCATGGTAAGGCGACACCCGTGGGAATACCGTGCGTGAGGACGCAAAGTGATATGAGGTGTTACTGGCTAGATCGATGTGACTTGGAATCGGGGTAATGACAGCTTTGGTATCAGAGCCTCACTGCATGTAGGATTACCAAGCCAAACCGGTCGAAGTTGTGTCTAGAAATGCTTTAGTTATGTAAGGGAATTGATTGTGGATGGGAACGTAAGGCTCTTTTTACTCCTTATACCTCATGGCCTTCTGATCTGAGTCAACCTCTTATCTTCTACGGGGATTAAGAACTAGGCCTTCTCATCTATCTATCAGGATGACGTGTTACTAATCCATAGACTTATAGAATTGATAGTTTCAAATCTCAGTTCAGTTTCTACTATTTCCGTGTGTTCATAGTTGGTCTCGGAACCTTGATTTCGTGCTTCTGAGTGGTTATGCCACCATTTTGCAGGATGTCTCAAATATTTTTGAGCATTTACAGCCGTTATGCTGTCCGAGTCATCCCAGGTTTTGAAAACAATCTGAAGCATTTGCAAAATCCCTTCCTCTCATTTTGATGTCCCTTTAGGCCAGATTAACCACACTAATCGGTGAGTTGAGGTACTTTGTTGCCTCGGCATATATGTTGGAACTATTATTATGACCATAGGTGTCTTAGAGGATCATCTAGTAATCTAGCCATGCTTTATATTCCTAGTGTGATGATTCTGGCCATTATTCTCGAAAGCATCCCGTGATGCAATTTAGTTAGTAGGTATTCTACTCCTGGGTTCTTGACCCAAGATTCACTCTACTTACCTCGTGTTGATAGTGTTGCTCGTACCTTTAGGATACTAGTAACCTTTGTGATAGTCTTCGAGGTCTGTGGTATTTCCTTCTTCCAAATACCATGAACCATGAAGGCAGAAGTTCTTTGAACCAAAAGCTCACAATCTGAGTACTCTTGAGAAATTCTCCATTCATAATTGTGACTCTGCCAGTTCTACCTTTCTGATGGGTTATTCGGAAGAAATATGTTGAACTCGTTCGACATGCTAGTCTATGCATCCACAACTCAGAAAATCGTATGTTCCTTTGAGTTGTCCCTCTTTAGTTGTTTTCTGACCTCTGTCTATCAATTGATAATCAGGACTAGTTGTGCATTCGTGTTATCGATGCCTATTATTCTTGTGGCCCGTCAAGCCATTCTATTCGGAATGACTAGGAGAAACAAACTCCAGTACCTCATCCATTTCTAGGATTGGGTCAAAGCAGTTGTATTCCGCAGATCAAATGCAATCAAGCTTTTGATTCTGTTATATCCTGAAGTATTACCCACTTTATGTCAGGAACATCATGAGAATTGCACCTTCTCTTATGAATTATTGATGCAGTGATACTCCCGCCATCATCGTTCATTCCTCGGTCCCGAGTTGTTGCAACCGGAATGCCGACAAGTGAACCATGATGTGTGAAATTTATACTCCTAGCAACCGTGTTGCTTGGTTGTTCATGGACAATATTCTCATTCTTAGCGTGTTGATTATTGAATCATCACCCTAAGGTTGATCGTGCCACCTAGTCCATTTTCACGGTGCACACTTGATTGATGAGTTAGGATCTTGTCAAGTCCTCGCTCATTTGATCATATCATCTTGCCCTCAAAAGCAAGATTGTTCTCGAGCTTAGTAACATACCGGTGGTTCGTGATTTCCGAATATCTTCTCGGAAGTATTACCAGGTTGTCACTAGACCGCTATGTTGAGTTCGTGATCAAGTTGGTTTTCTTGTAACCACCCTTTCTCCAAGAATGCATGCCGGATACCATGAGCTATTTGGTTAAGCTAAACAACAACTTGGAGAGTTGGAAGATAAAAGCTTACCTGACTTAGTTCATCTCCAAGGGATATCCTGGTGTGTGTGTGTGTTGAAGAAAGATGATATCTTCATCGATTGGTCCTTGTGATCAGTTGTTGGATATATTGCCTTGTCAAAACTTTTACTTGAGTATGGGCTATCGTCAAGTCAAATCAGAACCAATGATGTTCATAATGTTGACTTACTCATGGTTGATCCCTCGAGCATACACCGTTACATCTTTTGGTCTGACCAATGCTATCACCGTGGTCACATGATGGTGGAAGTCCAGTGATATGGAAATTCCGATGAGTTGTTGTTGAGCCCATCAGCAACATCTTGTCTCCCCCATGATCCATGTGGAACATTAAAGCTAGCATTGCAAACCTTTGTAAGCATTATCTTCGTGCCTGTTCATGAAGAATATGTTGGATGAAAGAGGTGACTTCCTCTAGTTCATGTGCATTTGAAGCAAGTTGCCGCCGTGAATTCGAGAAAGTTTGTTTTTGCTTCCTCTGGTACCATCCCAAGTCAGTCATGCATGTGCGAAGTATGCTATGGTTTGACAGGCTCGCAACCTTCATTCCATATGTATCCCTAGCACACCAAGCCACTGACTGATTTGCTCAAGGAGGAGTCCCTTCATAAGAGCTAATCCGGACTTATGAAAAGATTTCAACATCCTCGATGATGGTTCCCCCACCTGAACTTGGTAGTGTTTAATATAAGACTACTACGTGGCCATGCTTATGCAGGACAAGCGTGTTCACATGTTTGTAGCAGAACCCGCTCATGTTTTGGAGCTTACT
Organism: Aegilops bicornis; assembly: GCA_021605145.1. Taxonomy (NCBI): domain Eukaryota; kingdom Viridiplantae; phylum Streptophyta; class Magnoliopsida; order Poales; family Poaceae; genus Aegilops; species Aegilops bicornis. The sequence goes on from CM038671.1 coordinate 610,034,087, forward strand.
ACCATAGTCCATCTCCCGAGAATCTCGCAACATCATCTCGTCGATTTGTGTTGCAACCTTTCCTTTTCATCATGCTTATGCGAAATGTCCTGTTACCAACCAGATCTGAATCTCAGGCAGATATTATGGTTGAAACATTCCCAACATTTGCATTATGTTCCCAACTTGCACCCCAGCAATTGTTGCCCAGGACCATCTTCAAAAACGGTCCTACCATGGGTCCCATCCATTTCCGATGATAAGCAAAATCATCCATTGTGTTGTCTTCAACAAGGTAGTCCACATCATCCATTCTAGTCTGAGTATGTCATTCTTACAAACTCCTTCAAATGATCGATTGTGATTGCCTTAGGCTGGTATGAAGAGTTCCAATGATCTCCGAATCAAAAGTAATTCTTTTTCCACTTAAGGGAATATTTCTGCGAGTCACCTTCCTTAAGATGTCTCGTTATGGTGTCATGGCAACTCAACTCCTTGCTGCCTTGACAACCGATCACCACCCTCTTAAGTGTGAAATTGTTGTCTACCTAGTGAACCTTCATCATCTGTTACACTCCATCCCGTTGGATGTATGTTTCGTGTCTCAGCTCGAGAGATGTTTCAATGTCTCACTCGATGAGTTGATCCTGAGTTGTTCGATCTTCGAGAAGATCAATCCTTCTGGAGTTTTCCCTTTCCTCTCATTGTCATGTTAGTTGGAGTTCTCAAAGCAAGACATCGAGACAAAGATGGTGATCATGTCAACGTTCTTATGAAGTGCAACCTGGATCGTGAAGACCGTGTTAGCTTGTGCCCCCTCTGTCTTCTTACCTCACGTCTTGAATCTCGGGACGAGATTCTTGTTTAGTGGGGGTGAGTTGTCACATCCCTAGAATTTGATTGCAAATAGTTGCACAAGCATTCATGTCATCATGTTTAAATTTCAAATGAACTTGAAATGGGGACTGTTAAACCCTAGCAGCAAATGAAATTCAACTAGGGTCAGAATTAAATCTTTTCAATGAACCCAAAATGCCCTTCATAAATGTTCATCATTTTTGAATTGGTCTAGGACCTCTGCCAAAAATGGTGCACAATTTTCTAGGTCATTTCTGGATTTTTGAATTAATTCATATTGTATTTGAATTGGAGCATTTAAATCCTATAAATATTTTCAAATGCTCTAATAATTACAAACTAGTTGAGGGCTGTTGGGAATAATTTCAACAGTGCCCACAAATATTTTCAGGATTTTTGAAAATGCTTTGGCATTTTTAATAAAGCCAAAACATTTGCAAAAAATAGAAAACTGAAATAAAAAGAAAAGGACGGAAAACCTACCTAACTTACCTGCAGCCCATCTGGCGCCCTAGCTGGCCCAAAGATCAGCATGGCCCATCGCCCACAGTGCCGCCATCACCTACCTCCCGGCCAAGAGGACCACGCGTGGCCGCCCATGCGAGCACGCGCCCCGCCACCTCCTGCTTGCCGCTTAGCCCTGGCCTCTTCGGGTGATGCCACGCGCCGCCCGCACCTCTCTCTCTCTCTCTCTCGTGGCCTCCCCTCCTCTCCCTCGCTCTCTCGCGCGAATGGCCGAGCGCTGCCGTCGCCGCCGTTCACCGTAGCCGCAGCCACCGCCTCCCCCTCGCCTCTCCGACAAGCTGGAAGCCGCGCATCTCCCTTATCCTCTCCGTCAAGCCACACGCCTCGGGAGGCCCTGGAGCGCCTCCATCGACGCCGTCTTCATCTCCGGTCGCCAGAGATCGTCTTCGCCGCCCCGCCGACTCCAGCCCTTCCCCGAGCTCGCCGTCGACGCCGTCGAGTCCGAAGAGAGCCTCTGCTCTGTTTTCCTCTCCCCGTTTCCCCGTTTTCGCGCTGTAGCCCCCTTCCCCCCGCCATGGTCGTAGCTCCTCGCCGCCGATCATGTAGCCGCTGTCGCCCTGGCCACCGCAGCCCGCAACCGAGCGCGTCACCGTGCTCCTGGTGCCACTAGGGTGCCGCAGAGCCCTCGGGTGGCCTCCCCGCCCGCAGCCCGCCTCCCTTCGCGTGCTCGGCCGCCGCCAAGGAAGCCGCTCCTGCGAGCTCCGCCACCCCCGCAATCTCCCGTTTGCTCCCCTGGATGCGGACGAGCCCGGGCTACGCCCCGGTGCCCTTAGCCGCCGCCCCCGTGGCATGTAACGCGGACGCCGCCACGTCCTCAGGTCGCTGCCGACAACCTCGCCGGCCTGACATGCGGGCCCTGTCGGCCAGGTGATTAGCTTAGCGCTAATCACCATTTAAGCTAACCCTGACACTGACAGCGGGCCCCTACGCCCTAATCTTTTAATTAGATTAGTAAAACCCCCTGTTTAACACTGTGTCACTGACGTGTGGACCACACACGTCAGGTTGAACCTGGAAACACCGTTGACCTGCTGATGCAAGCATGATGTCATGCTGACGCAGTTATCATTTTCTATATTCAATATAATTTAGGAAATTCCAGAAAATGTCCTAAACTTCTAAAAATCATAGAAAATCAACCGTAACTCCAAATCAAATAATTTATATATGAAAAATGATCAGAAAAATCCAATCTATCCATATGTACTAGTTTCATGCATGTTTAAACAAGTTAACTTGCTGTTTAGTGCAAAAAATTTTAAATCAATATTTAAGATCACAAATGTGTTTGAACTTTGAATCTTTTGTTCAAAATAGCTCAAACCCATCTGGTTGTAGTTGCATTAGCCCAACACACTCATTTTACCATGTCATCATCATGCATCATATTGTGCACTACATTGATTGTGTTTCTTCTCTGTTGCCGGTATTTGTCCCCTCTCGATAGACGTAGTTTCGACGATGAGATCGATGACACTGATGAAGAGCTATATTATCTTCGGAAGTGCCAGGCAAGCAAAACCCACTTGTTCATTCCGATACAATCCCACTCTCTCGCTCCTGCTCTCTTTTACTGCATTAGGACAACAACGATTCATCTGTTACTTGTTGCGGTAGCTGAACCCCTTTATCCTCTGCATGACCTGTCATTCCACAGTAAATAGATGAAACCCACTAGCATGAGTAGGAGTTGTTTGAGCCTTGTTGTGCCTACTCATTCATGCTTGTTTGTCATGCACTGCTCTTGCTTAGAGTTGAGTCAGGTCCGATTCACGGGGATGAATCGGAGGTGTGTGAACATGTCCTCTTGTTGAGAGCTAAGTGTGTGAACACGATTTGGTAAAGGTATCGGTGAGAGGCCATGTAGAAGTACATGGTGGGTTGTCTCATTGAAGCCGTCCTCAGGAACTGAGTTCTGTGTCTGTGATCCATGACCAGTTACTACCACGCATTGGAATGCTTAAGTGCCCCTCTCGACTTCTTAACCACCCTTGTCCTCTGTCCGGGGAGTTGCAAGTAGTTTACGTGTTTTTAGTATCTTTGGAGGCCGTGGGCGATCTTGACCCGAGGGGTGGGCTGTGATGCGGGAGGCACATGGCCGGGTATGCCGGGCGCCCGTTTGGTGTCGCGAAACCCTGTACACATCATTCGTGCCGTATGTGGAAACCTCGGCCGGACTCCCTGCGGATGGAACCTGAATAGGCGATAACCTGGACTAGAGACTTGAGTGTTTGGGTAGGTCGTGGCTGACACCCTCGCTGGGCTTCCGCTTGAAGGTTGCCGAGTACATGTCGTGTAAATGGCGATAAGTGGTGAGAGCGTGTGTGAAGAAGTACACCCCTGCAGGGTTACCATCATCTATTCGAATAGCCGTGTCCGCGGCAAAGGACTTCTGGGTTGCCTATATCAATTCATAGACAAGTGAAAAGTGGATACTCTAAAATGCGCAAGATAAGCGTGAGTGCTATGGATGGCGTTCACGTAGGGAGATGGGAGCGGATCCATAGTGGTGTATTGATATGGTGAATATGTGGACTCGTGTGCGCCACCTCAAAGGAGTTACTTGCAGTCGTAGTTCAGGTTAGCCACCGAGTCAAAGCTGGCTTGTTGCAGTCAAACTCCACCACCCCCCTTTGTTGATAATGATGCATATGTAGCTAGTTCTGATGTAAGTCTTGTTGGGTACATTTGTACTCACGTTTGCCTATTTTATGTTTTGCATAGAGATGTCAGTCTCGCTAGTAGTTCCGTGTGGACTTCGACGTTTAGCTTGTTACCTCAGCTACGATCTTGTGCCCTCAGCAGGACCTGGTAGATAGTCAGGCTTCGAAGCCTTTTCCATTTGTAGATGTATGTACTCAGACATGTTAAGATTCCGCATGTGCTTTGATTTGTATGCTCTGAATGTTGGGTCATGAGAGCCATGTTTGTAATATCTCGCTCCTCGGAGCCTAATGAATAAATACTTGAGTCGTAGAGTTATGTTGTGATGCCATGTTGTATTTACACATATCGAGCATATTGTGTGTATGTTTCAAATGCTTGGTATGTGTAGGATCCGACAATCTAGTTGTTTATCCTTGGCAGCCTTTCTTATGGGGAAATGTAGTCTAGTGCTTCCTTGAGCCATAGTAGTCCGCTTCTGACCCGGTTCACGGAGTCCTGCTAGCCCAGCACTCTACTCGGGACACTTGGTGGCGGCATGTGTTTCACTTCGTTCACGTATGCATCCCTACGGAAATGTCACGCGGTGACATCCGGAGTCCTGCCTAGCCTGCTTCTGCCCGGGTTCCCGGAGTCCTGTTAGCCTAGTGCTACGGCCCGGGTTCACACGCTGCTGACCGACATGCTCGAAGTTGATTCATGTATGCCTGTCCCCATGGGTTAGTGCCGCTTTGGGTTCGACTAGCCATGTCGGCCCGGGTTCTCTGTCATATGGATACTAGCGACACTATCATATACGTGAGCCAAAAGGCGCAAACGGTCCCAGGCCATGGTAAGGCGACACCCGTGGGAATACCGTGCGTGAGGCTGCAAAGTGATATGAGGTGTTACCGGCTAGATCGATGTGACTTGGAATCGGGGTCCTGACAAAACGGAATATCAAACGGAGTCCAAATGGAATGAAACCTTCGGGAACGTGATTTTCTCACCGAACATGATCCAGGAGACTTGGACTCTACGTCAAGCAACCAACAGGGAAGGCACGAGGTAGGGGGCGCGCCCTCCCCACCTAGGCGTGCCCTCCACCCTCATGGGCCCCTTGTTGCTCCACCGACGTACTTCTTCCTCCTATATATACCTACGTACCCCGAACGATCAGATACGGAGCCAAAAACCTAATTCCACCGCCGCAACTTTCTGTATCCATGAGATCCCATCTTGGGGCCTGTTCCGGAGCTCCGCCGGAAGGGGAATCCACCACGGAGGGCTTCTACATCATCATAGCCTCTCCGATGAAGTGTGAGTAGTTTACCTCAGACCTTCGGGTCCATAGTTAGTATCTAGATGGCTTCTTCTCTCTTTTTGGATCTCAATACAATTTTCTCCCCCTCTCTCGTGGAGATCTATTCAAGTAATCTTCTTTTTGCGGTGTGTTTGTTGAGACCGATGAATTGTGGTTTTATGATCAAGATTATCTATGAGCAATATTTGAATCTTCTCTGAATTCTTTTATGTATGATTGGTTCTCTTTGCAAGTCTCTTCGAATTATTCGTTTGGTTTGGCCAACTAGATTGGTAGTTCTTGCAATGGGAGAAGTGCTTCGCTTTGGGTTCAATATTGCGGTGTTCTTTCCCAGTGACAGAAGGGCAGCAAGGCACGTATTGTATTGTTGCCATCGAGGATAACAAGATGGGTTTTTTATCATATTGCATGAATTTATGCCTCTACATCATGTCATCTTGCTTAAGGCGTTACTCTGTTTTCATTAACTTAATACTCTAGATGCATGCTGGATAGCGGTCGATGAGTGGAGTAATAGTAGTAGATGTAGGCAGGAGTCGGTCTACTTGTCTCGGACGTGATACCTATATACATGATCATACCTAGATACTCTCATAACTATCCTTAATTCATTCAATTGCTCAACAGTAATTCATTCACCCACCGTAAAATACTTATGCTCTTGAGAGAAGCCACTAGTGAAATCTATGGCCCCCGGCTCTATTCTCTATCATATCAATCTTCCATCACTTTATTATTGCTTTGCTTTTTTACTTTGCTTTTTATTTTACTTTGCATATTTATACCAAAAATGCCAAAAATATTATCTATCATCTCTATCAGATCTCACTCTCGTAAGTGACCGTGAAGGGATTGACAACCCCTAATCGTGTTGGTTGCGTTGAGCTATTTGTTTTGTGTAGGTACGAGGGACTTGCGCGTGGCCTCCTACTGGATTGATACCTTAGTTCTAAAAAACTAAGGGAAATACTTACGCTACTCTGCTGCATTATCCTCTCCTCTTCGGGGAAATCCAACGCAAGCTCAAGAGGTAGCAAGAAGAATTTCTGGCGGCGTTGCCGGGGAGTCTACGCAAAAGTCAACATACCAAGTACCCATCACAATCCCTTATCTCTCGCATTACATTATTTGCCATTTGCCTCTCATTTTACTCTCCCCCACTTCACCCTTGCCGTTTTATTCGCCCTCTCTTTTCCGTTTACGTTTCTTTGTGCTTGCTTTTTGTTTGCTTGTTTGTCGCGATGGCTCAAGATAATACCAAATTGTGTGACTTTACCAATACCAACAATAATGGTTTCCTTAGCACTCTGATTTCTCCTCCTGCCAATACTGAATCTTGTGAAATCAATACTGCTTTATTGAATCTTGTTATGAAAGATCAATTCACCGGCCTTCCTAGTGAAGATGCTGCTACTCATCTAAATAGCTTCGTTGATTTATGTGATATGCAAAAGAAGAGGGATGTTGACAATGATGTTGTTAAATTGAAGCTATTTCTTTTTTCGCTTAGAGATCGTGCTAAAGCTTGGTTTTCGTCTTTGCCTAAAAATAGGATTGATTCTTGGAATAAGTGCAAAGATGCTTTTATCTCTAAGTATTTTCCTCCCGCTAAGATCATCTCTATTAGAAATGATATTATGAATTTTAAGCAACTTGATCATGAACATGTTGCACAATCTTGGGAGAGAATGAAATTAATGATACGTAATTGCCCTAGACATGGTTTGAACTTGTGGATGATTATACAAAAAAATTATGCCGGATTGAATTTTGCTTCTAGAGATCTTTTAGATTCGGCCGCGGGAGGCACTTTTATGGAAACCACTTTAGGAGAAGCTACTAAACTCCTAGATAATATTATGGTTAATTATTCTCAATGGCACACCGAAAGATCTACTAATAAAAAAGTGCATGCGATAGAAGAAATTAATGTTTTGAGTGGAAAGATGGATGAACTTATGAAATTATTTGCTACTAAAAGTGTTTATTCTGATCCTAATGATATGCCTTTGTCTACTTTGATTGAGAATAATAATGAATCTATGGATGTGAATTTTGTTGGTAGGAATAATTTTGGTAACAACGGCGTATAGAGGGAACTTTAATCCTAGGCCTTATCCTAGTAATCCTTCTAATAATTATGGAAATTCCTACAACAACTCTTATGGAAATTTTAATAAGATGTCCTCTGAATTTGAGACTAGTGTTAAAGAGTTTATGAATTCGCAAAAGAATTTTAATGCTTTGCTTGAAGAGAAATTGCTTAAAGTTGATGAATTGGCTAGGAACGTTGATAGAATTTCTCTTGATGTAGATTCTTTAAAGCTTAGATCTATTCCTCCTAAGCATGATATCAACGAGTCTCTCAAAGCCATGAGAATTTCCATTGATGGATGCAAGGAAAGAGCCGCTAGGATGCGTGCTATGAAAGATGCCTTTATTAAAGCGTGTTCTTCCAATTTCTATGAAAATAAAGATGAAGATCTAAAAGTTATTGATGTGTCCCCTATCAAATCTTTGTTTTGCAATATGAATATCGATAATGATGAGACTGAATATGATCCACCTTTACCTAGAAGGCGTTCTAAAAATTTGGAGTTTTTAGATCTTGATGCAAAAATTGATAAAAGTGGGATTGAAGAAATCAAAACCCTAGATGTTGCTAAACCCACTATTTTGGATCTCAAGGAATTTAATTATGAAAGTTTCTCTTTAATTGATTGTATTTCCTTGTTGCAATCCGTGCTAAATTCTCCTCATGCTTATAGTCAAAATAAAGCGTTTACCAAACATATTGTTGATGCCTTGATGCAATCTTATGAGGAAAAACTTGAGTTGGAAGTCTCTATCCCTAGAAAACTTTATGATGAGTGGGAACCAACTATTAAAATTAAGATTAAGTATCATGAATTTTATGCTTTATGTGATTTGGGTGCTAGTGTTTCGACTATTCCCAAAACTTTGTGTGATTTGCTAGATTTCCGTGATTTTGATGATTGCTCTCTAAACTTGCACCTTGCGGATTCCAATATTAAGAAACCTATGGGAAGAATTAATGATGTTATTATTGTTTCAAATAGGAATTATGTGCCCATAGATTTTATCGTTCTTGATATAGATTGCAATCCTTCATGTCCTATTATTCTTGGTAGACCTTTCCTTAGAAGGATTGGTGCAATCATTGATATGAAGGAAGGGAATATTAGATTCCAATTTACGTTAAGGAAAGGCATGGAACACTTCCCTAGAAAGAAAATAAAACTACCATATGAATCTATTATGAGAGCCACTTATGGATTGCCTACCAAAGATGGCAATACCTAGATCTATCCTTGCTTTTATGCCTAGCTAGGGGCGTTAAACGATAGCGCTTGTTGGGAGGCAACCCAATTTTATTTTTAGTTTTTTGATTTTGTTTCTGTTTAGGAATAAATAATCCATGTACCTTCTGTTTAGATGTGGTTTTGTGTTTTAATTAGTTTTTGTGCCAAGTTAAACCTATAGAATCTTTTTGGATGATAGTTATTTGATCTTGCTGTAATTTCCAGAAACTTTTGGTTCACGAAAACAATTGTTAAAAATTACCAGAACGTGATAAAATAGTGATTCCAATTGCTTGTGATCAATAAACAAATTTCCTAGGTCTTCCTATTTTGGCTGAATTTTTAGAGTTCCATAAGTTTGCGTTAGTTACAGATTACTACAGACTGTTCTATTTTTGACAGATTCTGTTTTTCGTGTGTTGTTTGCCTATTTTGATGAATCTATGGCTAGTAAAATAGTTTATAATCCATAGAGAAGTTGGAATACAGTAGGTTTAACACCAATATAAATAAATAATGAGTTCATTACAGTACCTTGAAGTGGTATTTTGTTTTCTTTAAGCTAGCAGACTCACGAGATTTCTGTTGAGTTTTGTGTTGTGAAGTTTTCAAGTTTTGGGTGAAATATTTTTTATGGATTATGGAACAAGGAGTGGCAAGAGCCTAAGCTTGGGGATTCCCATGGCACCCCCAAGATAATCTAAGGACACCAAAAATTCGAAGCTCGGGGACGCCCCCGGAAGGCATCCCCTCTTTCGTCCACTTCCATCGGTAACTTTACTTGGAGCTATATTTTTATTCACCACATAATATGTGTTTTGCTTGGAGCGTCTTGTATGATTTGAGTCTTTTATTTTTAGTTTACCACAATCATCCTTGCTGTACACACCTTTTGAGAGAGCCATACATGATTTGGAATTTGTTAGAATACTCTATGTGCTTCACTTATATCTTTTGAGCTATATAGTTTTGCTCTAGTGCTTCACTTATATCTTTTAGAGCACGGTGGTGGATTTGTTTTATAGAAACTATTGATCTATCATGCTTCACTTAGATTATTCTGAGAGTCTTAAATAGCATGGTAATTTGCTTAATAATAATAATGTGCTTGGTATTCAAGATTTATAAAACTTTCTTTTGAGTGCGTTGAATACTAAGAAAAGTTTGATGCTTGATAATTGTTTTGAGATATCGAGGTAGTAATATTAGAGTCATGCTAGTTGAGTAGTTGTGAATTTGAGAAATACTTGTTTTAAAGTTTGTGATTCCCGTAGCATGCACGTATGGTGAACCATTATGTGATGAAGTCGGAGCATGATTTATTTATTGATTGTCTTCCTTATGAGTGGCGGTCGGGGACGAGCAATGGTCTTTCCCTACCATTCTATCCCCCTAGGAGCATGCGCGTAATACTTTGCTTTGATAACTTGTAGATTTTTGCAATAAGTATATGAGTTCTTTATGACTAATGTTGAGTCCATGGATTATACACACTTTTCTCACCCTTCCACCATTGCTAGCCTTTCTAATACCGCGCACGTTTCGCCGGTATCATATACCCACCATATACCTTCCTCAAAAACAGCCACCATACCTACCTACTATGGCATTTCCATAGCCATTCCGAGATATATTTCCATGCAACTTTCCACCGTCCGTTTATTATGACACGCTCCATCATTGTCATATTGCTTAGCATGATCATGTAGTTGACATCGTATTTGTGGTAAAGCCACCATTCATAATTCTTTCATACATGTCACTCATGAATCATTGCATATCCTTGCTGCATCACGGAGGCATACACATAGAGTCATATTTTGTTCTAAGTGTCGAGTTGTAATTGTTGAGTTGTAAGTAAATAAGAGTGTGATGATCATCATTTTTAGAGCATTGTCCCAAGTGAGGAAAGGATGATGGAGACTATGATTCCCCCACAAGTCGGGATGAGACTCTGGACGAAAAATAAATAAAAAGAAAAGAAAAGAGGCCATAAAAAAGAGAAAAGGCCCAAAAAAATGAGAGAAAAGAGAGAAGGGACAATGTTACTATCCTTTTACCACACTTGTGCTTCAAAGTAGCACCATGATCTTCATGATAGAGAGTCTCTCATTTTGTCACCTTCATATACTAGTGGGAATTTTTCATTATAGAACTTGGCTTGTATATTCCAATGATGGGCTTCCTCAAATTGCCCTAGGGCTTCGTGAGCAAGAAAGTTGGATGCACACCCACTTAGTTTCTTTTGTTGAGCTTTCATATACTTATAGCTCTAGTGCATCCGTTGCATGGCAATCCCTATTCACTCACATTGATATCTACTGATGGGCATCTCCATAGCCCATTGATACGCCTAGTTGATGTGAGACTATCTTCTCCCTTTTTGTCTTCTCCACAACCACCATTCTATTCCACATATAGTGCTATATCCATGGCTCACGCTCATGTATTGCGTGAAGATTGAAAAAGTTTTGAGAATGTCAAAAGTATGAAACAATTGCTTGGCTTGTCATTGGGGTTGTGCATGATTTAAATACTTTGTGTGGTGAAGATAGAGCATAGCCAGACTATATGATTTTGTAGGGATAACTTTCTTTGGCCATGTTATTTTGAGAAGACATAATTGCTTTGTTGGTATGCTTGAAGTATTATTATTTTTATGTCATTATTAAAGTTTTTTCTTGAATCTTTCGAATATCAATATTCATACCACAATTAAGAAGAATTACATTGAAATTATGCCAAGTAGCACTCCTGAAAGTGCGTTATATCGACTAGAGGGGGGTGAATAGGCGATTTTTATGAATTCTTCAATGAGGAATTTGCCGGTGAGGAAATTCCTAAGTGAAGAACTACTTGCAGCGGAATAAGTACTCAGAGGTAAGCATAAGAGAATGCGGGCATGGTCATCATGATGAAATGAAGACAATCAAAGAGCATGTAAAGCGTAAACACATGATAGCACAAGATGAAGACAAACAGACTGAAGAATTGAACTGATGAAATTGAGAAAGTCTTCAGTCAAAGTCTTCAAACACAGATATGAACGAACACACAACACAGTAATGAGGAAATGAAAGAGTTGAGGAAATAGAACCAGTTAGGTCGGTGAAGACAATGATTTGGTAGACCAGGTTCAGCTGCTTTGTCTCGGTTATGCGTCTGGTTGGAGCGGCTGAGTATTTAAAAACGAGGACACATAGTCCCGGACACCCAGTCGCTGAGCACGCAGCTTAGGACACCAAGTCCGCACCATATTATCCTTGAACTAAGGTCACACAGACCTCGTCCAATCACTCGTGGTAAGTCTTCATGCGACTTCCAAACCTTCACAGACTTGGTCACTCGGCGATCCACAATTCCTCTTGGATGTTGTAGACCATGACGCCTAACCGTCTGGAAGAAGCACAGTCTTCAAAGGTAACAAGCGTCGGATCCACGCAGGATCAATCTCTTCAGTGATGGTTAATCACTTTTGGTTTGTAGGGGTTTGGTTTTTGGGTTTTTCCTCACTCGATGATTTTCTCTCAAAGTCCTTGAAGGATGGGTTGCTCTCAAATGACAAGTGTCAAGTTTCTCTCGGAGCAGCCAACCAGCTAGTGGTTGTAGGGGGCGGCTATTTATAGCCTAGGGAGCAGCCCGACATGATAAGATATAAATGCCCTTCAATGATATGACCGTTAGGTGGATAATATATTTTGGGACAGTCAAGGCCAAGAAGATAAAGAATCTGGTCGGAAATTTGAATCTCAAATTCCTCAGGGCTATCATGTTCCTCACTGTGTAGGCGATCCACACTGGCGAATTCCTAACTCCTCAGTCAGAACAAATTCCTCAACGACCAGAAGAACTTCTTCTCTGTCACTGAAGAAATTGACTGAACTGTATGAGATTTCCAAAGGCTTCACTCGAAGGGATTGGTAGGTGTAGGATTTTGAGTTGAGCATCACATGGAAATTTTTCCTTAGTATTTCCTCGACCCCCTTTAACGATGACGGTGTTTCCTATGACTCAAGAAAGAGAAAACGAAACTATGAAAACAAAAGTCTTCACGCTTCATGTTCCTCAAATGAATATCAAGTCTTCAAGGTCACACCAATTTCTTCACTTTCAAAGTCTTCAGAAAGTCTTCAGAATATCAAAGTCTTCAGTCGAAGAACTTCATTTTTAGGGGTCGACTTTCTCTGTAAATATCAAACTCCTCATAGACCTGTGTACACTCATAAACACATTAGTCCCTTAACCTATAAGTCTTCAATACACCAAAATCACTAAGGGGCACTAGATGCACTTACAATCTCCCCTTTTTGGTGATTGATGACAATATAGGTTAAGTTTTCAACGAGGATAAACATATGAAGTGTAAATACTGATATTGAGGAATTTGATTGCAAGATATAGAAGAACTCCCCACGAAGATGTGCATAGTGAGGAATTTTCTTTTGAGGCAATGCACATTTGAAGAGTTGAATCATGGAGATCTCCCCTATATCTTGTAATTCATACGCATTTGACATATAATATGAAGAATTTGAAATGCATGATGAAGTATGGTGATCGATGTAATTCAGCATGCGTGTATTAACATATAATGAGGAATAAGCATGCAGAGGAACACATCAAAAGTATCGAGCACCATCGGGTTTAAGATTACAACTCGATCCAATAAAAGTTTCAAGAAGGCGAGAGTTGTAACTTAGCAAAAAAAATTGCCCATATAATAGACCCGCTTGAAGACTAACTCACATTTCTCCCCCTTTGTCATCAAATGACCAAAAGGATTGAAACTGAGGACTAACGCCCCTGAAGAATTTCAAGTTGATGAAGGAGCGCCCGGCGTTGTCGAATTCGGTTGTCGTAGTAGGGCCTACCGCCGATGTCGTCCAAGTCTTCATTTTCATCAGTGTCGCGCGATGAAGAATAGGAGCTGGCCACCAAGGAAGGAACTTTGACCTTCTTGTATTTCTTCGGTGGAGGTGCATACCAGTCAAATTCTTCCTTGAGGCCCATTGTCTTCAGTTCTTCCGCGCTGTAGACATTAGAAAGAACAGCCCAGGTGCGGTTGAAGGTTTCATGGAGGTAGTATTGGTTTTTCTTCATTGCATTATGTGTCGAAGTCATGTTGTGAAGAATTGAACCAAACTGACGCTTGACCCATTTATGATTGTGATCAACCTTCTGATGAAGACTGAGGAGTAACTCACGATCAGTCATCACCCTAGGTGCTGTGGCTTGAGGATTTTGCTATTGGCGGCAGAGTCATGTGTGGCAGAGTCATCATTGGTGGAGTAGGATGCAGCTTTGCAAAATTGACCATCCAATGGACGAATGCCTTCATCTATCACAGCAGTTGCCTTGCCCTTGTCATCAGCTGAGGAAAATATCCGTTTGAGGACTTCAATTGGAGGCAAGTAGCTGCTGTGGTTCAGAGTATCAGCCTTGCAATTGAGTGAAGACCTTGTTCTGATGAATCTCATAATCTAAGGTGCATAAGGCTTCAGCTCAAAAGGTGACATAGCAATGTTTGCCAGAGTCCTCATGAAGAAATCATGGAAGTTGACGGGAACGCCATGAATGATATTGAAAAGCATATTCTTCATGATGCCAACGACTTCTTCATCATTTGAGTCGTGGCCTTTGATAGGACTCATTGTCTTTGTCAGAATCCGATAGATAGTCTGAGGCACTTATAGTAATTCCTTGACGATGAATTTGGTTCGAGGTGCTGTCCGGCTTCAAAGGCTTCATCAGCACTTGCATGTAGTGATTTGAAAGCTCAGGTTCGTTGTAGATACAACGAGCACCATCAAGGGAAGGACTGAGTGGGAGGGCACGAAGCAATTTAGTTGCTGGTGCCTTGTAGTGAGTATTTTCAGACATCCAGTCCAACACCCATGAGTTCACATCTTCAGCGTCTCCGGTGATGTGCAGCGTCGCATAGAATTGAAGAATGAGTTCTTCATTCCAATCACAGATGTCAGTGCAGAAATTCAGAAGTCCTGCATCATGAAGAACACTGAGGACTGGCTCGAAGCCTGGCAGAGATTCCATGTCCACATGAGGAATATGTGCATGATCGAAGACTTTGTCTTTGTTGAAGAGCACAGAGGAATAGAAGTTGGCTTGACTAGCATTCTAGAAACGCCTCTTCCTTATGCGAGCAGAGTCGTATGGGTTGTAATCCGTGAAGAAAACATGCTCGCCAAAGAAGTCTTCAGCCTTGAACTTTTGCTTCGTTGAGAATGGATTCTTAGGCTTTGGCAGTGGAGTGTCAGTGAGTTGCATCACGACCTCTGGAATCGCATAGCTTCGAGTTCTTGGACCGAGGAATTTCTGGTTCCTCTACATGCGATCCCGAGGATCCAGCAGCAGGTTCATCGATGCTAGTGGCTGGAATTTCTTCATGTCTGAGATGAAGTGGGATGAGTTTCTTGAGCCCATTTGAACTGTTGTAGCGAGGGGTGAGGAATCTGTTGGATTGGGGTGAAGAGTGGAGAATTTGGATCTTGACTTTCCCGTAAGTCATCGTTCATCACCGGGCGTTGTGCTTCCTATATCCACATCTTCTTCAATTTCCTCAACACCAGCCTCTTCAGCTGTGAACTGAGGCATAGGCGAGGAAATGACTGGGGTTGAAGGGATTGCTTCCACTTCAATTTCTTCATCAATCTGCTCTGACGAAGCAGCAGAATGATTTTCTTCATCAGATCCGCTTGGGATCTCATAATCTTCACCAAAAGGAACAAGGTCCTTTGATGGCATGGAGGAAATTGGAACAGCATCAATGGGATTTTAAAATGAGCTGTTCATTGTCTTCATCTTCTTCGGGGCTGAAGAATTTGAAGCAGATGCTTTCCTTTTCTTCACTGCAGCTCGTTCTGCAGCCTTGGTCTTCTTCACATCAGATGCAGATGGAAGGATTGGAGTTGGTGTAGGCGCAGGAGGGGCTGAGGAATCTAGTTGAATTTCCTCAGACGCAACTGATGCAGTTGTCCTGTCTTCTTCAGTTTCTTCAGGCACACCACTAGTGGATGCCCTGGCAATTTCTTCAGCGGCTGGAATGGAGTCATCAGCCCTGGAACTAGCATTGTCTTCAAAGAGCTGAACTTCATCGGTGGTCTTTGGCATGTTCTTCGATCGGTGAGCAGAGGCTCCAGCCTGAGGAATTTCTTGTTGCGTTGGGGCTGCAACATTTGAGAACTTCTTTGTCAGATTGACAAATCTGACTTTGGCTCCTTGCCAATCAGCATAATATGAGTCAAATTTGTCGCTGAGGGCTTTGATGTCAGCCTGCATCTTGATAAGTTCTTCAGTTGTCATCTTGACAACATTTTTCTTCAGCAGTTTCTCTTTTCTGTACTGCGATTTCTTGATCTCTCTGGCCGTATCAAATTTCCATTTCTCCTCTTGGATGAAATGTGTCAACATGTGATTTTTGCCAGGTGTCAACTTGAAGTCAGGCATAGGAGTGTTTGGGTCCTTGTGCCAGAGATCAATGTAGTCTAGGATCGCTCTTGGATCCAACAGCAGTGGCACAGGTGTGCCTTTGGCTCTAGCGGCCCTTTCTTGCCGGTCTCTGATGATTTCCGCAAGCTCATCGTCATCAACCTCATCATCTTCAAGTGGCTCTTGGAAGGCGACCTGTTTCTTCTTGGGACTTGGCCGAGGACCTCGTCCAGCTGTGGCCTTAGTCTTCAGCAGATTTGGGCCAGATGAAGAATTTGGTGCAGCTGAGGAACTTGCTGAAACACCAGAGGCAATTGAGATGCCTGCAGTCCTTTGGCACGTGGCCAGATGAACAGGTGCTAAGGACGTTGTCGGAACTGCTGAGGACTTTGTAGGAGCTGAGGATTTGGGAGGAGCAGGAGCAGCATGAGGAATTGGCCGTGAGGGCACGGTGAGAACTTGGTCGTGAGGGCACTTTGTTGGTGAAGCACTTGGCTTGTGAGCGGGCTTCTTTGCCATAGATTTTCTTGGCTTGACAGAGGCCTCGATGGCAGCAGCGATGTGAGTCCTCATTAAATTTCCTCACTGCCTCGCTGGCTTGTCTTGTCAATTTGGCTTGGCGCTTGGCCCATTCTTCAGGAAAGTCCTCACCACGCTTGATGCTGGTGGGGTCAGCCACTTGACCAGGTGCCAATGGAGCTCTTGGGCATGGAGGATTGAGAGCGAATTTCTTCATGTACTTTGGAGTAACATATCTGTACTCCCTCCATTCCCTTGCCCATCTCCTTTCAATCCTTTGAATGCGCACCTTGCGCTGATTTTTGTTTTCTTTTCCAAACTCGGCTTCATCAGGTGTGCAATAATCAGCATAGATGTCCTCAGGAATCTCAAACGCAGTCATGACCTCAGGCCTCTTTCCTCCTTTCTGTGGCTTCTTTCCTTCTGCCATATTCTTCAGCTGAGGAATTTGAACAATCGAATTCTCTGAAGAAGTATGCAACTTTTCTTCAAGGAACGCTGCAAATGAGTTAAGTTGATGAGAACCTAGTGATTCAGCAGCGGACATGAGTACCTGTGAACCGAGTATAGTTGCGAGGAATTTGGAGAGGTCATATGTGTTCTCAGAAGGTTTTTCAAGAAGAACTAGTTTGAGGAATTTGACCACATGAGCCTTGAAGAATTTCACTAAGCGATCTTTGTCTTAGGTTCCAGAGTTGTATAGATCGAGGATCCACACAATTGAGGAATCTTGAAGAAAAATCATTGCTTAGAGAAACGAATCAAGAGCAGATTTCGCTTGAGGTGTTCATATATGTGAAGAATTGGAGAATAAACACCTTTGAAGATTTTCAGGAAGGTTTGAGAATCAAAGCGAGTAATAAAAGTAACTTTTAATTACCCGAACTGAAGAACACGACGAACTGAGAAGTGTAGATTAGAAGTTCGTCAGTTCAGATCTCCCACGCCCTAACTCGGCGGAGGAAGACAGCTACGGCGGCAGCGGAGTGAAGATTTCCGTAGTCGACACGAGTACGACGGCGACGAGGTCGAGGCAGTGAAGCTCTTCCTCGCTGGCGAAGATGGAGTAGCGGCGGCGCTAGGGTTTGAGAAGCTCGAGCGAGAGAGAGAGCGGTCGAGCGGAGTAAAGGAAGTGAGGAAGGGGAGAGGGGGTATATATAGCCACGGTGAAAAACCGATCGCCCGAAGATTTTGGACGAACGTGCCCCTGACCCTTCTCATTCGCTTGACATGTGTCACCCACGTACTAAAAAGTGGAGATCGTGTTAGATCGTGGGTGAATAGATAAGTCTGTCATGGGATGCGGAACGGTTTGAGCGGCCAAACCAAAAATTTGGATAAGATAAGTTAAGTTCCGTTCACAATTTCTTCAGCTGACAAGGACACAGTGAAGATTTTGAACGAGTTTCAAATAGAACGCACATGAAGAATTTGTGAATAGATTGGGTTGAGTATAGCATAGAGGGGGAAGGGTCCGATCACATTCACTTAGCAGAAAAAAGCAACTTGAAGAAATAGCAATAAGTGAATGCTGTAGAGGACATAAACCCATATATGTAGATATAGTCAATGAAGAAAGACAACGGAAATAGTGAAGATTTTGCAAAGTTGAAGAATTTGAAAAACTGAAGAATTTCAAAACTGAGGAAAACCTCAAATTGAAGATTTTCAATATTGGTGGTGGCGTATCCCACCGTATAAGAATGATGATTTCAGACACCATATACAATTGTCGTAGGGTTCTGAGAATCAAATTCTTCATTAATTTCTTCACACTTAGAGTGTTATTCTTCATTGATTGAAGAAAAACGCTTGTTCATGTGTTGCACATCTAAGTCATCAATTTTGCATAGGTGTCAGGATGTGTGTCCTTTTTAAAGAACATTCGAAGATTCTAAGATATTTAGCTCACATCGGAACTTGCTAAATCTCTTCTCGTCCAAGGGCTTTGTCAAGATATCGGCTAGCTGTTCTTCGGTCTTCACATGCTCGATGGAGATGTCGCCCTTCAACACATGATCATGAAGAAAATGATGACGAATTTGAATGTGCTTTGTCTTCGAGTGCTGAACTGGGTTGTGAGCAATCTTGATGGCACTCTCATTGTCACGATGAGAGGCACATTCTTCACGTTGATGCCGTAGTCCTTGAGAGTTTGCTTCATCCACAGCAATTGAGCACAACAAGAGCCAACAGCAATGTACTCAGCTTCCGCCGTAGACAGTGATACGCAGTTCTGCTTCTTCGAGGACCAACAGACCAAAGATCATCCGAGGAAATGACAAGTACCAGATGTTGACTTGCGGTCCACACGATCACCAGCATAGTCAGAGTCAGAATATCCAATGAGACCAAAAGTAGAGCCCTTGGGGTACCATAATCCTAGTGTTGGTGAGTGAGCTAGATATCGAAGAATATGTTTCACAGCCTTATGGTGTGATTCCTTCGGTGTAGCTTGAAATCAGGCACACATGCAAACACTAAGCATTATATCTGGCCTAGATGCACATAAGTACAATAGAGAACCAATCGTGGAGCGGTATACCTTGTGATCGAAGTCAATACCATTTTCATCAGTGCATAGATGGCCATTTGTGGGCATAGGAATTTTGACGCCTTTGCAATCTGGCATGCCGAATTTCTTCAGGACATCTTTGAGGTATTTCTCTGAGATATGAATATGCCATTGTGTTGTTGTGAATTTGAAGACCTAAGAAGAATTTCAATTCTCCCATCATAGACATTTGATATTCTTCACTCATCATATAGGCAAATTCATCACTATAACGTTGTTCAGTACAGCCAAAGATAATATCATCAACATATATTTGGCACACAAACAGTTCACCATCATATGATTTAGTAAAGAGAGTAGGGTCGAGTGAACCGGGTGTGAAGCCATTCTTCACGAAGAATTCCTTCAATGTATCATACCACGCCCGTGGGGCCTGTTTGAGACCACAGATGGCCTTGTTGAGTCAGAAGACTTTGTCGGGATTCTTTGGATCTTCAAAACCTGGGGGTTGAGCAACGTATACTTCTTCCTCAAGCTTACCATTGAGGAATGCACTTTTCACATCCATTTGATATAAAGTGATATTATGATGGTTAGCATAAGCAAGTAATATGCGAATAGCCTCAAGTCTAGCAACAGGTGCAAAAGTTTCATCGAAATCAATTCCTTCAACCTTGTGTGTAGCCTTGAGCTACAGTCGCGCTATATTCCTCACCACAAGGCCATTTTCATCTTGCTTGTTGCGGTAGATCCACTTTGTGCCAATGATATTATACTTGCGAGGATCCGGACGTTTGACCGGTTCCCGGACATTGTTGAGCTCGAACTGATGTAATTCTTCTTGCATTGCCTGAATCCACTCGGGCTCGAAATGCTTCATCTACCTTAGTGGGCTCTGTGATAGAGACAAAAGCATAGTGCCCACAAAAGTTAGATAAATGTGAAGCTTTTGAGCGTGTGAGAGGACCTGGTGCTTCAATGTCATCGATGATCTTGTCAACTTGCACTTCTTTTGCAACGCGATGATGAGCTGGTTGTCGTCGAGGAATTTGATCAGCATTTTCTTCAGTACCATTTTCTTCAGCATTATCCTCAGGTGCATCAGCTCGACGTTCTTCGCGTACAGGAATGAATTCTTCAGTAGGAATGACATCCTCAATTGCCTTGAACTTGATAGATTCCTCAGGTGCTGGTTCATCTAACACAAAAGGTAGGTGCTCTCTTTGCGAGCCATTAGTTTCATCGAACCACACATCTACAGTATCAACAATCTTCTGAAGAGCGATGTTGAAGACTCAGAGGGTGTGCGAGTCCTTTCGTAACCAAGCATAAAACCTTCATGTGCTTTCGGTGCAAATTTAGAATTGTGATGAGGATCTCTAATCCAGCATTTAGCACCAAAGACTTTGAAATAATTCACATTGGGTTTCTTGTCAGTGAGGAGTTCATAGGCAGTCTTCTTGAAGAATTTGTGAAGATATACTTTGTTGATGATGTGGCACGCGGTATCAATTGCATCAATCCAAAAACGACGAGGCGTTTTGTATTCATCAAGCATAGTGCGAGCCATCTCAACAAGAGTTCTGTTCTTGCGCTCCACGACGCCATTTTGCTGAGGAGTATAGGGAGCAGATAACTCATGAGTAATATCGAGTTCATCAAGATAGGCATCAAGACTGGAATTCTTGAACTCAGTTCCATTGTCACTCCTGATGTGCCTGATGTTCACACCAAAGTTGGCTGAAGCTGTGGGGACCCCGACTCATAAGTCGTGATCACCGAATGCACGTGTACAGTGATCCCAGAGATCAATGCTCACTGAACACACAGAAGCTGAATAACAAGAGTCTTACATCCATACATACCGTCTGACACAAATTATGACCATTATGGTCAAGTCTTACATTGATAAAGCCTTAAGGGATGAACATCAAATGAAACACAAGCAGCGGAAATCTTCGTTGATAAGTAGAACCCATGCCATCTGCCTTAAACCTACAGGCATTACATTGGGAAGCGTCCTAGTTCGCATGTTCGTCTCCATAGAACTCTTCTTGAACTCCGGTTCTTCCATGCCCAGCCAATTAAATAACTAGTGGCAAGCCAATGAGTACTTTGAATGTACTGCAGGGCAACCCATGTTTTGGTTCCAGATATAACAATGCATGATATAGGTAAATTTTGCAGAAGCTAGTTTTGAGTGCAATGACATGTTCAACAACTTGCAAGACATGCATCAAAGTAATTCAAGTAACCCTGAGGACAGGTTACAGATATCAACATAAATAGAGTGGGCACCAACCCAACTCAATCATGTCAAGTCCTTGGACTTGACCCATGTAGAACTTCCCACTTATCCAAACACACACACTGGTTTGTAAACATGTGGGCGTAGCCCAAGAGCGTTTACCCAACTGTCCTTGACCGTGGACACGGCTATTCGAATAGTTTTAAACTCTGCAGAGGTTGCACACTTTACCCACAAGATCCGGAGAACTTCCGTGTCATCCACGACCCGCGGTACCTCAAGTACCCGGGGTAAGCACCCGATCACTATCTTTCCCTAGACGACACTAACATGGAGTCCACTCGGTTGGTAGTAACCCCCGTGCCCAACATTTCACGACTTGAAATTGTGGAGCCTTGCTCCTATATTCATCACATACCACTGGCACGGGGTACCAACGGTGTGTCCGATGCCCCATAAAAATGTTCTTGGCCGCCCTACCTGGCACGACCCCGTCCCGAAAGAGAGCACCAACTCTCCCCCGTCACTAGTAATGCGGGCTCCAAGCTAGTATCGGCCTAGGTAATTAATAATGCCATTTCCCATACAAGGGTAGAGTGGTTGCGCATGTAAGGTTGGAATAACGGTCGCAACTTAAACCAATCCTTTTTGAAGACAACACACCCTTGCCTCGGTACACCACTTCGTCATCAAGTGGCTACCCAACTCATCATCTCCCCCAGGCATAAGCGGCACCCGATGGGGGGTTTTCGAAAAGTCTTTTGAAATGATTTTGTCTCCATCACCATGCATACACCGTCCCAGTTGCGTAGTATCTACTTTAGCATCCTTTCTACTCCCACCGGCATAACCCTCATAGGAAGGTAGGGTCATGCGCAATGCAAGTCTCAACGAGGAAGTAACAGAGGCAACCAACCAACGTGGTTTACCATCTCATCATGATTCCGATGCAACAATAATAAGTGCTATAGGACATGCATAAAAAGGGTTTCACGGGCATGGTCAAAGGGCTGCTTGCCTTGGTTGGCTTGGTCTTCAAAGTCTTGAGTCCTTCCTCTCCTTCTTCTCCAACTACTTCACAAACACGGGATCTAATCGTCGCAAGAAAACAACGGATAAATGAGACAATAATAAGAACAGAAAAGTCAAAGTGCTCAGAAAAATGTCAACTTATTTTTGTAAAATACTAGGAGGAAAACTAGGAAGGGGAAAATTCTTGGTTTTGGATTTGGAGCTAGGGAAACATAGTTGTGGATTTTCAAACAGAGGTTCTATTATTCAAATTTGAATTTAAATTTGAACAGAGCAGGAAAGTGTAATGGATGTGCATGAAAGTTACATCAATAAATAGGTGGGATTATTCTGAGATTTTAGGAGTTGGAATTATTTCATTTGGATAAGTATTACATCTGTGGAATTTTTGTAAAACAGGCGAAAAAGAAAAGAAAAGCGACCTTTGTGCCCTTTGGGCGGAAGAGGCCACGGGCAACAGGCCCAGAGGGAAATCAGCCTCGCGAGGCCGCCACGTCAAGGCGTAAAGGCGGCACGCCTTCAGCCGACGGTGAAACGATACAAGGCGTATGCGTTAAACTCGACGGGTGGATCCCACACGTTAGGGCGTGAGGTCGACGGGCAGGGCCCACGGCCGTCGTTGTCTACCTCCGCCCGGAGGCACGGCGAGCTTGGCCCGGCGATACTGAGGCGGGAGGGTGCGTGGGTGGTACCGTTGGACTCGGGAGGATGTCGCCGTTCGGGTGGTGGTGGAGATGGTCGCCGGAGCAGCCTGGTTCGCCGGCGACGAGGTCACGCGGCGGAGGTGCTTCGGGCGTCGATGGTTCCGGCCGTTCCCGGCTGCAAAAAGAGTGGGAAAGAGAGGGGAAAGGGTCAGTGACGCCTTGCGGTTCAGATCGAGAGAGAACAAGGGCGGAGGAGGCCTATACCGCGTGGACGTCGACGACCCGAGGCGGCGGAGCTCGAGCTCGATCTCGAGCTCGGGCGGCTCTGGAGGCAACTGGTTGGTGCGGGAGGTGGATTAGGAGCGTGTGGGAGCGACAGGAGGTGAGAGGGAGGCTCGGGGTCGCCTTTTATAGGCTGGCCGAGGTCCACCGTGGGCGCGGCTTATGGCTTCCCGCGGGATCGGCTCGAGTGGCCGTTAGAGAGGAAATGGAGGGCTCGGGGGTGTTCGTGGGAGTGGTGTAGGGTGCCAGGGAGAGAGAGGAGGAGCGGGGCGAGCTGCACGCGGGCCACAGGAGTGGCGCGAGCATTGGCCGAGCGGGGCGGCGCTCTGGCGCGAGCTGCAGGAGAGAGAGGAGGGCGCAGGAGCAAGTGGGCAGCCTGCTGGCGTGGAGCGGACGTCGAGGGGCATCGACTGGCGCGCGGGGGAGGATCGAGGTGGCCGGGAGACACGGCGTCAACGGTCGGGTGCCCTGCCAGGCGCTCCAGAGCGCGACTTTGGCCGGCATCCGCGGCTTTCCCGCGTCCGCGCGCGTCCACTTGCGTCTGGAGGCTGCAGGGGGTATGGGCAAAAGCTGGAGAGGGCCTTGGATGCTCTGGAAAGCTGAGGGGAGAGAAGGAGGCTGAGAGAGAGAGAGGGAAATCTGCTGTCCAGAGAAGAAAAATGGGGTTCCCCCTCCCTTCATCATTGCTTCCTCGGGCAGGGAAGCATCCAGGTGGTAGAGGGGAACTAGGATGGGTTGTGGTAAAAAGCAGGGCTCAAGGAGATTAGTGGAAGAGGCTTGAATTTGCATTTTAAAATTCTGCTAGAAGGTGTTTGATGATGGTTTGGGCAAGTAGATGACTTCCACTTGTCATGAGACTCCACAGGGTGAAGTGTCACATATAATTAGGGCCTTCCACCAATTTGGAGTTTATTTAGGCTAAGTTGCCAATGCAACTTTTGTAAACCCTAGAAACTGGCAGTAATGGACTTGTGCAGATCTAGTTGAGTAAATCACTTCTCCTTGATGCATCACTTGGTGTGGTGGCCTCATTTGGTCATGTGATCATGCTCACAAAAGTTGGGATCAAGGAGAGAAAGTTGATAGTACAAAGTAGTTCAAATTTGATTCTGGCCAGAGGGGGTTTTGGGGGAATTTCATGGGGTTATATTATTCTCCATGGCATGATACTTGCCAAGATCATCAAAACATGTCTTATGTGACATGCTAGAATTTTCTTGGAATATTTGGAGAATATTTCCTGTAGAAATATTTCAAATCCTTGAAATGAGCAGAAATGGTTTTGGGAGGTTTTGTCCAATATTTTGATCATAACCATGCGTTGAAACTCATATATATGGTAAATATATGTCCATTGAGTCTCCCTAATTTTCCTCAAATATTTTTAGAAGCTTTAAAATAATTTTAACCTATTAAAGACCATTTCTGGCCTTAAGAAAAAGCCTTTAAATAAAATAGGAAAATAACTTTCAAAATTATATTTTTGTGGTTTATGGAAGTCCTATATCTAATAGGTTTCAAATATACTCTTTGAATTATTTTTCATACCCCAAATCAGGTACTTGTAGTGCAAACCTCAATTCAGGGGTTTTTGGAAAACTAATTTTTTTGAAAACACTATTTGGCCAAATTATTTTTGTAAGCAAATACTATATTGCACTATACACATGGCATGATCATTAGACAGAAGTTTGGGGCAAGGAGATGAAGTATATAAGGTGGAGTTGTGTTGACTTTAAAGAGCACTTGGAAACACAGAGAGAAAAACCAACTCCAAATAAAAGCCAAATAATGCAAAAGTTTTTGTTGATCCTAATTTTCATGCTTTATTAATGCAAAATGAAATGTTACAAAATGCAGGGTGTGACAGAAGCCCTCGAGGAAAATCGTTTGAAGACTTCCTGCACTTCATGTTTGTAAGTAACAATCTGTACCCATGTGTAATGAGAGTAAACATCAACAATAACAAAGCCATATAGAGATGCATCATTAGTGACTGCTGAGTAATGATTAGGACCAAAGAGGTCCATGTGAAGCAATTCGAATGGACGAGTAGTGGTCATGATAATCCTCGCTGGATGCTTGGCCTTTGCCATTTTTCCAGCTTCACAGGCTCCACACAAGTGATCCTTGAGGAATTTGGCATTTTCAATGCCAATGACATGCTTCTTCTTCGCAAGCGTGTGCAAATTCCTCATGCCTGCGTGACCAAGTCGCCGATGCCATAGCCAGCCTATACGAAGCTTTTGCAAGTAGACACACGGCTGGTTGTGGTCCTGTAGAGAAATAAAATATACAAGTCTCCTCTCCTAAAGCCTTGAAGACTTTGGAATTGTCAGCTTCCATGATCACAACACAACGATACTTGCCAAAGACAACAACCATATCAAGATCACAAAGCATTGAGATCGACATGAGGTTGTATCCTAAGGACTCAACAAGCATGACTTTGTCCATGTGTATGTCCTTAGAGATCGCAACCTTACCAAGACCCAAGACCTGACTTTTCCCTTTGTCAGCAAAGATGATATGCTTCAGATGTGACGGTGATAAGGGAGCATCCATCAGTAGATTCTTGTCACCAGTCATGTGATTTGTACATCCACTATCGAGAACCCACTCATTTGCTTTGGGTTGATCATCCTGCAGATGAATTAGTGAAACTTACGATCTCATATACTTCATCAGTGAAGAATATGATATCAATTTCATCAGATGAATTTCATCAGGCAGTATAACAGATAAGCAGTATAAGGACGTGCGAAATGAAAGTTCATTTCTTCATGATTAGCCTGCGTCCTTTCTGTTGGGTAACGTAGTAATTTCAAAATTTTCCTACGATCACGCAAGATCATGGTGATGCATAGCAACGAGATGAGAGTGTTGTCTACGTACCCTCGTAGACCCACAGTGAAGCGTTGACGCAACGTAGAGGAAGTAGTCGTACTTCTTCACGATCCAACCGATCCAAGTACCGAACGTCACGGCACCTCCGAGTTCTGCACACGTTCAGCTCGATGGCGTCCCTCGAACTCCGATCCAGCCGAGTGTTGAGGAGAGTTTAAATCGACGACGGCGTGGTGGCGATGATGATGTTCCACCGGCGCGAGGCTTCGCCTAAGCTCCGCCACGGTATTCTTGAGGTGTAATATGGTGGAAGGGGGCACCGCTTTGCAGCTAAGGAAAGATCTCAAGGATCAACTTGTGTGTCATGGGGTGCCCTCCGCCCCGTATATAAAGGAGGGAAGGAGGAGGGCTGGCCGGCCAAGGGAGGTGCGCCAGGTGTCCTACTCCTACTAGGAGTAGGATTCCCCCAATCCTAGTCCAACTAGGTTTCCCCAAGTGGGAAGGGAGAGAGAGGCGCCCCTTCTCCTAGTCCTAATAGGACTAGGGAAGGGGGAAGGTGCTGACCAGCACTTGGGCCCCCTTCTCTCCTTTCCACTAAGGCCCATGTTGGCCCATTAGTATTCGGGGGTTCGGTAACCTCCGGTACTTGGTAAAATTCCTAATTTCACCGGAACACTTCCGATGTCCAAACATAGACTTCCAATATATGAATCTTTATGTCTCGACCATTTCGAGACTCCTCGTCACGTCCGTGATCTCATCCGGGACTCCGAACAACCTTCGGTACAGAAACATCATAACAACTCATAGTAACAGTCATCGAAACGTTAAGCGTGCGGACCCTACGGGTTCGAGAACTATGTAGACATGACCGAGACACCTCTCTGGACAATAAACAATAAGCGGGACCTGGATGCCCATATTGGCTCCTACATATTCTCTGAAGATCTTTATCGGTCAAACCGCATAACAACATACTTTGTTCCCTTTGTCATCGGTATGTTACTTACCCGAGATTCGATCGTCGGTATCCAATACCTAGTTCAATCTCGTTACCGCAAGTCTCTTTACTCGTTCCGTAATACATCATCTCACAACTAACTCATTAGTTGTAATGCTTGCAAAGGCTTATGTGATGTGTATTACCGAGAAGGCCCAGAGATACCTCTCCGACAATCGGAGTGACAAAACCTAATCTCGAAATACGCCAACCCAACAAGTACCTTTGGAGACACCTGTAGTACTCCTTTATAATCACCCGATTCGTTGTGACGTTTGGTAGTACCCAAAGTGTTCCTCCGATGGCAGGAGTTGCATAATCTCATAGTTACGGGAACATGTATAAGTCATGAAGAAAGGCACTAGCAACAAACTATACGATCGGTGCTATGCTAATGGAATGGGTCATGTCAATCAGATCATTCAACCAATGATGTGATCCCGTTAATCAAATAACAACTCCTTGTTCATGGTTAGGAAACACAACCATCTTTGATTAACGAGCTAGTCAAGTAGAGGCATACTAGTGACATCTTGTTTTGTCTATATATTCACACATGTATTATGTTTCGGTTAATACAATTCTAGCATGAATAATAAACATTTATCATGAAATAAGGAAATAAATAATAACTTTATTATTGCCTCTAGGGCATATTTCCTTCAGTCTCCCACTTGCACTAGAGTCAATAATCTAGTTCACATCATCATGTGATTCAACACTAATTTTCACATCGTATGTGATTAACACCCATAGTTCACATCGTCATGTGACCAACACCCAAAGGGTTTACTAGAGTCAATAATCTAGTTCACATCGCTATGTGATTAACACCCAAAGAGTACTAAGGTATGATCATGTTTTGCTCGTGAGAGTAGCTTAGTCAACGGTCTGTCACATTCGAGCCGTATGTATTTTGCAAATATTCTACGTCTACAATGCTCGCGGAGCTACTCTAGCTAATTGCTCCCACTTTCAATATGTATCCAGATTGAGATTTAGATTTATCTGGATCAGTGTAAAAGCTTGCACCGATGTAACTCTTTCTGACGGGCTCTTTTATCACCTCCATAATCGAGAAATATTTCCTTAGTCCTCACTAAGGATGTTCTTTGACCAATGTCCGATGGATCTACTCCTAGATCACTATTGTACTCCTTGCCAAATTCAGAGCAAGGTATACAATAGGTCTGGTACATAGCATAGCATACTTTATAGAACCTATGACTGATGCATAGGGAATGACTTTCATTCTCTTTCTATCTTCTGCCGTGGTCGGGTTTTGAGTCTTACTCAATCTCACACCTTGTAACACAGGCAAGAACTCTTTCTTTGACTGTTCCATTTTGAACTACTTCAAAATCTTGTCAAGGTATGTATTCATTGAAAAACATATCAAGCGTCTTGATCTATCTCAATAGATCTTGATGCTCAATATGTAAGCAGCTTCACCGAGGTCCTTCTTTGAAAAACTCCTTTCAAATACTCCTTTATGCTTTGCAGAATAATTCTACATTATTTCCGATCAACAATATGTCATTCACATATACTTATCGAAATCTGTAGTGCTCCCACTCACTTTCTTGTAAATACAGGCTTCTCCAAAAGTGCATATAAAACCATATGCTTTGATCAATCTTATCAAAGCGTATATTCCAACTCCGAGATGCTTGCACCAGTCCATAGATGGATCGATGGAGCTTGCACATTTTGTTAGCTCCTTTAGGATTGACAAAACCTTACGGTTGCATCATATACAACTCTTCTTTAATAAATCCATTAAAGAATGTTGTTTTTGACATCCATTTGCCGATTTCATAAAATGTGGCAATTGCTAACATGATTCGGACAGACTTAAGCATCGCTACGGATGAGAAAGTCTCATCGTAGTCAACCCCTTGAACTTGTCGAAAACCTTTTGCAACAAGTCGAGCTTTGTAGATAGTAACACTACTATCAGTGTCCGTCTTCCTCTTGAAGATCCATTTATTTTAATATGGCTTGCTGATCATAGAGCAAGTCAATCAAAGTCCATACTTTGTTCTCATACATGGATCCTATCTCAGATTTCATGGCCTCAAGCCATTTCGCGGAATCTGGGCTCATCATCGCTTCCTCATAGTCCGTAGGTTCATCATGGTCTAGTAACATGACTTCCGAACACGATTACCATACCACTGCAGTGCGGTTTTTGCTCTGGAAGACCTCACGAGGTTTGGTAGCAACTTGATCTGAAGTTTCATGATCATCATCATTAACTTCCTCACTAATTGGTGTAGGAATCACTTTGGAACTGATTTACGTGATGAACTACTTTCCAATAAGGGAGTAGGTACAATTACCTCATCAAGTTTCTACTTTCCTCCCACTCACTTCTTCGAGAGAAACTTCTTCTCTAGAAAGGATCCACCTTAGCAACGAAAAAACTTGCCTTCGGATCTGTGATAGAAGGTGTACCCAATAGTTACCTTTGGGTATTCTATGAAGACGCACTTCTCCGATTTGGGTTTGAGCTTATCGGTGAAAACTTTTTCACATAAGCATCACAACTCCAAACTTTTAAGAAATGACAGCTTAGGTTTACTTTGTTAAACCATAGTTCATACGGTGTCATCTCAACGGATTTAGATGGTGCCCTATTAAGCGTGAATGCAGCTGTCTCTAATGCATAACCCCAAAAGCGATAGTGGTAAATCGGTAAGATACATCATAGATCGCACCATATCCAATAAAGTGTGGTTACGACGTTCGGACACACCATTATGCTGTGGTGTTCCAGGTGGCGTGAGTAGTGAAATTATTTCACATTGTTTTAACTGAAGACCAAACTCGTAACTCAAATATTTTTCCTCTGCGATCATATCGTAGAAACTTTTATTTTCTTGTTACGATGATTCTTCACTTCACTCTGAAATTCTTTGAACTTTTCAAATGTTTCAGACTTGTGTTTCATCAAGTAGATATACCCATATCTGCTCAAATCATCTTGTGAAGGTCAGCAAATAACGATACTTGCCACGAGCATCAACACTCATTGGATCGCATACATCGGTATGTATTATTTCCAATAAGTCAGTAGCTTGTTCCATTGTTAGGAGAACGGAGTTTTAGTCATCTTGCCCAAAAGGCACGGTTCGCAAGCATCAAATGATTCATAATCAAGTGATTCCAAAAATCCATCAACATGGAGTTTCTTCATGCGTTTTACACCAATATGACCTAAGCGGCGTGCCACAAATAAGTTGCACTATCATTATTAACTTTGCATCTTTTGGTTTCAATATTATGAATATGTGTATTACTATGATTGAGATCCAATGAACCATTTTCATTGGGTGTGTAACCATATAAGGTTTTATTCATGTAACCAGAACAACAATTTATTCTCTTACTTAAATGAATAACCGTATTGCAATAAACATGATCAAATCATATTTATGCTCAACACCAAATAATACTTATTTAGGTTCCACACTAATCCCGAAAGTATAGGGAGTGTGCGATGATGATCATATCAATCTTGGAACTACTTCCAACACTCATCGTCACTTCCCTTCAACTAGTTTCTGTTCATTCTGCAACTCCGTTTCAAGTTACTACTCTTAGCAACTGAACCAGATTATCAAATACCGAGGTGTTGCTACGAACACTAGTAAAATACACATCAATAATCTGTATATCAAATATACCTTTGTTCACTTTGCCATCCATCTTATCCGCCAAATACTTGGGGTAGTTCCGCTTCGAGTGACCAGTTCCATTGCAGAAAAAGCACTTAGTCTCAGGCTTAGGACCAGACATGGGCTTCTTCACACGAGCACCAACATGCTAGCCGTTCTTCTTGAAGTTCCCCTTCTTCCCTTTGCCCTTTTCCTTGAGACTAGTGGTCTTGTCAATCATCAACACTTGATGCTCTTTTCTTGATTTCTACCTTCGTCGATTTCAACATCACGAAGAGCTCGGGAATCGTTTTCGTCATCCCTTGCATACTATAGTTCATCACGAAGTTCTAGTAACTTAGTGATGGTGACTAGAGAATTCTCATCAATCACTGTTTTATCCGGAAGATTAACTCCCACTTGATTCAAGCGATTGAAGTACCGGACAATCTGAGCACATGCTCACTAGTTGAGCGATTCTCCTCCATTTTTTAGCTTTAGAACTTTGTTGGAGACTTCATATCTCTCAACTCGGGTATTTGCTGGAAATATTAACTTCAACTCCTGGAACATCTCATATGGTCCATGACGTTCAAAACGTCTTTGAAATCCCGATTCTAAGCCGTTAAGCATGGTGCACTAAACTATCAAGTAGTCATCATATTGAGCTAGCAAAAGCGTTCATAACGTGCGCATACGCTCCTGCAATAGGTCCGTCACCTAGCGGTGCATCAAGGATGTAATTCTTACGTGCAGCAATGAGGATAAACCTCAGATCACGGATCCAATCCGCATCATTGCTATTAACATTTTTCAACACAATTTTCTCTAGGAACATATCAAAATAAACAGGGAAGCAATAACGCGAGCTATTGATCTACAACATAGATATGCTAATACTACCAGGACTAAGTTCATGATAAATTAAAGTTCAATTAATCATATTACTTAAGAACTCCCACTTAGAAAAATATCCCTCCAATTCTCTAAGTGATTGCGTGATCCATATCAACTACACCATGACCGATCATCACGTGTGATGGAGTAGTTTCAATGGTGAACATCAATATGTTGATCATATCTACTATATGATTCACGCCGACCTTTCGGTCTCCGTGTTCCGAGGTCATATCTTATATGCATAGCTCGTCAAGTATAACCTGAGTATTCGGCGTGTGCAACTGTTTTGCACCCGTTGTATTTGAACGTAGAGCCTATCACACCCGATCATCACGTGGTGTCTCAAAGACGTAAGAACTTTCGCATAGCGGTGCATACTCGGGGAGAACACTTCTTGATAATTTAGTAAGGGATCATCTTATAATGCTACCGTCAATCAAAGCAAGATAAGATGCATAAAGGATTAACATCACATGCAATCAATATAAGTGATATGATATGGCCATCATCATCTCGTGCTTGTGATCTCCATCTTCGAAGCACCGTCATGATCACCAACGTCACCGGTAGCGACACCTTGATCTCCATCGTAGCATCGTTGTCGTCTCGCCAAACTTATGCTTCTACGACTATCGCTACCGCTTAGTGATAAAGTAAAGCATTACAGAGCGATTGCATTGCATACAATAAGCGACAACCATATGGCTCCTGCCGATTGCCGATAACTCGGTTACAAAACATGATCATCTCATACAATAAAATATAGCATCACGTCTTGACCATATCACATCACAACATGCCCTGCAAAAACAAGTTAGACGTCCTCTACTTTGTTGTTGCAAGTTTTACGTGGCTGCTACGGGCTAAGCAAGAACCGTTCTTACCTACGCATCAAAACCACAACGATAGTTTGTCAAATAGACTCCGTTTAACCTTCTCAAGGACGAGGCGTAGCCTTTTCAGTTCAACTAAAGTTGGAGAGACAGTCTTCCACAAGCCATCTATGTGCAAAGCACGTCGAGGGAACCGGTCTCGCGTGGAAATGCACGCGTAAGGTTGGTCTGGATCGTCATCCAACAATACCGCTGAACCAAAGTATGACATCTTTGGTAGGCGGTATGACTTGTATCGTCCACAACTCACTTGTGTTCTACTCGTGCATATGACATCTACGCATAAAACCAGGCTCGGATGCCACTTTGTTGGGTAACGTAGTAATTTCAAAATTTTCCTACGATCACGCCAAGATCATGGTGATGCATAGCAACGAGATGAGAGTGTTGTCTACGTACCCTCGTAGACCCACAGCGGAAGCGTTGACGCATAGCGTAGAGGAAGTAGTCGTACTTCTTCACGATCCAACCGATCCAAGTACCGAACGTCACGGCACCTCCGAGTTACGCACACGTTCAGCTCGATGGCGTCCCTCGAACTCCGATCCAGCCGAGTGTTGAGGGAGAGTTTAAATCGACCTGACGGCGTGGTGGCGATGATGATGTTCCACCGGCGAGGGCTTCGCCTAAGCTCCGCTACGGGATTCTCGTGGTGTTATATGGTGGAAGGGGGCACCGCACTCGGCTTAGGAAAGATCTCAAGGTTCTTGTTGTGTGTCATGGGGTGCGCTCTGGCCCCGTTTATAAAGGAGGGAAGGAGGAGGGGCTGGCCGGCCAAGGGAGGTGCGCCAGGTGTCCTACTCCTACTAGGAGTAGGATTCCCCCAATCCTAGTCCAACTAGGTTTCCCCAAGTGGGAAGGGAGAGAGAGAGGCGCCCCTTCTCCTAGTCCTAATAGGACTAGGGAAGGGGAAAGGTCTGCCAGCACTTGGGCCCCTTCTCTCCTTTCCACTAAGGCCCATGTTGGCCCATTAGTATTCCGGGGTTCGGTAACCTCCGGTACTTGGTAAAATTCCTAATTTCACCGGAACACTTCCGATGTCCAAACATAGACTTCCAATATATGAATCTTTATGTCTCGACCATTTCGAGACTCCTCGTCACGTCCGTGATCTCATCCGGGACTCGAACAACCTTGGTACAGAAACATCATAACAACTCATAGTAACTGTCATCGAAGCGTTAAGCGTGCGGACCCTACGGGTTCGAGAACTATGTAGACATGACCGAGACACCTCTGCGGTCAATAACCAATAAGCGGGACCTGGATGCCCATATTGGCTCCTACATATTCTACGAAGATCTTTATCGGTCAAACCGCATAACAACATACTTTGTTCCCTTTGTCATCGGTATGTTACTTACCCGAGATTCGATCGTCGGTATCCAATACCTAGTTCAATCTCGTTACCGGCAAGTCTCTTTACTCGTTCCGTAATACATCATCTCACAACTAACTCATTAGTTGTAATGCTTGCAAGGCTTATGTGATGTGTATTACCGAGAAGGCCCAGAGATACCTCTCCGACAATCGGAGTGACAAAACCTAATCTCGAAATACGCCAACCCAACAAGTACCTTTGGAGACACCTGTAGTACTCCTTTATAATCACCCAGTTACGTTGTGACGTTTGGTAGTACCCAAAGTGTTCCTCCGGTAAACGGGAGTTGCATAATCTCATAGTTACAGGAACATGTATAAGTCATGAAGAAAGGCACTAGCAACAAACTATACGATCAGGTGCTATGCTAATGGAATGGGTCATGTCAATCAGATCATTCAACCAATGATGTGATCCCGTTAATCAAATAACAACTCCTTGTTCATGGTTAGGAAACACAACCATCTTTGATTAACGAGCTAGTCAAGTAGAGGCATACTAGTGACATACTGTTTTGTCTATATATTCACACATGTATTATGTTTCCGGTTAATACAATTCTAGCATGAATAATAAACATTTATCATGAAATAAGGAAATAAATAATAACTTTATTATTGCCTCTAGGGCATATTTCCTTCACTTTCAGGCATTTTTGTCAGGCCCCCAGCAAATTCTTCAGATGTTAGAGCACATCTGGAGACCTGACCCTGCAGTAGAGATTAGTTCTTTTTCTTCACCACCCACATCTGAAGGGGTGGCAAAGAGTTCATCACTCTACGAGCTCCATATGAGAATGGTGGCATAGAGGCCAAACCATTTCGTTTCACATAAGAGGGGTTAGGGTAAGCATATGAATAAGCAGAGAAATTCTTCGAGGACTTATGAACATATTGGTTTGAAGAATAATGCACATATTCATAGCCCATAGCTCTACCCTACGAAACAGAGTTGTTAGCACGATGATAATCATATGAGAACTTTGATCCTTTTGAGGAATTTGATCCACGTGAGGAATTTGGTCCGTATGAGGACTTGGATCCATATGAAGAATTTGGTCCATATGAAGAGTTTGATCTGGGGTTACTATTCTTCACAGGTGGTGTCATGAGGACATTCACCTGAAGACTTTCAAGGTACTTCTTGGGAACCCAGATTTTCTTCATAGGAGAACCGTTCCTGCGATTAGTGCCAACATATCTAGCAAATACTTCACCATTCTGATTTTTGAACAGTTTATAGTTGGAGTCAAATGACTCATCGGAAGAATGAGGAGATTCACATGTAATGCCGGATAAGTTAGATGTATAAACTGGAGGTCCCTTTGCAGCAACCCATGAGGTTTTGGGGTACTGCTCAGGCTTCCAATATGTTCCATCAGCATTGAGTTTCCTCTCAAAGGCAATACCCTCTTTCCTAGGATTCCTATTGAGGATCTGCTTTTTAAGCACATCACAAAGAGTCTGATGCCCTTTGAGGCTTTTGTACATGCCTGTCATGTACAATTCCTTCAGCGCTGCATCGTCAGTGATACTAGCAATGTCCTCAGATGAGGAATTAGTGATAGCAGAGGCATGTGAAGAATTTTTAACAGTTGAAGCATTTGAACATTCAGGTGAAGAATTAGCAGATTCACGTTCAATGCACTTTAAGCATGGAGGAAAAAATTCTTCCTGAGAAGCGCTGATTTGTTGAGCAAGTAATGAATCCCGCTCCTTCTGAAGATCTTCATAACTCACTCTTAGCTTTTCAAGATCTTGCTTTCTTTGAAGAAATTCATAAGAAAGTTTCTCATGATCAGATAAGAGAATGTTATGATGACCTTGAAGGCTGTCAAACCTAGACTGAAGTCTCTGAAGATTTCAGTCAGGGCTTTAGTGCGATCCATTTCTTCACCCAACATATCATCACTTTTATCTAGCATGTTTTGAACCTTTTCCAATGCATGTTGTTGTTTGGTGGCAATACAAACAAGCTTAGTATAGCTAGGTTCAATATCATCATCAGATCCATCATCATCAGATTCATCTTCACCAGATTCATCGTCACAATACTCGGATGAGGAACATTCGGTTACCTTGTCACCCTTTGCCATGAGACATGATGCAGAAGATGATGATTCTGGTTCGAAAGTCATCGTTTTGAGAGATTCCTTGAAGTCCTCAAACCAAGGATCATGACGGGTTCGATGACCTTCATAGACATCGGAGATTCGGTCCCAGATAAGCTTCGCATTGCAAAGAAGCATAATACGCTTGAATTCATCTCTAGATAGGCAGGAACAGATGATATCATTCGCCATGATGTCAAGTCGAGTGTACTTGCGAATATCATCTGCGTTCGCCGTCTTGCATAGATCAATAAGACCAATTTCAGTGACGGTCCATAGCTCGCTGTCCATTGCCATGAGGCGCTTCCTCATCATGGCCTTCCACTTGGGATAATAATGACCGTCAAAGATAGGGCATGTCACTTTCTTCATACCTGCGGTCGACATAACTAAAACGCCAGGTGGTTAAACCAAAATCACACAGAACAAGGGAGTACCTTGCTCTGATACCAATTGAAAGTGCGTTATATCGACTACAGGGGGATGAATAGGCGATTTTTATGAATTGTTCAATGAGGAATTTGCCGGTGAGGAAATTCCTAAGTGAAGAACTACTTGCAGCGGAATAAGTACTCAGAGGTAAGCATAAGAGAATGCGGGCATGGTCATCATGATGAAATGAAGACAATCAAAGAGTACAGAAAGCGTAAACACAGGATAGCACAAGATGAAGATAAACAGACTGAAGAATTGAACTAAGGAAATTGAGAAAGTCTTCAGTCAAAGTCTTCAAACACAGATATGAACAAACACACAACACAGTAACGAGGAAATGAAAGAGTTGAGGAAATAGAACCAGTTAGGTCGATGAAGACAATGATTTTGTAGACCAGTTCCAACTGCTGTCTCAGTTGTACGTCTGGTTGGAGCGGCTGAGTATTTAAACTCGAGGACACACAGTCCCAGAAACCCAGTCCTGAGCACGAAGCTCGGTACACCAAGTCCTCACCGTATTCTCCTTGAACTAAGGTCACACAGACCTCGTCCAATCACTCGTGGTAAGTCTTCAGGCGACTTCCAAACCTTCACAGACTTGGTCACTCGGCGATCCACAATTCTTCTTGGATGCTCTAGACCATGACGCCTAACCGTGTGGAAGAAGCACAGTCTTCAAAGGTAACAAGCGTCGGATCCACGCAGGGTCAATCTCTTCAGTGATGCTCAATCACTTTGGGTTTGTAGGGGTTTGGTTTTTGGGTTTTTCCTCACTCAATGATTTTCGCTCAAAGTCCTCGGAGGATGGGTTGCTCTCAAATGACAAGTGTCAAGTTTCCCTCGGAGCAGCCAACCAGCTAGTGGTTGTAGGGGCGGCTATTTATAGCCTAGGGAGCAGCCCGACATGATAAGACATAAATGCCCTTCAATGATATGACCGTTAGGTGGATAAGATATTTTGGGACAGCTGGCGCGTAGCACAGCAACGATCGGAAATTTGACTCTCAGGGCCTCTTTGATTCGCAGGATTGTAAAAATGAAGGAATAGGAAAAATGCAGAAATAGGATGACATGTCCCATAGTATCCTATAGGATCTCAAAGAATGTTTGATAGCGCAGGAAAAACAAAGGAATTCTACAAAGAGGTTTGAGTGGATGGAAATTTTCCTCCAAAATGTAGTACAAATGGATCCTATGGAAAAATTCTTAAGGATGCCAATCCTACGAATCAAACGAGCATCACAGGAAAAAATTCCTAAGGGTTCAAATCCTCCAAAAATCCTATGCAATTCCTTTGAATCAAAGGAGCCCTCAAATTCCTCAGGGCTATCATGTTCCTCACTGTGTAGGCAATCCGCACTGGCGAATTCCTAACTCCTTAGTCAGAACAAATTCCTCAGCGACCAGAAGAACTTCGCCTCATCCTTTGAAGAAATTGGTGAACTGTATGAGATTTCCAAAGGCTTCACTCGAAGGGATTGGTAGGTGTAGGATTTTGAGTTGAGCATCACATGGAAATTTTTCCTTCGTATTTCCTCGACAGACCTCTAACAAAGACGGTGTTTCCTATGACTCAAGAAAGAGAAAGCGAAACTATGAAAACAAAAGTCTTCACGCTTCATGTTCCTCAAATGAATATCAAGTCTTCAAGGTCACACCAATTTCTTCACTTTCAAAGTCTTGAAAGTCTTGAATATCAAAGTCTTGATCGAAGAACTTCATTTTAGGGGTCGACTTTCTCTGTAAATATCAAACTCCTCATAGACCTGTGTACACTCATAAACACATTAGTCCCTTAACCTATAAGTCTTCAATACACCAAAATCACTAAGGGGCACTAGATGCACTTACAACTCCGCATCAAAAATTATCTTTTTATCATTTACCTACTCGAGGACGAGCAAGAATTAAGCTTGGGGATGCCTGATACGTCTCCAACATATCTATAATTTTTGATTGCTCCATGATATATTATCTACTGTTTTGGACCATATTGGGATTTATTTTACACTTTTATATTACTTTTGGGACTAACCTATTAACTGGAGGCCCAACCCATATTTGCTGTTTTTTGCCTATTTCAGTGTTTCAAAGAAACGATATATCAAATGGAGTCCAAACGGAATGAAACCTTCGGGAACGTGATTTTCTCACCGAACATGATCCAGGAGACTTGGACCCTATGTCAAGCAGCCAACAGGGAAGGCACGAGGTAGTGGGCGCGCCCTCCCCCCTAGGCACGCCCTCCACCCTCGTGGGCCCCCTGTTGCTCCATCGACCTACTTCTTCCTCCTATATATACCAACGTACCCCCGAACGATCGGATATGGAGCTAAAAACCTAATTCCACCGCCGCAACTTTCTGTATCCACGAGATCCCATCTTGGGGCCTGTTCCGGAGCTCCGCCGTAAGGAGAATCCACCACGGAGGGCTTCTACATCATCATAGCCTCTCCGATGAAGTGCGAGTAGTTTACCTCAGACCTTCGGGTCCATAGTTAGTAGCTAGATGGCTTGTTCTCTCTTTTTGGATCTCAATACAATGTTCTCCCTCTCTCTCGTGGAGATCTATTCGATGTAATCTTGTTTTTGCGGTGTCTTTGTTGAGATCGATGAATTGCGGGTTTGTGATCAAGATTATCTATGAGCAATATTTGAATCTTCTCTGAATTCTTTTATGTATGATTGGTTATCTTTGCAAGTCTCTTCGAATTATCCGTTTGGTTTGGCCAACTAGATTGGTAGTTCGTGCAATGGGAGAAGTTCTTAGCTTTGGGTTCAATCTTGCGGTTTCCTTTCCCAGTGACTGAAGGGGCAGCAAGGCACGTATTGTATTGTTGCCATCGAGGATAACAAGATGGGGTTTTTATAATAATGCATGAATTTATCCCTCTACATAATGTCATCTTGCTTAAGGCGTTACTCTGTTTTCATTAACTTAATACTCTAGATGCATGATGGATAGCGGTCGATGAGTGGAGTAATAGTAGTAGATGCAGGCAGGAGTCGGTCAACTTGTCTCGGACGTGATGCCTATATACATGATCATACCTAGATTCTGTCAATTGCTCAACAGTAATTCGTTCACCCACCGTAAAATACTTATGCTCTTGAGAGAAGCCACTAGTGAAATCTATGGCCCCCAGGTCTATTCCCCATCATATCAATCTTCCATCACTTTATTATTGCTTTGCTTTTTATTTTACTTTGCATCTTTATACCAAAAATACCAAAAATATTATCTATCATCTCTATCAGATCTCACTCTCTTAAGTGACCGTGAAGGGATTGACTACCCCTAATCACGTTGGTTGCGTTGAGCTATTTGTTTGTGTAGGTGCGAGGGACTTGCGCATGGCCTCCTACTGGATTGATACCTTGGTTCTCAAAAACTGAGGGAAATACTTACGCTACTCTGCTGCATTATCCTCTCCTCTTCGGGGAAATCCAACGTAAGCTCAAGAGGTAGCACCGGGAAGGATTATACTATGCGATGCTACTTGGTGAACTTACCATCTACTCTCTTCTACATGCTGCAAGATGGAGGTGGCCTGAAGTGTAGTCTTCGACACGATTAGCTATCCCCCTCTTATTATGGCATTATACAGTTCAGTCCACTGATATTACCCCTTTACACATACACCCATGCATATGTAGTGTAGATCCTTGCTTGCGAGTACTTTGGATGAGTACTCATGGTTGCTTTTCTCCCTCTTTTCCCCCTTTCCCTTCTACCTGGTTGTCGCAACCAGATGCTGGAGCCCAGGAGCTAGACACCACCGTCGACGATGACTCCAACTACACCGGAGGTGCCTACTACTACGTTCAGGCCGCTGACAACGACCAGGAGTAGTTTAGGAGGATCCCAGGCAGGAGGCCTGCGCCTCTTTCGATCTGTATCCCAGTTTATGCTAGCCTTCTTAAGGCAAACTTGTTTAACTTATGTATGTACTCAGATATTGTTGCTTCCCCTGACTCGTCTATGATCGAGCACTTGTATTCGAGCCCTCGAGGCCCCTAGCTTGTATTATGATGCTTGTATGACTTATTTATGTTTTTAGAGTTGTGTTGTGATATCTTCCCGTGAGTCTCTGATCTTGATCGTACATGTTTGCATGCATGATTAGTGTATGATTGAATCGGGGGCGCCACAGGCCTCTCCCGAGGAGGTCTTGCGTCGTCCGCCTCGTGAGGCTTGGCCTCTCGCGAGGGTCTTGTATGCCTTGTTGATGAAGATGGGTCAGACAGGCCCACCCGCATAGCAACGCCGTGGGCCGCAGGCAGGCAGGGCTGGGGACCCCCGTTCCCAGAACGCCGACAACATGTTATACCATAACGTGATAATGCATGGCGTTCGCAACTCATAGCTAAATGTCAAACAATATAAACCATACTATACATCGAACAATCTCACATTTTATTTGAATTTGTGATAATGTGTGGCGTTTGCAGCTTACAACTAAATGTCGAACAATCTAAACAATACAATATATCGAACAATCTCACTTTTTATTTGAATTTGTGTTAATGTGTGGCATTTGCAACTCACATCTAAATACTTGTAGGAGTAGGGGGCGGGGCACCATACATTACGTGATAAACACATTATACATATGAGACATGGTTTAGATTATGAAGATCTAGCTAGAGCTTGAAATGTACTGTGATTTGAAATGAACATAAAGTGGATTCAAAAAATCGAGTTCAAGTTCATATAGTACACATAGTTCATATCTAACTTGATAGTAATCATGTGGTGTGTTGTGAAGATAATACACAAACGATGGCTTAACTTGACAATAATGATGATTGTAGATCTTATTAAAATAGAGAAACGAATTCAAATGGTTTGACTTCACAACAATCCTTACTGTAGATCTTATTCAAATAGAGAAACAAATTAGAATTTAGTTCATATGGAAGCGGTAGTATATACGTTTGGAATGCACTAAAACGTTCATTTGAGTAGCAGGTTGCATACATTATACACGTAACGAAATATTTTAATTGAACATAACATGTATTCAAAGTTTTGAATGGCATTTGTAGTCTTGAATTGATTGATGCGATTACGGGACTAGACTCTCTTGTGTGGTGCGAATTGATTTCTTTTTGTTTTTTCGTCGACGGAAGTGCGAATAGATTTGGTACAGTACATGTTAGGCTTATCCAGAAATTTCAACCCGCGCCTTGTTACATCGAAATATTTAAGATATATCTTTGTCTCGTTGTGCTCCGAAAACTCCCTCCATCTCAAACCGCGCCTTGCTATCCCAAAATTACAACGCACGCGAAAACTCCCACCTCCTACAAAATCCCGACATGTGAAATGCCCGTGATACCCCTGAACCAAAAGAACCGCCTAGCACAAATCGGTGGGGGTACTTTCATAACTTACCCCACATTTTGAACAAGCGCGTCCCTAAGCCATGGTTCCCCACTACCATCCCATCAGCCCACCCATTCATACACCGAGGCCGTGAAAACTCGTGAAGCCCCACACCCTCCTCCGTCTGCCACCCAGCCGGAGCCTCGTCCCCAATGACGTCGTCCACATCAACACCTCGACGTCCCTCATCCACAGTACCGAATGAGGATCCGTCGTCGATCTCATTGTCCTGCCGGTTCAGCCACCCCGTCCTCCACCTCCAAGGAGCTGCCCCGATGTTCCCCTCGTCTTTCGCGCCACCTCCATTCCCACACCGCCGTCTTCACCTGCACCACCGGAAGAGCAGCATCATCACCGTTTCCTCGGATAAAGTTGTAGCCTAATCGGCGCCACCGAAGAGGTTATTCACTAATCGCCGAATTTTCTTCTTGATTCGATCTCACGGTGCTGCCGGCGTTCAATCCCGAGCCGACATAGCGTGGCTCCATCCACGGCGGCTTTGCTAGCCACTTCCTCCACATCATCGCTCCCTCGACAACGACGTCCACATTAGTAGGAGCTGCTGCTGCTTTAGCTCTCGCTCGCGCTGCTGCTCTGCTCTTGCTCTCAGTCCCCTGGCTGGTGTGCTCTTGCTATTGCTCTTGCTCATGCTGCTGCTCTCGCTCTTGCTCTTGCTTGCGATGCTGCTCCAATTTGGCTACACTTCAGTCGACTGAATCGACTTTTGGGTCAGTCGATTTTCAGGGGGTGGGGGGGGGGTCCGCTGGAGTCAAGGAAGAACCAGCCGCAGCGGGGAGGGGGGCTCGCCGAAGAGGTACTCCACTATCTATCTTAGGGTTCAGAGGAGGGCGGTGATCGCCGGTGGTGGTGGGGCGGTGGCGTGGGGATTGCCGTAGAAAAAGCTCAGCATGGGGGGGGGGGGCTAGAGGGATATCGGGGGCAGCGGCGGACCGGCGGTGGGGAGTGGTTTGAGGCGGGCTGGGCGACGCCTGCAGTGAGGCGGTTTGGCCAGTGGTGTCAGTCGACTGATGCTACTACATGACCAGCTGCCCGGGCTCTTGCACACGCTGCTGCTACTGCTTTTCTGCTACTAGTGCATTCGGTTTCGATAGTAAAATTCAGTTTCGACTACAAAATTCAGTTTCGACAGTTAAGTTCAGTTTCGACAGTTAAATTCAGTTTCGACAGTTAAGTTCAGAGATGAGCGGCTGATGTATTTTACATCTAGCACTTTGTGGTCATGTATTTTACGTCATCTATTGGAGATGCTATTAGAATTCCACTTAGGTTAAGGTTGTCTCTCGTGTCCTACTTCAGCCTCGGCGTCGTACAAATCACCGGAGCTGCTCCAACAACGAAACCCTCCATCACAGCGAAGCAGTATCCCAGGCTCCATCTCAGGATGCCTAAGATCTTCTTCCCCTCCTCCGATAGCCGAATCATCCTCACCGACCAACCCAATCACGCTGAGATCGACATGGCTTCGCCAAAGGGGTTGTACACTTGTTGCATCTCTTTTTTACTCTACATGTTTTATATATTGTCCACTGAGCACACATAGTAACGTGAAATACGATTAGTTTCTCCTACTATATATGACTAGAAGTGATGTACCAGGCAACTTAGGTATCCGTGATGGACTCTCTTGAACGCCATCATTATTTATCTCTCCGCGTTTGAGCTGTGCATTTGTCGATGGGCCTGGGATTTGAGCTAGTAGGGCAGTGGCCTGGGTCCAAAGTAGTAGAAGTGGCACAAAAATATTTTTTTGAGTGTAGGCTTTTCCTTGCTCAAGCCTGCCTACTAGAATTGCCAGTGCTTGAAAGGAAAAGCAAAGGAAAAACATAGGAATTGGAAAGTTTCCTATGGTACTACTATTCATGCATTTGGTTCAAAGGAATGGAGCAAAGGAAAACTGTACGATTTGTTCCTTCTTTGTCTCCTTGAAAGAAAAACCGTAGGAATTTTAATATCCACTTGTCCTCCTTTTCAAAATCCTATTCACGAAGCACAAGACTAAGAGATAGTAGCGTAATAGCTTTATAACCGTACATTTTCTTGTGGTTTGACTTAATCTCACCATGCTTCTTTGCATCATTTGATCTTCCAATTCTTGTGAACCAAACACCCAGATTGGCAGAAATCATATGTTTTTAAATTCTCTATTTTGCACGTGCATTCCTATCCTATTGCTGTGTATTTCCTATCCCTGCGTTGTTAGAATCCTCCAATTCAAACGAGCCCTTACGGAATTACTTCTCTTATAGATAGTTGTCAAATAAAACCTTGTGTGGTTTGTCCCGCTCCTGCTGCGCCATCGTCAACCCTAGCTCAACTGCTCCAACAACAGAAGGGTCCAGCACAGCAGGGATCCGGCATTCGGGCTGTATTTCGCCACCTCAGATCTTCTTCCCCGCCGCGGGCATCCATGACAACTACATTACGATCATCAACCGAGCAGATGACCTCGAGGACTACACGGGTCCGCAAGAGAGGTC
Source organism: Aegilops bicornis (assembly GCA_021605145.1). Classification (NCBI taxonomy): domain Eukaryota; kingdom Viridiplantae; phylum Streptophyta; class Magnoliopsida; order Poales; family Poaceae; genus Aegilops; species Aegilops bicornis. The sequence continues at coordinate 610,078,537 of CM038671.1, forward strand.
GCACTCTTTCGTGTCTGCTTACGTTATGCATCGCTTAATATTACAGGCTACTTTATCGTCCTGTTCACCGATTAGACTCTGAGTCAGCTCCAAACTAATGGTCCAACTTGAGTTTTTAAATGGTTGTGGGGTACATATCGGGGCCGCAATCAATAGTATCTATATACTATCTGGTTAATCTCTGGTGTCTACTATGAGTTTCATGTTGGGTGGGACAAATAGTAAAGATGCCATTATCTATATTTTTGAACTAAGCCATTATCTGCCTGCTTTCATTGGCTTTGGGTCTATCCACAGGTTGCTACCATCACTCTGGATTTTTGCATGCACTCCTTACATAATCTCACTATGTTTTATTCCTATGCATGTCAGTTATTGTACACAATGGAACTGAACATGTAGAGGAAAAGAGACGAGCCTTGCGTGGAAGTAAAATTTCATGCAGACGTCGCTCCATGGTAGGCGCAAAGGCAGCCCCCCTCGACCCATTTCAGATTGTAATTGAGAGGAAGATATCGGTTCTGAGGGGGATTCAGAAGGAGAAGACCACTCCTATTTACCCCCTGAGGTCTTCGCTCTAACTTGGCATGCTGATGTTGGTTATATCATGCATATGGTGCCTTGCATTGCTTACTTTATACATCAAATATGTCATCTTATTAGTTTAGACATGCTTTGTGTGAATGCCATATGTTTAGTTTATTCATTGTTTATGTGTATTATGCAACGCCATCTTGTTTAGCCAGGCATCATGTCAGGACCCCGATTCCAAGTCACATCGATCTAGCCGGTAACACGTCATATCACTTTGCGGCCTCACGCACGGTATTCCCACGGGTGTCGCCTTACCATGGCCCGGGACCGTTTGCGCCTTTTGGCTCACATATATGATAGTGTTGCTAGCATCCATATGACAGAGAACCCAGGCCGACATGGCTAGTCGTGAACCCAAAGTGGCACTAACTTATAGGGACAGACATACATGAATCAACATCGAGCATGTCGGTCGGTGATTAATGCGAATCCGGGCTGTAGCACTGGGCTAACAGGACTCCGGGAACCCGGGCTGTAGCAGGCTAGGCAGGACTCCGGATGTCACCGCGTGACATTTCCCCGAAGGGACAGACACAAGAACAAAGTGAATCACATGCCGGCCAGTCAAGTGTTCCGGAGCAGTACTGCTGGGCTAGCAGGACTCCGGTGAACCGGGCTGTAGCGGACTACTATGGCTCATGGAAGCACAAGACTACATTTCCCCATAAGAGAGGCTACCAAGGATAAACAACTAGGTTGTCGGATCCCACACATACCAAGCATTTCAATCATACACACAATATGCTCGATATGTGTAAATACAACATGGCATCACAACATAACTCTACGACTCAAGTATTTATTCATTAGGCTCCGAGGAGAGAGATATTACAAACATGGGTCTCATGACCCAACATTCAGAGCATACAAATCAAAGCACATGCGGAAGCTTAACATGTCTGAGTACAGACATCTACAAATGAAAAAGGCTTAGAAGCCTGACTATCTACGAGATGCTGCTGAGGGCACAAGATCATAGTTGAGGTGTCAAGCTAAACGTCGAAGTCCACACGGAACTACTAGCAAGACTGACATCTCTCTGCAAAACATAAAATAGGCAAACGTGAGTACAAATGTACCCAGCAAGACTTACATCAGAACTAGCTACATATGCATCGGTGTCAACAAAGGGGGTACTGGAGTTTAACTGCAGCAAGCCAGCTTTGACTCGGTGGCTATCCTGAACTACGACTACAAGCAACTCTTTTGAGGTGGCGCACACGAGTCCACATATTCACCATTTCAATATACCACTATGGATCCGCTCCCGTCGCCCTACGAGAACGCCATCCATAGCACTCACACTTATCTTGCGCATTTTAGAGTATCCACTTTCACTTGTCTATGAACTGTTATAGGCAACCCAGAAGTCCTTAATCATGACGCTGCTATTCGAATAGATGATGATAACCCTGCAGGGGTGTACTTCTTCACACACACTCTCGCCACTTACCGCCATGTACACGTCATGTATCTCGGCAACCTTCAAGCGGAAGCCTGGCGAGGGTGTCGGCCACGGCCTACCTAAACACTCAAGTATCTCTGGTCGGGTTTATCGCCTATTCAGGTTCCATCCATGAGAGTCCGACCGAGGTTTCCACATCTGACCCCGAATGATGTGAGCAGGGTTCCCGAGACACCCAGCAGGCGCCCGTACCGTGCCCACGGTGTATCTACCGCATCATAGCCCACCCCTAGGGCCAGCGCTACGCACGGCCTCCAACACATATCCTACAAACACGAAACTAGTTGCAACTCCTGGGCCAGAGAACAAGGGTGGTTAAGAAGCCGAGAGAGTCAATTAAGGATCCCAATGTGTGGTAGTAACTGTTCATGGATCACAAACACAGAACTCGGTTCCTGAGGACGGTTTTCAATGAGACAACCCACCATGTACTCCTACATGGCCTCTCACCGCTACCTTTACCAAATCGTGTTCACACACTTAGCTCACACACAGTAGGACATGTTTACACACCTCCGATTCATCCCCGATGAATCAGACTTGACTCAACTCTAAGAAGTAGCAGGCATGACAAACAAGCATGAATGAGTAGGCACATTAGGGCTCAAACAACTCCTACTCATGCTAGTGGGTTTCATCTATTTACTGTGGAAATGACAGGTCGTGCAGAGGAAAAGGGGTTCAGCTACCGCAACAAGTAACAGATGAATCATTGTTGTCCTAATGCAATAAAAGAGAGCAGGAGCAAGAGAGTGGGATTGTTTCAGAATGAACAAGGGGGTTTTGCATGCCTGGCACTTCTGAAGATAGTATAGTTCTTCATCGGTGTCATCGATCTCATCGTCGGTATCACGTCTATCGGGAGGGGAAAAATACCGGCAACACAGAAGGAAACACAATCAATGCAATGCACAATATGATGCATGCTCATGACATGGCAATATGCTGTTATTAGAGCTAATGCAATAGAAAGTCATTTTGATTGAAGTGGAATTCAAAACTAGATCAAATTCTAACTCCAAATCTATTATCAAATTTGTCCTAATCATGTTTCATCCTAAACAGTGAGGTTAACTTTCTCAAACATGCATTAAAATGATACAGATGGATAGGCTGCATTTTTCTGATAATTTTTCATATATTATTTATTTCATTTGGAGTTACGGTTGAATTACTATGATTTTTAGAAGTTTAGGCAATTTTCTGGATTTCCTAATTATCTAGAATTAAACTAATTCCAGAAATTGAATTACTGCGCCAGCACTGCATCAGCATGAAATAAGCGAGTCAACGGGGCGGCCAAGGTCGAACTACCTAGTGGGGCCCACGTGTCAGTGTCTAACTAAACTAACCTAGTTTAATTAGCACTAACCTAGGTCAAACTAATTAAGTATACATCTAAACTAGATTAATTAGCCGGGCGGGGCCCGCATGTCATAGACCCAGGGGAGGTCAAATCCCAGGTCACGAGGCTAAACCACCGCGGTCAAGGCGGTAAACCCGCGTCGTTTAGCCTTGGCCGAGCGAGGCAGCGGAGGCATCGGGAATCGCCCATATGCGACCATTTGCGCAGCGGAGAGGCTCTACGTGACGAGGAGACTCGTGCGCATCTAGTGGTGGTGGTGTTTGGGCTCGGGGTGGTCGGAAAAGACGCCGGCGACGACGTTGGCGGCTGCCGGAGCTCGGACGAGCTCGGGGTCGTCGCTAGGAGGCATGGCAGGAGATGTGGAGCGTTGCTGCGGGCTCCTGGGGACGCGGCGAGTCCGATGACGCGCTCGGTTTCGAGCTTACGCGTCTGTGGCCACGACGGCGACATGGCCGGCGGAGCTGAGCTCTCGGCCGTGATGGCCAATGGGGTTAGGGGAAACTCGAGCGACGTGGCTAGGGGGAGAAGAAAGATGAGCTCACGGCGATTGCAGCGGTGGCCTCAGAGAGCTCGGGGAGGCAGCGAGTCGAGCACGGGGTCGCCGGCGATCTCGGGGCCCGGAGGTTGAAGAAGAGGTCGAGGAAGCCGCTGTGGGGCGCATCCGGTGGATCTTTCTGCCATGGTGGGGAGGCTAGGCGAGCTCGGTGGGCACGGTGGCAGAAATCGGTGGCGATGGCAATGCTCGGTTGCATGCGAGAGAGAGGGTTAGAGGAGGGGGCGAGAGCAGAGAGTAACGGGGAGAGGCAGAGAGGGCGTTCGGGGCTGCGTGGCGTCGCGAGGGAGGCCCAGGCGACGAGGGGGGGGGGGAGCGGCAGGAAGCAGGAGGTGGCACGGGCGCGTGCTGGCGTGCGGCGAACACACGTCTCGCGTCCTTCTGGGGCGAGGTGGAAGATGATTGGCAGATGGGCCTGGTGGGCTGCTACAGTGCCAGGCCGGCCAGGTAAGCGCCAGGTAATCTATCTCTCTCTTTTGTTAATGTTTTCTATTTCTCTGTAACTTCTGGGCTTTATTAAAAATACCAGAACGTTTTCAAAAACCCTGAAGATAATTGTGGGCTCTGGTTGGAATATTCCCAACAGCCCTCACTTAAGTTCAGAATTAATTGATCATTTAAAATATTATATAGAAATTAAATGCCCAATTGCAAATAGCATAAGATTTAATCCAGTGACCCAATCCTGTCCTAGTAAAATGTAAACCATTTTTGTCAGAGGTTTTAGACCAAGACAAAGATGATGAACATTTTTGAAGGCCATTTCAGGATCATTGAAAAATATTTTAGCAACCCTAGTTGGATTAATTGGTATGGGGGTTTCTGCCATCCCCATTTCAACTTTCTGAGAAAATTTAACATGATGACATGATGATCATGCAAGGACAAGCAGATGCTAAGCTAGGGCTATGACAACTCACCCCCACTAAACAAGAATCTCGTCCCGAGATTCAAGACGTGAGGTAAGAAGCCAGAGGGGGCATAAGACAAACACAATCTTCACGACCCAGGTTGCACGTCATAGGGTTGTTGATTTGTTGCATATGTTGATCTTGACATCATCGCTTTTGAGATCTTCTTCCATCGCGACGACGACGGCGGAAAGGAACTCTATTAGGATTGATCTTCTCAAAGATCGAACTATACAATCTCAACTCGCGGAATGAGATGTTGAAACATCTTGAGTTGAGACACAAAACACATCGAGAGGGATGGAAGAACAAACGACGGGGTTTGATTTGGTGGGCAACAATTCCATGCTTAGAAAGATGGTGGACGGTGTCAAGGTGGCGAGGAAATAAATGCCATGATCCCGTAACGAGACATCTTAAGGAAGGTGACCCGTAGAAATATTCCCTTAAGTGGCAAAAAGAATTACTTTTGATACAGAGATCATTGAGACTCTTTATACCAGCCTAAGGCAATCACAATCAATCATTTGAAGGAGTTCAAAAGAATGACATACTCAGGCTAGAATGGATGATGTGGACTACCTTGTTGAAGACAACGCAATGGATGATTTTGCTTATCATCAGAAATGGATGGGACCCATGGTAGAACCACTTTTGAAGATGATCCTAAACAACAATTACTGAGAGGGAAGCCCATGGGAATTGGCACAATGGCGGTGCAAGCTGGGAACAAAATGCAACTGTTGGGAATGTTCCAACCATCATATCTGCCTGAGATTCAGATCCGATTGGTGATAGGATACTTCAGACTCAGCATGTCCGAAAAGAAAGGTTGCAACAAAAATCGACGAGATGATGTTGCGAGATTCTCGGGATATGAACTATGATAGCAAGCTCCAAAACATGAGCTGGTTCTGCTACATACATGTGAGCATGTTGTCCAAGACAAGAATGACCACACAGTAGTCTTATAATAAAACACTATCGAGTTACGGTGGGAACCATCATCAAGGATTTGAAGTCTTTACGCAAGTCCATGGATTAGATCCCAAGCATAGACTTCTTTTCCATGAACAAGTCAATCAGTGGCTTGGTGTGCTAGGGAATACATATGGAGTGGAGGTAATTAATCTACCAAACCATAGAATACATTTGCACATGCATAATTGACTTGGGATGGTACCGGAGGAAATAAAAACAATCTTTCTCAAACTCATGGCAGCAACTTGCACCAAATGCACATGAATTCGAGGAAGTCACTTCTTCCATCCAAGAATAGGCTTCATGAACGGAACACGAAGGCATTGCTTACAAACTTTCCAACACTAGGTTCATGTTCAACGTGAATCATGGGGGAGACAAAATGCTGCTGATGGGCTCAACAGCAACTCATCGGAATTTCCTTATCACTGGACTTCTACCATCATGTGAACACGGTGATAGCATTGGTCAGACCCAAGAGATATAATGGTGTATGCTCGAGGGATCAACCACGAGTAAGACAACATTAAGAATATCGTTGGTTCTGATTTGATTTGACGATAGCCCATACTGAAATCACAGATTGGATAAGACAATAAGTCCAACAATTACCATGAGGATTAATCAATGAAGATATCATCTTTCTTCAACACAAACACACAAAGATATCCCTTTGGAATGAGCTGATTCGGACAAGCTTTTATCTTCCAACTCTCCAAGTTGTTGTTTAGCTTAACCAACTTGCTCAGGGTATCCGACACAGATTCTTGGAGAAAGGGTGGTTTCGAAAACCAACTTGATCACGAACTCAACATAGCGGCCAGGTGACAACCTGGTGATACTTCCGAGAAGAAATTCAGAAAATCACGAACCACCGGTATGTTACTAAGCTCGAGAACAATCTTTCTTTTGAGGGCAAGATGATATGATCAAATGAGCGAGGACTTGACAAGATCCTAACTCATCAATCGAAGTGTGCACCAAGAAAATGGACTAGATGGCACGATCAACCTTAGGGTGATGATTCAATAATCAACACGCTAAGAATGAGAATATTGTCCATTAACTACCAAGCAACAGAGTTACTAGGAGTATAGATTTCACACATCACGATTCACTTGTCCGCATTCCGGTTGCGACAACATGGAATCGAGGAATGAGTAATGATGGCGATAAGTATCACTATGTCAAGAATTCATGAGAAATGGTGCAATCCTCATGACAATCCTGACATAAAGGGGGTTAATACTCCGAGGTAGAACGGAATCAAAAGCTGGATTAGCATTTGATTTGCGGATTACAACTGCTTTGACCCAATCCTAGATATGGATGAGGTACTGGAGTTTGTTTCTCCTAGTCATTCCGGAATAGAATGGCTTGTCAGGCCACAAGAATAATAGGCATCGATAAACGAATGCACGCATACTCTTGATTATCAATTGATAGATGGAGGTCAGAAAACAACTAAAGAGGGACAACTCACTGGAACATATGTTTTTTTCTCTGAGTTGTGGATGCATAGATTAGTATGTCGAGCGAAGCTCAACATTTGTTTCGGATAACCCATGCGGAAAGGGTAGAACTAGTAGATTCACAATTATGAATGGAGAACTCCTCAAGAGTACTCTGATTGTGATCCTTCGGTTCAGCGAGGAACTTCTGCCATAAGCGATTCATAGTATTTGGAAGAAGGAAATACCACGGACCTTGAGGACTATCGCAAAGTTACTAATATCCTAAAGGAACTAGCAAACACTATCAACATGAAGTAAGTAGTGTGAATCTCGGGTTCAGAAACCCAGGAGTAGAATGCCTACTAACTAAGGGGCATCACGGGACGCTTTCGAGGATAAAGGCAAGAATCATCACACTGGGACACAATCACGGCTGGATTACTAGATGATCCCCAAAGACACCTAGGGTCATAATAATAACTCCAACATATATGTCAAGGTAGTAGAATACCTCAACTCAGCAATTAGTGTGATTAACCTGGCCCAAAGGAACATCAAAACCAGAGGAAAAGGATTTGCAAGTGCATCAGATTGTTTAGAAACACAGGATGACTCGGACAGGATAACGGCTGTAAATGCTCAAAAATATTTGGGACATTCTGCAAAAATGGTGGCATAACCACTCGATCATCACAATATCAAGATTCTGAGACCAGCTATGAACATACGAAAGTAGTGAAAACTGAACTGGGATTTGAAACTATCAATTCTATAAGTCTATGGATTAGTAACACGTCATCCTTATAGATTGCTGAGAAGGCCTAGTTCTTAATCCCCGTAGAAAAGAAGAGGCTAACTCAGATCAGAAGGCCATGAGGTGTAAGGAGTAAAAAGAGCCTCACGTTCCCTTCCACAATCAATTCCCTTACATAACTAAAGCATTTCTTAACTCAACTTCGACCAGTTTGGCTTGGTAATCCTGCAAGCAGTCAGGCTCTGATACCAAAGCTGTCAGGACCCCGATTCAAAGTCACATCGATCTAGCCGGTAACACCTCATATCACTTTGTGGCCTCACGCACGTTATTCCCACGGGTGTCGCCTTACCATGGCCCGGGACCGTTTGCGCCTTTTGACTCACGTATATGATAGTGTCGCTAACATCCATATGATAGAGAACCCAGGACGACATGGCTGGTCGTGAACCCAAAGTGGCACTAACTTATAGGGACAGGCATACATGAATCAACATCGAGCATGTCGGTCAGCAGCGTGCGAATCCGGGCTGTAGCACTGGGCTAACAGGACTCCGAGAACCCGGGCTGTAGAAGGCTAGGCAGGGCTCCGGATGTCACCGCATGACATTTCCCGAAGAACGGAACCACGAGGCAGAAGTGAATCACATGCCCGGCCAGTCAAGTGTTAGGAGCAGTAGTGCCGGGCTAGCAGGACTCCGGTGAACTGGCTGGCGGACTACTATGGCTCATGGAAGCACAAGACTACATTTCCCCATAAGAGAGGCTACCAAGGATAAACAACTAGGTTGTCGGATCCCACACATACCAAGCATTTCAATCATACACACAATATGCTCGATATGTGTAAATACAACATGGCATCACAACATAACTCTCTGACTCAAGTTTTTGTTCATTAGGCTCCGAGGCGAGATATTACAAACATGGGTCTCATGACCCAACATCGAGCATACAATTCAAAGCACATCTTTGAAGCTTAACATGTCCGAAACTGAGACATCTACAAATGAAAAAGGCTTAGAAGCTGACTAATCTACCGAGATCCTGCCGAGGGCACAAGATCGTAGCTGAGGTATCAAGCTAAACGTCGAAGTCCACATCGAAACTACTAGCGAGACCGACATCTCTACGCAAAACATAAAATAGGCAAGCGTGAGTACAAATGTACCCAAAGAAGACTTACATCGAACTAGCTACATATGCATCGGTGTCAACAAAGAAGTCTGGAGTTTAACTGCAGCAAGCCAGCTTTGACTCGGTGGCTATCCTGAACTACGACTACAAGCAACTCTTTTGAGGTGGCACACACGAGTCCACATATTCACCATTTCAATACACCACTATGGATTCGCTCCCGTCTCCCTACGAGAACGCCATCCATAGCACTCACACTTATCTTGCGCATTTTAGAGTATCCACTTTCACTTGTCTATGAACTGTTATAGGCAACAGAAGTCCTTTATCATGACGCAACTATTCGAATAGATGATGATAACCCGGCAGGGGTGTACTTCTTCACACACGCTCTCGCCACTTACCGCCATGTACACGTCATGTATCTCGGCAACCTTCAAGCGGAAGCCTGGCGAGGGTGTCGGCCATGGACAACGTAAACACTCAAGTCTCTAGTCCAGGTTTATCGCCTATTCAGGTTCCATCCGCAGGGAGTCTGGCCGAGGTTTCCACATACGGCCCCGAACGACGTGAGCAGGGTTACCGAGACACCAAACGGGCGCCCGGTACACCGTGCCACGGTGTATCTACCGCATCATAGCCCACCCCTAGGGTCTTTGCTACGCACGGCCTCCAACACATATCCTACAAACACCAGAAACTAGTTGCAACTCCTGGACAGAGAACAAGGGTGGTTAAGAAGCCGAGAGAGTCAATTAAGGATCCCAATGTGTGGTAGTAACTGTTCATGGATCACAAAGACAGAACTCAGTTCCTGAGGATGGTTTTCAACGAGACAACCCACCATGTACTCCTACATGGCCTCTCACCGCTACCTTTACCAAATCGTGTTCACACACTTAGCTCACACACAGTAGGACATGTTTACACACCTCCGATTCATCCCTGATGAATCAGACCTGACTCAACTCTAAGCAGTAGCAGGCATGACAAACAAGCATGAATGAGTAGGCACATCAGGTCTCAAACAACTCCTACTCATGCTAGTGGGTTTCATCTATTTACTGTGGAAATGACAGGTCATGCAGAGGAAAAGGGGTTCAGCTACCGCAGCAAGTAACAGATGAATCGTTGTTGTCCTAATGCAATAAAAGAGAGCAGGAGCGAGAGAGTGGGATTGTTTCGGAATGAACAAGGGGGTTTTGCTTGCCTAGCACTTCTGAAGATAGTATAGTTCTTCATCGGTGTCATCGATCTCATCGTCGGTATCACATCTATCGAGAGGGGACAAATACGGCAACACAGAAGGAAACACAATCAATGTAATGCACAATATGATGCATGCTCATGACATGGTAATATGCTGTTATTAGAGCTAATGCAACAGAAAGTCATTTTGATTGAAGTGGAATTCAAAACTAGATCAAATTCCAACTCCAAATCTATTATCAAATTTGTCCTAATCATGTTTCATCCTAAACAGTGAGATAAACTTTCTCAAACATGCATGAAAATGATACAGATGGATAGGCTGCATTTCTCTGATAATTTTTCATATATAATTTATTTCATTTGGAGTTACGGTTGAATTACTATGATTTTTAGAAGTTTAGGCAATTTTCTGGATTTCCTAATTATCTAGAATTAAATTAATTCCAGAAAATGAATTATACGCATGACCTTTGCATCAGCATGACATAAGCGAGTCAACAGGGCGGCCCAGGTCAAACTGACCATTGGGGCCCGCGTGTCAGTGTCTAACTAAACTAACCTAGTTTAATTAGGACTAACCTAGGTCAAACTAATTAAGTATACACCTAAACTAGATTAATTAGCCGGGCGGGGCCCGCATGTCATAGACCCAGGGGAGGTCAAATCCCCAGGTCAACCGGGGCTAAACCACCGGCGGTCAAGGCGGTCAACCCGCCGGCGTTTAGCCGCCGGCGAGGCCGAATGCGGCGGAGGCATCGGGAATCGCACACAGGCGACCATTTGAGCGGAGGAGAGGCTCTACGTGACGAGGAGACTCGTCCGCGTCCAGTGGTGGTGGTGTTTGGGCTCGGGGTGGTCGGAAAAGACGCCGGTGACGACGTTGGCGGCTGCCGAGCTCATCTGAGCTTCGGGTCGTCGCTAGGAGGCATGAGAGGAGATGTGGAGGCGGTCTGCGGGCTCCTAGGGGCCTTGGCGAAGTGCGGTGACGCTGGCCGGTTTCGAAGCTTCTGGCGTCTGGCCACGACGGCGACATGGCCGGCGGAGCCGAGCTCTCGGCCGTGATGGCCAACGGGGTTAGGGGGCAGCTTGAGCGACGTGGCTAGGGGGAGAAGAAAGATGAGCTCACGGCGAGTGCATCGGTGGCCTCAGAGAGCTCGGGGAGGCAGCGAGTCGAACGCAGGGTCGCCGGCGATCTCAGGGCCCGAAGGTTGAAGAAGAGGTCGAGGAAGCCGCTGTGGGGTGCATCCGGTCGCGTGGATCATCGGAGATGGCGTAGAGGTCGATGGTGGATCTTTCTGCCATGGTGGGGAGGCTAGGCGAGCTCGGTGGGCACGCAGTGGCGACAAGCGGCGGCGATGGCAACGCCGGTTCTTGTGAGAGAGAGAGAGGGTTAGACAAGGGGGCGAGAGCAGAGAGTAACAGGGAGAGGCAGAGAGGGCGGTCGGGGCTGCGTGGCGTCGCAAGGGAGGCCCAGGCGACGAGGGGGGGGGCGGCAGGAAGCAGGAGGTGCCACGGGCGTTTGCCGGCGTGCGGCGAACACACGCCTCGCGTCCTTCTGGCGCGAGGTGGAGGAAGACTGGCAGATGGGCCTGGTGGGCTGCTACAGTGCCAGGCCGGCCAGGTAAGCGCCAGGTAATCTCTCTCTCTATTTTTTTAATGTTTTTCTATTTCTCTGTAACTTCTGGGCTTTATTAAAAATACCAGAACGTTTTCAAAAACCCTGAAAATAATTGTGGGCTCTGGTTGGAGTATTTCCAACAGCCCTCACTTAAGTTCAGAATTAATTGAGCATTTAAAATATTATATAGCAATTAAATGCCCAATTGCAAATAGCATAAGATTTAATCCAGTGACCCAATCATGTCCTAGAAAAATGTAAACCATTTTTGTCAGAGGTTTTAGACCAAGACAAAGATGATGAACATTTTTGAAGACCATTTCGGGATCATTGAAAAATATTTTAGTAACCCTAGTTGGATTAAGTGGTGCTGGGGGTTTCTGCCATCTCCATTTCAACTTTCTGAGAAAATTTAACATGATGACATGATGATCATGCAAGGACAAGCAGAGGCTAAGCTAGGGCTGTTGCACATCATATATGTGAATTTTGCAATGTCATCCTGCTTAGCCAGTCATCTTATATGTGAATTATATCAGGCCATCCTTTTTTTTTGGTTACATATTACATTTGTCAACAATGTTAGTACATTCAATTACTCTTCGTGTGCATTAGCCATTTGAGACGGTGATGGAAAATTCTGGAGTGAAAACAAGGTCTTCAGAGCAGACTATGCTATCTGATGAAGCACATATCTCGCTGGTTACGGATAGCTCCTCAGAGGAGGATTCAGAGACAGATGACCAGTCCTATTTCCCCCCGAGGTGTATGCTCTAACTTGGCAGGGTAATGTTGCTCATATCGTGAGTATGGTGTCTTGCATTGCTATGTCATTTGATTAGTTTAGACATGCTTTGTGTGAATGCCACCTGTTTAGTGTCTAATTACCATATATGTGAATTATGCATTGCCATCTTGTTGCAAGACATTATATATGTGAATTATGCACTGATATCTTGTTGCAAAGGCATTATGTATGTGAATTATGCAATGCTATGTTGTTTAGCCAATCATCGTGTATGTGAATTATATCATGCTATAATTTTTTTGTATTATGTGTTCCATTTGTCGACAACGTTTGTATATTCAACTACTCTTCCTGTGCATCAGCCATTTGAAGCGGTAATGGAAGTGTCTGGAGTGAAAATAAGGTATTCAGAGAAGACATTGCTACCTTTGAAGCGAGACATCTTATGGTTCTGAGAGCTCCTCGAGAGGAGGATTGAGGCGATGACCAGTCCTATTTCCCCCCTGAGGTCTATGCTCAAACTTGGCAGGGTTATATTACCCATGTCATGCATGTTGTCTTGCATTGCTTAGTTTTTACATCATATATGGATTGCCATCTGCTTACTATATAAATCATATATTTGAATTATATCATGCCATCATGTTTACATACACAACATCTATCTGAATTATGGCATGGCAACCCATTTAATAAAGACATCATATAGTTATATCATCTCATCATGTTTAGTGTTTACAATCATCATATTTTGAATTATGTCATTCTATCCGTGAATTATATCATGCTATCATGTTTCCATAGGCGGCATGTATGTGAATTATGGCATGCCAACCTATTTAATAAACACATTATATAGTTATATCATGTCATCATGTTTACATAGTCATCATATTTGAACTATGTCTTTCCATCTTTTTTAGTTAGCCATCATAATGTGAAATTGTGTCATGCTATCCTGTTTAGTTAGCGATCATATATGTGAAATTGTGTCTTGCTATCCTGTTTGGTTAGACAACATAAATGTGAATTATTTCAAGCCCTCTTTTATTCCCCACTATCCATTGCACCTGTCTATCATACAATGCATGTACATTCAATTACTTTTCTTGTTTATCAGCCATTTGAATTGGAGAGGGTGATGGCGATATCTAAAGGGAGTAACAACACGGTCTTCGTAAAAGATAGTGCTACCAGTTGATGCAGATAGAACCATAGTTGTACTTGCCCAAGAACCAGCCCCACCACACATAACTCAGACTCTCGCAGATTGTACCCCTACCCAGTTGGATAGAGAACTAGCTACACCCCTTCTAACCCCAACCCCAGCAGATAGTAACCCAGTTCCAGTTGACAGAGCACCGTCTCCACCACAGAGCACCCAAACACGAGCAGTTAGTAAGGGAACTGCAGTGCCCAAAGCACGAGGACCACCACTCTGAATCCCAACTCAACGCTTAAAGGAGACATGTCAGGTTTTGTAGCTATGGTTCATACTCCTTTGCTCTTGCATCACTATATTTACTCATACCAACTACTTTCAAATTTGAAGGATGGAATTGAAACTCCAATGGCGCAACAGGTATGTTTTAAACCTGTTTCTTTAATCGGTTTCTTTGTTGTAACTTGCTCCATGTTGATTTCTGTTTCAATTGTATAAACAGTTATGTTCTCATGTCATGCACATTACAAGTGTTGTTATTGCTCTATAGTTTCCCACACTTATATTTTGTCTATTCTGCTTTGTCTTAAACAAATATTATTTGAACTGTGTATCTATCTTGATTTGGCAACAAAAACTAGAATGATATAGACCATAAAGTGACCATGGTACATAGATATATGTTTGTTTCATGCTGTTATCCTGTCCACTTTACTACTGAACTAATTTACCAAAATGAGTTTCATATACAACATGGTAAAACCTGTGATGTGTCTTCTTCTTTCTCTTTTAGAATGCGCACAAAATATTGGAGAACAGTACCCCATTATGCAATGGTAAAGGAAGTAAGGCAGATAAGGTTCAAGATAGTGAGACATCCCTGTCGGTCTCTAATAAAAGCTGATAAGAACTATCTAGACGATAGTGAGAGAACCCAAAAGTCATGTCTTGATGTAGTGTTCGAGTTACTGGCCACTACTGCTGGAAGCTCTTTGAACTCGCTGCCTGAATCAGTTTGTCTTCTTGAGTCTCAACTTCAAGTTGAAAGGCATCAATCAGATGTGCTGCAACAGGAAGCTGAAGGACTGAGGAAGTCCCTGCAAAATTCAGATGCATACTTTCTGTTGCAACAGCAAGCGTTGGAGGATTTAAGCGCCAAACAAGAGAAAGTATAAGCTTGATAAGCATCTTGCCAGCATTATGGGTACCCAGGATATTGTTTCTCGAGCTCTTCTGAAGTGATTTCCGTTTGGGACTTGTTTTGCTACGGCATTTATTTGCACTGGTCGCCAACTTTGACAACCAGTGTATATGATATGCGGCATTGTTCCCTATATTTGCACTGCTGGCGAACTTTGATGCCAAGTGGATGTAATATGTGTAATAGCCGTGATAGCCTAGCATAAGTTGCTTGCTTATTTATTTCCTTGTTGTCTTGTTTATTTTTTTGCTTGTAGTCAGTGCAGTTCTTTTTCCGCGATTTGCTCGTGGCCGTAATCACCTATTTTTTTAAAGCTAGGTCACAATAACCATGGGCTACATATTTACTGTAGTTACCATGGGCCTCCTACGGGCCATGGAAACAATGGGCCTTCTAAGGGCCGTAGAAACAATGGGCCTTCTATGGGTCGTAGCATCAATGGGCCTTCTACGGGCCGTATGATCGGTCGGCCAAACATGGGACAATAACAGACCACATTATGGGCCGTAAACGGGCTAGATTTGGAATCTTCCGTTCATGGGCCGACCATAACGGGTCGTCATTAATCGGTCGTATTTGATGACGCTGTGGAAACGGCCCAACGGGTTAACGGGCTGATTGTAACCACGGGCTGAATTTGGCCCACAAGCAGAAAGGGTCAGTAACGGGCCGTAAGTAACCGAATGCTTGAAATAAGCCCAAGAATAAAATGGGCCCTGGGAAGGCCAAAATATAACATGGGTTGGAAACGGCCCAATGGAATAATGGGTTGTTAATGGGTATAAAGCTATACACTGTTCATTGCGGGCCAGATTCACCACGGGCCGTTAATGGGCCAAGAGTTACAAAAGGCCTCATATGGGCCGAAAGACATCATGGGCCATACATGGGCCGGAAGTTACAACGGGCTGGAATCATATTGGACGGCCCAAATGAAGCTAATGGGATTAATTCCGATAGGCCGTAACGGGCTGTGAGTTAGCCGGCCGTAAATGGGCTATATATGTACAGGCCGTTAACAGGCTTTCCGTGGGCTGGCCCATTACCTTTTGACCAAGTCAAACGGGCCGGCCTTTTCACCGGAATGGGCCTCTGTTGGGCCTGCCATGTGTCGACCTATCATAGGTGCCTCCTGTCCAATGAATGGATGACATCTGTCTCAAAGTTGATCCAACATGTGTTTCCTACGGCCAATGACAATTTTACACGTGGAAAATCCTCATTGGTTAGGGCTGTTAACGGGTTATCGGATCCAAAACCGGACCCGATAGCTTAACAGCGGACCGATACGGTGGATGACACGTGTCGGTCACCCTTGACGAAAGCACTTCTACGACGCGCGATTTATCTTCATGGAAGAGCACACTTTCGTGATGATAATTTTGGTAATGTCATGGAACACTTCTACGACAACACAGGTATGACTATCTTGATTCTGTCATAAAATCGTCATGGGTACATTCATGACAGAAAACGTGACCTACTGTGACAAACACGTATCATCACGGAAGTGTATTTTTTTGTAGTGATTGCTGCCTCGATATGTGCCCTAGGCATTTTAAAACTCAAGTTTGAACATTAGTTTGGACCTGAGTCGGAGTCTCAGAGGTGAACAGGACGATAAAGTAGCAGGTAATAATAACTGATGTATAACGTAAGAACCCACACGAAAGAGTACGACCTCTCTTCCGGAACTATGTAGTCTTGAGGTTCATCTGCTCAGTCGATGATGGTAATGCAGTTGGCATGGCGGCTGGCAATAGGGAAGATGATCTGAGGCGGCAAAAGAAGGTGTGTAGGGGGAATCTCTGCTTTAGTGGATGCTTCCGTCGATGGTGCACCTCAGGTGGGGTGGATGACGGCACGGCAGGAGCGGGACAAAACACAAAGGGTTTTCTTTGACACCTATCTGAAAATTAACTAAATCTGTAAGGGCTCCTTATATTGGAGGATTCTAAAAACACAGGGACATGAAAAACACAAGAATAGGATAGGAATTCACGTGGAAAATAGAGCATTTGCAAACATAGGATTTCTGTCAACCTGGGTGTTTGGTTCACATGAATTGGAAGAACACACGAATGGAGAAACATGGTCAAATTAAAGTCAAACCACATGAAAATGTAAAATAAGAATCTTATTATGCCAGTAATGCAATTAGTCATGTTCTTCATGCATATTAGTTTGAAAAGGACGTCCAAGTGGATATTAAAATTCCTACGTTTTTTCTTTGAAATAGACACCAAAGGAAAAAAATCCTCCACTTTTGCTTTCCCCCATTCCTTCTAACCAAATGCACAAATAGTAGTACCATAGTAAAGTTTCCGATTCTTATGTTTTCCTTCACTTTTTCTTTGAACAAGTGGCGATTCTAGTAGTCAGTCTTCAAGAAGCTGCCCTCGAAATATTTTCTGAGCTTAGATTTGGTCCACATGAATATCATATAATGGCTATCTTGCTAAACCGATTCAGATTGTGGTTCAAAAGAGCATTTTGTTTTCTCACTGTTAACTTTGTGACCATGATTCATTTATTTCTAGATGTGCAACTGCTTTGAACCAAAGGATCCCTGAGGGTTCGATATGAATCCAAAGTAACAAAGTGATGCGACGAGTGTACAACCTCTTTGGCATAGCCTTCTCGACCTCAGCATCATTGGGTTGGACGTGGAGGATGGTGATGCTGGTGTGACTGACAGAGGCGGGGAAAAAGATCTGAGGCCTCTGGAGATGGCGCCGAGGGTACTGCTCCGCTTGATGACAGTTCCGTCATTGGGCCAGCTGCAGTGAGGTGTACGATGGCGAGGCTGAAGCAGGACAAGATAGACAACATTAATCTGAAGTGGGAGTCTAATAGCATCTGCAATAGATTATGTAAAATAAATCACCAAAAAGTGCTAGATGCAAAATGCATCAGCCGCGTCACGGCTGCTCCGACAGATGATGTAAATACTGTTGACTCTGAACTTAATTGAAGAAACTAAACTTTACAGTCAAAACTGAATTTTACTATTGAAACTGAATTTTACTGACAAAACTGATTAAACTAGTAGCAGAGCACTGCAATAGAAGCATAGGGCGTTCGAGCAGTAGTAGCACAGAAGTAGTGATGTAAATCAGCAGCCGCTCGAGCAGGGAATGCACTAGCAGAGAGCAGCTCGTGCAGCAGCACTGTGAGTGAGTGCTAAAGCAGCAACTCCTGTAGCTGCCGCATGTCGTGCAGCAGCAGCAGCGCGAGCGAGAGCAAGAGCAAAGTAGAGCAGCAGCATGAACGAGAGCAAGAGCGGAGCAGCAGCGCGACCGACAGCAATAGGAAAATAGAGAAGCTGCACTAACGAAAGCAAGAGCAGTGCAGCAGCGTGACCGACAGTAAGAATAGAGCCGTAATGCGAGTAAGAGCCGGAGCAGTAGCAGCAACAGTGTGAGCGAGAGCTGAAGCAGCAGCAGCTAGTGCTGGTGTGGAAGTCGCCGCCGAGGAAGCAATGACATGGGGAGAGACGCCATGGAGGAAGTGGCCGGCGACGGTGCCTGTCGGTGTACTAAAGTAGGGGTACCTTAGTACCCCGAACTTGTGCACGGGCAGTCGCAGCGTCCCCGTGGCAAGCCTCGCCGGGCGTCCGCCAAGACCCTCCGCAGCCATTCAGAAGACAAGACCCGGCAAGAGGAGCTTGCCGGAAGGCCTCTAGGCACGAAGAAGGCCTCGACAAGAAGAGCTTGTCGGGAAGGCCGCCTCTGTGCACGCAGAAGACAAGGCCCCGGCAAGAGGAGCTTGCCGGAAGGCTCGGAGCGACAAGTCTCCGAGCGCGACAAGGATTCGCCGCTGCAAGGCGCGCCGCGGCATGCAATCTCTTCTCCGTCTCCGCTCCAGCTCACCCAGCGACGTGTCGCCATGGGACCGTTCCATGGGCGGCGTGTCGGCGGTTGTGCAGCCAGCGGAGAGCAGCGATAAGCGGCGCTGACAGGCTCGCCATCGTGGCGGCGGAGGCGCACTGACGGTGTCTCATTACACTGTTTGGGCGACAACGACGGGCATTTATTGCTTTGTCCCTTGCCGTCGAGTTAGGTATTTTGCACGCGTACACTTTGCTCAAGTAGGTGTACCAACTCCTGTTTTACATTTGTACCCCGCCTATGTTGCCACCGTCGAAGACCCCTTGAGCATATAAAAGGAGGCCCGAGTGCAACGTGAAGGAGGTTCGGTTCCGTCGGTTCCGCAGGTTGGGCTGGTTCGATTCATTCGACCGTCAGAGACTAGACACACTCACGCTAGGTTTTGTAGCTCGCATTGCTCCCTAGTAAGAACACAATAGATCAAACAAGCAGCAGTAGGAGTTTTATCTCTTCGGAGAGCTCCGAAGCTGGGTAAACTGCTCGTGTGCATCCCCTCGATCCGCTCTTCGTGCGATCTCCGCCCTCCGAACCACAAGGGGCCTGGTCCGCCCGGCCCCATAGGTGTCCGTGGGTACGATCAGCCTCCCGACATCTTTGGCGCGCCCGGTAGAAGCGTCGAGGCCGTGTGAATCCGATCCGGCGTTCACGCTGAGCAGCGTCATCAACATCCTCCTCAACATGCCACCGAAGAAGAAGGCTTGGCGGCAGCAGCCGTCCGCGTCGTACCCACCCTCACCGCAGCAAGCGGGTGGTGGGGCAGACGCCGGCGGAGGGACGGGCGCCGACGGCGAAGGTGCTCGCGACGTTGCCAAGTCGAAGGACAAGGCACCGCAAACCTCGGCGTCCGCGCATCCCCCGCGCCCATCTCAGGAGACGCGGGACCAACAACGTCATGGCGTTCCCAACGCCATACGTTCGTTGGATCGAGACCCTCAAGACCAGCATGCGTGCCAACATGCTGGCACTAGTGAGATCTGATCGCCGGACGGGCGCCGCTCCTTCTAACGTAGTTAGAAGTCCGGCGTGTCCCGCTCCTCACACCGCGTTCTCCAATGCCGCCTACTACTCCAGCGAAGCTCTGGCGAGAGCTCAATCGCTCCTCGACTACCCTCCAACGGCCGACAAGGTCGACGAGTGGAGGCCACTATCGAGCCTCATCGGCTTTGCCAACGGCGACGCTCCGCGGCAACCAACGCCATCATTGCCGCGGCGAGACGACAAGGCACGAGCCGATGGCGACGAGACTGTCGGAGGTGCAACCACCGTGCACTCTCCGCCAAGAAGGCCAAGATCGCCGATTCATCGGATCCACCTCGACAGCGACTCCACTGCGTCGTCGGATCCGCGAGCTCGCCGCGATCAGCGCCAAGTTCTTCATGAGCGACAACAAGAGGACGCTCGAACTCGCATCGAGCGCCGAAGAGAAGCGCGACGTCAGCCCGACAAGCGCGCTGGGCCTTCTGTTGACATGCACGCGCCGGAGGGGCCAGGCGACTTGCCGTACGCGGTAGGTTGCCCTGCGTTCACTCGTGAGCTGCGGCAAGTCCAGTGGCCCAGCCAGAAAAACTTCAAACCAGACGTGCCGGAGGAGTGATGGCAGGACGCATCCGTCGGAGTTCCTTAGCATCTACACCATCGTGGTGCAGGCTGCGGGGGGACGGGACGACAAGATCCTCGCCAACTACTTCCCGCTCGTGCTCAAGCCCAACGTCAGATCTTGGCTCATGCACTTGCCGGACAGCTCCATATCCTCCTGGGCAGATCTGTGCCATCGGTTTGTTGGCGCCTTCACGGTGGCCACAAACCTCATGGCCAAGAGAGTGACCTTCACTTGCTCGCCCGGAAGGAAGGAGAGTCCCTGCGCAAGTTCATTCAGAGGTTCACGCGTGCACTACAACATCCCAGACGTTCACCCTGCCAAGCGGTGATCAGCGCATTTCATCAAAATGTGCGGAACCGCGGGATGAGGGAGGAGATGGCGATGTGCAAAGTCAAGGACGCGTCGGTGAGCTGTATGCATACGGCCGACAAGTGTGCACGCGCTGAGGAAGGGGGGAGACTCCCTGGAGAGAATGCAGAAGCAGGGTCTGACAGTGATGACACCGCCCCGGCAAAGAAGGGTCGGCGGCGAGGCAACAAGAAGAAGAAAAGAAGAGAAGTGCTAGCTGTCGAGCAGTCCGGCAACGGAGGCGGCGAAAAGAATGCCAAGGCTGGTGGCTCCGGCAAGGAGGTTGCCGTTGACGCCAACCACCAGTCGGTGGCGGCCGCCGACAAGCAGGACAGCTCCGCAAGCGATTGCAAGATCCACCGCACCAAGGGCCACGATCTCCAGAGCTGCAAGAAAGTCGAGCAGCTTGTCGAACAGCAGAGAGCTGAGTACGAGCGGCGCGACAAGGAGAAGGCCCAGGAAGGTGCTGGAGGAGCAAGCAAGAAACGTCCCGGCCGGGGAGGACGCCGCGGCAAGGTCAAGCAGCGGCAAGGAGATAGACCTCCCCGCGGCCGCGACAATGATGAAGATGATGACGACGATGAGGACATGGAGGACGACGACACCGACGAGCAGGAGTTTCAGAAAGCCACAGAGGTTCTCTGCGTTGACGGAGGTGCTTCTCGCATACCTCCCACCGCCAACTCAAGCAATGGATGCGGAGGTCAATGCAGCGGAACCATCCGTAGAGTCACGCAAGCCTTTGAAGTGGTCCAACACGCCTATCATTTTTGATATTGAGGACCACCCTGATCGCATAACTGCGGTCGGGTGCTTGCCGATGTTGGTCTCTCCAACCATCCGCAACCTCAAGGTCACAAAAATGTTAGTTGACGGCGGGGCCGACTTGAATCTGATCTCCTCCGCGGTGCTCCAGAAGCTTCAAATCCCTGACAACGAGCTCGAAGAGACCGGAACCTTCCAAGGAATCAATCCGGGAAGGAGCAAGCCGAAGGGGAAGATTACGTTGCGGTCACATTTGGCGTGAGCTGAACTTCAGGGATCGAGAGGGTTACGCTTGACGTCGCCGATTTCCCATTGCCTTACAATGGGATACTTGGCCGTCAAAGACTCGCCAAGTTCATGGCAGCCTCTCACTACGCCTACACGCTACTCAAGATGCCGGGCCCGATAAGCGTCATCTCTGTCCATGGCGACAAGAAGGATGCCCTTATCTGTGCCGACAAGATCTTCCGGGATGCAGCTGCCGCGACAGATTGCCAGACACTTGCCGCTGAAGCTCCCGGGGGGAAGAAGACCAAGTCCAAGTCCGGCAAGGGCTCTGATGCTCACTTCGCAAGCGCACCTCTTCGAGTGCTGCGCTACCATCGAGGACGCACCATCGAGCTCCACCGCAAGTGCAAGAAGATGGTGGCTCCGCCGAAGACCAAGAAGGTGCCCGCCAAGGAGGACGGCGCTGGTGGTACCTTCACCATCGATGCCTCTCTCGACCCCAAATAGGAAGGCGCGCTCGTTGCTTTCCCTACGGCGAATGTCGACGTGTTTGCATGGCAACCGTCCGATATCCCCGGTGTTCCCAGGAAAGTGATTGAGCACCGCCTGGCCGTTTGTCCTCACGCGCGGCCCGTCAAGCAAAAAGTCAGGAAGCAAGCAGTGGAGCGCCAAGAATTCATAGCCGAAGATATCAAGAAACTGGAAGCAGCAAGCCTTGTCAGAGGAGTGCTCCATCCTACGTGGTTGGCCAATCCTGTAGTCGCGGCGCAAGGCAAATGGGAAATGGAGACTTTGTATTGACTTCACGGATGTTAATAAAGCTTGTCCCAAAGATCCATTTCCCTTGCGGGCATTGACCAGATTGTTGACTCCACGGCTGGATGTGATTTGCTTTCGTTTCTTGATGCCTACTCAGGATACCATCAGATCTTCATGGCTGAAGAAGATGAGGAGAAGACCGCATTCATCACACCATGTGGCACATACTGTGTCATATGGATGCCTTTCGGTTTGAAGAATGCCGGTTCAACATTTGCAAGGGTAGTCCATGACGCTTTTGAGCCGCAAATGCACAGAAATGTAGAAGCCTACATGGATGAGATAGTGGTCAAGAGCAAGGACAAAGCAACTCTGGTTCAAGATTTGGACGAGACCTTTGCAAATCTGCGCAAGATCAACCTCAAGCTCAACCCCGAAAAGTGCGTGTTTGGAGTCCCTTCCGGCAAGCTTCTCGGGTTCTTCGTGTCTCAGAGAGGAATTGAAGCTAATCCCGACAAGATCAAGGCCATTGAGCAGATTGAAGCACCAAAGCGCGTCAAGGATGTACGAAGACTTGCCGGTTGCGTGGCTGCTCTCAGCAGGTTTATTTCTAGGTCTGCTGAGCGCTTCGCCATTTTTCAAGATTTTGAAAAGGCAGGTCGATAAAATGGACTCCCGAAGCGGAGGCTGCGCTGCAGGACTTGAAGAGATACCTGTCCTCCACTCCGACACTTGTCGCACCTAAGCCAGAAGAGAAGTTGCTGCTATATATAGCGGCAACCAATCAAGTGGTTAGTGCTGTGTTAGTAGCGGAGAGGGAGGCGGATGACGAGCCAAAGAACCGCAGCAAGCACATCCGGCGACAAGCGTGGGGCTTCACGACAAGCTCTGGTCCCGACAAGGATGAGTCCGCTGCGAACACGTGAACAGATACATAAAAGGATGGTGCAGCTCCCATTCTACTTTTTCAGTTCCCTTCTGCAGGGGGCTAGGTCAAGGTACTAAGGTGTGCAAAAATAGCTTTACGACCTCCTCAAGGCCTCGAGAAAGCTTCGCCATTACTTCCAATCACACGAGATCACAGTTGTCACTCGCTTTCCCTCAAGAGGATACCGCGAGAATCCGAAGCGGCAGGCAGGATTGTCGAGTGGGCACCGGAGCTGTCAAGCTTTGGTCTTAAGTTTGAAAGCACATCAACTATCCAAAGCGAGCCTTGGCAGAATTCATAGCAGAATGGACGCCAACGCCGGATGAAGAAATTCGGAGACGAGCATTCCCGTCAAAGAAGCAAGCAAAGAGTGGCTGATGTACTTTGATGGTGCCTTCTCGCTGCAAAGGCGCCCGGTGCCGGCGTGCCGCTTATCGCACCCACCGAAGAGCACCTCAAATCGTCGCCCGGATGCACTTTCCCAAGGAGCAAGCGACAAACAATACTGCAGAGTATGAAGGTTTGCTTGCCGGTCTCAGGATCGTAGTGGACCTTGGGATCAAGAAGCTTATTGTCAGGGGTGACTCGCAACTTGTCGTCCGACAAGTGAACAAGGATTACCAGAGTCCGTTGATGGAAGCCTACGTCGATGAAGTGAGGAAGCTGGAAGAGCACTTTGACGGCCTGCAAATGGAACATGTTCCAAGAGCTCAGAATGATATTGCTGATGGCCTGTCAAAGTGCGCCGCACTCAAGCTACCTATGGAACCAGGGATCTTTGTGCTCAAGCTGACTCAACCAACCGTAACACCATCAACAGGGCAGAACAAGAAGAGGAAGTTGGCCTCTGGTGACTATTTTCCGACAGAGCTTCCCGAAGCCGTCGTTGCAAAGGTCCCCAAGATCAACACCAACAAGCAGCCGAGGAGCGCTGCTCCGGCTGCACCCTGTGGTTTGTTCCGTTGAAGCGGGCGCTCCCGACAAGTCTTGTTCCAAAGCAAGCTTGTCGGGAGCATCTAGCTCGGCAGGCCGCAGCTCTTGCCGTGGAAGTCGATGTTCCCGCAGCAGATGTGCCTTTAGTCCTTGTTGTCGAGCCGCAAGCTCCAAAGATGGGCGCAGCAGATTGTCCATTTCCTTCAGACAGGAGAACTTCGAAGAGCAGGAAGAAGCGGAAAGAGTAGCCCGGCGGTCAAATGCGTACAGTTTGTCGACGACATCTTATGCATGTAAGAAGACTCAACGGTGTGAAATTGAAGTGTATTCCCGGGGAAGATGGGCCGAAGCTGTTGGCGAGAGATACATGGAGGCATATGTGGTCACCACATTGGCGCAAGAGCACTTGCCGCAAAGCTTTCCGGCAAGGTTTCTTCTGGCCGACAGCCCTCCAGGATGCAACTGCACAAGTAACCAAGTGTGAAGCGTGCCAGTTCCATTCCAAACAGATACACCAGCCAGCTCAAGCTCTCCGGACGATCCCTTTATCCTGGCCATTTTCGGTCTGGGGGCTCGACATCCTCGGCCCCTTCCCCCGAGCTGTCGGGGGCTTTGAGTACTTGTACGTCGCCATCGACAAGTTTACAAAGTGGCCGGAAGTGGAAGCAGTGAGGAAGGTGACAAGACACGGCCAGTCAAGTTCTTGGTCGATTGTTTGCCGCTTCGAATCCCTAACAGGGTCATCACCGACAACGGCACGCAATTCTGAAGTCGCACCGTCATGCAAGACGCCCAAGACCTTGGCACCAAGGTCTGCTTTATACATTGCTCACCCGAGAAGCAACGGTCAAGCGAGAGGGCAACGCCGGGCGTCTGCGGGCTCAAGACCAGAACTTTCGACAGGCTGCACAAGTGCGGAAGAAAGCTGGATCGAGGAGCTGCCGGTGGTTCTTTGGTCGATCAGACGACGCCAAATCGAGCCATCGGCCGTGCACCCTTTGCTCTAGTCTATGGAGCAGAGGCAGTTCTCCCCACGTAACTTCAGATACGGATCGCCTCAGTACTCGCTTATGATGAGCTTGAGCAAGGGCAGCTGCGACAAGATGACGCGTTGCTCCTCGAGGAGGATCGTCTTCGTGTCATTGGCGAGCCGCTCGCTTCTGACAAGCCTGCGTCGCTACCATAGCCGCAGGGTTAGTGCCGAAGTCTCGAGGAAAGGCGACCTTGTTCTTCTGGCGTTCAGTCCGCCAAGAATTCAAACAAGTTGACACCAAAGTGGGAAGGCCCTTATCGGTTGAAACGAGTCACTAGGCCTGGCGCTGTCCGCCTTGAGACCGAAGATGGCATTCCGGTGAGCAACTCCTGGAACATTGAGCATCTTCGTAAGTTTTACCCATGAGGCGCGGTTGTCGGAACCCGTTAAGCAACCACCTTTTGTACAAGTCTTGCCGCTGTTGCATGTAATCCTTCAGACAAAGCCGGGCGCAGACCTGCATCAAGAAAGCTCATGTGTTGCGCAGCTTGTCAAGTTCATGCTTTCATCATTTTATTGCATGTTTTGGCTAACACTTTGTGCAGCAACCATACCCGTAAGCAGAATCGAGCCGCTAGGCTCCATAATGTTATTTCCTCTTTTTTTCTTTTCTCAAAGGAAAGAAGGCTCCCTCGCGCACAAGTTAACCAGGGGGGAGGAGGAGATAATACTATGGACCAGGCACCGCTCGAGGAGGTTTCGCCTCATCGGGAAGCAAGAGACAGAAAAGCTAAGTTGCCAAAGTTTGAGCATTAAATTTTTAAATTTTCGTTATCTTCCTCGAACGATAGTACTTTGTATGGAAAACCTGTGCGCAGAGGAACCAAATCGTGACTGGTCGCGCCCTTACTTTGTTTCGAGTCCGCTCAACAACTTAAGTGAGCTGCGGCTAGTCTGCGACAAGGTTGCTTGTCGGTGGCGACCCCACCAAAGGCTCTTTGAAGTTCCGCACTTTTCGGCGCCATGACAAGGGTGCCTGCACCGCAAGTTTCCTGAAAAGCGAGGGGTAATAACATACAAAGCCAAGAGTCGAGTAAAGGAAGTAACGTAGCAAATGTTGCCCGAATAAAGTTATATTACAAAAATAACTTATCGCGCAATCGGCTAAATCATTCTCGAAACTGAAATAACAGCGAAGAGGAGAAGAAGGGCGCGCTGGTACCCAAGCCCCGGCAAGCCAGAGCTGCCGGGGGCTGCGGCAAGCCAGAGTTGCCGGGGGCTGCGGCAAGCCAGAGTTGCCGGGGGCTGCGGCAAGCCAGAGTTGCCGGGAGCTGCGGCAAGCCAGAGTTGCCGGGGCTGAGATATCAGATAAGCCCTTCGTCCTTTTTCAAGCATCCCTTTTTCATTAAAAACATTCTACTCGGATACAATCCGTGGGGAATGAAAAACATGAAAGGGAAGATTACAAGTATTAAATGCGGATAAGGCCCGAAGGCTTACAAATTAAAAAGATAAGATGCCCGTAATCCTTTTTCTGTCCCTCTCTTCAGGAGGTAGGTCAAGGAGGCGAGAAGGGCAAAAGAAATGCCTAGGCAAGCTACAGGTGCCAGAAGGCACCAAAGGAACATCCCGGGAGCTCCCCGAGGGCTTGACGGAGATGGCAGCGCCGGAAGCGGGCTCAAGACGGGCAGCAAGGCGTCAAGACGCTGTCGAGGGCACTACGCCCTCGCATTTCGACTTGACGGCCTTGTCGCCATCCCTCTTCCCCTTCCGCAGCCTCCCACGCCTACCACCCAAGGAGACGACCCGGGAGTTCAAGGAGCCGGGCGACGCGGATGATGGGGTCGCCGGTGGCGCATGAAGCGGCGCCGACAACTAATCGGGCCGCTACCCTCGTCGTCATTGCCGCCGCTCTCCTCCTCGTCACTCTCGCTCAAGGGGAATCTTGATGTCGGAGGAGCTATCCACGCAGCACTTCGCCCGAGTACCGAGATCCCCAAGACCTTGACGGAGAGGAGATCACCCTCCATTAACTTAAAATGGAGGGTAAACCCCGCCTCAGCTGTGGATGCAGTGAACGTCTTCCACCCGCGATCAAGATACATCACATTAGGGGCTGGGAATGCAACACGGACTCGCGTGCCGCTGATTCCACAACCCCTCATGTGCAGTCTCAGTGTCTTAGGCGGATCCGACTCCATCGCGCTCGCGAACGGAGCTGGAAGCCGGAGGCGACGACGAGGCGCCCGACGCAGTCTGACGAAGAACTCGCAAGGGCCGTCCCCTGTATGGACTGCCGCAGGGAGGGGAACCGCCGGCGGAAGCGGAGACGGCGCGCCGCCCCGTCCGCCTCTTCCCCGAGCGCCTCGACCTCGTCCACGACCTCGCCCCCTCCCTCTTCCTCTTGTGGCTGACTCTGCCGCCCCGGGCGTGGGATTGTGAGGGGAGCGCTGTCTAGCGGCGACCCTCGCCGCCACCGATGAAGAACCAAGTTCCCTTTCTCCATGGCGAATGAGGGAAAGGGGACCAGAAACTGAGGAAAGAAGGAGATGGGAGAGTGCGGGCTTCTGCACTCCCCTTCCGCTCTTTTTAAGGAAGCAAGGTGGGGGCTCGACCGCCTCGCTCGACAAATCAGGGCATAGGAAGAGCAGGGAATCGGGGCCAACCTGCTGCCTCTGCTCGTAACGGCCCAGTTTTCCACTTCCACCGTCCGCGACCCCAAGAGCATGGGAACCACGTGGCGGGGATGCAGAACTGAGGCGACGGGTGAAGCGACCCCGCACGCCGCCCACTTCCCCCACGACGCCGCGATTGACGCGTGCTGTTACGGGGGAACGCGGCGGACACGGAGTGGGTTAGGTTTGGACCCGGGCCGCGCGTGCCCTGTTTTGGGCCTGGCCCAACAACGCTCGGCACCGTGTATGGCCCAGACCCGGGGGCTCCTGTCGGTGTACTAAAGTAGGGGTACCTTAGTACCCCGAACTTGTGCACGGCGATCGCAGCGTCCCGTGGCAAGCCTCGGCCAGGCGTCCGCCAAGACCCTCCGCAGCCATTCGGAAGAAAAGACCCGGCAAGAGGAGCTTGCCGGGAAGGCCTCTAGGCACGAAGAAGGCCCCGACAAGAAGAGCTTGTCGGGAAGGCCGCCTGTGCACGCAGAAGACAAGGCCCGGCAAGAGGAGCTTGCCGGGAAGGCTCAGCGCGACAAGTCTCCGGCGCGACAAGGATTCGCCGCGGCAAGGCGCTTACCGCTGCATGCAACTTCTCTCCGTCCGCTCCAGCTCACCCAGCGACGTGTCGCCATGGGACCGTTCCATGGGCGGCGTGTCGGCGGTGTGCAGCCAGCGGAGAGCAGCGATAAGCGGCGCTGACAGGCTCGCCATCGTGGAGAGCGGAGGCGCACCTGACGGTCTCTGTTACACTGTTTGGGCGACAACGACGGGCATTTATTGCTTTTGTCCCTTGCCGTCAGAGTTAGGTATTTTGCACTGTACACTGTTCAAGTAGGTGTACCAACTCCTGTTTTTACATTTGTGCCCCCGCCTATGTTGCCACCTGTCGGAGACCCCTTGAGCATATAAAAGGAGGCCCGAGTGCAACATAGAGGAGGTTCGGTTCCGTCGGTTCCGCAGGTTGGGCTGGTTCGATTCATTCGACTGGCCGTAGACTAGACACACTCACGCTAGGTTTTGTAGGTCGCATTGCTCCCTAGTAAGAACACAATAGATCAAACAAGCAGCAGTAGGAGTTTTATCTCTCCGAGAGCTCAAAGCTGGGTAAACTGCTCGTGTGCATCGCCTCGATCCGCTCTTCGTGTGATCTCCGCCCCCTCCGAACCACAAGGGGCCTGGTCCGCCGGCCCCATAGGTGTCCGTGGGTACGATCAGCCTCCCCGACAGTGTCGTCGATGCAGACCCGCCATGGCTGCTTGGTATCAAGCACCGACAGACCCTTGAGATCGAATAAAAGATAAAATGCAGCGGTGATTGCTGAACCTCCCTGGTGGTGCCGAGTAGGCCTCGGCTTCATCGGAGGAATTGGTGAGGGTGATGCAGTTCCGGTGGGGCAGGTCAAGACAGCGCTATGGGGATGGAGGTGACGTGATAGACGACGCGAACGTTGGGGCAGCTCCTTGGAGGTGGATGGCGGGCGGCTGATCCGGCGGGACGACGAGGGACGTCGAGCTGTTGCTGTTGCTGTGGACGACATCGTCGGGGAAGAGTCTCTCGCTGGGCGGCGGTCAGGAGGCTGACGGAGAAGCGTGGGGTTTCGTGGGTTTTGGTGGCCTCGGTGTACGAATGGGGGCGAAGGAGAAGGTAGGGGAGCCATGGCTTAGGGACGTGCTTGTCCGAAATGTGGGCTCAGTTACGAACGAACCCGCACCGGTTTTGACCATGCGACGTCGAGGCGACATTTCTAGCTGAGGTGTAGATGGGGGATTTCGCGTGTCTGGGCTGCGGGACCGATTTCAGATGAGGAGGGAGTGTTTTGCGCGTGTTGAAATTTCGGGATAACAAGGCGCGGCATGGGTTGAAGAGGCGGGAGTTTCACAGCTGAAGAGACAAAAGATACTCGAGCTTGAAAAATTCGGGATAACAAGGCACGGATACCATGTTCAGCAGAACAAACTTAACGTGTACAAAAAAATACAATCCATACAAGACAGAAGAGAGTCATGTCCCCTTTTACTATATTGCTATAAATGCTATTGAAAACTACAAGAAAAATGTAAAAAAAAACAGGAGAACAAGAATAGCCTGTATAGTACCAAATCAATTCGCACATCCCTCAACAATAACAAAAAAACAAATCAGTGCCCACCACAAGAAAGAGTCATGTCCCTTTTTATATGATCACAAATGCCAGGATCATGAATTTCAATTTTTGAATCCATGTTATGTCGAATTCGAACATATCGTTAGGTGATCTTGCGGTTTATAATGGATGTAGTCCTACATTTTGATCTTCCTTCTTATATGAACACTTTACTCCACCCTATGTGTGTGCGTATTTTAAAACGCAAAAAAAAACAATTTTTTGTGTGTGTTTTCGAACATGGAAATACGCGGTGAACCTCTATCTTAAGAATTTTTGAACTTCCCCGGACAGAGCACTTGAACTTCTTGCAACAACTTTTTTAGACTTTATCTTTTATTCTTTTTTTTCATACAAAATGCACACCATATAGTACGTGAACTTTTGGCAGTTATCAGTTTGAACTTCTCTCTGTTTCGCTTTAGTTATGAAAAACTCTTATTTTTTACATATATCGAACCACTCTAACTTTTTTATTTGAATTTCTTTTATGTATTTTTAGAAAATGAAAATTTTAGTTTTGTTAGAAACATCAGACTTCTTCATTATTTTGAATTGAACTTATTGGTTCTATTCTTTAGTACCAAAAAAATCGAGTTTTTAATTAAATATCAAACTTCTCCATGTTTTTAAATTGAACTTGTTGGTTTTATTCTTCAGTAACGAGGAAAACTGAGTTTTTAATGTATATTGAATTTCTTTGTTTTCTAAAATTGAACTTCTTGACTTAATCTTTAGTATCGGCGAAAATCTGATTTTTTTTAAAAACGCGGAAAATCTTTTTTAAAACTTTTTTTGTTATTCCCTTATTTTAATTTGAACTTATTAGTTATTCTTTAGAACGAGAATCTGAGGTTTTTATAAACTTTGAATTTTTTTGTTATTTTAATTTGAACTTCTTAGTTTTATTCTTTAGTAGTGAGGAAAATCGAGTTTTGTGAACTTCTTTGTTTTGAAATTTGCAACTTCTTGATTTTATTTTTTAATAATGTGAAAAACCCGTATTTTTTATAAACATCGAACTTCACCATTTTTTTAATTTGAACTTCTTAGTTCTATTTGTTAGTAATGGGGAAAATGCTTTTTTATATAAACAACGATACCACACCGTTATTTTAATTTGAACTTCTAGTTTTTATAGAATGGGGAAAATCAGTTTTTATACAATCTTTTGAAATGCTCCTCTTTTTAATTTGAACTTCTATGTTTTTTACAAATGGGAAAAATACGTTATAAATATTTTTTAACTACTTTTTTTTAACTTCTTGCTCAAATTTTTTGAACTTCCAAATTTGTCTTTTAGATATTAACAACTTCATTTTTTTTAACGTTGACCTGCTGCGGTTCTTAAATTTGAACTTCTTATAGAATTTTGTCGCGACATTTTATGCATTTTTTGCTTTTCAGTGAAATGGCCTAGGCGGTCCCTTTTTTCATTTGATGATTTTTCTTCTATACATGGTACACTTGAACTTCGGAATTTCTGAAACATGAACTTCACGTGCTATATATATATATATATTGTCTTCTACCATATGGACTAAATTTGAATCAATTTTCCTTATTTGAATACGATTGTTGTCAAGTTATACCATCATTTAAATATTATCTTGACAACATAAAACATGCATATAGTACTAATCATATTTCAATATGAACTACATGTACCATACGATCTCCAATTCAAATATTTGTATCCATTTTATGTTGAATTCAAATCATAGTACATTGTTCTAGGTAGCGTGATGTTCGAGATAATCTAAACCCTGTTTTCATATGTATAAATTTTGGCCGAGTTGGGACAAGTTTTGGTATAAGCTTCTTGCAAACCGGAGCTTCTCTCAAGAAGCCTCATGGTTCCGAGAGGGAACATGTCACCTTTGTGTGCGAAATGATATACGCTGCATCCCCCCTGATTTTCTTTACAGAGGCAACATAGAACTATATGAGTGCCCTGTTAAATTTTGTAATTATTCCGGGTTCGTTTGACCTTTTTATACATTAATTGAGTTTCTGGTCATTCAATGTGCATAATTCAAATTTTAATTGCAAGCACATGCTCCGGTGCACCAAAGTTGGTTGAAAAATCACATGTGTGTCCTTGGGTGAGTTTCTACGTCCCATGCCAGAAAAGGGGATGAAATTCAAACATTTGGGCGTCGTGGCTTGGTCGAGAACATTGAAAAACTTGGTTTTTAAATTCCTGTAAATCCAAAACTCGCCTGAAAATCATGAAACTTGGGATGGTGTCATGTCATAGCACTAACATGTTGTGGTATAAAATTGGCCGAATTGGAACAATTTTTGGTATAAGCTTCTTGAAAACTGGAGCTTCTCTCAAGAAGGCTCATGGTTCTGAGAGGGAACGTGTCACCTTTGTGTGCGAAACAATATACACTGCCCCCCTGATTTTCTTTACAGAGGCAACATAGAACTATATGAGTGTCATGTTAAATTTTGGAATTATTTCGGGTTCGTTTGGCCTTTTTATACATTAATTGAGTTTCTAGTCATTTAATGTGCATAATTCAAATTTGAACTACAAGCACATGCTCTAGTGCACCAAAGTTGGTTGCAAAATAACATGTGTGTCCGCTGGTGAATTTATAGGTCCCATGCAAGAAATGGGTATGAAATTCAAACATCTGGGCATCATGGCTCTGCCGAGAACATTGAGAAACTTGGTTTTTAAATTCTTGTATATCCAAAAAACGCCTGAAAATCATGGAACTTGGCATGGTGCCATGTCATGGCACTAACAACATGCTATGGTAAAAAAATTGGCCGAATTGGAACAAGTTTTGGTATAAGCTTCTTGCAAACAAGAGCTTTTCTCAAGAAGGGTCGTGCTTCTGAGAGGGAACGTTTCACCTTTGTGTGTGAAACGATATACGCTGCCCCCACCCCCCTTGATTTTCTTTACAGAGGCAACATAGAACTATATGAGTGTCGTGTTAAATTTTGGTATTATTTCGGGTTCGTTTGGCCTTTTTATACATTAATTGAGTTTATGGTCATTTAGTGTGCATAATTAAATTTGAACTACAAGCACATGCTCTAGTGCACCACAGTTGGTTGAAAAATAACATGTGTGTCCTCGGGTAAATTTCTAGGTCCGGTGCAAGAAATGGGAATGGAATTCAAACATCTGGGCGTCGTGGCTCGGCCGGAAACATTGAGAAACTTGGTTATCTAATTCCTGTAAATCCAAATAACGCATGAAAATCATGAAACTTGGCTTGGTGTCATGATATGGCACCAACTTGTTGTGCTAATTTTGTTGTCCAATTTGCGAAGGCGCACATATTAACAATCAACAAAGTCATTTTGGAACAAGTGTTGTCACGTTACAATCGGAAACACAAGTATTATTGAAACCGTGGGCGTTCTACTTACCATTTACATGCTGCCACGCGTCCCCTTTTTTATTGGCTAGGAGGCGCCGTGTGAGGTAGCTATTTGAGTAACGGAGGCGTGCAATCAGACCCCGCACATGCTTATCAGGAGAAGATCCCTTTGACCTCCATCTACCGCCCACCTCTCTCCCAAGGTCTCCATTAATGGAGCACGAGCCCCTGTTTAACGTCGTGGCTATGTCTCACTCGACTGAGATTTAAGAGAGAAAAAAGAAAGTCTGAAACAAAATTTTTGCATGGATCTCGATCTAAGATCTGATGGACCTATATAGCATCTACTGTGACTTATAGCAAGACTAATGAATATATAAGGATGACAACAGTGATAATAATTGTATTACATATTTAGGAGGATAATTAAAAAGGCCACATGCGGCTATGCCAAAAATACACAAGGGAAAAAGAAGAAGGAAGACGCATACAACGATCTGGCTCGCTGATCTCTACTTTCTTGATGCGCTGCAGGTCTCGGAGACTAGTTCTCGTGGCGAGCGGTGATGATCTCTTTCATCAATTCATGTCCTCAATACGCTGTTGCGCAGCATCCACGGATTCCTCCACCATCCTTTCACGCTCGATGCGGAGCATGGCATTCTCGTCCATAAGTTTCTTGACGATGACGCCCGTCCTCCTCAACAAGGCAACGGTCTCCTCCGCCTGCTTCTCCCTTCCGGCGATCTTCACCCTCTATAGGTCGCACTTGGTGCGGAGCTTCGCCTTATCCTCCCCTAGTCCCGGGATGACGGCGGTAGCATTTTCAAACGATGCATTCATCTCGTCCTGCAGCTTCATCCAGCCGGAGATCTGACTCATCAGGACATTGAGCATAGCGCGCATGCGCCTGTGAGAGTCCTCGCCTGCTCGTGAAACATTTTCCCAGGCCACCGCGGCGCGGCGGGACATCTCTTCTGCTACTGCGGCGCGGCCGGACCAGTCTGCTGCAGACGGCACGGCGGAACCTCTGTGCTGCTTCGGCGGTGCTGCGGGACCTCTGTGCTACTTCAGCAGTGCGGTGGGACCTCTGTGCTGCTACGGCGGAACGGTGGGACATGTCGGCTACTTTCACGATGAGGCGGGACATATCTCGTGCTTCCGCTTCCATTCTTGCCTCTCCCTGGTAGTAATCTCTCGACCCCGAACTCATGCGGGCCATGGCAGACGCAAGGGAACGACGATGAAAGTCTAGTTTGTTTTTGCGGATGAGGAATTGAGGAGGAATGTGCAGTCATCTTGGAGTAGGTAGTATTTATAACCGAGTACTAATACGCTCCTAGTACTACCTCTATCCTGGTTTATTGGTCCCCTTTGCATTTTGCACCAAGTTTTGACCTTTGATTTAACTAATAAAATGTTGATGCATGTAACCAAAAATAATATCATTGGAAACTATGTTCAAGACGAATCCAATGATACAATTTTTTGTGACATGCATTATTATTATTTTACTTAAATCTATGGCGAAAACTTGGCACAAAATGTGATGATCTCGTCGTCGGGTCTTGTTCCGTTGGCATGATCTTGCCCTCCTCGTGCACCACCATCTCTCTCTTTAGGGATGGGGCATTAGAAAGTTTTACCATCACATATTCATACTACTTCAAGGCGCATTAAATCAACACATGCAAGTATCAAAAGGAAAGTGAAGACATGCATGCATGTGTTGTAATTAATGCATCGATAAACGCAAATTATTGAAATATATCGAGTGCACTGCTTTGATGTGTCGCATCAACTCGTACAACAAGGAGAAGCTTGATTACAATGCCCTCTCCCTCGCCCATGAGTGTGGTGGCTCGCAGGACTAGGAGAAGCTTTCGCTACACGCTCTCCCTCACGCACGCGGTGGACATGCATCAGTTCATTCTGTGTCAGATGGCCAGAAGCATACTGTAGTAGAACGTACCATCAAGTCTGAATTCCCGATGAGCCGAAGAGCCAAGCGCAACCCGAACGCTCGTGTAGCAGTTTCATGGGTAGGGGAGGTAGTAGTAACTAGTCTAAGATAGTGCGTACGTACCATGCCTCTAAGCTATAGGCTGGCCATAGTGGGGGGTAACATAACCGGTATCATGCACTTGGGACTAGCAAACATGCTTATGTGGCAGATAATTAAAGAAGAGAGAGAGGGTTAGAGTAATGACATAGGTAGATATCGTATCATGTTTGGCAATAAAAATGGTCATCTATGATACTACGCTATGATACTATGCACTATGGAGGTAGTATCATACACTAGTATCATATGCATGATACTAGTATATGATACTCTCCACATAATCGTTGGAGTCCGCTCCATGCTATGAGGCCGTCTCAAAGCATTTTTTGATTAAAATAATCTTCTGGCCCTACTTGTCATCCTAGTGATTGTAGTTTGCATGCTGATCTGGTCAAGAGAGGAATATATATTTTTTAATTTGTGGTGGGGTTAATGTTAGAGGTTGTAGCAAATATTGTACATTGCGGGTATTTTAGCCAAGTTTAGAGGCAAGCATGTAGGGCCAGTGCTATGATGTGTCGCGTCAACTCGTACAATGAGGAGAAGCTTGATTACTACTACTAGTACGCCCTCTCCCACGCCCATGCGTGCGGTGGCTCGCGGACAAGGAGAAGATTTTGCTTACTACAACAAGCTATCCCTCCCACACGCAGTGGACGGACATGCAGCACTTGATTCGATACTGTACAAGTAGTAACATCATTGTTTGACTTCTCGAAGAGGCAAAGAGCCAAGCACAACCCAAACGTGGCAGTTGTGAACGCTCGTGTGGCAGTCTTTTGTGTAGGGGTGGGGCGTGGTGCAGTAGTTTTGTGGCAATTCTTTTCTATTGTTTTTTGTGTCCAATAGGTGCCACCGTCGGATGCAAATCTTACGGTTATTGTGGCTATTGATAGTTATAGTCATCTTACGAAAATCAAATAATCCCAAAACAAACCCGACCATGTTTCTTGTTTGTAGACATGAATAGGAATCAACCAATGAGGGACGTGGGACGTAGTACCTAGCACGGTATGCAGCAGTCAGTTCATTGCATTCAATGGTATTACTAATTAGGAAATACTCCCTCCGTTCCTAAATATTTGTCTTTCTAGAGATTTCAACAAGTGACTACACCGTAAATGAGTACATACGGAGCAAAATGAGTGAATCTACACCATAAATATTTAGGAACAGAGGGAGTATTAAGTTCTCTCGTTTTCCTCTCCGCCTTGGTCGCGGTGCACAGTATTGAGTACTACTACTGACTAGTCTCTTTTTGAGACGCATTTACATTGATATGGCTTGAATGCCAAGGAAGCAGAGGGTAGCAGTTCCTGAAACGTCTCCAATGTATCAATAATATTTTATTGTTCCATGCTATTATATTTTCTTTTTTTGGATGTTTAATGGGCTTTAATATGCTCTATTATATTATTTTTGGGACAAACCTATTAAGCGGAGGCCCAGTGCCAGTTTCTGTTTTTTTTTGCCTATTTTAGTGTTTTGCAGAAAAGGAATATCAAACGGAATGAAACCTTTGCGATGATCTTTCTTGGACCGAAAGCAATCCAGAAGACTTGGAGTTGAAGTCTGGAACGCCACGAGGCAGGAGGGCGCGCCCAGGGGGGTAGGCGCGCCCCCACCCTCGTGGGCCCCTCGTAGCTTCACCAACGTACTTCTTTCGCCTATATATACTCTTATAACCAAAAACATTAGGGGGAGCCACGAAACCACTTTTCCACTGCCGCAACCTTCTGTACCCGTGAGATCCCATCCTGGGGCCTTTTCCGGCAATCTGCCGGAGGGGAACGGATCACGAAGGGCTTCTACACAAACACCATAGCCTATCCGATGAAGCGTGAGTAGTTTACCACAGACCTTCGGGTCCATAGTTATTAGCTAGATGGCTTCTTCTCTCTCTTTGATTCTCAATACAAAGTTCTCCTCGATGTTCTTGGAGATCTATTCGATGTAATACTCTTTTGCGGTGTGTTTGTCGATATCCAAAGAATTATGGATTTATGATAAAGATTATCTATGAATATTATTTGGTTCTTCTATGAATTCTTATAGGCATGATTTGATATCTTTGCAAGTCTCTTCGGATTATCGGTTTAGTTTGGCCTACTAGATTGATCTTTCTTGCAGTGGTAGAAGTGCTTAGCTTTGGGTTCAATCTTCCGATGTCCTTTCCCTGTGACAGTAGGGCAGCAAGGCACGTATTGTATTGTTGCCATCAAGGATAAAAAGATGGGGTTTATATCATATTGCTTGAGTTTATCCCTCTACATCATGTCATCTTGCCTAATGCGTTACTCCGTTCTTATGAACTTAATACTCTAGATGCATCCTGGATAGTGGTCGATGTGTGGAGTAATAGTAATAGATGCAGAATCGTTTTGGTCTACTTGACACGGAGGTGATGCCTATATTCATGATCATTGCCTTAGATATCTTCATAACTATGCACTTTTCCATCAACTGCTCGGTAGAAATTTGTTCACCCACTGTAATACATGCTATCTTGAGAGAATCCACTAGTGAAACCTATGGCCCCCGGGTCTCTTTCTTATTATATTGCATCTCTTTTATTTACATCGCATCCCGTTTACTATTTTGCAATCTTTACTTTCTAATCTATACAACAAAAATACCAAAAATATTTACTTTACTATCTTTTTTAGATCTCACTTTTACGAGTGGTCGTGAAGGGATCGACAACCCCTTTATCCCGTTGGTTGCAAGGTTCTTGATTGTTTGTGTAGGTACTAGGTGACTTGTGCGTTGTCTCCTACTGGATTGATACCTTGGTTCTCAAAAACTGGAAATACTTACGCTACTTTGCTGCATGACCCTTCCTCTTCAAGAGAAAACCAACGCATGCTCAAGAGGAAGCAAGAAGGATTTCTGGCGCCGTTGCCGGGGAGATCTACGGCCAAGTCAAGACATACCAAGTACCAATCATAAACCCTTCTCCCTCACATTACATTATTTGCCATTCGCCTCTCATTTTCCTCTCCCCCACTTCTAAAACGATTTTTGAAAACCTTTGCCTTTTCTTCGCCCTCCTTCCGTTCGATCTTGTGTTACCATGTGCATTCTTTTTGCTTGCATCTTCGCTTGCTAAAAGTTTATGGATACTCATCCCCTTGCTAATATTTTTAAGAGATCCAATTATGATGAACCAATTTCTAGTGATTTGAGTGCACTAGATTATCTTTATGAGGTTTTGCTTGAAATTCGTGAATCTGAAAATTGTGATGAAGAAATTTATGAAGAGATTCATGATAGCACCTTGAATAAAAAGCATGATTGCAATGATTTTACTATAACTTCTCTTGATGTCAATTGTGCTAATAATATGCAAAACCCTTACCTTGGGGATGCTAGTTTCGCTATGTCTACTACTTGTTGCAATGATCATGATTGGGGTGATTCTTCTTATGATCTTGAAAATTTATTTAAGCCCCATGATGAATATGAGATTGATAATAGTGTTTGCAATAATATTGAAAGTGGGTTTGTAAGAGTGTCAACTTTAGATCCCACATATTTGGAGAATGTTCGATCTTATGGTATTTTTGATAAAAGTGGTTTTGGAGAGGTCATGACTTTAGTTAATGATAATCCCATTATTTTGGAAGAGTGTCAACTTCGCATGCATGTGGATCGTGTTGAGAATATCTTATGTGACAGCTATTTTGTTGAATTTGCCTATGATCCTACATGTAATTATTATGAGAGAGGAAAATATGGTTGTAAATTTTTTTATCTTACTAAATTACCTCTCGTCATGTTGAAATTGCTATCGTCTCTTTCTTCTTCCTTGCATATGCTAATTTTTGCTTGCTATGATAATTTGTTTGCTTATAAAATGCCTATGCATAGGAAATATGTTAGACTTAGATGTGTTTATCATGTGTTCTATGATGCTCTCTTTGTGCTTTA
The DNA here is from genome assembly GCA_021605145.1 of Aegilops bicornis. NCBI lineage: Eukaryota > Viridiplantae > Streptophyta > Magnoliopsida > Poales > Poaceae > Aegilops > Aegilops bicornis. The sequence goes on from CM038671.1 coordinate 610,118,271, forward strand.
ATTCTTGTCTTTGATGTGAGCATCATTAAAATTATCAATGCCTAGCTAGGGGCGTTAAATGATAGCGCTTGTTGGGAAGCAACCCAATCATGCCAAGTAGAACCAGTAGGATCTTCTTGGGTGATAGTTGTTTGATCTTGCTGAAAAAGACAGAAACTTTGCGCTCACAAAAATAATTGTTAAAATTCACCGGAACGTGATAAAATGCTAATTCTTTTTGCAGTAGATTAATATACAAATTATCTAGGTTGTCCTTGTTTTTCAGAACTTTTGGAGTTCCAAAAGTATTCGAAAAAATCAGATTATTACAGACTGTTCTGTTTTGACAGATTCTATTTTTCGTGTGTTGTTTGCTTATTTTGATGAATCTATAAGTAGAATCGGGGGGTATGAACCATAGAGAAGTTGGAATACAGTAGTTTTAACACCAGTATAAATAAAGAATGATTTCATTACAGTACCTTAAAGTGGTGTTTCATTTTCTTATACTAACGGAGCCCATGACATTTTCTGTTGAGTTTTGTGTTGTGAAGTTTTCAAGTTTTTGGGTAAATATTTGATGGATTTTGGAATAAGGAGTGGCAAGATCCTAAGCTTGGGGATGCCCAAGGCACCCCAAGGTAAAATTCAAGGACAACCAAAAGCCTAAGCTTGGGGATGCCGCGGAAGGCATCCCCTCTTTCTTCTTCGTCTATCGGTAACTTTACTTAATGCTATATGTTTATTCACCACATGATATGTGTTTTGCTTGGAGCGTCTCGTATGATTTGAGTCGTTGCTTTTTAGTTTAACACAATCATCCTTGCTGTACACATCTTTTGAGATAGACACACATGAATCAGAATTTATTAGAATACTCTATGTTCTTCACTTATATCTTTTGAGCTAGATAATTTTGCTCTAGTGCTTCACTTATATATTTTTAGAGCACGGTGGTGTGTTTTTTTATAGAAATTATTGATCTCTCATGCTTCACTTATTTTATTTTGAGAGTCTTTTAAAACAGCATGGTAATTTTCTTTGGCTATAAAACTAGTCCTAATATGATGGGCATCCAAGATGGGTATAATAAAAACTTTCATAAAAAGTGCATTGAATACTATGAGAATTTTGATGCTTGATGATTATTTTGAGATATGAAGATGGTGATATTAGAGTCATGCTACTAGATTAATTGTGAATTTGCTAAATACTTGTGTTGAGGTTTGCAAGTCCCGTAGCATGCACGTATGTTAACTATTGTGTAACAAATTTGAAGCATGAGGTGTTTCTTTGATTGTCTTCCTTATGAGTGGCGGTCGGGGACGAGCGATGGTCTTTTCCTGCCAATCTATCCCCCTAGGAGCATGCGCGTAGAGCTTGGTTTTGCTGACTTGTAGATTTTTGCAATAAGTATGTGAGTTCTTGATGACTAATATTGAGTCCATGGATTATACGCACTCTCACCCTTCCACCATTGCTAGCCTCTCTAATACCGCGCAACTTTCGCCGGTACCACAAACCCACCATTCACCTTCCTCAAAACAGCCACCATACCTACCTATTATGGCATTTCCATAGCCATTCTGAGATACATTGCCATGCAACTTTCCACCGTTCCATTTATTATGACACGCTCCACCTTGTCATATTGCCTTGCATGATCATGTATTTGACATCGTATTTGTGGCAAAGCCACCATTCATAATTTTTTCATACATGTCACTCTAGATTCATTGCACATCTTGGTACACCACCGGAGGCATGCATATAGAGTCATATTTTGTTCTAAGTATCGAGTTGTAATCCTTGAGTTGTAAATAAATAGAAGTGTGATGATCATCATTATTAGAGCATTGTCCCATGTGAGGAAATAAAAAAAGGCCAAAAAAGAAAAGTTACAAAAAAATGAGAGAAAAAGAGAGAAGGGACAATCCTACTATCCTTTTCCACACTTGTGCTTCAAAGTAGCACCATGATCTTCATGATGGAGAGTCTCTTATTTTGTCACTTTCATATACTAGTGGGAATTTTTCATTATAGAACTTGGCTTGTTTATTCCAACGATGGGCTTCCTCAAAGTGCCCTAGGTCTTCCTGAGCAAGCAAGTTGGATGCACACCCACTTAGTTTCTTTTGTTGAGCTTTCATACATTTATAGCTCTAGTGCATCCGTTGCATGGCAATCCTACTCACTCACATTGATATCTATTGATGGGCATCTCCATCGCCCATTGATACGCCTAGTTGATTGCTACCTCTTGAGCACTGCGTTGGATTTCCCCGAAGAGGAGAGGATGATGCAGCAAAATAGCGTAAGTATTTCCCTCAATTTTTGAGAACCAAGGTATCAATCCAGTAGGAGGCTACGCACAAGTCCCTCTTACCTGCACAAAACAATAGCTCCTCACAACCAACGCGATTAGGGGTTGTCAATCCCTTCACGGTCACTTACTTAGAGTGAGATCTGATAGAGATGATAAATAATATTTTTGGTATTTTTGATATAGATATGCAAAGTGAAAAGTAAAAGGCAAAGTAAAAACAAAGCAAGTATTAAAGTGATGGAGATTGATATGATGAGAATAGACCCGGGGGCCATAGGTTTCACTAGTGGCTTCTCTCGAGAGCATAAGTATTCTACGGTGGGTGAACAAATTACTGTTGAGCAATTGACAGAATTGAGCATAGTTATGAGAATATCTACGTACGATCATGTATATAGGCATCACGTCCGAGACAAGTAGACCGACTCCTACCTGCATCTACTACTATTACTCCACTCATCGACCGCTATCCAGCATGCATCTAGAGTATTAAGTTAGAAACAGAGTAATGCCTTAAGCAAGATGACATGATTTAAAGGGATAAATTCATGCAATATGATAAAAACCCCATCTTGTTATCCTCGATGGCAACAATACAATACGTGCCTTGCTGCCCCTTCACATCGGGAAAGGACACCGCAAGATTGAACCCAAAGCTAAGCACTTCTCCCATTGCAAGAACTACCAATCTAGTTGGCCAAACCAAGCGGATAATTGAAGAGACTTGCAAAGATAACCAATCATACATAAAAGAATTCAGAGAAGATTCAGATATTGTTCATAGATAATCTTGATCATAAACCCATAATTCATCGGTCTCAACAAACACACCGCAAAAAGAAGATTACATCGAGTAGATCTCCACGAGAGAGGGGGAGAACATTGTATTGAGATCCAAAAAGAGAGAACAAGCCATCAAGCTACTAGCTATGGACCCGAAGGTCTGAAGTAAACTACTCACACTTCATCGGAGGGGCTATGGTGATGATGTAGAAGCCCTCCATGGTGCATGCCCTCCCGTGAGCTCGGAACAAGCCCCAAGATGGGATCTCGTGGATACAGGAAGTTGCGGTGGGGGAATTAGGTTTTGGCTCCTGTTACGATCGTTTGAAGTGCGTGAGGTATATATAGGAGGAAGGAGTACGTCGGTGGAGCAACAGGGGTCCACGAGGCGGGGGGCGCGCCTGGGGCACCCTCGTGACCGCCTCTGTTACTTCTTGGAGTAGGGTCCAAGTCTCCTGGATCACGTTCGGTGAGAAAATCACGTTCCCGAAGGTTTCATTCCGTTTGGACTCCGATTGATATTCCGTTTCTTCGAAACACTGGAATAGGCAAAAAATAGCAATTCTAGGTTGGGCCTCTGGTTAATAGGTTAGTCCCAAAAATAATATAAAAGTGGAAAATTAATCCCAATATAGTCCAAAACAGTAGATAAAGTAGCATGGAGCAATCAAAAAATATGGATACGTTGGAGACGTATCAGACATCCCCAAGCTTAATTCCTGCTCGTCCTCGAGTAGGTAAATGATAAAAAGAGAATTTTTGATGCGAAGTGATACTTTGGCATAATTTCAATGTAAATCTTCTTAGTTATGATGAATATCCAGATACGAAAGATTCAAGACAAAAGTTCATATTGACATAAAAATAATAATACTTCAAGCATACTAAGTAAGCAATTATGTCTTCTCAAAATAACATGGCCAAAGAAAGTTATCCCTACAAAATCATATAGTCTGGCTATGCTCCATCTTCCCCACACAAAATATTTAAATCATGCACAACCCCGATGACAAACCAAGCAATTGTTTCATACTTTAACATTTTAGAACTTTTTCAATCTTCACGCAATACATGAGCGTGAGCCATGGATATAGCACTATATGTGGAATAGAATGGTGGTTGTGGAGAAGACAAAAAGGGAGAAGATAGTCTCACATCAACTAGGCGTATCAACGGGCTACGGAGATTCCCATCAATAGATATCAATGTGAGTGAGTAGGGATTGCTATGCAACGGATGCACTAGAGCTATAAGTATATGGAAGCTCAACAAAAGAAACTAAGTGGGTGTGCATCCAACTCGCTTGCTCACGAAGACCTAGGGCATTTGAGGAAGCCCATCATTGGAATATACAAGCCAAGTTCTATAATGAAAAATTCCCACTAGTATATGAAAGTGACAAAATGAGAGACTCTCTATCATGAAGATCTTGGTGCTACTTTGACGCACAAGTGTGGTAAAAGGATAGTAGCATTGTCCCTTCTCTCTTTTCTCTCATTTTTTTATTTGGGCCTTTTACATTTCTCTTTTTTATGGCCTCTTTTTTCATTTTTCATTTTTATTTTTATATTTTTTAAATGGAGTCTCATCCCGACTTGTGGGGAATCATGGTCTCCATCATCCTTTCCTCACTTGGGACAATGCTCTAAAGAATGATGATCATCACACTTTTATTTTTCTTACAACTCAACAATTACAACTCGATTCTTAGAACAAAGTATGACTCTACATGAATGCCTCGTGATGTGCAAGGATATGCAATGAATCAAGAGTGACATGTATGAAATAATTATGAACGGTGGCTTTGCCACAAATACGATGTCAACTACATGATCATGCTAGCAATATGACAATGATGGAGCGTGTCATAATAAACAGAACGGTGGAAAGTTGCATGGCAATATATCTCGGAATGGCTATGGAAATGCCATGATAGGTAGGTATGGTGGCTGTTTTGAGGAAGACATATGGTGGGTGTATGATACCGGCGAAAAGTGCGGTATTAGAGAGGCTAGCAATGGTGGAAGGATGTGAAAAAGTGCGTATAATCCATGGACTCAACATTAGTCATAAAGAACTCATATACTTATTGCAAAAATCTAGAAGTTATCAAAGCAAAGTATTATGCGCATGCTCCTAGGGGGTAAATTGGTAGGAAAAGGCCATCGCTTTCGTCCCCGACCGCCACTCATAAGGAAGACAATCAATAAATAAATCATGCTCCGAAGTTCATCACATAACGGTTCACCATACATGCATGCTACGGGAATCACAAACTTCAACACAAGTACTCTTTAAATTCACAACTACCCAACTAGCATGACTCTAATATCACCATCTTCATATCTCAAAACAATTATCAAGCATCAAACTTTTCTTAGTATTCAACGCACTCAAAATAAAGTTTCACATACCTGAATACCAACTATATTAATATTAAGCAAATTACAATGCTATTAACGACTCTCAAAATAATCTAAGTGAAGCATGAGAGATCAATAGTTTCTTTAAAACAAATCCACCACCGTGCTCTAAAAGATCTAAGTGAAGCAGTAGAGCAAAAATTATCACGCTTAAAAGATATAAGTGAAGCACTATGAGCAAAACTATCAGGCTCAAAAGATATAAGTGAAGCACATAGAGTATTCTATCAAATTCCAATTTATGTATGGCTCTATCAAAAGGTGTGTACAGCAAGGATGATTGTGGTAAACTAACAAGCAAAGACGCAAATAATACAAGACGCTCCAAGCAAAGCATATCATGTGGTGAATAAAAATATAGCTCCAAGTAAATTACCGATGGAAGTAGGCGAAAGAGGGGATGCCTTCCGGGCATCCCCAAGCTTTGACTTTTTGGTGTCCTTGGATTATCTTGGGGGTGCCATGGGCATCCCAAGCTTAGGCTCTTGCCACTCCTTGTTCCATAATCCATCAAAAGAATTTACCCAAAACTTGAAAACTTCACAACACAAAACTCAATAAAAATCTCGTGAGCTCCGTTAGAGAAAGAAAACAAAAGACTACTTTAAGTTACTGTAATGAACTCATTATTTATTTATATTGGTGTTAAACCTACTGTATTCCAACTTCTCTATGGATTAGAAACTATTTTACTAGCCATAGAATCATCAATATAAGCAAACAACACACGAAAAACAGAATCTGTCAAAAACAGAACAGTCTGTAGTAATCTGTAACTAACTTAAACTTATGGAACTCCAACAATTCTAGAAAAATAGGACGACCTAGACAATTTGTTTAATGATCAGCATAAATTGGAATCAGTATTTTATCACGTTCTGGTGATTTTTAACAATTGTTTTCGTGAACAGAAAGATTCAGGAAATTACATCAAGATCAAATAACTATCATCCAAGAAGATCCTATAGGTCTAACTTGGCACAAACACTAATTAAAACATAAAACCACATCTAAACAGAGGCTAGATGGATTATTTATTACTAAGCAGCAAGGAAAAATCTTGGGTTGTCTCCCAACAAGCGCTTTTCTTTAAAACCTTTTTAGCTAGGCATTGAGATTCAATGATGCTCACAAGAAGGACAAGAATTGAGGCACAAAGAGAGCATCATAAAACATGTGACAAACACACTTAGGTCTAACATACTTCCTATGCATAGGCATATTATAGGCAAACAAATTATCGTAGCAAGCAAAAACTAGCATATGCAAAGAAGCGGAAAGGAACAATAGCAATCTCAACATAACGAGAGGTAATTTAGTAACATGAAAATTTCTATAACCATATTTTACTCTCTCATAATAATTACATGTAGGATCATAGGAAAATTCAACAAAATAGCTATCAGAAATTATATTCTCAACACGATCCACATGCAAGCAAAGTTGATACTCTTACAAAATAGTGGGATTATCATTAACTAAAGTCATGACCTTTCCAAACCCACTTTTATCAAAAACTTCATAAGATTGAACATTCTCCAAATATGTGGGATCTAAAGTTGACATTCTTACAAACCCACTTTCAATATTATTGCAAACAATATTATCAATCTCATATTCATCATGGGGCTTAAATAAATTTTCAAGATCATAAGAAGAATAACCCCAATCATGATCATTGCAACAAGTAGTAGATATAGCAAAACTAGCATCCCCAAGCTTATGGTTTTGCATCTTATTAGCACAATTGACATCAAAAGAATTTATAATAAAATCATTGCAATCATGCTTTTTATTCATAGATCTATCGTGAGTCACTTTACGGATTTCAGGCAAAACCTTATAAAGATAATCTAGTGCATCCAAATCACTAGGAATTGGTTCATCATAATTGGATCTCTTAAAAAGATTGGCAAGCGGATGAGGATCCATAGATATTGGCTTCTTTGTTTAGGAATAAAACTCAACTATTTCAACCAAACGAGAAAACGAGCCAAGTAAGACATCAATGCAAACGAGAAGAGATGGCGAATAAAACGGCAAGGGTGAAGTGGGGGAGAGGAAAACGAGAGGCAAATGGCAAATAATGTAATGCGGGAGATAAGGGATTGTGATGGGTACTTGGTATGTTGAATTTAACGGTGCCAGAAGTGGCTTGTTGTTAGGAGTCCAAGTCTTGACTTGCTCTTGCGTAAGCCTCCCCGGCAACGGCGCCAGAAATTCTTCTTGCTACCTCTTGAGCATTGTGTTGGATTTCCCCGAAGAGGAGAGGATGATGCAACAAAGTAGCGTAAGTATTTCCCTCAGTTTTTGAGAACCAAGGTATCAATCTAGTAGGAGGCTACGCACAAGTCCCTCGTACCTGCACAAAATAATAGCTCCTCGCAACCAACGCGATTAGGGGTTGTCAATCCCTTCACGATCACTTACGAGAGTGAGATCAGATAGAGATCATAAATAATATTTTTGTTATTTTTTATATAGAGATCCAAAGTGAAAAGTAAAAGGCAAAGTAAAAACAAAGCAAGTATTAAATTGATGGAGATTGATATGATGAGAATAGACCCGGGGGCCATAGGTTTCACTAGTGGCTTCTCTCAAGAGCATAAGTATTCTATGGTGGGTGAACAAATTACTGTTTAGCAATTGACATAATTGAGCATAGTTATGAGAATATCTAGGTATGATCATGTATATAGGCATCACGTCCGAGACAAGTAGACCGACTCCTGCTGCATCTACTACTATTACTCCACTCATCGACCGCTATCCAAAGCATGCATCTAGAGTATTAAGTTAAAACCAGAGTAACGCCTTAAGCAAGATGACATGATGTAGAGGGATAAATTCATGCAATATGATAAAACCCCATCTTGTTATGCTCGATGGCAACAATACAATACGTGCCTTGCTGCCCTATACATCGGGAAAGGACACATAAGATTGAACCCAAAGCTAAGCACTTCTCCCATTGCAAGAACTACCAATCTAGTTGGCCAAACCAAACGAATAATTCGAAGAGACTTGCAAAGATAACCAATCATACATAAAAGAATTCAGAGAAGATTCAAATATTGTTCATAGATAATCTTGATCATAAACCCACAATTCATTGGTCTCAACAAACACACCACAAAAAGAAGATTACATCGAATAGATCTCCACGAGAGAGGGGAGAACATTGTATTGAGATCCGAAAAGAGAGAAGAAGCCATCTAGCTACTAGCTATGGACCCGAAGGTCTGAAGTAAACTACTCACACTTCATCGGAGGGGCTATGATGATGATGTAGAAGCCCTTCATGGTGGATGCCCCCTCCGGCGGAGCTCCGGAACAGGCCCCAAGATGGGATCTCATGGATGCATGAAGTTGCGGCGGTGGAATTAGGTTTTTGGCTCCTGTTCTGATCGTTTGGGGGTACGTAGGTATATATAGGAGGAAGGAGTACGTCGGTGGAGCAACAGGGGGTCCACATGGCACGGGGGGCGCCCCCCACCCTCGTGACCGCCTCTGTTACTTCTTGGAGTAGGGTCCAAGTCTCCTGGATCACGTTCGGTGAGAAAATCACGTTCCCGAAGGTTTCATTCCGTTTGGACTCCGATTGATATTCCGTTTCTTCGAAACACTGGAATAGGCAAAAAACAACAATTCTGGGCTGGGCCTCTGGTTAATAGGTTAGTCCCAAAAATAATATAAAAGTGGAAAATAAAACCCAATATAGTCCAAAACAGTACATAAAGTAGCATGGAGCAATAAAAAATTATAGATACGTTGGAGACGTATCATTGATGTGAGACCATCTTCCTCCTTTTTGTCTTCTCCACAACCACCATTCCATTCCACCTATAGTGCTATGTCCATGGCCCACGCTCATGTATTGCGTGAAAGTTGAAAAAGTTTGAGAATACTAAAGTATAAAACAATTGCTTGGCTTGTCATCGGGGTTGTGCATGATTTGAGCATTTTGTGTGACGAAGATGGAGCATAGCCAAACTATATGATTTTGTAGAGATGAACTTTCTTTGGCTATGTTGTTTTGAGAAAACATGATTACTTTGTTAGTATGCTTGAAGTATTATTATATTTTTGTCAATATTAAACTTTTCTCTTGAATCTTTCGGATCAGAACATCCATGCCACAATAAAGAAAATTACATTGATAATTATGTTAGGTAACATTCCACATCAAAAATTCTGTTTTTAATAATTTACCTACTCGGGGACGAGCAGAAATTAAGCTTGGGGATGCTTGATACGTCTCCAACGTATCTATAATTTTTGATTGTTCCATGCTATTATATTATCTGTTTTGGATGTTTAATGGGCTTTAATATGCTCTTTTATATTATTTTTGGGACTAACCTATTAACCGGAGGCCCAGTGCTAGTTTCTATTTTTTTTGCCGATTTTAGTGTTTCACGGAAAAGGAATATCAAACGGAATCAAAACGGAATGAAACCATCGCGATGATCTTTCTTGGACCGAAAGCAATCCAAAAGACTTGGAGTTGAAGTCTGGAATGCCACGAGGCGGCCATGAGGCAGGAGGGCGCACACAGGGGGTAGGCGCACTCCCCACCCTTGTGAGACCCTCGTAGCTCCATCGACGTACATATTTTGCCTATATATACTCTTATACCCTAAAACAATCAGGGGGAGCCACGAAACCACTTTTCCACCGCGCAACCTTCCGTACCCGTGAGATCCCATCTTGGGGCCTTTTTCGGCGATCTGCCGGAGGGGGAATCGATCACGGAGGGCTTCTAGATCAACACCATAGCCTCTCCGATGAAGCGTGAGTAATTTACCACAGACCTTCGGGTCCATAGTTATTAGCTAGATGCCTTCTTCTCTCTCTTTGATTCTCAATACAAAGTTCTCCTTGATGTTCTTGGAGATCTATTCGATGTAATACTCTTTTGCTGTGTGTTTGCCGAGATCCGATGAATTGTGGATTTATGAACAAGATTGTCTATGAATATTATTTGGTTCTTCTCTGAATTGTTATATGCATGATTTGATATCTTTCCAAGTCTCTTAGAATTACCGGTATAGTTTAGCCTACTAGATTGATCTTTCTTGCAATGGGAGAAGTGCTTAGCTTTGGGTTCAATCTTGCGGTGTCCTTTCCCAGTGACATTAGGGGCAGAAAGGCACATATTCTATTGTTGCCATCGAGGATAAAAAGATCGGGTTTATATCATATTGCTTGAGTTTATCCCTCTACATCATGTCATCTTGCCTAATGCGTTACCCTGTTCTTTTGAACTTAATACTCTAGATGCATGCTGGATAGCGGTCGATGTGTGGAGTAATAGTAGTAGATGCAGAATCGTTTCGGTCTACTTTACACGGAGGTGATGCCTATATTCATGATCATTGCCTTATATATCTTCATAACTATGCGCTTTTCTTTCAATTGCTCGGTCGTAGTTTGTTCACCCACTGTAATACATGCTATCTTGAGAGAAGCCACTAGTGAAACCTATGTCCCCCGGGTCTCTTTCTTATTATATTGCATCTCTTTTATTTACATCGCATCTTGTTTACTTTTTTGCAATCTTTACTTTCCAATCTATACAACAAAAATTACCAAAAATATTTACTTTACTATCTTTATTAGATCTCACTTTTACCAGTCGCCGTGAAGGGATTGACAACCCCTTTATCACGTTGGTTGCAAGATTCTTGATTGTTTGTGCAGGTACTAGGTGACTTGTGCCTTGTCTCCTACTGGATTGCTACCTTGGTTCTCAAAAACTGAGGGAAATACTTAGGCTACTTTGCTGCATCATCCTTTCCTCTTCAAGGGAAAACCAACGCATGCTCAAGAGGTAGTAGTTCCCGAAACGTGGGACGTGTTGGAAATATTCCTTAGAGGCAACAATAAAAGGGTTATTATTATATTTCCTTGTTCATGATAATTGTCTATTGTTCATGCTATAATTGTATTAACCGGAAACCGTAATACATGTGTGAATGCATAGGCCACAACATGTCCCTAGTGAGCCTCTAGTTGACTAGCTCGTTGATCAATAGATGGTTGTGGTTTCCTGACCATGGACATTGGATGCCATCGATAATGGGATCACATCATTAGGAGAATGATGTGATGGACAAGACCCAATCCTAAGCATAGCACAACATCATGTGGTTTGTTTGCTAGAGCTTTTCTAATGTCAAGTATCATTTCCTTAGACCATGAGTTTGTGAAACTCCCGGATGCTGTAGGAATGCTTTGGGTGTATCAAACGTCACAACGTAACTTGGTGACTATAAAGGTGCGCTACAGGTATCTCCGAAAGTGTCTATTAGGTTGGAATGAATCGAGACTGGGATTTGTCACTCCGTATGACGGACAGGTATCTCTGGGCCCATTCGTTAATGCTTCATCATAATGATCTCAATGTGACTAAGGAGTTAACCACAGGATCATGTGTTACAGAATGAGTAAATATACTTGTCGGTAACGAGATTGAACAAGGTATGGGGATCCGACGATCGAATCTCTGGCAAGTAACACACCGATGGACAAAGGGAATTGTATACGGGATTGATTAAATCGCCGACATCGTGGTTCATCCGATGAGATCATCGGGGAACATGTGAGAGCCAATATGGGTATCCAGATCCAGCTATTGGTTATTGGCCAGAGAGGTGTCTCGGTCAGGTCTGCATGATTCCCGAACCCGTAGGGTCTACACACTTAAGGTTCGGTGATGCTGGAGTTGTGATGGGAATTGTATGTGGTTACTGAAAGTTGTTCAGAGTCCCGGATGAGATCCCGGATGTCACGAGGAGTTCCGGAATGGTCCGGAGGTGGAGATTTATATATGGGAAGTCCATTTTCAGTCACCGAAAAAGTTTTGGGGGTTATCGGTATTGTACCGGGACCACCGAAAGGGTTCCGAGGGTCCACTGAGTGGGGCCACCTACTCCGGGGGACCAAGTGGGATGAACATGGGTGGGAACCAGCCCCCCTAGTGGGCTGGTGCGCCCCCCCAAGGGGCCCAAGGCGCCTAAGGTTAAAACCCTAGGGGTGGGGGCGCCATCCCCCCCCCCCACCACCAACTTGGGGGGCAAGCACCCCCCCCTTGGCCGCCCCCCTCTAGATGCATCTAAGGGGGCGGCCCCCTCTCCCATTCACCCAATAAATACAGGGGGTGGGAGGGAAGCCGCAACCTTCCCCCTAGCACTGCCTCCCCCTCCTACACCTCCTCCTCCATTGAGCTTAGCAAAGCTCTGCCGGAGAACCACGAGCTCCACCACCACCACGCCGTCGTCCTGCCGGAGTTCTCCCTCAACTTCTCCTTCCCCCTTGATGGATCAAGAAGGAGGAGGCGTCCCCGGGCTGTACATGTGTTGAACGCGGAGGCGCCGTCCGTTCGGCACTAGATCGTATCTTCCGCGATTTGAATCACCGCGAGTACAACTCCATCAACCGCGTTCCTTGCAACGCTTTCGCTTAGCGATCTTCAAGGATATGAAGATGCACTCCCTCTCTCTCTTTGCTAGCATCTCCTAGATTGATCTTGGTGACACGTATGATTTTTTTTGAAGTATTACTACATTCCCCAACAGAATGGCCATTCAATTAGCATGCAGAGGTAAGTAATTGGAGAAGCAGAATGGAGCCAGCATGTTGTGAATGCAATGCAGTTTGGACTCTTATATAAAGGCGCCCCACCACTCCAATCCATCTACTCCTAGTCTCTGCACAACACTGCTCACTCCAATCCAAGACCAAGACCAAGTGACCAGACGCCACAAGCACCCATGGTGTCGATGGACGCGAGCGACAGTCGGCTGTGCCAAAACGTCCAAGACGACGGCCTGCGGCCCCGCACCGCGCAGCATTTCCAAACGGTCCTGGTGACTGTCGGCGTCATAGCCCTCGTTGACCCCGGCTTCGCCTCTCACATGTGCGAGATGATGGTTCGCGCCATCCGCAAGTTCACCACTGTCAAGAAGCACGCGGACGACCTTGCCGTACTCCTCCAGCCTGCACGCCCAGGCTCCTCATTGCCTGCCACCCTCATCGGGCTCCAAGGTGGTGAAATCTTTGAAGCATTGGTGGCCCTGCAGCTACCGGAGATCGTGACGAAGAATGTGCACCTCGAGGCCGCGCTTGCTGTGCAGTGCCTTGCCATGCAAGAAACCGTCGATCTGCACATCCACGTCTACGAGGAAATCGTCTACATAGGCCACTACAAGGCCAGCAAGGACAAAAAGATGTTAGACTTCTTCCACCGGCTGGAATGTTTGGACACCATTGTTTGGAAGCACGTTGACCTGGCCACGAAAGCCGCTGCTACTCAGCCGCCGTTCGGTGGGTCGGTGCCCTGAGTCGAGGAGGAGGAGGTCGTCGATGGATGCATCTTTCTTCTTGCCTCCTGTAACCAGCACTGGATCGCTTCGTGGCCTTAATGTGTTAGTGTATGGCATTTTTATTCTAGTCGTAAATGACATGTGTGATCCCTTGCTCTTATTTGGCATTAATTATATGCAGTATCACTGTCTTCATCCTGGTTTACTACATATGTCCTAGTTTTTAGTCCCTTTTGTAATTTGTGCTAAACTTTGACCAAAGATTTAACTGACAAAATGTTAGTGCATGTCAACAAAATTTATATCGTTGGATTCGTATTTGAACATACTTCCAATGATATAATTTTAGTGACATGCTTGAACATTTTGTTAGTCAAATTTATGGTAAAAAAATTGGCATTACGACCGGGACCAATAAACCAGGACGGAGGTAGACTTGTCACCATTGCTTGTTGTGCCAATTTTTTGATAGAAAGACTGTAAGGGAGGCCCCTACAGTATAATTGGTGCAACAAACCCAAATTTCGAGTACCATTCCTTGAACCTGGGTGGGTGGGAAGGCATCAACCCCTTCCCACCACTAGGCTATGCCTTAATCTGCCCCAAATTTTGACTTCAGCTTTACTCCCTCCGTCCGGTGAAGAGTGTACATTTAGCTTTGAAATCTCTACCTTACTCTTATTATATATCTACTTATCTACTCTTATAAAAACCAAGTTGGTGATGATGGTGTGCCTGCCATCTTGCAATACAGACCGTCCGATCTATATCTGACGGATAGAAAGCAAACTATGGCAATTTTGCAAAAGGATACCCACGCCTCTCTCGTTCATCCTTATCTCCCACAACTTCATTGAGTAATTAAAAAAGGAAGCCTATGGAACAATCTGGCATGGTGGCCGCTGCCAGCATCGTCCATCCTGGTGCCTTTGCTATGTCCGACCACCAATCACCATCGTGCCTCACTCCTCCTCACCTTATCTCTCACCTTTCTTGAGATATCAGTTTTTTCGATGAAATTCTCGAGATACCATTTTTTCGATGAAATTCTCGAGATATCATTAGTTTTTACACATGGTATTACTCGTGCATGGTTCAATCACAACAGGTGTTTTGTAAAAAAATGCATCTTGATGTTCTGTGCAATGCACGGGCATATTGCTAGTACTTTTATAAAAATCAGAGTTGGTGGTGTGCTGCCATCCTGCAATATAGATTGTCTGATCTATATCTGACGGATAGAAAGCGAACTATGACAATTTTGTAAAAAGATACTCACACCCCTCTCCACATTTGCAGATAAGGCCTTCCCTCGTTCATATTTGCCTCCCACAAGATAAACAACTCGTATAAATGCATCTTGATGTTTCGTGCAACGCATGGGCCTCTTGCTAGTTTGTCACAAAAGAGTGTACTTCTATCTTTCCACCGCACTTTAGAATAGGGAACGCTTGTTGTCTTAGCATTTTCACTGTCAAGTAGGGTCGCAGTTGAGCAAACTGACTATCGGCAAATCCCCTCCCCGCCCTTCGCGTGTCGGCTAAGTTAGAATTAGAAAAGAGAAACGAGGGAGAAAAGCTAGATGTAGCACTAGCGCCATTGACAGATGGGACTCGCTTTGGTAGAATAGGAGTACTGAGTACTCGTATGTCTAGTACCACTAGTTGGGTGTGTGCGACCTATACCTGTCATCACTTCAGGTCTCCTGTTCAAACCACAGCTACGCTTCATAGTACATAATTTTTCATGCATTTTTCCTGCTATATGTACTCCTAGGCTATTTCCACGTGCTTCCTTTCGCCGACATGTGGGACATAGAGCATCTGGGTCATAGTGCATGCATGACTCGGAGCATATGCAACCATGCCGGCATACTTTACATTTCAGACCTGACGAATTACATGCAAACCCCCCGCAGAAGAATAAATAAATAAATGAATTACTACATGCAAACCGGATTAATTTCATAGAAACCGAAGTGCGTTCATTAAATTATGGACATAACACATTGAAAAAAACAACCGGACCTAAACCAGTCTTAGGGCCTCTTTGATTCACAGGATACTAAAAACACAGGAATGGGGAAAGTATGATGGTGATGAACCGAGAGGTGGAGGAAGTAGAGGAGTAGTACATGCTAGAGACTGGACTGTAGTACATTGTTTTTTATGGCCATATCACCACATTGTTTTCTATGGTCACCTTTGTAGTTTGTGCCAAATTTTGACCAAAGATATACCTAACCTAATGTTACTAATGCATGTCAAGAAAAATTATGTCGTTGGATTCGTATTTGAACATAGTTTTGAATGATATAATTTTTTTAACATGCACGAACATTTTGTTAGTTCAATCTATAGTCAGAATTTGACACGAAATACAATGGGGGCCAATATACCACATGATTCTTTGCTCCTTCTTACATCGCCGACTTGTGGGAGAGCCAACACCCGGGTCGACGTGTCATGCACAAGATTAGAGTGGGGAACAAAGGGGGGCATCACCCTGGTCGTAGCGCCGCAGTAATAATGACTATAATGAGAAGTCATATCACAAGACCCATCTTTCCAGCAGTAACAAGCCGTCAAATCACACAGCCCTGCCATTCGAGCAGTAAGTTGAATCCACTAATCCCTCACCCTCCTCGCCTCTCTGTCAAACAGGCTGGTACATATAAGCAAATACAGTTGAAGCTCGATTCGGAATGTAAACCATGCATGTGTTTATACGTATAGGTTACTTCAAAGTACTGAGTCCATTGATGCAATGTGGTCAAACTATACCGTCGATATTTCAATGCCAAAATAGTTTGAGCTTGTTTGTTCTATATAAATAGTACTATAACTATATGTTTATTCACCCGTGGGGTTGCTCAATGAATGGAGGGCTGGGGAGCACAAGTGAACAATACTACTAGTAGTACTAGTAAGTAGGAGTAGTACAGTATAGTACAAATTGTGACGTGCAGTTAGTCACGTAATATAGAGTTTCTTTTGTTTAATGCCACGTACACAAATTGAAATGCTTGTTGTGGAGAAAAAATATAATCACTCCACTATATATATAGGCAGGAGCCTGAGCACTTGCTTTACTAGAGTTTCACTCTTCACCCTCTCATCCTCTCTAGATCTAAAGAAGACAGCGGTAGCTACTCTCTCTCTTCTCACTGCTGGTCACAGATCCGGCCGGATCCTTCCGGCCGACGTGTGTAGGGGACTAGGTACATTATTCACGCGGTCATCGGCTGTGAGGGAGGAAACCCACAGCTGCCGGTGGTTCCCGATGCTCTGCCCATGATGTTCTCTCTGACACAGCACCGGCTCGGGAGGTCCTCAGACCCCTTCTTACTCCCTGTCGTATTGTGGGCAGATCCGACTTCCCGCCGCCCTACTAGCCACATCTCGACGACCCTCAGGTATAAGTTCCTTCGAAAGAGGCCTTTCTCTACTGCCCCAGCACCCCACGAGGCTGCATGTGGATGTTTTTCTACTTCCACCAGCTCTTCCAAAGCCACCTAAATTTTTAGTATTATTAGAGGTAAAGCTACGTCATGTAGTCGAATCTAGGACTTGGTTCAAACAGCGAAGGGGGGAAAGTTGTAGCATGAATCTAGGATTTGATTCAAAGAGGAAATAACAGGGGGAAAGTAGAAGAGACTGGATACCCAACCGGTCTCTTGGTTGAGAAGGGAAATAAAGGGAAAAGGCAGTACAAACTGGATAAGGAACATATATATTATTGGTTGAAAAAAGGATAGAAAGTGGCGGCTGGTGGACAAGTCAACAGAGTATGTCCAGGATTAGATTTGTTGCCCTCACATAGTAAAAGATCTCCAGGATTAGATTTGCTTCCCTCACAAAGTATGAACAAACTCGGCATCACCACTTTATGCCTCCTTGTAGGTACATTGTGCTGATGCGTCCAGTGTTGCATGTCCTTGTACCAAATTTTTGCAGGTTAATGTAAGGGCGCATGCAAAATGAAGCAATCACACTGTTACCATAAGGGCATGTCTAATCAATTTTATTGTTAATCTAATGCCTCCAGTAATACTATGTAATTAAACTGTGTTACAAATGGTTCTCCTGCTATTTTTTTCCAGTATGATAAGTTGCTTCTTTACGCTGCTGAGTGTCTTGGTGTCCCCACTGTCCCATGCCCTTGAACCAACTCTTTAGCTGTTGTTGATCTACTGTATCTGGTAAACAAGCAATGCCACCATTAAAGAAATCCCATATTTGACGAATGCCATTGTTGATCGTAATGCTTCCGGTAACATGAAGCAATGGTGCCATTTTAAAATTTATAATGTCCTTGCATGATTACCATGAACATAATGAAGATGCTTCTTTTTGTTTCGTGTATGTTTCATATCTTGTTATTGACCAGTAATCGTTTTCTTTTTATCTTTTTGTGCGGATAGGGATATCCATTTAACCTCATTGCTATTGTGACCTTTTGGTGAACTACACAAAACACCTTTTTTGGAATGAGTGTCTTGTGTAATTCAACTAAAATATCATGTGGGCGACTGATACGTCTCCAATGTATCTATAATTTTTGATTGTTCCATGCTGTTTGATTACCAATCTTGGATGTTTTATAATCATTTTATAGTCTTTTTATATCATATTTTGGTACTAACCAATTGACATACTGCCAAGTGCCAGTTGCTGTTTTTTCCATATTTTTTACATCACAGGAAATCAATATCAAACGAAGTCCAAATGCCACAAAACTTCACGGAGACTTTTTATGGACCAGAAGGAAGCTGTTGGGCCCTGGTTGCACCTGGGGGAGTCCTGAGGAGGGTACAACCAGCTAGGGCGCACCAGGAGGCCCAGGCACGCCCTAGTGGGTTGTGCCCACCTCGGGTGCCCCCCGGACCGCCTCTTTGCTCTATAAATACCCCAATATTCCAGAAACCCTTGGGGAGTCAACGAAATATTCATCCAACGGCCGCAGAGTCCAGAACCACCAGATCCAATCTAGACACCATCTCGGATGGGGTTCACCACCTCCATTGGTGCCTCTCCGATGATGCATGAGTAGTTCTTTGTAGACCTTCGGGTCCGTAGTTAGTAGCTAGATGGCTTTCTCTCTCTCGCTGAATTCTCAATACAATGGTCTCTTGGAGATCCATATGATGTAATTCTTTTGTGGTGTGTTTGTTGGGATCTAATGAACTTTGAGTTTATGATCAGTCATATCTTTTTATATCCATGAAAGCTATTTGAGTTTCTTCGATCTCTTATATGCATGATCTCTTATAGCCTCGTATTTCTTCTCCGATATTTGGGTTTTGTCGTGGATTTAACACGCCAGATGTCCTTAGTGTCAGGACTTAGTCGCGAGGCCAACGCATCTATGTGGTAGCTTGAGAGGGGTTGAGCGGAATCGAGAGACGCAACACAAGACAGGGATTTAGACAGCTTCGGGCCCCGGAAACATCATCCGCAATAGCCCTACGTGCTGTTTGAGGCTAGGTCTCATTATGATCATGAGGGAGTCGCCGTAAACCGGCTCTCCTCTAGTTGTGTCTAGCCCTAGATATTGTTGTTTGCTTGTCGCCCTCCCCTTTGGGGAGCCCTGCCCCTACTTATATATGTTGAAGGGGCGGGTTACATCTGGAGTCCTATTAGGATTAGGACTAGTCTATCTCTAATACAAACCGGATAAGTCCAGGTCTTAACTCCTTGTAAGACAAATATTCCTTATGTCTTTCCTCTTAAACCGCCCACCGTAGTTGAACCGCCTTCATGAACCGCCACCGGGCCACCGGGTCTTGTTGCTCCTCGACTACCGCCGGATTACCAATGAACCGTAAACCGCCGGTCGCCCGGTGAACCGCCAAGTGTCGGGCCGGTTCTTCAGTAAACCGCCAAGTCCGGCGGGGTTATACTTCCGCCGGTTTACGCCAAGGGTATATCCTCGACATTAGCCCCAGTTTAATTTGGATTTATCCATGTTAAACTGATCCTGTGAAATAAACACAAGAACAAACTTGATGATTATGCTCCGGTTAAGAATTCTTGTAAACCGCATCCGATCATCCTTAAATCCTTGTCATTTCCTCCTTCTAGATAATTCGGGTCAACAAGCCAGCTTCATACTCAATTTGTTGACGTTGATTTCTCACGAGAGAAAATTTGTGAAGAATAATACACTTGATCGGCCTTCAATGCTCGATTTGACAAAAATATTGGTCTTTAGATATTCCAACGATACTACCGGTTTGAAAATGTAGAACTTGCCGGTTTATCATTGCCAAATTTGCGGTTTGTAAATATGGATGGCACCGAGTCATAATTGTTACCAACGCTGGCTCATAATTGTTGCGCATACCGGGTCAATCTGGTTTGCTCGTAATCGAGAATAGAAATTTTTCTCCCTTATATCCATATTACTGTAGCCCCCAAGTCTTGAGCGAGAACAAAGTGATGGTTTAGGACTTGTTTCCATATAATTACCGCCGCATTGAAGAAATCCATTTTGTTCATCTCGGTCACTAGTAAAAACTGAATACTCCATATATGTAGCCCCCAAGTGTCGGGTTGTCATGCTTACAAAGAACTCGGGACTTGTAATTTCCCGATGCTCATAAAAACTTCAACCAGTGTAGCCCCCAAGGGCCGGGTCATTATGCAAATAATGAGCAGGGACTTTTGAAAATATGATCATGTAGAATGTAACAGCAACGTGTAGCCCCCAAGGGCCGGCTCAGTAAGATAATATTGAGCTGGGACTTTATATATACTTGAATTGCTGACAGGAGCAATTGGTAGCCCCCAAGGGCCGGCTCATTATGATGCGATGAGTCGGGTCTTCCATAAGACTAAAAAATGACTTTGCATTAGCCCCCAAGTATCGGGTCGTAAGCTTGCAGCGATTTGGGACTATTCCTTCAATTATAAAATAAATCATATCCATTGATAATATAATAGTCATTGCGCTAAAGCGACTTTGAAAACCTTAATCATAATATTGGTTACTGATAACCATAATAAAATCCAGCCATGTTGGCTATTTGAAGATTTGAATAATATAATCCAATGATTTATGAGCGCATGATTCCAATGGCTTAATCCAAATATGTCTTGGCGACTTATAGTCCAAAACCAGGCCGGGTTAACAAACACCGGATAATTTCTCATCATATACTGGCGACTTATCGTCTTAAAGCCAGGCCGGTTTAATAAACACCGGATACTTTATCATCATGCTTTTATTCAACTTGTCTCTGCATACAAGTTGAAAGTGTCCTGGCGGTTTACCGCCGGACGGGTCATCATGCCCAACATATAACCCAGGTTTATAACTAAGGCTGCACTTAAGAATAATCAATGAAATATATCATACCTGTGACATTGAATCACATCATTGGTTTACCAACTTTTTTTGTAGTAAGGGTGATAACCCCAATCTTGAGTAATCTTGATAACTCCTTCCATATTGTGCCGGTTTATGATAAAACCATGCCGGGTTGTGATAAACACCGGATTAACCATATATAATACTGGTGACTTTGAGTCAAAGCCAGACCGGGTTGATAGTCTCCGGATTAAGATTTGAGCATGTTCCATCAATTTTTAATTGACAGTCGAACCGGTTTAATAATGTTGGTTTGTAAACGCAACAAAAGAAATATTTATCAAAAAAGAAAACAGAATTCAAGCAAAGGAAAAGATAAAGCCATTGCAAATGAGGCTTTGAGCCGATCAAGAGGCATTACCATGGTCGGACCCGACCAAGCTCCCAAAAAGGCGTAGCTAAGGTTCGAGTCAGCCAGGTCCCTAAATGATGCTTTGGCATTACGCCGATCAAGAGGTGTAGCGATGGTTCGGGTTCGACCAAAGCCCCCAAGTGATGCTATGGCCTTAGGCCGATCAAGAGGCGTGACTGGTTCAGACTTGACCATGTCCCCAAGTGATCTGGTGGCTTTCGCCTATCAAAAGGTGTTGCATTGGTTCGGACACGACCAAGCCCCCAAGTGATATAACATGATGCTTTAGAGCAACTCCGTGTAACCTCACATGATGTAAAAGAACAGAGACCCCGCTTTATGAAGCAGAAGCCCCCATGTGATCAATAATATGTCAGGCCAGTAAGGCGGGATACCCATGTTTGAACCGCGCATCATGGCAGCAGGTCCTCTTTGGCGATTTTTAACCTTTTTGCAAGAGATAAATTCTTCTTGAACCGGATTTTGAACCGGATATTGAGAGCTTCAAAGCTTTGTGGGAAACATCTTTCCCTTGAACCGGATTTTAAACCGAAATCTTCATTTTCAGCCGGAAAATTTTCCGACGGCCTTTAAACCTGAACTTGCGAAGTTAATTCCTTTTTGAACCGGACATTGTTAAACTGGATTTGAGCGCTTCAGAGCTTTGGGGGAGAACAGACTTCCCTTGAGCCGTATTTTAAACCGGAATCCTTTCTGATGACCCGGATCTTCTTCATTGAGCCGGGATTTTGTAACTGTCATATACTTTCTAAACCGGAAATTTTTTGACGGCCTTTAAACTTTCATCAATATAACAGTAGCCTCTGGGACCAGGTTATCCTTCCCTCCGTCGTCCTGGGGTTTTTAAATTTGCTGAAATCGGCAATATTCATTGAGCCATGTCATCATAGCCCCCGAGTCTCAAAGGTGACTCGAGGAGTTGGCTTGAGACTCTCCATATTTGACCGTGATGTAAACCGGCATAAGTTGTATATCACCGGTGTTGATAGCCCGATGTGAATCCACAGAAGATTGAGGTGACTGCGGCGGTTTATAAATGATCCCGAATGATCCGTGTCAGCAACTCGGCCAATGGTTCCTTCCAACTGGTGATTTGAAGTTAACCAAACTATAGTGGCGGCGACTTGTGCGCCTGCCCATTGAGCCATCCGGCGTAGACGGCGGTTGATAGTATATGATAATTTGCCTCCATTTTGAAAGAAAACCAGGCTACCCAAGCTGTGACTTGCTCATGCAGACAGGTGCGGCCTGGTATGTTGATGTAGACCAGGCCGCAATAAATGGACGATAGAGACGTCCACAGTATTAGAGGTGGCTTGGACAGATGAACCGGCCACATATCACGGCATTGCAAGCCGGTGCGGACGGGAAAAATTGGCACTGGTGTTGTAAACCGGCACGGACGGACGAGTCAATGTAGACCAGGTCCGCAGAGGCGGCGGCTTTGTGCACATCCATTGAACAGCGATCAAATGCGATCCCGGCAAGTCGATGTAGAGCAAACTGCACGGAGGGCGGCTTGCGCACACCCGTTCAACTGCAAATGGGCGCGGATGCCGGTGCATATTTCATAGGCACAGCATGGCACCACTTTTATAATGAGTCATTATCCCTGATTTATCATAGACGACGGATGATCCATGTGTCCCGTCAATCAGATGCCAAGATTCGCCGTAGTATTTCCTATGTCCATGAACGCAGTGGTAGCCTCAAGAGATGTGACGCGTGTGGCCTTTGCACCAGTAGTAGTTGTGTACTACTAATGCATCCGTGGGCTCATATACATGTCCCTTTCTGTAGATCCCCATATATTGTACTTGATGTCTTGTCCAGCGCCCAAGTTGTACCGCTGGACTCTTGACTGTTTTTTTTATATGGACTGGCGGCGGTGGCGGATCACGATCATCTTATCTTAGCAGTGGTGTTTGGTCCTTCAGAGTCTCCGTCAATATCAGTTTGTGGCGTAGCAGTCCCAGGGCTCTCTGGCTATCCTATGAAGCTTCTTGACACACATTGGTGATTGCATCAGCTGTTTCAATGTGCAGTACCAAACCAGAGATCCAGCAAGAAACCTCCATTGCAGATAGCAATGCGAATCAACCGCGGCGGTAAAGTTGATCGAGACAAGCTCGTGTGCTGCAGAAGTGAGGCAGCGGCTCGGCAGCTCGAGGCAAAGCGGGTTGATGGTGGTCTCTGTGGTCATAACTCGACAGAATAGCAGTAGAGGTACCGCGAAGCCAGCGGTATGGCGGTTCGAGGAAGTGCCTGTTGCAACTCGTGAACGCGAATCCGGGTCACGGCCGTGGCTGCTCTTCCCAATCGACACCCGTGACTTCCTCCGGGTTGTAGTTGCTTGGTGTGGCGCAGCGGCCGTTCATTACAGCAGAAACGAACCCCATCCGGCGCTTTACGGCGGCAAAGGGCGAACCGCAGTGAATGCGGCAGCGGAATCAACTCGAGCGACGTCGGCGGAGTCAACGGGTGCCAGCGGAGGCGGGGCCGCGGCGGTCTTGGCGACTCACGGTGGCGAATCTCCCGAGGCAAAGGCACGGTTTAGAAGCAGAACCGGCGCGGCTTGTTCGACCGGTGGCATGTTGGGTGATTTGGTGGTTGCGGCAGAAGCCGGTCATGCGGGGGCGGTACGAGCCATGCGCGCGAAAGCGGATGTAGCCAGGCGCGGCTATGGCCGAGGCCCGCGGCGACTTGGCTACGGGCCACGGAGTTGGCGGCGCTTGCCTCCTCTGCAGGTAGTTTACGGGCACCGCGGCAGCTTGCGAGAAGGTAGCGAGGTGACACGGTGACCCGGTGCGGCGGAACAACAGCACCGTGAAAACATGCGGCGACGGACACCATGGCAGCGGCATGAGTCGGCGCAGGCGGGAGCCGACCGCGGTGAAGCACGGCCATGGCGAAGGATGCAGTGTCGGCGACTCAAACCGGCAGCGACTTGAAACTTTGAGGCCCGGTGGCGGTTTGAAGCACGCCAGAGACAAGGAGGTCCGTGACCACGAAGCAGGTCCGCGGCCGGTTCGAAGCACGGCTGCGGCATGCAGGCAGAGGCCGTAGTAGTGACTCGGCCACGGCAGAGGCGGAGCGAGGCCGTGACTGTGGAGGTGGACCGTCAAGCGCCAATGGTGGCAAAGCGGCAACTTGACGACGGCTTTATCGATGAAGGCGGTCCAAAGACGGAGAAACAAAAGGGTGCGGCGGCTTTAAATCGGACGCGGCAAGGTAGCGGCAGCTCTCGGGAGACGAGCAATGGCGCACCTCGACGGTTCACAAGGAGGCCACGGCAGCGGCTCGAAGCGGCGATGCCGCTTGGTTCGAGGCGCCGTGGAAATAAAGGTGTATGGCGCCGGTGAGATTCGAGGCGGCGGCTTGAGGTCGGGCGAGGCCGCGCGGCTGTTCGGGCGGAGCCAATGAAACGAACAACGGCCGCGAGCCTCCAACAGAGGTGCAACAACTTGAGAGGAGACGACCCACCGCGGTGGCAGGCGTGAGTGAATCCGGCGGTTTGGCGAAACCTCGCACGCAGCGTGGCGTATGCCGAGTCCGAGTTGTGGTTGCTTTAACCGCCCTCGATCCGTGACCTCACGGGTAGTGGGCTCGTGGTCCCCACTTTTTTTTCTTGATTACTTTCCCTGATTCACATATAGTTTGTTCGCTGGGTGACCTTCACGTGTCTTAGTAGTAATGGATGCACTACTTGATGGCTTCGATCTGTTTCCGTCCTCGTGCTTAAAAATAGCAATGACAGATCGTTCCTTTTCTTGGGTGGCACCGAACGGTAAAAAACTGCAGCAGTTGATGCCCTCGGGACTTGAAACGTATACGGATAGCAGGAAACACAAATACGGCAGATTGGACAGATGCTCGATGTATAGTAATTTGACCCGGTCGCTGATCCTGCAGAGGAAACCGCTAAAACAGCTTAGGTTGACCATCGTAGTAGTTTGGCTTTGGCGGAAAAATTCTCCTCTCGATCTCGGCGAGTTATGGCACTGACGCAACCCAAATTTCCTCTAAATCTTAAATCTTGAACACAACGTTTTGACTATTCGCCGATGATGTGAACATCTGCATCGTTTTTTTTATCTGGTACATCGCAAGCTTCTTGATCCCTGAAGAAATCCCTCCAAGAACACAAACCACCGTGCGCGGGCCCCACGGTGGGCGCCAACTGTCGTGGAAGTACCACGCCCGATGTCCTTAGTGTCGAGGACTTAGTCGCGAGGCCAACGCATCTATGTGGTAGCTTGAGAGGGTCGAGCGGAATCGAGAGACGCAAAACAAGACAGGGATTTAGACAGCTTTTTCGCCCCGGAAACATCATCCGGTAATAGCCCTACGTGCTGTTTGAGGCTAGGTCTCATTATGATCATGAGGGAGTCGCCAGAACCGGCTCTCCTCTAGTTGTGTCTAGCCCTAGATATTGTTGTTTGCTTGTCGCCTCCCTTTGGGGGAGCCCTGCCTCCTTATATATGTTGAAGGGCGGGTTACATCTGGAGTCCTATTAGGATTAGGACTAGTCTATCTCTAATACAAACCGGATACAAGTCCGTGTCTTAACTCCTTGTAAGACAAATATTCCTTATGTCTTTCCTCTTAAACCGCCCACCGTAGTTGAACCGGCCTTCATGAACCGCCACCGGGCCACCGGTCTTGTTGCTCCTCGACCCGCTTCACGGATTACCAATGAACCGTAAACCGCCGGGTCGCCAGTGAACCGCCAAGTGTCAGCGGGTTCTTCAGGTAAACCGCCAAGTCCGGCCGGGTTATACTTCTGGTCGGTTTACGCCGCGGGGTATATCCCCGACAGGTTTTGTTTGGCCAACTTAATCTATTTATCTTGCAATGGGAAGAGGTGCCCGATAGTGGGTTCGATCTTATAGTGGTTGTTCCCAGTGACAGAAAGGGAAACGACACATATGTATCATTGCTACTAAGGATAAAACGATGGAATCTATCTCTACATAGATAGATCTTGTCTACATCATGTCATCGTTCTTATTGCATTATTCCGTTTTTCCATGAACTTAATACACTAGATGCTTGCTGGACATTGGTCGTTGTGTGGAGGAATAGTTGTAGATGCAAGCAGGAGTCGGTCTACTTATCCTGGACGTGATGCATATGTAATGGTCGTTGCCTGGATATCATCATAATTATTTGAGGTTCTATCAATTTCCCAACAGTAATTTGTTTACACCCACCGTTTGCTATTTTTCTCGAGAGAAGCCACTAGTGAAACCTACAGCCCCCGGGTCTACTTTCTCATATATTTTGTCAGAGTAAATGACCACGGGTAGCCTCATCAGGCCCCATGGTATTTGAAGACATCAGGGCTGGCTGCACCCCTCAAGCATTAAAGACAAAGGACCGCCTTCTTCGGGCCGTCTGGTCCAAGCGGCCGGCTGCTAGAAGCCGGCAGAGCCCAGAAGGCGGCCGCGAGGTTGGCCGGCTCGTAGCAGGCGGCCTCCAGGGACACTACTAGGGAAAAGCCTAGCAGCAGCGCGGGTTTTGGGCCTCTCAGTAGCGCGGGACCGGCGCTACTAATAAGGCGCTTCTGACTAACATTTAGCGATGGCGCTGTTGTCCCACGCCATCGCTATACATGAATATCTGCGGTATTGTTCTTTGGGGAAGCGCTCTTTGGTAAGGCGGCGCTCTTGCTAAATTTTCCCCCCTCGCTACTACTAGTTTTATTAGTTTTTTCCCTCCATATTTGTTTCTGTATTTGTTTTGTATTTGAATAGGCTTTATACGATAATCTTTAGCATATCATACACATACAAGTCTCATCAAATCATGTCATCATCATAATCATCATCCAACACAAAGTGGTCTCTCGTCATCATCTCGAAAATAGCGATACAAGTCTCGATTACTTGCAAATACAACGTCATCCATCTAAACAATGATATATGTGAGAAGAGCTATCACTTTGAGTACATGAGTTCGTATCCCTCTCTCGCATTAGCGTGAACCTAAACTAACTACTACATGTCGCTCGGAAACCGAAAACCGTACACTGGGCCTCGACACTCCGCCACTTGTCGTATATATACTCCTGGCGTAGCACTTATTCACCATAGATGATCTATGCACCTGCATCGTCACATGAGTCGATGATATGCAACATATGTAGTTGAGCAACAAAAAGAGACAGACTTGGCAAAAATAGAAACAACATATCATAAGCATAAATAACAAAGTTCATCGTACCCCAAAATGCCCTAACTAGAGTGATTTTCAGCGCCGGTCTCAGTCTCAGGACCAGTCCGCGTGTCGGTCTGAGTCCCCGATGCCATCGGTGGGCCCAGCAACAACATCGGTTGATCGTCGGTAAGGCTAAAAAATTTGTCTGCCGCCCGGTCGACGTCGTCGCAATCACCAGAACCCTGTCCTTCATCGTTGCTAGCCATGTTTCCTATGATTAAATCTAGTCAATTAATTCTAGACCTAATAAAATGAATAATGACATAAAAAGGCCTATTGTTTTGCAGGAATGTTGACTCCTTCCCGGTGCGGCAAATCCGGCCCTCGATATGTCCTAGTTTGTAGCACAAGTCATGCCGAAATTCACGGAAAATTTCGGCATGACCTTCTAAAAAGTGGACAAATTGAGAACCTGAAATTTGCTTTAACAGAAATGAATCAACATTCCGGCAAAACATAGGCCACTCAGCATCATTCCCTGGAAACATTGTTCAAATATCCCTCTTCGACACCGCAACACATGTCCAAATATACACGAGCAACCACATGTCCAAATTTCACAAGCTAATTCAAAAACAAAGTGTAGAAGAAAATTCATTTAACTACTAATAGAACAAAATTCAGTTAATTTTAGTGCTCTATAATGATGAAAGGAAAAAAAAATTAGTTAACTACTAATTTCATTCATTTAGGTTATTCATTTAACATCACCTAATTAACCTACTGTACCACTACTACTAGCATCACTACTAACCTAATTAACCTAGCAAAACTCTAGTGCCCTAACTGAAAAACATCTAATTAACATCTACTAGTACCACTATTTCCCTAACCTAATTATTATCTACTAGTATCACAATATACTATACAAGGAGCATCTACCCTAATTAAACCCTACTGCCCTAACTAACTTTTGTTGTAAACCAAATTTTTTGCTCTAAACTAATTTTTGCTCTAACATCTACTACTTAACATCCTTTGCTCTAAACTAAATTTTTTTCTATAAACAAACTTTTGCTCTACTATTTTTTTCTCTAAAATGCAGAGAGAGAGGAGTGGGGGGGAGGGGTGGGGGACTTATAGAGAGGGGAGAGACGGGGGCGGGGAGGTGCTCGATGACGGAGGCAGGGGCGGAGAGGGCGGGCTCGGGCACAGTAACGGCGGTCTGGGCGGGCTCGAGCGGCAGTGGGGTGGAGGGCGCCGACGGTGACATCGAGGGCGGCCTCGGGCGGCGGCGGTGAGGCTGAGGGCGGTCGCGGGCGGCGGCGGTGAGGATGACGGCGGCCTCGGCGGGAGGCGGTGAGGTTGCGGGCGTCCACACCGGCAGGAGACGACGTTGAAGTGGGGCGACGACGAATTGGGGAGACGGCGGTGAGGGCGAGGGGATTTGGGGAAGAAGTGTGGTGGCCCGGGGGGGGGGGACCGCTGTTTAAGTGAAACGTAACGGTAGCGCGTTTCCAAAAACGCGCTCTAGCTAAGTTAGCTACAGCGCGTTTCGTGAAAACCGCTACTGCTATTCCTTTCTCCTTTTTCCCTTTTTTCTTTTATTTTTATATACATTTTTTTTCCTTTCTCCTTTTTCTATTTCTTTCATTTTCATTTACTTTTCTACTTGTTTTTCACTTTATTTTATTTCCGTTAGCGATGGCGCCTTACATATAAGCACTTCTGACTAAGGAGAGTAATAAGCGCTGGGCGATTATCTGGCGCTCTTTGCTAGGTTGGGCTAGCCATGCGCTTGATTCAAACATAGCGGCGCTTTTTGCTAATCTGGCGCTCTTGCTAAACTCATAGCGATAGAGCGGTTTTTATGCGCGCTTCTACTAAGTAGCGATGGCGTATGATTTTGTCTGGCCATCTGGTAACATTCTGTGTATAAGGTTTTCCCTAGTAGTGGGAGGCCGGCTCCTAGCAGGCGGCCCCTTGCTCCCTTGAAGTTAGCACCTCATCATGACGACGAGACGGGGCATGGCTAAAGTGCGGCCTACCACCCCCGAATCAAGGGCAGAACGTGGCCACAATGCAGTGTACCGGGCGGACATCCCTAGCCCGGCGCAGCACTATTTCCACACAGCCCGTGACATCATCCATGGCAGAGGAAGCCATGCTCCCACGACGGGCTGTCTATACGGCCCGCAGGCGGCGAGCCCTACCTGTCCGTGAGATGCAAGAAGGCGGCT
Source organism: Aegilops bicornis (assembly GCA_021605145.1). Lineage (NCBI taxonomy): Eukaryota > Viridiplantae > Streptophyta > Magnoliopsida > Poales > Poaceae > Aegilops > Aegilops bicornis. The sequence continues at coordinate 610,148,252 of CM038671.1, forward strand.
GGCGCTGATTAGTCGGCACGGGGGAGACCGACTCCTAGCAGGCGGCCCTCCCCATCCCTTGGAGTCTATGCGCCATTAACCAGATGAGACTGGGTGTGGTTGCAGTGATCGCCCGCCAGGCGGCGGGACTGTAGCCATGCTCTCCCCGACAAAGCCTCCGTCATCAAAGGGGAGGCCATAGTGTAGAGCAGCTGACAGGACCCACAAGCGGCAGGCCCTACCTATTGGCGGAGAGCCCGGCAGGCGGCGGGCCCCAGCAGCCGACGGAGAAGCCGGCGACCAGAGACACTGACGGTCGGGTCCTACACCCGGCCGGATTACAATTGTACCACTGGGGGTTAGGCCTATATAAACCCGCCAGGGCACCCATGCAAAGGGTTCAGACCTTAGAGCACACACACACCACTTAGAGAGAGTGGAGTAGAGCTAGCCTTGTCCTTCTTCCTCCTCTAGCCAAACAGCTCAAGGAGCAAGCTTGTAGCCACCTTGTTGAGATAGTGATCGTGCGGAGACCCCGCAGAGCAGGACTAGAGGTGTTATCTCCTAGGAGAGCCCCTAACCTTGGTAAGATGTGTCGGCGTACACGATTACGCCTCATCCGCTTCCAGTACCGGCGACGTACTCTTGTTCCCCTCCATGATAAGCACCCCCTAGCATATGTCGCTAGATATACCCGACACTTGGTGCCCACCGTGGGGCAAGGTGCACCGTCGTCCGGAGACATGTTCTGGACGAGAACCCTTTTCCTTCGCGCCGAGCGTAGCCAGACCGGGACGCCTGATGGTGTTTGCGCTGATGCGCTGCATGGCGCAGAAGTCGCTTGCGCGGCGAGCTGCCTCACTGACCTCATCGGCGGGATCCGCCTCTCCAACGAGCCCGTATCCGATTCGGGCGCTGCCAGCTCTGAGAGCTGCCTCGTCGACCTCCTTGGCAAGCTCCACATCGCCAATGAACCGGCATCTGACCTAGAGTCGATTGGATCCACCGACCCGATGCTCGTCGACTCCGACACGGCATCCCTCGACGCCTTCCCCACCAACATGGTGGTCATCGACGACCCACTCCCTCCTGCGGCCAGCGACGCTAGCACCAGCACCATCACGGAGGTGCTCGTCATTAGCCATGATGGAGCTTCTAGCGGGGCCGCCTAGGACCCGCTGCAGGCGGCACTGCGGGACCTGTCTGCACCCATAGCAACAGGTGCCAATAGCGAAATGTTGGAGGTCTGCCGCGTCGCACTCGTCGAAAGCGCCAAGAAGTTGGCCACTACGAGGCGCCTCACCGAAGCCTACCAGCATGAGATTGATCGTGCCTTCTGCAGCACGCCGGCTGCTGGAGAGCCCAGCCGCGCGCGCACGGTCCGACAGCGCACTACTGCCATTGCCAGCATGTTGGGGTCCGACGGCCCCGTCTATGCCACGCCTGTGGAGAACCTATGCACTTCCCAGGCGGCAGCAGACGAGCTGGACAACCTAGAAGGCGACGAGCATCATTGCATGACGGAGCGCATTCAACAGCTCCTCGACGCGGCCGCCGAGCAGAAAGAAGCCGGCCACCGCGTGGTGGAACCTGCCCTGCAAGCCGAGAACCTCCCCCCTCGCCGAGAGCAAGGTGGGACCTCCTGGACACCAACATGCGGCGGCCGTGACCGAAGAGATCAAGAGCCGGCTGCTAGCCGCAGCCGGACACGTATCACCATTGAGCACGACCAAGATGGCCGCCCACGAGCAGTGGAACGACGGGATGATCATCCGCATCCTCCTCCTCCGCATAGGGAGAGGCGCGCTTCCCCGCCTCCCGTTGAGCAGCCGACTCTTGGAGACCGGCTAGGCCGCCGTGAAGGAGTCGAAGAAAGTGACGCCCGTCACCAGATCAACCGCCTGGCTCAATCCCTGGAGGGAGAAGAGAAGATGCAATCAGCCCGCCTTGTTTTGGCCCCTGCATTCGCGACGAGCCCTTCCCCAAAGGGTTCTCGCTCCCTCGAGACACTCCCAAGTACAACGACTCTGTGAAGCCGGAAGATTGGCTGGTAGAATACTCCACCGCTGTCAACATAGCGAACGGCAACAAGCGCGTTGCCGTGAAGTATGTTCCGATCATGCTCCAGGTCACGGCCCGGACATGGCTGAACAACCTCAAGCCCTATAGCGTCAACAGTTGGCTGGACTTCACTGAGGTCTTCATCCGCAACGTCCCCAGCACCTACAGGTGGCCGCCCAAGCCTCGCCAGCTCTCTCTGTACGACCAAGGCCCCACCGAGTCCACCCGTGACTACTTGACACGGTGAGCCGAACTGCGCAACTCCTGCGAAGGGGTGCACGAGGTGCAAGCCATAGAGTACTTCACTGCCGGGTGCCGAGAGGGTACCTTGCTCAAGCACCGACTCCTCTGTGACGAGCTGGCCACACTCGATGAGTTGCTGATCATAGCGGACAAATATGCCACTCCCGACTCCTGCATGAAGTCGGAGCTCCGAGTGGTCACATCTATAAAGGTGCTCCCTCCAGCTCCTAGAACGCCGGCTACTGACAACAGTCGGCACCAGCAGGAGAACGATAACAAGCGCAAAGCCCCGCAGCCGGCTTCCACCAGCCGCAGGTGGCAACAATTGAAGACCAGCAGCATGAAGGACAATCTGGCCCCAAGCGTTAGAAAGGCGGCAAGCCCGCTTGGTTGCCCGCCTTCTCCTTCAAGCAAACCCTCGATGCTCCCTGTAAGTTCCGCAGCGGCGCGAAACCGTCCAACCACACAACCCGGAAGTGCCATTGGCTCGTCCGCATTGCCAAGGGCGAAGGACTGCTGCCTCCGCCTGCTGGCCAGCCGGCTTCGCCTCCTTAGCAGCCGGCGGCCTATCCAGCAGTCAGCGCCATCCAAGATGAATTCCCCGAAGAACACGGAGCCTACGTCGTCTTCATAAGTGTGGCTGACGACATGCAGAGCCAATGCCAGCAGCACCGTGAGGTTAATGCTGTCGCATCTGAACTCCCAGAATTCATGCATTGGTCCGAAAGGCCCATCAGCTAGAGCCGTGCAGACCACCCAAAAGTGATGCCTTCTCCAGGTTCCTACGCCATGGTGCTGGATGCCACCTTCTCAATAGAGAGGCGAGCTGCTCGCTTCTCCCGAGTTCTGATAGATGGCGGTAGCAGCATCAACATCCTCTACCGCGACACCATGGAGAAGCTGGGCATCAAAGAGAGACAACTTCAGCCCAGTCAGACTGTCTTCCATGGCATTGTACCTGGCCTTTTCTGCTCACCAATCGACAAGATCAAGATAGACGTCCTCTTCGGAGACAAATATCACTTCCTCCTGAGGCAATTTGGTTTGAGGTGGTTGACCTGGAGAGCCCTTACCACGTGCTCCCAGGCCGGCCGGCTCTAGCCAAGTTCATGGCGGTGCCGCACTATGCCTACCTCAAGATGAAGATGCCGGGAACCAAGGGCATAATCACTATAGCTGGTGACTACAAGAAGTCGGCCGCCTGTGCTGCTGCTAGAAGTCGGCTGGCCGAGTCCCTTGTGATAGCTGCCGAGAAGAAGCTCCTGGACCAGGTTGTGGCCATGGCCAGCAAGCAGCCGGACCTGTCACCAGACCCCAAGGAGTTAGAGACCCAGGGATCCTTTCAGCCGGCCAAAGAAACAAAAAAGATCCCCTTGGACCCTGACCACCCGGAGAGGCACGCTATCATGGGGACCAACCTCGATAGCAAATAGGAAAGCGAGCTCGTCGATTTCCTCCGTGAGAATCGGGCCATCTTGGCATGGTCTCCCAAAGACATGCCGGGTCTTCCGACGGATTTTGCTGAGCACAAGCTACATGTCAGATCAGATGCAAAACTAGTCAAGCAGCCCCTCCGCCGCCTGTCAGAGGAGAAGAGAAGAATTGTTGGTGAAGAGATAGCCCGACTTCTACCAGCCGGCTTCATTATGGAAGTGTTTTTTTGAGAGTGGCTTGCCAACCCAGTCCTTGTACTGAAGAAGAACAACAAGTGGTGCATGTGTATTGATTACACCAGTCTCAACAAAGCTTGCCCCAAAGATCCGTTTGCTTTGCCATGGATAGACCAAGTGATAGACTCCACAGCTGGATGCGAGCTGTTGAGTTTTTTGGATGCCTACTCAAGATACCACCAGATCAAGTTGAACCCGGCCGACCGCCTGAAGACCGCCTTCATCACACCATTCGGAGCCTTCTGCTACATGACCATGACATTCGGCTTGAGAAATGCCGGTGCCACGTTTCAGCGCTGCATGCAGAAGTGCCTCCTCAAGCAACTCGGCAGAAATGCCCACGTCTATGTAGACGATATTGTGGTGAAGACGGAGAAGCGTGGTACTCTCCTGGAAGTTCTCAAGGAAACTTTTGATAATCTGCACCGTTTTCAAATCAAGCTCAACCCAGAAAAATGTGTCTTTGGAGTACCAGCCGGCCAGCTCCTTGTATCCTTGTCTCAGAACGCGGCATCGAGTGCAACCCTGTCAAGATCAAGGGCGAGACTCCAGAAGTTCACCGGGTGCTTGGCATCCATCACCGCTTCATCAGTTGGCTGGGAGAGAAGGATCTTCCCCTGTACTAGTTAATGAAGAAGACCACTCACTTCGAGTGGAATGACAAGGCGGACGAGGCCTTTCTCCAGCTGAAGAAGATGCTGACCACACCGCCTGTCCTGGCGGCTCCGCCTTCTAAGGAGCACATGCTCCTCTACATCGCCGCCACTAGCCGGGTGGTCAGCACTGTCATTGTCGTAGAGCGCCCAGAAGACGGCAAAGCACAGCCGGTCCAGAGGCATGTGTACTATTTGAGTGAGGTGTTGTCGACCTCAAAGCAAAACTACCCCCACTACTAGAAGATGTGCTACGGCGTGCACTTTGCCGCCAAGAAACTCAAGCCATACATTCAACATCACCCCATCACAGTTGTCTGCACCACCCCGCTTGCTGAGATCATAGGCAGCAGAGATGCATCGGGTCGGGTGTCCAAATGGGCCATCGAGCTGGCCCCCTACACCATCTTCCACCGGCCTTGCACCGCCATCAAGTCCCAAGCACTGGCCGACTTCCTCTTCGACTGGGCCGAGACCCAGTATCTGCCGCCAGTGCCGGATTACACCCATTGGCGGATGCACTTTGATGGCTCGAAGATGCGCACTGGCTTGGGAGCCGGCATCGTCCTCACCTCTCCCAAAGGCGACAAGCTCATATACATACTGCAAATCCACTTTGCCGCCTCCAACAACGTGGCCGAATATGAGGCGCTAGTACACGGACTCCGGCTGGCCAAAGAGATTGGCATCCGCTGGATCCTGTGTTACGGCGACTCGGACTTGGTGGTCCAACAGTCATCTGGCGACTGGGACGTCAAGGATGCAAACATGGCGAGCTACCGCTTCCTCGTCCAGCAAATCAGTGGATACTTCGACGGGTGCGACTTCCTTCACGTGCCACGGTCCGACAACAAGCAAGCAGATGCCCTGGCACGGATTGGCTCCACCCGGCAAGCCATACCAGCCAGCGTCTTCCTTCAGCACCTCCTCAAGCCGTCTATCAAGCCTTCGCTGGAATTAGAGTCAATCTTCATGCCGGCCGCCCCTGGAGCAGTCGGATCCTACTTGGGGGCTGCAGCAGTCGGCCTGGGGAGTTCGGCAGGTGGCTCGGGGACTACAGCAGTCGCACCCGGCCTGGGGACTTCAGAACCCGGCCCTGGGACTTCAACGATGCAGCAAGCGGTGGCCGACTCCAACCCGCCGCCTCCCAACCCAAATGTTGTAGTACCAGTGGCCATGATGACAGTGGACGAAGTCAGAGCACAATCATGGGCGCAACCCATCCTAAATTCCCTGGTGAGTGGAGAGCTACCAGCCGACGAGATCTTGGCCGGCAAGTGCAACTCCGGACAGGAGCATACACGATAGTAAACAGAGAACTTGTTAGGCGCAGCATCACTGGTGTGTTCCAGCGCTGCGTAGGGCTAGAGAAGGGCAAAGCAATCCTAAGAGACATCCACCAAGGCGAGTGCGGCCACCACGCGGCCTCCAGATCCCTTGTCGCCAAAGCCTTCCGCCAAAGTTTCTTCTGGCCGACTGCTTTGGAGGACGCCAAGGATTTGGTCAAGAAGTGCAAGGGGTGCCAGAAATTCATGCCCAAGCAACATATGCCGGCTTCCGCACTCAATACCGTCCCCCTTACTTGGCCTTTTGCCGTGCGGGGCTGGACATGGTGGGCCCATTCAAAACAGCACGCGGCGGCATGACCCATCTACTCGTCGCCGTGGACAAATTCACCAAATGGATTGAAGCGAAGCCAATCAAGAAGTTGAATGGTCCGACTGCTATGACCTTCATCGCAGATATCACCGTCCGATACGGTGTACCACACAACATCATCACTGACAATGGCACAAACTTTGCCAAAGGCGCCTTGGCCCGTTTTTGCGCGACGCATGGCATCCGACTGGACTTAGCGTCCGTTTCCCATCCGCAGTCAAACAGCCAAGTCAAGCGAGCAAACGGCCTCATCCTGTCCGGCATCAAGCCCCGACTGGTCGAGCCGCTGGAGCGCTCGGCCGGCTACTGGATCGAAGAGCTGCCGGCGATCCTCTGGAGCCTCCGCACCATGCCAAACAAAGCAACCAGCTTCACTCCCTTCTTCCTCGGGTACGGGGCCGAGGCCGTCATCCCAACTGACATTGAGTTTGACTCACCTCGTGTCGCCATGTACAGAGAGGCGGAGGTGAAGGAAGCACGAGAAGACTGCGTCGATCTGCTGGAAGAGGGCCGGCTGTTGGCACGCAGCCGGTCCGCCATCTACCAGTAGAGCCTGCGACGCTACCACAGTCGGAAGGTCAAGCCAAGATCCTTCCAAGAGGGGGACCTTGTGCTCCGGCTGATCCAGCGAACATCCGGCCAGCACAAGTTATCGGCCCCTTGGGAAGGCCCCTTCATCATCAGCAAGGCCTTGGGCAATGACTCCTACTACCTGATCGATGCACAGAAGCCCAGGGCATGCAACAGGGACGATTCCGGCAAGGAAACAGAGCGCCCATGGAACGCAAATCTCCTCCGAATATTTTACAGTTGAAGCAGTATGTACCATGCTACCTTTTGTATTAAGCGCAAAGAAATCGGGACCCTCGAGGAGCACTCGAGGGCTACCCTTTTTTATCTATATGATAAGTTTATGCCTGTGAATGTGTTATTTCATTCCTTCGCCCAGCACCGGTTTCAACCAGTCGGCCCGGGTGCTTGCCGCCATGCCCTATATTGATGCCACCTACAGTCGAAAAAGTAGTGTGCCTACATCTAAGCCCGCTCTTGCCTTAAGCCACTGTCCGGCTGGCAAGAGCTAAAGGCAGGAAATTGTGTCCACATGAAAAATGGCTAAGGAAAAAAGCATCTACATAGGCCAAGCCGTCTCCTGAACTCACCGTCCGGCTGCTGAGCAGCAGGCCGGCCGGCTTCTCACTTAACTTGTGTCGGATTTCGGGTTCCGGCAGACCCTCTAGGTTCGAACTCTGGGGTGCACGCGGAGATCTCACCCCCTACCTACCTGCACCTCGCCGCCTCGCTAGGATCTAAACTATGAAAGGAACAACACAAGAGACACATGGTTTATACTGGTTTGGGCCACCATTGTGGTGCAACACCCTACTCCAGTGTGTGGTGTGGTGGATTGCCTCTTGGGCTGATGATCAACAATACAAGGAAGAACAGCCTCGCGAGGGTCTGTTCTTGGCTGGTGCGATGAACTGCTAGGGGGAGTTCAGTCACTTCTCTCTCTCTCTCTGCGATTGGTCTCTAGATCCGATGCTCTACCCTGTGGGTGGCTAGTCCTATTTATAGGCAGAGGCCCTGGGCCTCTTCCCAAATATTGAGCGGGAAGGGCGGCCATTTTGAAGGGGAACATCTAGTACACTTATCCTGACTAAAGTTGGTCCTCGCCTGTCAAAGGCTCTGGTGGTGACGCCGGCTTGGGCTCCATGATGACTTCCTTCCTGCCGTTGCAACGGTCTTGGTCTTGTTGCACCGAAACGGATGCCTTTGCTTGATGCTCTCGCCTGCGCTTGCCCCATTTGCACCAAAGAGGAAACGAGGAGACTGCGCAGGCTGGCGCTCGCCTGGCGCCCTTGGTCGTCATGGCTTGCGTCATGGGAACCTCGTGAGGTACCCTGCCTTGATCTCTCCGCCTCCTCGTGAGCCAGCCTGACGAGGCCGTGCCTGAGGAAGCTTCCTGTCATCCGCCTCATGAGGCTTGCCCTCGCGAGGGTCTTGAGCCAGGCCGATGAAGACGGGCCGTGCTGGGCCACCCCTTCAGCCACGCCGCAGGCCGCAGGCAGGCAAGTCTGGGTACCCCTGTTCCCAGAACGCCGACAGTAGCCCCCGGGCCCAAGGCGCACCTGGACTTGGCTGAGCAGAGAAGCGAAGGGGCAAGTGCGAAGCGCCGCGGGCCCTAACAGCCTGCGGCCTTGGGCGCCGCGTGGCGGTTGATTGGACATGGGCGCCTTTAGCAACTGCGTGAATCGACAAAAGTGCGGCACCCGTCTAGGCTTTGCCTCCTTTGCCTCCTCCGGTCATTGCCCAGATCCCCTTTCTTGCGCCTTTCCTTCCTGCCTCCGAAATCTCTAGATCTACTCCGACCGCGTGCCCCAGCAAGACATGGCGCCTCGCCAGACCCCGGCCGGAGCTTGGTACTCACCCACTTTGGACTCGCCGAATGTGTCGGAGAAGGGCCTTGCCCGGGTGCGCCGGATGGTGGCGGCGCAAGGCAACGACGGGGCAGCGGTGCTCAGGGCCGGATCTGCCCTTCTCGAGGGCCAAGGAAGCACCTTCTATCCGCTCTTCGTGAGCGCCATTGCTGCCGGTCTGGTGCCTCCCTTTTCTGAGTTCTTCTTTTTTGTCCTCCGCCATTACAAACTGCAAGCTCTGCACCTCCACCCCAACTCTATTCTTCTTCTAGCGATCTTCGCCTACTACTGTGAGGCTCACGTCGGGGTGCAGCCCTCAGTGGCCTTGCCGCGCCACTACTTCTACCTTCGGACCTCTCGCGGGCCCATCTCCGCGTGCGCGAGCTCTGCACCTCCACCCCAACTCTGTTCTTCTTCTAGCGATCTTCGCCTACTACTGTGAGGCTCACGTCGGGGTGCAGCCCTCAGTGGCCTTGCCGCGCCACTACTTCTACCTTCGGACCTCTCGCGGGCCCATCTCCGGCGTCTTGTGAGCTTTGTCGCGTATCGCAGCTCCAACGCCATCTCGAAGCCCGGGAAGAGGATTGAGGGCTTCAGGAGCAAGTGGGTCATGGTAGATGTTGGGCGCACCCACCCTCGGCTGATTCTACCCACGGAGCACCCCACGACCTCCGACGATTGGTCTCGCGCAGAACTCGTGGATCCTCGCGCGAAGCCGGTGCTGGAGAAGATGAACGCGAACCTGTGGCCGGGCAACATGGCGACAGCGAAGCTGACCGGTGCATCGCTCCTGAGGGAGTTCCTGGAGCACCAGGTGGCCCTGCTTCACAAGATTGCCTCACTGTGGAGGCCCCGCCTGAGCCCCGCAGTCTTGGCCGACGAAGATCTGGCCGCGGTCCTCCAATCTTTGGTCGGGGGAGACGTGGCGAGACTGGAGGGCGCTCATGTACCCCTGTTCCTTCGAGATGATTCGGAGCAGGCGGTGGACTCCATGCCCGTCTTCAATGGGGACGGGCCCGTGCCCACGGAGGTTCCCGAGGACCCAGCGGCCCTGGCGACGGTGAAAGTGTCCTCCGGCGACTCCAGCGAAGAGGAGGAAGAAGAGGATCGGGAAGAGGGGCCTGACTCCGAGGCGACCGACGGGGAGTCGTGAGCGCCCCTCCCCCGGCGCAGGTCCCACACTCTCCGCCTCTCGCCGAGCGACGGCGAGGATGGCGATGAGCAGGGCGGCGAGAGCTTGCCCCCGATCCCGAAGAAGGACTGGACTGGGCTGGTCCCCCGCGGGTCTGCCCCGGCTCCTAGGCGATCCGCAGACGTGCCTCCTGCTCCCGGGCCTCTTGAGGCTGATCCCTGCAGCCGGCTCTCGGGCTTCAAGTATGGCCGGAGGTTGCTCGAGCCCGCGAGCGATGACCAGTAAGTGCTTGATCCTTGTTTTATTTCTTGCTTTGTCGCTGAGGATTGATATCTGTATCTCTTGGCTAGGCCTGCGCCTGCGGCGAAGAAGCTGAAGGGAGCTCCCGAGGCTTTGTCTGGGGCAGCGCCTCCGCCCGCGAAAGAAGGTGACGGCAAGACACGGGCCTCTCCTGCCCGGTCTTCCTTGCGAGGACTGGCGGAGCTAGCTGGGGCGAGCTCAGACCCCATGTCCCAAACGACTCCCGAGGTATCCTTGCCTGATGCCACTGCCGCAGCTGTTGGGGCGCAGAAGGCCCTGCCTCAGGGTGCTGTGGTTACGCTGCCGTCCTCTCCTCCTACTCCACCAACTGCTGTCTCTCCGACTCCTCCCATCGCTCTGGATCGTCTGCTGCACAACCGACCGGCTTAAGCAAGATCTTCAGGCGCCGACCCTTGCTTGGCGGCTGGGCGCTTGGAGCTGGCCTCTGGCTGGGTTCGCTCTGACGCTTCGATTCGAGCGGCGTTGGTTCAGGCCGCGACGGCTTGCGACGAGGAAAAGCAGGCCGTCCTTGGGGCGAAGGCTGCTCGCGACGCCGCCTTGGGGGAGGTAGCCAATGTCCGGGGCCGCTGCAAGGCGCTGGTGAGCGAGCTGCAGGGCCTGCGTGACCAGCTTGCCAAGGAGGCCCACATTCGCCAAGAGAAGGAGGAAGACATGAAGGCTCGCGAGGCGGCCGTCAAGGACCGGGACACCAAGCTTAACAAGCGCCATGACCGCTTGAGTGCGCTGGAGCAGGAGTTGGAGGCGAAGAGGGTCGAGCTGGACGGCAAGGCGCGAGTCCTCGCCAAGGACCGCGTGGCCTTCGCGGAGATGGAGGTGAAGGCTCGCACCTTGCTGAGGTCGCTTTATGACAGCGGCCTGGAAAGCCCGCTAGCCGGCGCCGAGGACGGCCCTGCCAAGCTGCTTCCCTTCCTGATCCGCGCCCTTGAAGATGTCGCCCTTTGCCTTGGCCCTACGGCTGAGGCCGAGGCACGTGTCCTGTCTTCTGCAGCGCTGACGCGCGTCCTTACCCACGTCTACCTTCGCGATCCCGATGTCGACCTCGACAGCTGGGCTGGAGCCCGTGAGCGGGCGAAGCTTGCAGCCGCTGCCGAGGCCGTGGAAGGGTCGAAAGCAGAGGCTGTGGCCGGCGGTTCGGCCTTCAGCACCAAGCCGGGCGAAAGCGCTGCCGGTCTTGAGGCTTCACGAGGCGAACCCGCCAACAAGAGCTCCGCGTCGACAAGTGACTCCTTTGTGGCTCCTGCTACGCTTTCAGCTCTGCAACATGCGTCATGCCTCGGGGAGGCGTTTAAACTTGTGTTTGGTGTTGTGACAACAGTTATGGACTGTAATATTTGCTTTTGAATTCCTTGAGATTTGCGCTTTTCCTTCCTACTTGCTTATGTTCTACGCCGGCAGAGCCCGACCCACAAGATACCTCAGCCGTTAGCCCTGACCGGAAACCAGGACGGGACCAAGGAGTGAGGGGCTACGTTACAAGTTAGGCTCCTGAGTCGTGATGCTCAGGAGTCCCCCTTGGCGCACGAACAACAAGTAGGGAGGCGAGATGTATGGGTGAATTTACCATTCTACGTCTGCAGAGCCCGGCCTCGCGTATACCTCAACCGCCGTTAGCCTTCGGAACTAAGGAGTGAGGGCTACGTGACCAGTTAGGCTCTGAGTCGCGATGCTCGAGAGTCCCCTTGACGTTCAAACAGCCTTCGTACCTTGGCTTCGCTCGGGGGAGGGGCGCAGTGACGAACCAGGCCCGAGGGGCCTGGCTGGGTGGCGTGCGTCTGGGCGTGACCCAGGCGTAGCCCCCGTGCCCAGCCCCCTCGCGCGGCACTCCCGAGGGGAGGCGTTGCGATGAGGCCAGACATTGAGCTCTGGGCTCCCTAAGGTTGATGCGGCCGGGGGCCACCCTCAGTTGTTTATCACCAGCGCGGAGCATAGTGCTTCCATATGTGTACGGGCATAGCCGCTCCTCGGCAGTGTCGTCATCCAGCGCGGAGCATGGTGCTTCCACTGGTGCGTGGGAGGGGGCTCCCCTCCGAGAGGAGCCCCCGGAGCGTGTACAACCCCGCCCTGACACGTGGCTGGCTCGGTAGGGCCTGACGAGGTGTATCTGGGCACCCGTGAGCCAGCGCGGGACTCACGGGGCCCTACCTCAAGGCGGGTTGCGCCTGGCACTGGGCTTAACTTGTGATGTGTTCCTGCAAATTTGGTTAGATGCCGACGCTCTACGTCCTCGGGTCCCGGCCCTCGAGCGGGTCTCAGACGTCGCTGGTATGCCAGGTCGCGATGCCGTGGACAAGGCCAGAGGGTGAGGGCTGGAGAGCCAGTCAGAGCCCATGAGTCGCGATGCTCAGGTACGCCCCCCCTTTAATGTGCAAGCGAATGACATGAAGGAAGAAGGTGTGCCGTGGATAGGCATGAAATAACAATCATGATGGGCCAAACGCATGACCCGAAATAAATGCAAGAGGGGTACATGCCGCTGGGTCTGGCCCGAGCGACTTGGGGATGATGTAGCCCGAGGGGCGCCCCCAACAAAGTGAGCTAGGAACATGAAGTAAAAGGGATACACGCCGCATGGACGGACCCACGCGGCCTGGGAATGATGCAGCCCTGGGGGGGCGCTCCCAGCTTGAAATGAAACTTGAAGGATGTCACCTGATAACGTTGAAGACGAAGGGATGCTGAAGCAGCGGACATCGTGGGCTGCGGAAGCCGACCTTCATGAGCCCCCAGGCCCAGGAGCCTCAGGAGGCTCCGGAGGCGCTGGTGGCTCTTCGCGGACCATCTCCATCTCCACTAGGACTACGGAATGCCTGGCCTCTTGAGCCTCCAGGATGTTCCCCATGAGGCGCTGGCGCGTGGCGGCCGCGTTCGGCACGCCGTAGGGCATGCCAACATAGCTGTGGGGTGGACCTTCGCGCCCCCAATGCGTGAGGGCCATAAGCGCTCTCGAGAGGCGGCTCGGTTGAGCCCTCGGTATGTCGATGCAGACGCGCAGCCCACCATCCTCGCATGGATGGGGAGCTACAATGCAAGCGCGGCTGCCACTCATGACTCTTGACTCCTGCAGCTCCTGCATGATCTGGCTGACGAACTCCTGAGGGTTTGGCCCTCCTTGCCTCGCTCCTTCCTGAGGGAAACGTGCTTTAAAACAGGCCTCCAAATGGTGCCCAGGCGCCTCCCTCGTGACCTTAGCAAGGTCGGTGGCCCTCCAGGAGAGAGCCCCCGAGCCTTGCTTAAGGAGGGCGCCGGGCGCGCCTTCCTATGCGACAGAAGGAGGTGCCCCCTGAACAGGCGCGGACCCTGAGGGGCCTGCCTCCCGAGGGGTCGGGCCTAGCGATGTCTTCTTCTTCTTGGGAGCAGTCTCGGGGAGCCTCCAGCTCCTGCGATCCAGGTCTTCAAGTGATGCAGCTTGAAAAGCTCGCTCCAGGGAGCACACTGCGTCTCTCTCTTCGCAAGGCACCGTGATGACTCCACCGCTTCCTGGCATCTTGAGGACGCTGTAGCCGTGATGAGTCATGGCCATGAACTTGGCCAGAGCTGGGTACCCAAGGATGGCATTGTATGGCAGGCGAATGTGGGCGACATCGAAGTCGATGAGCTCGGTGCAGTAGTTGTCGCGCACCCCGAAGGTGACGGGGAGGTGGACCTGCCCAATCGGAACTGTGGAGCCATCAGTGACTCCGGAGAAAGGCTTGGTTGGCTGAAGCTGATTGTAAGGCACTTGGAGATTGTTGAATGTCTCTACGGACATGACATTGAGCCCTGCTCCGCCATCGAGGAGGTTACGGTGACTTGCACGTTGCTGATGATCGGGGAACAAAGCATCGGGAGGACTCCGGCTGTGGCCGCGCACTTGAGCTGATCTGCTGAGCTGAACGTGATGGCGCATGCTGACCACCTGAGAGGGCGCGTGGCCTCGAGCTTGGGGAGGACTGCATTCACTTCGCGGGCGAACTGCTTGAAGATGCGTTGAGAGGCTGGGGCTTGAGCTCCACCCCGGATGCAAGTGATTGCACGCGGCTCCTGGTAGCCCCCAGCCCCCTCGTCCAGATGATGGTCCTCATTTCTCCTTGGTTGCGGCGGCAGAGGAGGGAGGCCTGCGTTTCCTTGCGGGCGATCCTCGTGAGGCTGATCCCTCCAGCCTCCCTCGCGAGGCTGATCTTGCCAGCGATCCTCGCGAGGTCGGTCACGCCACCCTTGGCGAGGGCCACGGTCTTCTCAGCGTCCTGCATTTCTTCCTCCTCCTCGGCCATAGCCTCGGTCGTTGCGGTCGGGGCGTCGACCGATTCTCCCTTCTCGCACGGCTCAGTGTTCTTGACATTCGTTGGTGTTGTGGGTGTGGAGGTTGTGGTACACACAGTACCGGCTGCCCTTGGAAGACTCGGGCTGATCTCTGCCTTGCTTGGTGTCTGTTACGCATGAGCACGACAGCCCCTTGCGCTTCACGCCCTTGGCCTTGGGCTTCTTCTCTTACAGGTGCGGCTGGCAGCTCGAGGAGGGAAAGGCGTCGTTCCTCAGCCCTGGCGCACTTGGTCGCCAAGTTGAACAGTTCCAGGGATGTGCACAGGTCTTCATGCATCGCCAGCTCCTCCTTCATCTTGACGTCACGCACATCGCTTCGGAGAAGGCTGAGATGATGGCCTCCTCGGTCACCTTGGGAATCTTGAGGCGCATGCGTTGTTGAAGCGCTGGATGTACTTCGCAGGTCTCCCCGGCTGCCGCTTGATGCGGCGCATGTCACTCACGGCAGGAGGCCGGTCATGGGTACCTTGGAAGTTGGCGATGAAGCGGGTGCGCATCTCGTCCCAGGAGGAGATCGTGCCGGGAGCCAGGTTCAGGAGCCAGGTGCGGGCCCCGTCCTTGAGCGCCATGGGAAACCAGTTCACCATGATCTTCTCATCCCCGTTGGCGGCTTCGATGCCCAGCTCGTAGAGCTGAAGGAACTCCGCAGGGTCGGCCGTGCCGTCATAGCGAGGAGGCAGGTCTGGCTTGAACTTGCCGATTCACGTGATGCTGCGCAGCTCGGTGGTGAAGGCGCGGCAGCCTGCTGTGGCCACGGGAGGCCTTTGGTGACTAAGAGCCTGGTCTTGCGGGTCCCCATGCGCTTGACCGGGAGCAGTCGCGGGGTCTTGGTCTGTTGGAGCAGAGCGCCGGTCGTGACGAGCCGGTGCGGGAGCACTCGGTCAGCTTCTTAGGGGCGAGGGACCTCTTGATAGCTCGCTCTTCTTTGTCCGGGCGCCGACGGAGTGGGTTACGCCCAGGGGCTACACGCCTTGGGGCCAAGGCGCCTTCTTGCGAAGGAGGCGCATCGAGGCACCCCGAGCTTCATCGCCTGCCAGGGCGGGCGCAGCAGGCCGAGAAGGACGGCGCGGGGGAGCCCCCTGCGGCACGGACGAGCTCGGCGACGCGGTCGAGCCACTCTTCGTAGACGTCGTCGACAGGGCGGTAGCGCAGTAGCTCGTTTGCCGCAATGAGCACGGCTCGAGCCTCCATGGGCGCGTGGAGCGCGCGAGACAAAGAACCAGCTGGGGCGAGTGAAGGAGTAGCGGTGCGGCCGTCTCGCCTCATGGACGGATGCCGGGATGATGCTTGCTGATCGTTCCCCGCCGGGCCGGTGGCGGTGTTGACGGCAGGCGACGGGGAACGGCGGGGGCGGCCGTCGACGGGGGGCGTCTGGGCGATGTGGGTAGCGAGAGCGGCTCGGCGCTCGGCGCGAGTGTCAGGACCCCGATTCCAAGTCACATCGATCTAGCCGGTAACACCTCATATCACTTTGCAGCCTCACGCACGGTATTCCCACGGGTGTCGCCTTACCATGGCCCGGGACCGTTTGTGCCTTTTGGCTCACGTATATGATAGTGTCGCTAGCATCCATATGACAGAGAACCCGGCCGACATGGCTAGTCGTGGAACCCAAAGCGGCACTAACCCATGGGGACAGCATACATGAATCACATCGAGCATGTCGGTCATCAACGTGTGAATCTGGCCGTAGCACTGGCTAACAGGACTCCGGGAACCCGGGCTGTAGCAGTTAGGCAGGACTCGGATGTCACCGTGTGACATTTCCGGCGAACCACGAGAACGAAGTGAAACACATGCCGCTACCAAGTGTCCTGAGCAGTAGTGCTGGGCTAGCAGGACTCCGGTGAACCGGGCTGTAGCGGACTACTATCGCTTATTAAGCACTAGACTACATTTCCCCGTATGAGAGGCTGCAAAGGATAAACAACTAGATTGTCGGATCCCACACATACCAAGCATTTCAAACATACACACAATATGCTCGATATGTGTAAATACAACATGGCATCACAACATAACTCTACGACTCAAATATTTATTCATTAGGCCCGAGGAGCGAGATATTACAAACATGGGTCTCATGACCCAACATACGAGCATACAAGCATCAAGCACAAGCGGAAGCTTAACATGTCTGAGTACAGACATCTACAAATGAAAAAGGCTGAGAAGCCTGACTATCTACCAGATCCTGCCGAGGGCACAAGATCGTAGCTGAGGTAACAAGCTAAACTTCGAAGTCCACGCGGAACTACTAGCGAGACTGACGTCTCTCTGCAAAAACATAAAATAGGCAAACGTGAGTACAAATGTACTCAGCAAGACTTACATCAGAACTAACTACATATGCATCATTATCAAAAGGGGGTGGTGGAGTTTAACAGCAGCAAGCCAGCTTTGACTCGGTTGCTAACCTGAACTACGACTGCAAGTAACTCTTTTGTGGTGGTACACACGAGTCCACATATTCACCATATCAATACACCACTATGGATCCGCTCCCGTCTCCCTACGAGAACGCCATCCATAGCACTCACGCTTATCTTGGCGCATTTTAGAGTATCCACTTTCACTTGTCTATGAACTGTTATAGGCAACCCGTAAGTCCTTTACCGCATGACACGGCTATTCGAATAGATCATATTAACCCTGCAGGGTGTACTTCTTCACACACGCTCACCACTTACCGCCGTTTACACGACATGTACTCGGCAACCTTCAAGCCGGAAGCCCAACGTGGGTGTCGGCCACAGCCTACCTAAACACTCAAGTCTCTAGTCCAGGTTTATCGCCTATTCGGGTTCCATCCAGACGAGTCCAGCCGAGGTTTCAATAACGGCCCCGAACGATGTGTGCAGGGTTCCCGAGATACCAAACGGGCATTCGCACACTGGGCCACGGTGTATCTACCGCATCATAGCTCACCCCTAGGGTCAGCCACGCACGGCCTCCAACACATATCCTATAAACACCGTAAACTAGTTGCAACTCCCCGGACAGAGAACAAGGGTGGTTAAGAAGCTGAGAGGGTCCATTGGTTTCGGGCCCAATGCGTGGTAGTAACTGTTTCATGGATCACAAACACGTAACTCAGGGCCTCGAGGGCGGCTGCAATGAGACAACCCACCATGTACTCCTACATGGCCTCTCACCGCTACCTTTTACCAAATCGTGTTCACACACTTAGCTCTCAACAAGAGGGACATGGTTACACACCTCCGATTCATCCTTGATGAATCAGATCTGACTCAACTCTAAGCAAAGAGTGTGCATGACAAACAAGCATGAATGAGTAGGCACAACAGGGCTCAAGCAACTCCTACTCATGCTAGTGGGTTTCATCTAATTACTGTGGAATGACAGATCATGCAGAGGATAAAGGGGTTCAGCTACCGCAGCAAGAAACACATGAGTCGTTGTTGTCCTAATGCAGTAAAATAGAGCAGGAGCGAGAGAGTGGGATTGTATTGGAATGAACAAGGGGGTTTTGCTTGACTGGCACTTCTGTAGATAATATAGTTCTTCATCGGTGTCATCGAGCGCATCGTCGGAACCACGTCTATCGAGAGGGGGCAAACACCGGCAACTGAGAAAGAACACAATCAATGCAATGCCACAACATGATGCATGATCATGACATGGCAATATGCTGTGATTTGAGCTAATGCATCTAGCTATGATTTGAATGAAGTTGGTTTGAATACATGATTCAAATTCCAACTCCATATATGATTATTTAAATGCCCTTTAATTGTTTTGTCCAAAACAGAGGACAAACATTGTTCAAACATGCATGAAAGTGGTACAGATGGATTCCTTGAATTTTTCTGATAATTTTTCATATATAATTTAATTCATTTGGAGCTACGGTTGAATTACTATAAATCCAGAAAATGACTAACTGCGTCAGCATTGCGTCACTGTGACGTCAGCTGGTCAACGGGGCAGTCCAGGTCAAACTGACCAGTGGGTCCCGCATGTTAGTGTTATTAGTCTAACTAATTTTTAGTTAGTCCTAATCCTAACTTAATTAGCAGGCGGGTCCCATTTGTCATGGACCCAGAGGGTCAAACTGGGCCCACCCGAGGTCAACTTGGTCAGCAGGTCAAACCTGCCGACGTCGAGTCGCCGGCGAGGCCGAGACGACGGAGAGCGTCGGAAACGCTGCTCCGGGCATGGTTTGATGCGCGAGTGGGTGCTACGAGTAGCTAGCGATGTGGCGCATCCAACGGTGGCGGTGTTTGGTGCTGGGGTGGCCGGGAACAACGGCGGCGAAACACGTCCCGCGGCGGCGAATCTGAGTACGGCACGCAGGGCACGGCGTTTCGGGGCACGGGAGGAGGAGCCGCGATTTGCTACGGAGTCCTGCGGACTCACTGAACACGGGGGTAGGCTTGAATGCGTCGTGGGTGCGCTCTAGCTACGGCGGCGCCATGGCCGGCGGCGGGGAGCGTTCGGCTCCGGTGGCTGATGCGGTTAGAAAGCGAGGTAGGCAACGGGTCATGGGGGAAACGGTACAATGCTCACCGCGTTCATCTGGTGCTTCGGCAGGCGGGGAGGCACGGGTCCGCGAAACGACGACGGGATCTCCGCAACCGAGGTCGGAAACGGGCGGCATTGGCGAGGCTTCGTGGCGTCCGGCGCTATGCGTAGCTCAATGAGGAGGTCGAGGACGACGCGGCGGAGCTTCTGGACTCATCGGCAGGGCGAGGGGTGGTCGGTGGTCGTGGTGGCAGCGAACGGCGGCGTCGGGCGCGCTCGGGTGCGAGAGGGAGGGAGAGCAGAGGAGGAGAGAAGGCACGGAGAGCAGTGAGAGGGCCTGGGGGGCGCGTGGCATCGCAAGGGAGGTCCAGGGCGACGAGGGGAAGAGCGGCAAGCAGGAGGTGGCCGTCGATGGCCGTGCGCATGCTGGCGCGCCGCGGGCACACGCCCTCATCCTTCTGGCGCAAGGAGGAGGACGACTAGCAGCGCCAGGTGGGCTGGGCCGTGCTGGGCCGTGTCAGGTGAGCGCCAGGCAAGTCTCTCTTTCTCTCTCTTATTTCTGTTTTCTAATTCTTCTGCAACTGTTGGGCTTTATTAAAAATACTAAAACGTTTCCAAAATTCCTGCAAATAATTGTGGGCTCTGTTGGGATTAATCCTAATAGCCCACACTTAAATTCAGAATTAATTGAGCACTTAAAATAATATATAGCATTTAAATGCCCAATTGCAAATATTAAATGATTTAATTCAGTGACCAAATATGTCATGAAAAATGTGCAACACCTCTGGTTATGGCTTATAGCATTTTTCCAGAAATGATGAACAATTTTTTAAAGCCATTTGGATTCACTGAAAAATATTTTTAGTTGAACCTATTTGAATTGCTTTAGTGCTAGGGCTTGGTCATCCCCACTTCAAAATTTCCTTTGAAAACAAACATGATGCATGGATGCAGATGCCACTAATTACAACCAATTCTGGGGTTGTGACAGCGAGCCCGACGAGCGTCTGACATGGATGTGATGGGTGGCGAAGAACAGGGCGGCGGATGGCGAATTCCGGCGCACCCCTACCTGGCGCGCCAAAAGTCGGATTTCGGGTTCCGGCAGACGCTCTAGGTTCGAACTCTGGGGTGCACGCGGAGATCTCACCCCCTACCTACCTGCACCTCGCCGCCTCGGTAGGATCTCAACTATGAAAGGAACAACACAAGAGACACAGGGTTTATACTGGTTTGGGCCACCATTGTGGTGCAACACCCTACTCCAGTGTGTGGTGTGGTGGATTGCCTCTTGGGCTGATGATGAACAATACAAGGAAGAACAGCCTTGCGAGGGTCTGTTCTTGGCTAGTGCGATGAACTGCTAGGGGGAGTTCAGGCGCTTCTCTCTCTCTCTCTCTCTGCGATTGGTCTATAGATCCGATGCTCTACCCTGTGGGTGGCTAGTCCTATTTATAGGCAGAGGCCCTGGGCCTCTTCCCAAGTATTGAGCGGGAAGGGCGCCAACAATTGGAAATTTTGAAGGGGAACATCTAGTACACTTATCCTGACTAAAGTTGGTCCTCGCCTGTCAAAGGCTCTGGTGGTGACGCCGGCTTGGGCTCCACGATGACTTCCTTCCTGCCGCTGTGATGGTGTTGGTCTTGTTGCACCGAAACGGACGCCTTTGCTTGATGCTCTCGCCTGCGCTTGCCCCCTTTGCACCAAAGAGGAAATGTGGACACTCGCTGGGGTTTGGCGTGCTTGGCGCCCTTGGTCGTCATGGCTTGCGTCATGGGCACCTCGTGAGGTACCCCACCTTGATCTCTCCGCCTCCTCGTGAGCTAGCCTGACGAGGCCGTGCCTGAGGAAGCTTCCTGTCGTCCGCCCCGCGAGGCTTGGCCCCTCACGAGGGTCTTGAGCTTGTGCTGATGAAGATGGGCCGTGCTGGGCCACCCCTTGAGCCACGCCGCAGGCCGCAGGCAGGCAAGTCTGGGTACCCCCGTTCCCAGAACACCGACAACTTGCTATGTTCTAAGCGCCCAAAGTACTTGCCTCCCCAAAATGGCCAAGCATCTGACACAGCCACAGACCATAGAGCGGTTGCCTGGCTGGCAAGGCAGCAGCCAAGGGAGGACAATAAAGGAAAAAGCCAAAAGAGCAAGAAAGCAAGACAAGTCGGAACCCGGCAAAGCATAACTTGTGCGAATAAAGTTACTTCACATAAGCAAAAGGCCCTCGGCCAGCATTCAACTGAGTTTGAATACACCCCCAGCGGGTGGAATTGCGTAAATCTAACATATTTGTCCAAAAGATTACAAGAACAGGAAAGAAAGATAAGTTGGCCGCCTACGCCAGAGGAGCAGTAGGCGGGTCCGTCAGGTTGGTGGAGGCAGCGGCACCGGTTGGTGGAGCCGCCGACTGGTGAGTCTTAGCCTGGTCGGTAGCAGTCGGCGCAGCCACACGCGGCTCGTTGCTCGAGGCTCAATCGAGTTGGGTCTGGCCTCGCACTGCGCTCTCCGGCGCGTCGCCTTCTCCATCCTCGCCTAATACGTCTCCGTCGTATCTATAATTTTTGAATGTTCCATGCCAATATTGTACAATTTTTACATACTTTTGGTAACTTTTTATACTATTTTGGGACTAACATATTGATCCAGTGCCCAGTGCCAGTTCTTGTTTGTTGCATGTTTTTTGTTTCGCAGAAAATCCATATCAAACGGAGTCCAAACGGGATACAAACTGAAGGAGATTTTTTTGGAATATATGTGAATTTTGGGAAGTGGAATCAACGCGAGACGATGCCCGAGGGGCCCACGAGGGTGAGGGGCGCGCCCCAGGGGGTTAGGCGTGCCCTGGGCCCTAGTGGACACTCCATCAGGCGGTTGGTTCCCTTCTTTCGCCGCAAGAAAGCGAATATCCGGATAAAAATCGTGTCCAAATTTCAGCAGAATCGGAGTTATGGATTTCCGAGAATATAAGAAACGGTGAAAGGGCAGAATCAGGGAGCGCGGAAACAAAGAGAGACAGAGACAGATCCAATCTCGGAGGGGCTCTTGCCCCTCCCATGCCATGGAAGCCAAGGACCAGAGGGGGAAACCCTTCTCCCATCTAGGGAGAAGGTCAAGGAAGAAGAAGAAGAAGAAGAAGAAGAAGAAGAAGAAGAAGAAGAAGAAGAAGAAGAAGAAGAAGAAGAAGAAGAAGAAGAAGAAGAAGAAGAAGAAGATGATGATGAAGAAGGGGGCTCTCTCCCCCTCTCTTCCGGTGGCGCCGGAACACCGCCGGGGCCATCATCATCACCGCAATCTACACCAACACCTCCGTCATCTTCACCAACATCTCCATCACCTTCCCCCATCTATCTACAGCGGTCCACTCTCCCGCAACCCGCTGTACCCTATACTAGAACATGGTGCATTATGCTTCATATTATTATCCAATGATGTGTTGCCGTCCTATGATGTATGAGTAGATTTTCGTTGTCCTATCGGTAATTGGTGAATTTTTACGATTGGTTTAATTTGCTTGTGTTATGTTGTTGTTCGTTGGTGCCCATCATATGAGCGCGCGCGTGGATCACACCATAGGGTTAGTTGTATGTTCATAGGGCTATGTATTGGAGGGCAAGAGTGACAGAAACTTCAACCTAGCATAGAAATTGATCCATATGGGATTGAAGGGGGACCAATATATCTTAATGTTATGGTTGGGTTTTACCTTAATGAATGTTAGTAGTTGAAGATGCTTGCTAATAGTTGCAATCATAAGTGCATAGAATTCCAAGTCAGGGATGACATGCTAGCAGTGGCCTCTCCCACATAACACTTGCTATCGGTCTAGTAAAGTAGTCAATTGCTTAGGGACAATTTCGCAACTCCTACCACCACTTTTCCACACTCTCTATATTAACTTTATTGTTCCTTTATCTAAACATCCCCTACTTTTTATTTTACGTGCTCTTTATATTCTTGCAAACCTATCCAAAAACACCTACAAAGTACTTCTAGTTTCATACTTGTTCTAGGTAAAGCGAACATTAAGCATGCGTAGAGTTGTACCGGTGGTCGATAGAACTTGAGGGAATATTTGTTCTACCTTTAGCTCCTCGTTGGGTTCGACACTCTTACTTATCGAAAGAGGCTACAATTGATCCCCTATACTTGTGGGTTATCAAGACCTTTTTCGGGCGCCATTGCCGGGGGACAATAGCGTGGGGTGAATATTCTCGAGTGTGCTTGTTTGCTTTATCACTAAGTAATTTTTATTTGCTGTCCTAAGTTGTTCTCTATCTTTAGTTATGGATATGGAACACGAAATACCAAAAACATTAGGCGACTTGCTACTCATGGAGATGGGGAACCTCCTCAAACCCTCGAAGCTAATTATGTGAAAGATATTATGCACTACTTTAATATTCCTGAGAAAACCTCATTCAATTATATAATGGGAGACACGTTGGATCAACGTGAATACTTTAGGGATTATCGCTTGAGTCGAAAAGAGAAACTATTATGGGATCAAATTCATATGTTGCATTGGTATGATCGGCAACTATGCTTGAGATATGATTATATTTGTTGCTCTAGGATGAAGGCTCCACACCTTCCCTTTTCATGCAAATTTAATGATGATAAAAGCTTGGCTTCTTATGCTAATGGTATATATGATTACTATGATGTGGAACAAATAGAAGAATTCGTTGCTTTTATGGGTGCTTATGAAATTGAATCTTTTTTAAAGAGTGTGAAAATCTTGATGATGCTGTTTACAGACCTGAAAATTTTGCTATACTTAAATATTGCTATGAAAATTATGAATTCAATTCCAATATTGATGATTTTATTGAGAGAGTCTCCGCTGTCCAGGAAGAGACTAATATTTTGCAGGAGTCTATGGAAGAAGAAATTGATGAAACTGTGAGTTCATTGGATGAAAAAGATGATGAGGAGAGCCAAGAACAAAAGGAGGAAGAGCGGATTAGCTACCTATGCCCACCTTCTAATGAGAGTAACTCTTCAACTCATACATTATTTAAATTCCCTTCGTGCTTACCGAAGGATGATTGCTATGATGATTGTTATGATCCCATTGATTCTTTTGAAATATCCCTTTTTGATGATGCTTGCTATGCTTGTGGCCAAGATGCCAATATGAATTATGCTTATGGAGAAGAAATTTCTATAGATCCTTATGTTAAACATGAAATTGTTGCTATTGCACTGACACATGATAGTCCTATTATCTTTTTGAGTTCTCAAAACTACACTATATTGGAGAAGTTTGCCCTTATTAAGGATTATATTGATGGGTTGCGTTTCTCTACTACACATGATGATTTTGATAGATATAATATGCATGTGCTTGCTGCTCCTACTTGCAATTATTATGAGATAGTAACTACATCTCGGCCTCTCCATGTTTCCAATATGATAAAATTGCAAGAAACTGTTTATACTATGCATTGGCCTTTACTTTGTGTGTATGAATGTTCTTTTATGACATGCCGATGCATAGGAAGAGAGTTAGACTTCGTCATTACATTATATATGTTACTTTGTGCTCATTACTAAATTACAAATCATTGTTAATTAAAATTGGCTTTGATACACCTTGGGATCCGGGTGGATCCATTACTTGAGCACTATATGCCTAGCTTAATGGCTTTAAAGAAAGCGCTGCCAGGGAGACAACCCGGAAGTTTAAGAGAGTCATTTATTTCTGTTGAGTGCTTTTATAAAGTTTAAAAGCAAAAAAATATAGAGGGGAACCCAAAACTTTTCAAAAAGGAAAGAGAAAGTGAGAAAGACAAGCATTGTTGAAGTGGGGGAGCTCCTTGAACTTTGTTCGTGCTCACGGAAACTTTGTGAATCTTAATTAGAGAAAATTTTCACAAAAAAATTATCCCCTTGTACAATTCCATTTTATCATAAAAATAATGTGCCAAGATTTTCCTTTAGGATGTTTACATTGCTTGTTGGTTTGTGCGGTGCAAATAGAAACTTTGGCTGTAGTGTGCGATTTTACAATTTTTACTGGAATGTCAAACGGTTCTGAAACTTTTTGCACTGTATTTATATGCAAATTGTTTGTTTTTCCTAATTTTGGCAGAATGTTTGGAGTACCAGAAGTATGGTGAATGTTCAGTTTACTACAGACTGTCCTATTTAAGACAGATTCTGTTTTTGATGCATAGTTTGCTTGTTTTGATGAAACTATCGATTTCTATCAGTGGATTAAGCCATGGAAAAGTTATATTACAGTAGCTACAATGCAAAAACAAAATATGAATTGGTTTTCAACAGTACATAGAGTAGTGATTTGCTTTATTATACTAATAGATCTTACCGAACTTTCTGTTGAGTTTTGTGTGGACGAAGTGTTCGAAGATCGAGGATGTCTCGATGTGAGGAGAAGGAGGAGAGGGAAGAGCTCAAGCTTGGGGATGCCCAAGGTACCCCATGTAAATATTCAAGTAGACTCAAGCGTCTAAGCTTGGGGATGCCTCGGAAGGCATCCCATGTTTCTTCAACAAGTATCGTCATGTTTTCGGATTTGTTTCGTTCATGCGATATGTGCAAATCTTGGAGGGACTTTTGCATTTAGTTTTCACTTTTCTTTGATGCACCATGCTGGTATGGGATAGTACATGGTTGATTTTTATAATGCTCTTTGCACTTCACTTATATCTTTTGAGTATGGCTTTATAGAATGCTTCATGTGCTTCACTTATATCATCTGAAGTTTGGATTCACTACAAAAAAAGACACATCCGTGACATTTTGGGCCGAACGAATTTTTTTCCTGTCATACATATGACACTTCTATGACGATAATTGTGACAAAACCCGGTATCATCATAGATGTGGTGGGCTCCTACTTCTATGACAAAAAATCATGACAGAAAATGGGCTTTTCGTCCCCGGCGGGCCGGAGACGCAGCTTGCATAACATTCTTTGGGCCGCCCATGACGGAAAAACCGTGGTAGAAGCGAGGGGGATTTCAGGAGTTGCTTGCCATCGTGGGAGGTCGGGGCGAAGCGATGCTGCTTTCTCGTACATGCACGCGCGTGTGTGCGAGGCGTTGGCTCTAATTAAACCTGAGCGAGGCATTGGGCTCTAACTGAACCCGAGCGATTGCACTGCAGGCTACGAGTTACTGAACCCGAGCGATCGATCGATGGCTGTTAACTGAACCCGATCGAGGTATTCCTTTGCTACTGCTGCTAACTGAAGCTGATCGATTGGATGAACAGAGAGCGCTATGGGGGTTGGAGGAACAGTGAGCGGTGGCGTTGCCTCTGGATGAACAGGACCCCGTGGTGTGGAGGGTTGGGTGAACAATAGACGGTGGAGGGGTGGCCATGAAGGGGTGGTTGAACAGGACCCCATGGTGTGGAGGGCTGGATGAACAGTAGACGATGGAGGGCTGCCCGTGGAGGAGTGATTGAACAGTAGCTGGTGGAGTAGCACGCAGTGGAGGCTGGATGAACAGGAGCCCGTGGAGGCTGGAGGAGGTCGACGGTAGCCCATGGTGGCTAGAGGATGTCGACGGTGGAGATGAACAGTATCCCGTGGAGTCCCGTTTTGCGATACGCCACACCCCTCCCGATGAACAGGACCCCCGTTTCGACCGTAGCGCTCCAACACAAGTTCGTTTCGTCCGTTTTGCGTTACGCCACACCCCTCCCGATCAACAGGACCCCCGTTTCGACCGTAGGAGGTCCGTTTCTCCGCTTTTGCGGGTACGCCACACCCCTCCCGATCAACGGGACCCGTTCGAACGTGGCCGGTCGAACACAAGGCCGTTTCCTCCTTTCTGCGGTACGCCAGGCCTCGTTTCCATCGCCTGTTCCGTCCAAGCCAGTTGGCTCCCACGCGTTCCGTTGCCTCCCGATGAACACGATGCATTCCGTTGCCTCCCCATGAACACGACGACGATGTTGTTTCTCCGTTCCGACCCAGCCATGTAAGTATGCGCGAGTAGGCGTTCGAGACCCTGCCCGTATGTACATATGTGGCCATATTTTCTTTCTTGCACCCTCGCTGCTGTACGTGCGTGTACATGCTACGTGCGCGCCTCTACTACGACACGTGCGCGCCTCTACAACGACCCGGTATGTACGCATATCGCTCGCGACCGTAATCACAACGCCACGCACGCTTCGACCAGGTGGGTCCCGACCGCCGTGCACTTCCTTGCGTGCGAAAATGTTGCTGGTGGGTCCCTGCAGTCAAAGGGGCGAATCGTAATTTTTTTTGCACGGACGCACTTCCTTTGCGTGCGAAGATGTAGCTGGTAGGTCCCAGCAGTCAGGAGAGCGAATCGTTTTTTTTTGCCCGGACGCACTTACTTGCGTGCGAAGATGTAGTTGGTGGGTCCCAACAGTCAGCGGGAAATGTTTTTTTCGCGAAATACGGTGGCCCGTCCGGTGGGTCCCCGCTGTCAGGTGGAGGAATCATTATTTTGCGTGTAATAAGGAGGCACTTCCTTGCTCCGGCCGTGGACCCAGCTGTCAGCATCTCCACGTACAGTCCATGTCCGATGGAAGTCGTTCCTTTTCCACGTTGACCACGCCGCGCCGAGAGCACCACGGCGGTGGACGACGGCGAGGCCTAGGAAGGGGACGACTCGGAGCCAGGGAAGACGCAGCAGTGAATGCCCACGCGAAGAAGAGTACGAGGGTTCACTGGTTCGGCTGCGGTGTGAGGCAGCTGTCGCCGCAGAATAACAGGGGGTGTGGGTGAGTAGAGGGATGGCCTGGCCAGCGGTGGGAGTAGTAGGGGGCGGTGAGGCCTCCCCGGCATCACAGCCGGCCACGGGAGGCAGGAGCACGCGGCACGACCGGCGCTGGTTTGGGTGGCTGGAGCAAGAAGACCAGAGGTTGAAGAAGCACTACGGCCGTTGGATGAACATCGTACGGTAACAGGAGCTAGAACCATTCATATTGACTAAGTTAACAAAGCCCTCCGTCCCCGTCAACTTGGTAGGCCCACAAGTCAGCCTCCCAGTATGTTGGGTTCCAGCTGGCAGGGGGAGTATTCATTTTTTTGTGCATAATAAGGAGGCACTTCCTTGCGTGCGAAGATAACTGGTGGGTCCGACAAGTCAGCGGAGGGCACGTTTTTCACGAAATACAGAGGCCCTTCCGGTGGGTCCCAGATGTCAGGTGGAGGAATTATTATTTTGCGCGTAATAAGGAGGCATTTCCTTGTGTGCGGCCGTGGACCCAGTTGTCAGCCTCTCCATGAACAGTCTACTTCCAATGGTGTCGTTCGTTGACCACGCTGCACCGAGCGCATCCAAGGTGGTGGACGACGGCGAGGCCCCGGACAGCAACGAGCCGGAGATGGGAAGACGCGGGAGTAGAGTCACAGACGGAGAGGTGTACGAGGGTTAACTGGTTCTAGTGCGGTGTGGTTCAACAGTCGGTGGAGAAGAACAGGAGGTGTGGAGGGGTGGTGGCATGGCCTGGCCAACGGTGGAGTAGCGCTTCATAGCAAAGCGTGCTAAGCAGAACTGCTAGCAGCAGGAGGCGGGAGGTGGTCCCGGCGGCGCTGGAGGAAGAAGACGAGAGATTGAAGATGGATGACGGTCGTTGGATGTAAATCCAACAGCTAACATGTCAGAATCATTTGTTGACTAAATTGACAACGACTTGCATTGGCTTTGACCTATTGGCCCACATTTCAGCCTCCAAAAATGTGGCACGTATTCAACCCATTTTTTTTCCAGAATTTACAGTATTTTTTCGCGCGGTAGAATTTACAGTCAATTTGATCTTTTTTTGAATTACAGCCATTAGCTGGGCTGGGTGAACAAATAATGTAGCGTCCATGCGGCCCGTTTATTTTATTTCCTAAAAAATTACAGGCCATTTGCACTTTCTCGAAATACACGATTTTGCTTGGCTGATTCTAATTATAATGTTGGGTTGGGCCAACAATGTTATCAAAACATAAAATGGGGCTGAGCATTTTGTTATAAATATATTTAAATAATAAGTGATATTATTACATTCGTCTTTAAATCTTACCAAGCTTTTGTACACAATCACTAGGATTTTCGTGCCAAAACAATCCAGGATTTTATTTGTTAAGAAATTATTTTTATAAGTTAATAAGATGTGGGATATTGTTTTGTTACATATGTAAGTATTTGTTAAATATATGATGACAATAAAAATAATATATAATAACATATAAAATATTTTTTTTAGAAAAACAGGGAGCATCTCTCCGGCTCCATTGCTGAGAACGAAACCACAACATATTCTGATACAGCAGCTCAAAGAGCAGTTCGAAAGCAAAGGTAGAAAAGCTACAAACTAGGGGGGATATGGATGAACAAGTTCTCTGAATAACGCAAATCACCCGAGCGGTGCCAAAGGCAGAGCGGATAGAGCACACAAATGACACAAGGAGGGTCCGGTGAAGCCTTCATGGTCTTCAGCCGAGGGGCCGTGTCAGCCTGCGACGACCAGTAAGCAAGCGGAGACACCGGGCTGGAAGGCGTAGCATGGTGGATGTCCCTCTTTTTCGGCGCCAGGTGCCCATCATCTTCATCAGAGATCTTGAGACGAGCCCACGGGTCCAGCCCCAGAGCAGGTCGAGCCTTGTTCAGCCACAAGTGATCGCCAACGGTTTCTGGAGGGATCTTGTTAGGGTTTCCACGAAGCTCATCAACTTGTCCTTGTCCGATCCGGAGGAGAGAATCGCCCAGTTCCTCACCATGTTCCTGATCAACCTCAAGACCCGCGGAATGGAAATCCAGGAGGTGTTACTGAAAATCATAGCATTTCTATATTTCCAGAGGCACCAAAGGACAGCTGAGCTAATAGTGTTTAAAACTGAGCACTTTTTGGTAGCAATCCAGAATCTGGCGACAGATTCGAAGGATGAGCCAATCTGACTAGAGAAATATTCCTCAATGTGGGCCCAGAGATGTTTAGAAACTATACATTCAAAAAATAGGTGAGAACAAGACTCTTGTTCCAAGCAGTAAACACAATCAAGGGGTTTTATGATGTGTCTCTTCCTAAGGTTATCCCTAGTCATCAATTTGTTTTTGGAGAGAAGCCAGAAATACATGAATTTTAGGGGAACTCTCAATTTCCGAACAGCAGGGATAAACACGGGTTGAACCCTCTAAAGTTGATAACATGATAGAGGAACTGGAGGAATACTTCCCTTATTGTCCAAATGCCAAATCAGGGCATCCGCTCGGCAAGAAGGTAATGCTTTTGGCAATTTCCTCCCATCGAACCATTGTTCCATGAGACTATCACTAAAGTTCCTTCTAAAAGAGAGTTTTAGGCATTGACCGTCCCAAACTTCATTGACACTTTTGTTAAGCTCATTGCGCATGAGTAAATAGGCCAAAATTGGACTGCTAAGGGGATGTGCCAAACCAAGTATCTTCCCGTAACCTGGTTCTCGCTTCCCATCCCCTATGTTCCATCTGTAGCCAAATTTCACAGCATGCATAATAGATTTTAATCCTTTCCAGAATCTAGAGGTCTTAGGGTTGGAGGAAGGGAAAAAATATTAGGTTTATTTCCTACTCCCTCCGTCCCATAGTGTAAGACGCTTTTTGACACTACACTAGCATGAAAAAACGTCTTACATTACGGGACGGAGGGAGTAGGTACTTATGGGCAATAAGAAGCTTCCAGGGTTTCAGGTCTTCATCATAGAATCTTTTAATCCAATACCCTAGAAGACAGATGTTAATTTCTTGGAGGTTAGGTATGCCAAGGCCTCCAAAATCTTTTTTCATAGAGACTAGGGCCCAATTAGCAAGGTGTAGCTTCCTATTTCCTCAAAATCATTCCACAAGCAATGAGACATCTGAGAATTGATGAGGTTCACTGCCCATTTAGGGAACTTGAAGAAGGAGAGGAGATACACTGGAATGCTAGCCAAAGAAGCTTGTATGAGGATCAATCTACCTCTGTAAGAGATAAGTTTGCCCCTCCACCTAGCAATCCTTTTAATGATTTTATCTAGAAGGGGTTGGATATCCTCTCTCCTCAGTTTATCATAGTGTAGAGGGATACCTAGGTACTTACTGGGGATGTTACCTTTATTACAGACTAGAATAGAGAGGAAGTCAGCTAACTCCTGATCATCCATGTTGATAGGGATGAGTTCACTTTTAGAGTAGTTGATTCTCATGCCTGAGACTTGTTCAAAATAAGTTAGAACAGTTTTCAGATTGCTAGCATGTGCGGAGTCATTGTATAAGAAAAGGATGGTATCATCTGCATATTGAAGGCAGATGATGCCACCAGGGCAGGCCTTAGGACAGCACCCTGCAATCAGACTATGATCAATAGCTTTGCTCAGCATTTTAGTAAGAACGTCCACTACTAAATTAAACAAAAGCAGGGAGATGGGGTCACCTTGCCTATGGCCTTTACCAGTAAGGAAAAAATCACTTTCACAGTTATTTAACTTGACCCCAACAGACCCCCCATGAGTAAGTTGCTGGATCCAACTCTCCTCTATGAAAGGATTGGAAAAGATCTAAGAGATCATTTTTCACCAAGTCCCAAAAATGCTGGTAAAACAAGAAGGGGATCCCATCAGACCAGGGCCCCATCAGGATAAGAGCTAAAATGGCTTCCTTCACCTCATCTCTGAAAAAGGGGCTTCTAGCAACTCATTTTCAGCAGGAGAGACTTTTTCAGAAGCAGAGAAAAAATTGTTTTGTAGAGAGAACCCAGCAGGGTTTTCTTTCTTAAACAGGTCTTTGTAGAAGTCACTAGCCACTTTCAGCATCTCATCTACCTCAGTAACAGGGCCATTAGGGCCATCAAGGGAGTGAATGAGGGTTTTCCTCCTCCTCTGGTTAGCTACTACATGGAAGTAAGCAGTATTTCTATCACCCTCCTTAATGTTCCTATCTCTAGACCTTTGTTTGGCTTTGATTTTTTCTTGAAGCCAAATTTTCTTGAGCTCTCCATGGACAAAGTTTAATCTATTAGTCTCAAATTTCGGAGAGGTCGTAGTTTCGCCTTAACATCTAGAGAATCAAACTCAAGGAGGAGAAGCCTTTTGTATCTTCTAAGATTAGCTTCCTCATTGGAGTTCCACCCTTTGGTAGTTCTTCTAAATCTCACGATTTTGATCTCGCCAATTTTCTAGGGGGCAGCTGCTCCCAAGAGAGCTCATTCAGATTTTCCCGACTAGCTCAAGAAAATCTTCTCTAAGGAACCACCACTTTTCAAATTTAAAACTATTGCTCTTTGGAGTTTGGTTAAGACCAGAGTCCCAGAGCAAAGGAGTGTGGTCACTACCACATCTGGGAAGAGCTCCACAACTAGAAAGGGGAAAGAAACTATCTAATTCTTTGTCACAGAAAATTCTGTCAATGGTGGACATAATCCTGGAGCAGCACTTCCAACATATCTAGCAGAACTGTGGGTTTTCCTTTTGACAGGGCAATTCTCAACTTTATGGGTAACCATTTTTGCAGATAAAACAACTCTTGGGCTTGACACATTTATCCAAATGATGCATTGGTTCCCCACAGTTGTAGCAGATCACCTCAGAGTATGCCATAAGGCCCGAAGCAGGGGGAAGAGCAGTTTTCTGGATGTCCTATCTCTTCTTTTGCTGATTCTTGCCTTGAGATTTCCCAACGATCCGAGAGTCGTAACCACCAGCAGATTGATCTTGGGCAATTACAGAGCCTGCCCAGATTGTGCCCCAATTTGGGGCGGAGGTGGGCTGCATTACCATCGCCTAACCGGGCGCTCCCCCATTGTGATAGGGGAAATTCATCGAGTTCTGGTTCCTTCTCATCCTCCGGCCAGATGTTGTCTCTCAGAAGCAAAAATAACCACCAGACAGCTCAATTGAAGCAGATTGCAAGCCTAATTTCAATCTTCAGTAGGTTTGGGGAGAGGTAAGGTAGGGGATCCACCTCCAGCTCGGTGGCGTCTTTGGTGGGCAGGAGTCGATCAAGCATTCCCATCTCGCAGCACGGTGTGGATCTCCTGAATTCACTTCTCCTTTCGCCCATCGAACGAACGCAATCGGCGGCTCACTGGGGTGGGGCATTCTGTGCTTCTCCGAGAAATCTCCTTCGAAGTAGATCCGCAGGGATAGATTCAGCAGCTCCCAATCCACATGATCCTTGCACATCCGAGCATACCTGCGCGAGTGAGAGAACAGATTCGGTCCCTCCTCGGCTTCCTCCTCTGCTTCCCTCCATTCGCGCGTGCACTGGGTCCAGGAGAGAGCGTCGTCGCGGATCCGCATCACCCGCTCCCTCCATCTCCTCCCTCGAGTCTCCCGCAGCACCGCCGGCGCGACGGAGTCGAGCGGCTGGAGCATCCGCGGGAAGGCTTTGTAGACATGTGGGAGATGGATCTTGTACATCTGCCTATCTTCCAGCCATTCCCCCGTGGTTATGGCCGACGACTCCATGGGGCGCGCGAGCGAACTTGCTGAGGGGGGCAGGCGTGCCCGGAGTCAGGAGGCGGGTGGTGGTGGCGAGATCTATGGCGGTGGCGAGGGTGGAGGTAGTGGCGGGGGCGGCGGCGAGGGTGGAGGTGGTGGCGGGGGCGAAGGGGATCGCGAGAGCGGTCATCTATTTGCCAATTATGTGAACTAAGTAGTCAACATATAAAATAATTTAAATATATATAATATAGTTAGAAGGGAAACATAAGTTGGACCTGGCGTTCCTATTCTTATTATATAGAAAAAATAGAACAGACCTCTGTGTTTTCTTCAAAAAATACATAAATTGGGCTGCCAAAATTAAAACCTCGGATGGGAGGTCCATAGGCCGGTCGATACATGACAACCCTAAGAAAATACAAACATGCCTATGGACCTCCCATCCGAGGTTGTGGGCTGCGCATGTTAAAAATGAAAGCCTAGACGGGGCAGCCCAAAACCACGTCCAACACTTGCCAAAACTTCGTCCCTTGTTTTCTCTGTGTTTTGCACACTCGACATTGTGTGGGCATTTTGACTGTGCATCATATGAAGATGTGCTATGCATGAATGTTGATCAGCATGATGTAAACTGGCTGGTAGTTCCATTTTCGACCATGAATAAAACTTCCAACATGATGTTAACCCTGTTTGAAAAGGCCGTGTTAATATAAATGCTACGCCTACGAAAGTTGCAGTTTCTTATCTAAAATCGAACTTGCGGTTTCTTATCTGGCCCGAAACTTCATGATATCTTCTCTAAGAATCACACTGTCTGCACTTTTATACTCCTCTGAAACTACATTTTTAAGGGCAAAAAATAGATCTCTAGAATTCATAAAATACTTCATATGCTCAATACTTCAAATCTGAAATTCAAAAGACATTCATATCTGAAAGTACTCTCAAAATACACAACACAAAACACAATTCACAACCTGCAAATACTGACAACCCTAAGCTACTCCTTACAATTCACAACCTGCCCGACTATTGGGCTGGGGGGGGCAGCCCCCTCCTATTCCTCGACGGCAGACAGCCACCCCGTGAGACGATGTGCACGGCGAGGGAGGCGATGGCGGGGAAGCGTCGTCGGGCCAACTGCTTTTCTCCTCTTGCAGTTGGGTTCAGTTGACGAAGACTCCACCGGCTCGCTCTGGCAGGACACCCTCACAAACGGCACCCTGTAGATGCTCGATCCTTCAATCTCTGGTGGATGCTCCATCTAGGATCGATACTCCCACCACCGCTCCCTCACAATCGAATTCGGTGAATCTGTTTGCTCCATGGCCCAGAGGAGCAGCTCTATGTACTCCGGCGCGACTCCTTCCGGGAGTATCGCCGCCTTTTCGCTGTGTTGCAGATATTTGGCCATGGATGTCGCCGTCGCCGCTAGTTGGTCCTTGTTGTCAAACCAAGACTGTATCTCCAACATCCTAGCTAGCTTCACAGGGTCGCCGTCTACGATCCTCACGTATCGGTTGTACTCCTCCATCGATCTACTTCTCCACAGCACCTTCACTCGCCGGCGGTGGTTTTTGAATGGTCGGCGGGATGTCGCTAGGTGGGCGGCGGGAGGCCGGATCTGCCTACACTACGACAGCGAGGAAGAAGGGGTCGGAGGCCCTCCCTCGCCAGCGGTGCTTGGGAGAGAACGACAAGGCAGGCTGATCGACGCCGCCAAAGATGGGTAAGATCTGTCGCCGAGGACGACCGCGTGAATGTTGCACATTCTCACCTTCCCCGGCGGAGAGGATCCGGCTGGATCTGTGACCAGCGACGAACAGAGAGAGAGAGAGAGTGTGGCCACCGCTGTCGTGTTTAGATCTGGAGAGGCCAAGACAGTGTGAAGAGAGCAACACTAGCAAGCAAGCGCGGAGGCTCCTGCCTATATAGTGGAGTAGTACTAGTTTTCTTTTGTCTAATGGAGCCGGCTTGACCTCGTCAATGACCTGTCGAGTAGTCTTCATGCACGTGGCCCAGAGGCGCAGCTTGTCGTCATTT
Source organism: Aegilops bicornis (assembly GCA_021605145.1). Lineage (NCBI taxonomy): Eukaryota > Viridiplantae > Streptophyta > Magnoliopsida > Poales > Poaceae > Aegilops > Aegilops bicornis. The sequence continues at coordinate 610,183,605 of CM038671.1, forward strand.
TGATCTGAGCGCGGATTATAACATATAACACGAAAAATGCCACATGACAAGAAATCATAACCTCACCGCCCAAAGGAGACAACATGAATCCCGACGGACAAACTAGACGAGGAACAAAGCTCAAATTAATGATAAACTCGTAGAAAAGGGGTCCGTCGATAGATGTCCTAATTAACATAGCTGGCTTGACCTAGATGGCAGCCGAGTAGTCACTGTTCGTTCATGTGCCCACAATGACTAGCCCAACTCAGTTATTGCTGTTTAACCCTCGCAGTGATCTGAAGCACATGACACCTAATTTTGCGAGATGACAAGAAACCTTTTTTTTGATTTCTCACCACAACTACAACCATGTACAACACAGCCTGCACGATATGTAGACGATAGCCAATCCAGGCGTGTCTGCTGAAGTCTGGTCACATGCATGGACGAACTGATCTTCCGTGTCTTGCGTGGATCGTCCGAGCACCGACGTAGTACTACAACACTTCTCTAGTACTATCGCTCGTCTCCCTCTTCTATTAAGTCACCCGACTTGCGGGGCCGGGGAGTGTGCCTATGGTCGGTTCTCAATTGCCGTCCCACATGTGTGTGCGAACGCAATATGATGCGCATTCCATTTGGAGAGCAGCGTGCCAGACCGACCGATAAATGCAGGGGTGCGACGCGAACGCGACGGGCGTGCTGTATACTCCGTACATGTGTACCGCCGTTTTCTAGACGCTTTGCTCCATGGCGCGGGCGCAATCCATGGATACAAAATTAGTACTCCCTCCGTCTAAGTGTGTAAGTCATCTTATGAAAACCAAATAATCCCAAAATATTTAGGCGCGGTGCATTAACTTCTACCTCGTTTCTTGTTTCTTGACATATCAACCAATAAGAGATGTGGATATGTATGCTTTTAATGATTTGATACTACCAAACATGACTTGCAGTGGTTAGTTCATTGCATGCAATACTACTAATTAGCAAATAAACATTAAGTTCTCTCGTTTTTGCCCTCCTCCTTGGTCACGGTGCACAACCTAAAATGACTTATTCACCTAGACGGAGGGAGTATACTGTATACTATTTAAAAGTCGAGGGCGGGGCTTTTCCTGCACGGTAGGCGGCGGGGCAGTTCCGCCTAGTTGGTTCGACAGAGATGCGAGAAGACGAGCGAGTAGGCTGCTGCAAATGTAGGGCTGTGTGATTTGACAGCGAGTTACAGCTGGACAGGTGGGGCCCCATGATTTGACTTGCCATTATCATTTTAACTGCGGCGCTACGACCGGCGTGAGTCTCCCGATTCTTCACCACCTCTATACAGGTGCCTCTCCCAATGCTCCACCATGTAGTAGAGGCTGGCTCTTGCATGAGAGCCCACTTCTCCAGTTTTTCCTTGCCTCTCTTTCCTCCACATATGCAAAAATGCCACGTAAAGCGTACTATTATACTTACTTGCTCCCTATGTCCCATAATATAAGAACGTTTTTGGCACTACACTAGTGTCAAAAACGTTCTTATATTATGGGACGGAGGGAGTACGAAGAAAGAGATAGAGAGGAGTAAAAAATACACTTATAGCCAACCTTATAGCCAACCTTGTTGTAGTATGAGTGACTAAGTGATGACTATGTATGACATGCCAACATCAAATAGCCTAACGCACCATCTTAAATCTCCAAGGGCGCGACCGCGCGAGCGACGCGACGGTCGTGGTAGGCGCGACCATGATACGGGCTGCTGGCAGCCCTTGGATCTGAGATCAAACGGTCGCATGCTAAGTTGCTGAAATTTTGCAGAATAACCCTCTAGGATAGGATATTCACGCATAGGTCTAGAAGCCCGTATCATGGGAGAATGGGAAGCCACTACCCCGCCGTTCGCACGCTGGCAGTTCGCTCCTACTTGTCCCCGCACGTCCTTTAATACTACGGCGGTTCGCTCCTAGTCGTCCCGTCCATTCACATTACGGCAGTTCCACTAATCCTAACCCTCCTCCCAAATCCATGGCGTCCGTAATCTCCCCAATCGGCGGTGAGTACAAGGTCAGAACCATCACCGGCGATGAGTTCGACGTCATCTACACCCGTTCTTCCGCGACGGTGAAAGGATGCCTTTCTCGCTTGACGCATGTTCAAGACTTCAGATGATGAGTGGGTCGCTGGGCTAGATGTTGAGTACACCACAGTCCTGGGACGAGAGAAGGATCTAAAGGACGAAGAGAGGAAGAAGCCCGCCGTGATCCAGGTTTGTGTGCATGACTTATGCTTGGTCTACCACATATGCCATGCAGACGTTGAGTGCCAGGATTTTAAGGACTTCCTTGAGAGCAACCTAGTCAAATTCGTTACTGTAGACTTTGGTAACGGCAAAGAAGTCCTGCGTCGGATAGGCCTCATTGTACGCAACACCTTCGACCTCCAAAAGAATAGGCTGGTGTCCTCTCGTCAGCTTTCAATCTTGACCTGGCAGGAGCCATGGTTCATCCTTCGTACGGTAAACTGGAGAAACCTCCATACACGTTTCATCGTCATGCATGACAGTGGAATGTACTAGATATAGACCACATCCACTATGCTGCAATGGATGGCTACCTTTGTTTCAATATATACAAGGGTTGGATGAAGAGCAACAGCCAAGTTGGTGGTTCAAGCAAAGAAGTATCAGCCAAGAGGAAGAGGGACAAGGACGAAGTCGAGGACGTGGACGAGGACTCCGAGTAAGGTGGCAGTGTTGTTGCTCTGGTGGTTCTAATGCACGGTGTCTACCGGGATAGTTGCAAAGTTTAATTTCAGGTGTGCTTAATTTAATTTGAGGGGTGTGTTGTCTTTGAGCCCAATGAGAAATATGTTATGTTTCTTCTTGTTACTTTAACTCTTCAGTACGTACATACTAGTATTTCTTACATTTCATCTTTTAGTTGGTATAGTACTACCACTCGTTTCTTCACATTATATACATACAATATATATGGCCAACATCATATAGCCAACAGTTTAGTTGTCAAAGAATTTCAGGGTGCTTAGTTTTGTCAAAGAATTCCAGGGTGCTTAGTTTTATTTGAGGGGTGGGTTGTCTTTGGACACCATTATTGTGACTAGCCTTTTTAATAGTACTATATGCATAATTTGGCGACCAGCGCTCGCTATATGTCCACCTTTTTTTAATTTCAAGTTTTGCTCCATGGCGCAATCCATCGGTACTACTGATGTACAAAAGTATACATTTTTTAAAAGGCTAGAGGGTGGGGCAGTCTAGCTTGGTCGGTTTCACGAGAGGTGAGGGCCTTTGTGATTTGACGGCTCATTACTGCTGGAAGGCGGGGCCTTGTGATTTGACTGCTCGTATAAATGCGTCGACGACCTGATCAAGGAGGAGCAAAGAGCCGTGCGGTATACTCAAGTTTTCCACTGGAGTAATCTGCGACGGAGGAACCTGGCACGCCAGCCCAGTGCCATATGGCGATAAAAATGATCTAATTTGCTAGTCATCTCATTATAAGCATTGTTCTATTCATTCCCTAAAAAAACCGTTTTACTATTTATGACTCGCAGAGAACGTGACACGTGCGGCAAAACACCCGAAGCAAAAGATGAAACACAGCAGCAAAAGAAGAAGGAAGATTATCACCCCAAATGATCTAATTCACCGCGAAGTCGTAACTGCTTCTTCATCGCCTCCACGACCTCCATCTCCTTGCGCGTCTCCTCCGCCATCTTCTTCATTCTGTCCATGACGCGGGATTTCTCAACACGAGCCTTCATCATATGTTCCACGGCCGCATTACGTACCTTGACAGCAGCCGGGTGCTCGATGCGGAGCTTCGCCGACTCCTCCTTCTGTTCCATGATGAGGGCCTGCAGCATCTTCATCGAGGAACTACTATTCTCATGCAGATTCTTCCAGCCGGCGTTCTTCTCCTTCAACAGGTCAATCTCGTGGCAGAGCTTCGCCTTGTCCTCCTGAAGTCGCAGGATTTCGTCGGTTGCCTTCTTCTCCGAGGCAATGCTCTTCTTGGCTGACATCACCAAGCCGGCGGTCAACTCCCCCTGCTGATTGAGCTCAGCGGGCATGTCGTCGAGGCTCTCCTTCAGCAAATCCATCAAGCCTTGGATGAACTCCTTCTGCTTATTGAGGTGCTTATTGAGCTGATCGGGCACGCCATCAAGGGATAACGACTCCAGCTCCGCCGGCTCGGCATGTTCGCCTCCGCGGCTAGGGCGCTCCTGGGAGCCATCGCCTTCCCGTGAGAGATCTTTCGAGGTCTCTGTGTGGCGGCGAGCCCTCTTTTTTTTCCGCAACCTTGGTTGCCGCTCCCTTGTTATAAGTAGTTCTCAACCTAGAGCTCTGCTCACCGGCCATGGCAACGACGGACGAAGAAGAAGCACTTATGAGGAGGAAAGGTAGAGTAATTTTCGGTTAGGTAGTTCCCCTTTTTATAACCTAAGTACTAGCACTAGTACTAATACCTGCATAGTGGGATCACGTTCAGGTTTGGTACATACTAGTAGGTGTGAGCAGGCTTTCGAATGTGATGGGAACAAGGTAAAGATTAATTGATGGTTTTGGTTTCGAGGCCCGAAACGGCTCCCGATGAGTTTAGCGGAACATAAATTTCAAGTACTACACTGCTCAAATGCGTAAATATTATGTTACTCTCAAAAATTGGCACAAATACAAAGAGACCAATGGAAGTACTACTTAGCAACCCACGATTTAACTACTCGCATGCGCGCAGTGGAGTAATAATGTTTTTCTTCCGCCCTCATGTCCACTCAATTTGCATGCGCTGTATTAATTGACCATCAATGAAGTGAACGACTTTACACGCGTCAAATTATCACATGGGGTGGATCTTGGTACAAAATTGCGCCATGTACCAAGGCGTGTGCGCGAGGGAATGAGCGCGTGCGTGGCTGCGGCACACCTTCGCTTCGTGCATGTACCGCCCGGTATGGCTCGGTGAGGACGAGTACATTCTTCTCGAACCAGCAAGACGTCATCGTGATCAATCCATGCAAGGAGGTCGCGACAACGCCTCCACATGTGCCACGTGGCTTCATGAACTGTAAGAGAGACACTGTGTAGCGTGCCATTGGTATTCTAATTTCCGTGCTTTGCAGTTTGCACATACTCGAAGTACTAGTAAGGTACACGTGCATTGCACACATCATATTTTGCAACGAAATTATGAATAAATACCACACTATAGCATGTAAGCTCTGAGTCATATATGCCTGATGTAGCCCTTCGTTTAATTCTTATAGTTCATCTCATTGAAAATCAGTTAGAGGGTGCTTGGATACGTTTTAGTCCCGTGACTAAAAGTAGTGAGACTAAAACATGCTAGCCCCATCCATGCTTGGATCCAAATACTAAGGAGACTAAAATCAAGTTAATGAGCATTTATTATCCTCCAAACCCTCCAATCCAGAACTCGCCCGTGTTAAAGGAGAGGAGTTAAATGAGGAGAGAGAGGATTAATCCACATTTTAGTAGGGGTACCCCTAACTAAAAAAATTTAGTCTCAAGACTAGTTTTAGCCCCTCTTTAGTCAGGGGTGCTTGGAACTTTAGTCTCTTAAAGAGACTACTTTTAGTCAGAATAAAATAAGTCCCTTTGATCCAAGCACCCTCTTAGTTTTTATAAAAAAAGATAAGAACGCGGGAATAGGAAAAACATGGGATTATAGTGGAATGTCGTATTGAATCCTACAGGATTCTACGAGTATTTGATTGTGCATGGAAAAGACGCATAATTCTTTCAAAGAGGTTTGAGTGGATGGGATGTTTCCTATGAAATCTAGTGCAAATGAATCATATGGAAAAATTCCTACGGTTTACAATCCTAAGAATCAAGCAACCAAGATAGGAAAAATTCCTAATGATTAGAATCCTCCAAAATTCCTTTGAGAATTCTTTGAATCAAAGAAGCCCTTAATCTATTTTATGATTCATGGAATTATGCGTTGTAAAGCATAAAGTAAAAACAAATAATGGCAATTCAACTAGAAAAAAAGTTTGGGCAGTTATGATGCGGAAGATTCTAGAACAAAAGAGAACCACTGTTGTTTTGAGGTTTGTGCATTATGCTTAGGTTCAACCATGGAGTCTGCTAGATTGTACATGTGGCAAAATCCGGTGGAGGGCTAGAAGATGGTGCGAGGGGCCGAGTGGAGGGAAACTATGAAGGAATGCACAAGTGCGAGATCGATATTTAGAGAGAGGGGGCGAACACGCATTGCTGTTGCAGCGATGGCGGAGCCATGAAAAATAAATGAGCTAGGGGGCCAAGCATTGCTAATCCTTTATGTGGAGGGTCAATTCATGAAATTAAACCTTTTTAGCAGCAATTGTCTAATGATCACATTCATATTAGCCTCGATATATAGTGATGTTAGGGGGCAGGCCTCATCGCCCATTGTCTTCGCCATTATGCACGCGTCCCGAGAGATGAAGCGGAAGGCATGGATGATGAGAGGGGGACGTTGGATATATAATTAATGTGGGTGTATTAGCTATATATGTTAATCCTATATAGAGAGGTATAGATTGATCGATGTGGACGTGGGAAAGAGGGTGAGACCTCACTGGATATATCGATTGATCAGTTTGTGTGGAAAACTATGAAAGACCTAGCTATATACACACATACATAGAGGAACATCGATCGTTGAGCATGCACGCGTGAGAGATAAAGAATGCAAGATATGATGGAGAGGGGGATGTGCGTGGGTGTGTGCCTTCATGGGAGACCGACTTGAAGAAAAAGATTGCATGCACGCGATGGATAATGCCGACTGGTAGTGTGTGTGCATGCATGCACGAGAGAAAGTTAGTGGTACAATTATAAAGAGAAGACTATTGTGTGGGTGTAAAAGAATAGGTGAGGTCATAATCAATGTAAAATTGAATTCAAATATTTGAATAAGAGATCCTGATGTTTGAAACCCATGCATGTGTGAATATAACGGAGATCTGCGCGGTATGGTTTGGAAACGAGCATGTTGTAATGTATACACATTGAACAAGGTCAGACTGAATTGAATTTGAGATACCGATGGCAGGCATCATTTGGCCACGTCGCATCCGTGCATGGACACACTATTCTAATTGGAGATGATGGGCGGCTTCGCATCACATATCTATATCTATACCCTTATATATATTATCTTTTATATTTTTTTATATTGTGTGCGGGTGACTTTAACTTTGAAAGATGGTCGTTGGATGAGGCGAATCCGATGGTCCAAAGATGGCAAATTTGAGCACTATTGGCCGTTGGATATCATCTAGATTCCACCAGATTTCGCCACATGTATAATCTAGAAGAGTCCATGGTTGAACTTAAGCATAATGCACGAACATCAAAACACAAGCACTTCTTATTTGTTCTAGAATCTTCCGTATCAGAATTTTCCAAATGTTTTTCTACATGATTTGCCATTATTTGTTTTTACTTTATGTCTTACAACGCACAATTCCATGAATCTTAAAATAGATTAGCTTTCTTATAAAAACTAGATGATTTTGAATGAAATGAACTATAAGAATTAAACGAACATCTACATCATGCATATATGACTCAAAGCTTGCATGCTATAATGTGGTATTTATTCATAATTTGGTTGCCAAATCTCATGCGTGCAATGCACGTGTACCTTACTCTAGTCTAAATGGTGTTTGTGTGTGTTGTGCATGTTGAGGTGCAAATTGTCTTTTTTTTGGGTACACGTTAAGCTTGTTCTTCCGAAATTTCAAGCCGCGCCTTGTTGTGCCGAAAATTCAAGCTAGCGTCTTTGTCTATCGTGCTGCAAAACTCCCGCCTCTTCAACCCACGCCTTGTTAGCCCGAAATATTTAAGATATATCTTTGTCTCATTGTGCTCCGACAACTCCCTCCATCTCAACCCGCGCCTTGCTATTCCGAAACTACAACGCAGCGAAAACTCCCACCTCTGTGAAATCCCGACACGCAAAATGCCCGTGGTACCCTGAATCGAAAGAACGCCTCAAATCGATGGGGGTACTTTCGTAACTTACCCCACATTTCGAACAAGCGTGTCTCAAGCCATGGTTCCCCACCGCAATCCCATCCGCCCACCCATTCGTACACCGAGGCCGCGAAAACCCGTGGATTTAAACCCCACACCCTGCTCCGTCCGCCACCCAGCCGGAGCCTCTTCCCCGACGACGTCGTCCACAGCAACACCTCGACGTCCCTCATCCACCATACCGGATGAGGATCCGTCGTTGATCTCATCGTCCCGCCGGTTCAGCCACCCCGTCCTCCACCTCCAAGGAGCTGCCCCGACGTTCCCCTCGTCTTTTGCGCCACCTCCATTCCCACACCGCCGTCTTCACCTGCACCACCGGAAGAGCATCATCATCATCGTTTCCTCGGATGAAGCTGTGGCCTAATCGGCGCCACCAAAGAGGTTCTACAATAATCGTCGCATTTTCTTCTTGATTCGATCTCACGGTGCTGCCGGCGCTCGGTCCCGAGCCGACACGGCGCAGCTCCATCCACGGCTGCATCGCCGGCCACTTCCTCCATGGTGTCGCTCCCTCGGCGGTGACGTCCACATCAGTAGGAGCTGCTGCTGCTTTAGCTCTCGCTTCGTTCTTTGCTCTGCTCTTGCTCTCGGTCCCTGCCTGGCCTGCTCTTGCCATTGCTCTTGCTTTTGCTGCTCTCGCTCTTGCTCTTGCTTGCGTGCTTTGCTACGATTGCTTCACTTGATCGACTGAATTGAATTTTGGGTCGATCGATTTTGGTGGGGGGGGCTTGCGGGGTGAAGGAAGAACCAGCCGCAGCAGGAGTGGGGATCATGGGAGAGGTACCCCACTATCTATCTTAGGGTTCAGGATGGGGGCGGTGGTCGCCGGGTGGCGGGCGTTGGCGGGCGGTTGCGTGGGGATCGCGGAGAAAACGCTTCAACACGTGGAGGCCTAGAGGGATGGCCGGCGGCGGCGGACGGCGGTGGGGTGTGTTGGGCGGCGAGGCGGTGCACCGCCACAGCGGCGGGGGGATCTTGTTTGGCCGGTGGTGGTGGCGGCTCAGGGGGTGGAGGTTGAAGATGAACCGCAGGCCCTTGATTTCGTATCCAACGGCTGCAAAATTGACTGACCAAAGATGAAAAAGTCAGTCGACCGACGTGTAGCCTCACCTTGCTAGTGCATTCAGTTTCGACAGCAAAATTCAGTTTCGACAGCAAAATTTAGTTTCGACAGTTAAGTTCAGTTTTGACATTTAAGTTCAGTTTCGACAGTTAAGTTCAGAGATAAGCGGCTGATGTATTTTACATCTAGCACTTTGGGGTTATGTATTTTACGTCATGTATTGGAGATGCTATTAGAATTCCACTCAGGTTAACGTTGTTCGTTGTCTCTCTTGTCCTGCTTCAGCCTCGGCGTCGTCCAACTCACCGGAGCTGCTCCAACGACGAAACCCTCCATCATATACACAATATTGAATGCCATCTCCTTAGTTGACACATCATATATGCGATTGCCCTCTGCTCACTTCCTATATAAATCATATATTTGAATTATGTCATGCCCTGATGTTTACATAGACATCATGTATCTGAATTATGGCATGCCAACCCATTTTCTAAAGACATAATATAGTTATATCATCTCATCCTGTTTACATAGTCATCATATTTTAAATTATGTCATTCTATCCGTGAATTATATCATGCCATCATGTTTCCATCGACGGCATGTTTGTGATTTATGGCATGCCAACCACATTAATAGACACATCGTATAATTATATCATGTCATCCTGTTTACATAGTCATCATATTTTGAAGTATGTCATTCTATCCTGTTTAGTTAGCCATCATACATGTGAAATTGTGTCATGCTATCCTGTTTAATTAGCCATCATATATGTGAAATTATGTCCTGCTATTCTGTTTGCTTAGACACCATAAATGTGAATTATTTCATGCCCTGTTTTCTACCCTACTATCCATTGCACCTGTCTATCACTTTTCTTGTTTATCAGCCATTTCAATTGGAGGGAGTGATGGCAGTATCTGCGGGAGTAAAAACACGGTCTTCAGAAAAGATCATGCTACCTATCGATGCAGATAGAACCACGGTTGTACTTGCCCAGGAACCAGCCCCACCACACATAACCCACACTCATGCAGATTGTACCCCTACCCAGTTGGACAGAGAACCAGCTACACCCCTTCTAACCCCAACCCCAGCAGATAGACACCCAGTTCCCGTTGACACAGCAGCGTCTCCACCACAGAGAACCCAAACACGAGCAGTTAGTAAGGCAACTGCAGTTCCCAAATCACGAGGACCACCACTCCGAACCCGAAGTCAACGCTTAAAGCAGAAAAGGAATTGTTCTCAGGTCAGGTTCCGTAGCTATGGTTCATACTACTTTGCTCTTGCGTCCTTCAGTATGCATCGATACCAACCAATTTCAAATTTGAAGGATGCAATTGAAACTCCAATGGCGCAATGTATGTTTTAAACCTGTTTCTTCAACGTGTTTGGCTGTTTGCTGTTGTAACTTGCTCTATGTTGATTTCAGTTTCAACTGAATAAACAATTATGTTCTCATGCCATGCACATTACAAGTGTTGTTATTGCTGTGTAATTTCCCACACTTATATTCTGTCTATGCTGCTTTGTCTTAAATAGATATGATTCGAACTGTATCTATCTTGATTTGGCAACATAAACTAGAATGATATAGACCATACAGTGACCATACTACATAGATATATGTTTGTTTCATGTTGTTATCCTGTCCACCTTAATACTGAAATGGTTTACCAAAATGAGTTTCATATACTACATTGTAAACCTGACATGTGTTTGTTTGTTTCTCTTTTAGAACGCGGATAAAATATTGGAGAAGAGTACCCTGTTATGCAATGGTAAAGGAAGTAATGCAGATAAGGTTCAAGATAGTGAGACATCCCTGTTGGTCTCCAAGAAAGCTGATAAAAACTATATTGAAGACACTGAGACAACCCCAAAGTCCTGTCTTGATGTAGTGTTCAAGTTACTGGCTACCACTGCTGGCACCAGCACTTCGAACTCGTTGCCTGAATCAATTCGGCTTCTTGAGTCTCAACTTCAAGTTGAAAGACATCGATCCGATGTTATGTGATAGGAAGCCGAAGGACTGAGGAAGTCCCTGCAGAATTCAGATGCATACTTTCTGGTGCAATAGCCAGTGCTGGAGGACTTAAGCGCCAAACAAGAGAAAGTTAATAAGCTTGCTAAGCATCTTGCCAGCATTATGGGTACCCATGATATTGTTTCTTGAGCTCTTATGAAGTGGTTTCAGATTACGGACTTGTTTCTTCTTGGCGTTTATATGCTTCAGTGTTCCCTATATTTGCACCGGTGGCGAACTTTGATGCCCAAGTGGATGTAATATGTGTAATAGCCGTGATAGCCTAGTGTAAGTTGCTTGCTTATTTATTTCCATGTTGTCTTGTTTATTTGTTTGCTTGTAGTCAGTGCAGTTCTTTTTCTGCGGTTTGCTAGTGGCTGCAATAACCTATTTTTTAAAACTAGGCCACAATAAACGCTACAGTAATGACACTAGGCCTACGGGCCGTAGAAACAGTGGGCCTTCTATGGGCCGTAGAAACAGTGGGCCTTCTACGGGCCATAGAAACAATGGGCCTTCTACGGGCCGTAGAAACAATGGGCCTTCTACGGGCCGTAGACACAATGGGCCTTCTACGGGCCGTATCATCAATGGGCCTTATACGGGCCGTATGATCGATTGGCCAAACATGGGCCAAACAGACCGCATTCTGGCCGTAAACGGGCTAGAGTTGGAATCATCCGTTCATGGGCCGACCATAATGGGCCATCGTTAATAGGCCATATTTGATGACGCTATGAAAACGTCCCAACGTATTAACGGACCACAAACGGGCCGACTGTCACCACAGGCTGAATTTGGCCCACAAGCAGAAAATGACAGTAACGGGCCGTAAGTAAACGAATGCTGGAAATGAGCCCAAGAATAAATGGGCTCTGAGAAGGCCAAAAGATAACATGGGCTGGAAACGGCCCAACGGAATAACGGGCCGCTGATGGGTATAAAGTGATACATTGTTCTATACGGGCCAGTTTCACCACGGTCGTTAATGGGTGTAAAGTGATACACTGTTCATTACAGGCCAGTTTCACCACGGACCGTTAATAGGCCAAGAGTTACATAGGGCCTCATATGGGCCGAAAGACGTCATGGGCCATACATGGGCCAAAACTGAAAATGGGTTGGAATCATTTTGGATGGCCCAGATGACGCTACTGGGCCTAATTAGAATAGGGCGTAACGGGCCTTGGGTTAGCGGGCTGTAAATGGGCTATATGCAAACAGGCCGTTAACAGGCTTTCCATGGGCCGGCCCGCCACCTTTTGACCAAGTCAAACGGGTTGGCCTTTTCACAACAATGGGCCTCTGTTGGGCCGTGCCACATGTCGACGTATCATAGGCGCCTTCTGTCCAATGAGTGGATGACATCTGTCCCAGCGGTGAGCCGACACGTGTTTCCTCCGACCATTGATGATTTCTGGCGTGGAAAATCCCCATTGGTCGGGGCTGTTAATGGGTTATCGGATCCAAAACCCAACCCGATAGCTTAACGGCGTTCCATTACGGTGGATGCCACGTGTCGGTCACCCTTGACGAAAGCACTTATGTGACGTGTGATTTATCGTCATGGAAGTGGACACTTCCGTGATGATAATTTTCGTAATGTCATGGAACACTTCTCTGACAAAGACGGTATGAATATCTTGATTCTGTCATAAATTTTTCATGGATGTACATGCATGACAAAAAACACGACCTACTGTGACAAACATGTATCATCACGGAAGTGTATTTTTTTGTAGTGATTGTCTGTTTCTCTTCACATAGAAAACCGCCATTTGTAGAATGATCTTTCGCTTCACTTATATTTTTTAAAGCATGTGCATAGCTTTTTTAGAAAGAATTAAACTCTCTTGCTTCACTTATATCTATTTAGAGAGATGACAGGAATTGGTCATTCACATGGTCAGTCATAAAATCCTACATAAAACTTGTAGATCACTGAATAAGATATGTTTGATTCTTTGCAATAATTTTGCGATATAGAGATGATAATATGTTGGAGGTACTAGAAAATGGTTGTGTTTAGTAAGAATATTGGTGTTAAGGTTTGTGATTCCCGAAGCATGCACGTATAGTCTCTCGTTATGCTACGAAGTTGGAGCATGATTTATTATTGATTGTCCTCCTTATGAGTGGCGGTCGGGGACGAGCGATGGTCTTTTCCTACCAATCTATCCCCCTAAGGACATGCGTAGTAGTACTTTGCTTTGAGGGCTAATAAACTTTTGCAATAAGTATACGAGTTCATTATGACTAATGTGAGTCCATGGATTATAAGCACTCTTACCTTTTCGCAATTTGCTAGCCTCTACGGTACCGTGCATTGCCCTTTCTCACCTCGAGAGTTGGTGCAAATTTCGCCGTGATAGGATACGCTCTATCACACATAAGCCTCCTTATATCTTCCTCAAAACAGCCACCATACCTACCTATCATGGCATTTGCATAGCCATTCCGAGATGTATTTCCATGCAACTTCCATCATCATCATATACATGACTTGAGCATTCATTGTCATATTGCTTTGCATGATCGTAACATAGCTAGCATGATGCTTTCATGGCTTGTCCATTTTTTAATGTCATTGCTACGCTAGATCATTGCACATCTCGGTACACCGCCGTAGGCATTCATATAGAGTCATACTTTGTTCTAGACATCGAGTTGTAATATTGAGTTGTAAGTAAATAAAAGTGTGATGATCATCATTATTAGAGTATTGCCCCAATGAGGAAAGGATGATGGAGACTACGACTCCCCCACAAGTCGGGATCAGACTCTGGATGTCGGTGGGAACGACACCTATGGGATCACAAGGATCCCTACTGCGGTTGCGGGGCGCGGGGTTGAGAGAGGAGCAGATCTGACAGAGAGTACGCGGTTCGTTTATCCAGGTTCGGGCCGCGAGGATGCGTAAAACCCTAGTCCTGCTTTGGTGGATGTATTCTGAGTTCTTGAGCTAGCTACGGGGTGTAACGAGCTCCAAAAAGCTGAATCCTTCTCCCGTGCGCCATGGGCCTCCTTTTATAGGTGAAAGGGGCTGCCACAGTGGCACAGGAGGTGGAAAGTGCTACAGCGTTGTGAGCTTATCGCTGTTGTTACAGGACAAAGCGCATTTAATGCGAGGCTTAGGTGTCCCTTCACTTTATCGGGGACGGGAGCGAGGCCCGTCCCATCCGTCGCCGCTCCTCCTTGCTTCGACAAGTGCCCTGGCCAGCTATGCATGCGGTGCCATGTAGGCAGGCAGGTAGCTGAGGTGGCACTATGGTGGAGCCTCCAGGAAGGTTTGGATGTTGCCACGCAGGTGCTTGCCCAGCTGGTTGGGTCGACAGCTGCATGCGAATGGTAGCGAAGACTTGGCTGGTGCGGGCCTGGTAGTGGCCCAGCCGGTGCGCCTGACGGGGGCCTTGCCGGGTGGCCCGGCAAGGGTCTTGCTGTGGCGCGTAGGCGTCCCCGGCAAGGATCTTGCCGGGGATCTTGTGGGTTTCTTTGATGAGGAAAATTACCTTCCCATCCTCACTTGATCTTGATTATTCTTTGTCTTCACAAAGATCTGCATGCCACCACGGAAGTGCCTCTCGAGCCCTGTCCCAATGCGTCTGTTGAGAGTTGGTGGGCTCAAGGGTGGCTCGCTCGGCTGGCGTGGGCGAGCTGCCCCGACAAGGGTCTTGCCGGGGCCGCTGAGGCTGCCCCGGCAAGGGTCCTTGCCGGGAAAACCTGCTTCGCCCATCCGATCCTTGTGGCCTTGGTCCTTGTTGTTGCTTTATTTGTCTTATGCCTTCGGCTTCCCTTTCCTTCTCTGTTATGCGTGGTCGTATGGGCGGGCTTCGACTGCCTCACAAGACAAGTAAAGGGGTCAAAAGGAGAGCCCCTACTTTTGTACACCGACACTGGACTTTAAAAAAAGAGGCCAAAGAAGCCCAAATAAAAAAAGAGGCCAAAGAAGCCCACAAAAAATACAAAAAAATGAGAGAAAAATAGACAAGGGGCAATGTTACTATCCTTTTACCACACTTGTGCTTCAAAGTAGCACCATGTTCTTCATATAGAGAGTCTCTTGAGTTATTAGTTTCATATACTAGTGGGAATTTTCATTATAGAACTTGGCTTGTATATTCCGATGATGGGCTTCCTCAAATGCCCGAGGTCTTCATGAGCAAGCAAGTTGGATGCACACCCACTTAGTTTCAGTTTGAGCTTTCATACACTTATAGCTCTAGTGCATCCGTTGCATGGCCATCCCTACTCCTCACATTGATATCGATTGATGGGCATCTCCATAGCCCGTTGGTTAGCCGCATTGATGTGAGACTTTATTAGTTTTTGTCTTCTTTATATTTACCCCTATAATCATACTCTATTCCACCTATAGTGCTATCTCCATGGCTTGTACTCATGTACTGCGTGAGGGTTGAATAAGCTGAAGCCCGTTAAAAAGTATGAACCAATTGCTCGTCTTGTCATCGGGGTTGTGCATGATAAATACTTTGTGTTAAGAAGAAAGGGCATGACAAGATTATATGATTTTGTAGGGATAGCTTTCTTTACTGTTGATATTTTGAAAGACATGATTGTTTGTTGGGATGCCTGAATATTGATGTCTTTATGTAAAATTATAGACTATTGCTTTGAATCACTTATGTCTTAATATTCATGCCATGATTAGATATATGATCAAGTTTATGCTAGGTAGCATTCCACATCAAAAATTATCTTTTTTATCATTTACCTACTCGAGGACGAGCAGGAATTAAGCTTGGGGATGCTGATACGTCTCCATCATATCTATAATTTTTTATTGTTCCATGCCAATATTCTACAACTTGTACATACTTTTGGCAACTTTTTATACTATTTTTGGGACTAACATATTGATCCAGTGCCTAGTGCTAGTTCCTGCTTGTTGCAAGTTCTTTGTTTCGCACCAAATGGAGTCCAAACGGGATAAAAACTGACGGAGATTTTTTTTGGAATATATTTGAATTTTGGGAAGTGGAATCAACGCAAGATGATGCCTGAGGGGCCCACGAGGGTGAGGGGCATGCCCTGGGCCCTCGTGGCCACTGCGTCAGGCGGTTGGTGCCCTTCTTTCGCTGAAAGAAAGCCAATATCTGGATGAAAATTGTGTCCAAATTTCAGCCCAATCGGAGTTACGGATCTCCGGGAGTATAAGAAACGGTGAAAGGGCAGAATCAGGGAGCGTAGAAACAGAGAGAGATAGAGAGACAAATCCAATCTTGGAGGGGCTCTTGCCCCTACCATGCCATGGAAGACAAGGACCAGAGGGGAAACCCTTCTCCCATCTAGGGAGAAGGTCAAGGAAGAAGAATAAGTAGGGGGGCTCTCTCCCCCTCTCTTCGGGTGGCGCCGGAACTCCGCCGGGGCCATCATCATCACTGCAATCTACACCAACACCTCCGTCATCTTCACCAACATTTCCATCACCTTCCCCCATCTATCTACAGCGGTCCACTCTCCCGCAACCCGCTGTACACTCTACTTGAACATGGTGCTTTATGCTTCAATTATTATCCAATGATTTGTTGGCATCGTATTATGTCTGAGTAGATTTTCGTTGTCCTACCGGTAATTGGTGAATTGCTATGATTGGTTTAATTTGCTTGTGTTAGGTTGTTGTCCTTTGGTGCCCATCATATGAGCCCGCGCATGGATCACACCATAGGGTTAGTTGTATGTTGATAGGACTATGTATTGGAGGGTAAGTGTGACAGAAGCTTCAACCTAGCATAGAAATTGATGCATACGGGATTGAAGGGGGACCAATATATCTTAATGCTATGGTTGGGTTTTACCTTAATGAACGTTAGTAGTTGCGGATGCTTGCTAATAGTTCCAATCATAAGTGCATAGAATTCCAAGTCAAGGATGACATGCTAGCAGTGGCCTCTCCCACATAAAACTTGCTATCGGTCTAGTAAAGTAGTCAATTGCTTAGGGACAATTTCGCGACTCCTACCACCACTTTTCCACACTCGCTATATTAACTTTATTGTGTCTTTATCTAAACAGCCCCTACTTTTTATTTACGTGCTCTTTATATTTTTGCAAACCTATCCAAAAACACCTACAAAGTACTTCTAGTTTCATACTTGTTCTAGGTAAAGCGAACGTTAAGCGTGCGTAGAGTTGTATCGGTGGTCGATAGAACTTGAGGGAATATTTGTTATAACTTTAGATCCTTGTTGGGTTCGACACTCTTACTTATCGAAAGAGGCTACAATTGATCCCCTATACTTGTGGTTTATCATCGCCCTCTTCGTCTTCACCCTCATCACTGGAGGTAATCTCCTCCGCGGAATCCTCCCCATACTCTAGGTGCAGCCCGAACCAGTTGGGGGGCACCTCAGCGCCCTCCTAGTTCAGCTCGGGGGTGAACTCGGTGGTGTCGGCATAGTCGGCGATCGCCGTCGCATGTTGGGTAAGGTCGCCGCTCGCTGCCGCCAGCTCTGGTGCGGCCTCCTGCAGGAAGGTGGCCAACTGGGCCAAGTCCAGGCCTGGATACCACGCCTTGACGAACTCCAGGGCCCTCCGAGCACCGTCACGAGCCACGGAGCCCTTCCAAGCCTCGAAGCGGCGGTCTGCTCCCTCCAGCCACTTGGTAGTCCGGCTGGGGTGGGTGGGATCTAAGCATCCGACCAGAGGGCGGTCAGCACCTGGGGCCCGACATGTTGAAGGCGGCGAAGCATCCGATGAGCCGGCTGAAGGCGAGCATGGATGGCGAGGAGCTGCTCGCTGAGGGACCGGGGCGCACTGGGCGCGATTTCTGCACCAGCCCGTCTTCGCTCGTCGCGGCGAGCCTCGATGGCCTAGCTGGCGGCAACATCATGACCAGGGAAGAAGTCTGCGCAAGAGGAAAAAAGGAGTCCGAAGACAGAAGCCGGCTCATATATCAGTCAGCGGCTAAAAGAAAGGAAAAATAACTCACCATCGATCATATCTTCGTTCTTGCCGTAGCCGTCATTCAGCGCCTTCTCCTTCTCGGCCCAGCCCGAGCGCTCAGTCTCGAACTCGGCCTGGAGATTGGCCTTGCTGTCCTTCTCCTTCTGGAGCTCCGCCTTGTGCCGATCCGCCTGGTCCTCCAGCTCCTTGACCAGGCGGTCGCGCTCCTGGGCCGCCTTGCTGCACTCCTCCTCCTTGGTTCGCATCTTGGTCTGGACCTCACCCAGGCGTTGCTGTAGAGAAGGGGCTGCTCCTGCAGAAGACAAGAAAGAGAAGACAATCAACAACCAACAAAGAAGAAAAGTGGTTGCCGGGAGATCCGGCCCGACTGCATAGCAGTTGGCCCTTATCTCGGGGGCTACACCCAGCGGGTGCGCTGACGCGCCCCCGCGAGAGAGAAGACGGAGTGCTTACTCTAGCTCTCGGCCAAATCAGTGGTCCGCTTGGCCAGCTCTTGGACATGGGAGTTGAAGGCGGCCACACGGATGTTGTGGTAATCCGGCAACAAAGACAGCAGAAGAGAAAATAAGTTAGTACTCGGAACTTACCTTGAAGTTCCGAGCCGCCTGCTCAGCAGCCGGCCCAGAACTCGGGGGCTACACCAAGTGGGTGCACTGGCGAGGCCCCACGGAAGATTACAAGAATCAAAAACAAAAAACAAGAAGCATACCCAGACGGCCGACCGCGTCGCCAAGAACGCCTACGTGTACTGCTGAAGGGCGGCGCCTTGGGCCTGGAACCGAGCTTGGACGTCCTGCACGGCCGTGTTCAGAACACCCGTCCCGCCCCCAGGCGTCCACTCGGTGGGGTGGCACTGGTGGCCTTGGCTTCGGGGGCCAATGAACTTGCCGCCCCGACCTCCAACGGCCGTGGCGCTGAGGCCGCCTTCACCGCACCACGGCACACCACAGTGCGGACCGCGGGAGTCGAGCCCACAACCAACTCGCCATCGATTGGCGGCACTTGCGGCGCGTCAGGCCGACTGGTCTGGGTGTCGATAGTCGGCATGGGTGGGGCACTTCCCTCCCCAAGATGACGGGGTTGCCCCCTCCCCTCTCCAGGACTGGCTGGTCATCGCCGGCTCCTCCAGTCGGCGCCTGACTCTCCGGTGCCGGTGGCACGGCACGCAGCGGGACGACGAGTTGTGGAGCCTAGCCGCCACATCTGCCTCCTATGCCTTGGCAGCCGCGTCCACCTGCTCCTTGGCTGCCGCATCGACTTCCTCCTGTGCTGCCTTGGCCGCCTCTGCCTTCTCCTACTCCGCCTTCTCCCGCTCCTCGCACGCCTCCCGCATGTTCCGCTCCGTCACCTCCTGAGGAAGGCACATGGGTCCACATGGTGGGGTTCTACGGAGCCGTCCGCCTCCCCAATCACTAAGGCAGACGGGGCCCGCGAGAGAAAGGGCGGGGCCCTATGAAGGTACGGCGACGAGAAGCCAGTAAGAAGACTAGAAGAAGGAACAAAAGCAAACGCAAAAGCAACAACCGAAGAATCAAAGTCCTCACCCGGACACCAACGGGAGCTGCTTCGGGGCCTTCTGAAATTGAGCCGCCTTCGCGACGGCCACCTGCTGCTTGGTCGCAGCGGCCGTATTCTTGGCCTTCTTCAGCCGGCTGCCGAGCAACAAGGCGTCGGCCAGGCGCTTCGGTGCGCCACACCGTGAGCGTGGAGCGGTTCGTTCTCCTCCTCATCGTCATTCGGCCAGTCCTCAAGGCCACCTCCCGAGGAGCCGCCTTCTCCACCTCCGCCACCCGTGGCATCGTCCTCTTCCATGGCGGCCGCCCCCAAGTCGGGGTCATCCACGTCGCTTCTTGACCGGTCTGGCATGTACTGATGACCTGGCTCCAGAGCGTCGATGGCTGACCGGGCCGAGAAGACCTGCACCATGGCTGACTGATCAGGCGGTAAAGAAGAACCCGGACGAACAAAGAGAAAAAAGAATCAAGGACTCACCGCAGGCGGCGGGTGCGCACGGCTGTACAGCTGCTTGCCGAACTGAAATTCCTTCTCTCAGAACTTGCTATTGGAGAAGTAGTTGACCAGCTGGACCACCTCCACGTCTGGCAGCTCCTTGGTGCTCAACTAGCATGGGTCCCGATTCCCGCTCATGCTGCTAATGATGTGGGGCCGGGCTTGGAGGGGGAGCACTCGGCACGCCACGTAGGCGGCCAGCTGATCCGAGCCCCTGAGGCCCTCCGACTCCGTCATCACCTGAAGTCAGACGAGGGCAGCGGAGGAGGCGGCCGACAGGGTGCTCGGGCGAAATTGCCAGTTGGTGCGCGGCTCAATAGGCGGGCCGGATACATAAGCCGGCATGTTGATGTAGTCCATCATCGGATGGATTTTCTTGGCGTAGAAGTAGGACTTCTGCCATAGCTTGGCCGACTGCAGCAGGGAGATGGACGGGTGAGGAGGGTGCGCGTGCGTCTACCGCCCCCCTCCTCCCCCTACTTATAGCCCCAGGTGGCGGAGCCGAGGGGACAAAACATGGGGGGTCGTGGGATTAATTGCGCCCACTCCCCCCCATGATCCCATGTTTACCGCACCATTAAAGGCGTGTTAACTACCACAGAAGCCCGAACGCCCGCCTCGGCCACAGCGGATCCACACGCGTGCTGAGGCCGTGTATGGCGGGCCCCGGCCTGCGGTGACATCCCGTCGCGCGCGTGCCACCTGGCCCCCACCGTGACGTTTTGAAATCACCAGGCGGCCTGCCTGGTCACGGCCGGCTCCCAGCAGTCAGCACTTTAGAAGACATACGAAGAAAGTCTACTAGAAAACTCGGAGTAGGAAGGTGCTGAGGCTTCTCGCGTTTTCAACCGTGGCGCCCCGCCAGCTTCAGGGACTACTGTCGGATTAAATGACCACGGGTAGCCTCATCAGCCCCCCATGGTATTTCAAGACATCAGGGCCGGCTGCGCCCCTCAAGCATCAAAGACAAAGGACCGCCTTCTTGGGGCAGGCTGGTCCAAGCGGCCGGCTGCTAGAAGGCGGCGGAGCCCAGAACGCAGCCGCGAGGTGGGCCGACACCTAGCAGGTGGCCCCTCGCTCCCTTGAAGTTAGCACCTCATCACGACGACGAGACGGGGCATGGCTATAGTGGGGCCTACCACCCCCAATCAAGGGCAGAACATGGCCATAGTGCAGCGTACCGGGCGGACATCCCTTGCCCGGCGCAGCACTGTTGCCACGTAGCCCGTGACATCATCCATGGCAGAGGAAGCCCTGCTCCCACGACGGGCTATCTGTACGGCCAGCTGGCGGTGGGCCCTACCTGTCCGTGAGATGCCACAAGGCGGTTGGCCCTGATCAATCGGCACGGGGGAGACCGACTCCTAGCAGGCGGCCCTCCCCCGCCCTTGGAGTCTATGTGGCATTAGCCAGATGAGATGTGGTTGTAGTGATTGCCCGCCAGGCGGAGGGACTATAGCCATGCTCTCCCAGACAAAGCCTCCATCATCAGAGGCGAGGCTACAATGCAGAGCAGCCGACAGGACCCGCAAGCAGCGGGCCCTACCTATTGGCCGAGACCCCGGCAGCCGGCGGGACCCACTAGGCGGTGGGCCCCAGCAGCCGGCGGAGAAGCGGGCGACCAAAGACACTAACGGCCGGGTCCTACACCCGGCCGGATTACCATTGTACTCCTGGGGGGTAGGCCTATATAAACCCCCTAGGGCACCCATGCAAAGGGTTCAGACCTTAGAACACACACCATGTAGAGAGAGTGGAGTAGAGCTTACCTTGTTCTTCTTCCTCTTCTAGCCAAAAAGCTCAAGGAGCAAGCTTGTAGCCACCTTGTTGAGATAGTGATCATGCGGTGACCCCGCAGAGCAGGACTAGGGGTGTTATCTCCTAGGAGAGCCCCGAACCTGGGTAAGATGCGTCAACGTTTGCGATTACGCCTCATCCCACTTTTAGGCACCGGCAACGTACTCTTGTCCCCCTCCATGATAAGCCACCCCCTCGCATATGTCGCTAGATATCCCCGACATATTTGCTTTGCGGTCTATTTTATTTGCACTTTTTATTCAGATCTATTAAATAAAAAATACAAAAATACTTTGCTGCACTTTATTTTATTTGCAATCTATTTATTCAATCTATAGCAACTTCCGCCCGTCCACGTACCACTTGAGGCGCCGTACCCGAAAGGGATTGACAACCCCTTTAACACGTCGGGTTGCGAGGTTCTTTTTGTGTGCAGGGTTTTTTTACGTTGTGTTGCTTGGTTCTCCTACTGGTTCGATAACCTTGGTTTCATATCTAAGGGAAATACCTACCGCCGCTGTGTTGAATCATCCCTTCCTCTTTGAGGAAATACCGACATAGCTTCAAGCGACATCAGCAAAGTCTGTCAATTTTGGTGGAACTACACAAAATGGTGATCGGAGTTTCCAATATCTCCGTCATGCTCTTCTAGTAATCTCGTGCAACATTTTATTAGCCTTTGCAAGATGAGTTGTCACTATCACCACAATGGCACTTTACTTTAGTGGAACTGCACAAAAGGATAAGCAAATAATAGTTGCACCTTGCATGAGCAGGACAACGAACCTTAATGTTGCTCAATTTAGTGCAACTACTAAATAAGAACCTGCCAGCTCATGAGAGAAAGTACTTCTTGCTAGCTGCATGATGCAATCTTTGCTTCATTTCAGGTGAACTTCAGAAAAAGTCGCATGAATTGAATCACCCGAGTGAAACTAGAGGTTGACCACATCGAGTCATGGTGGCGTAGGGCCCCTCTCTCAGTTATGGTTCCCATGACAGGGTATGTTCCTTTTTGATTAATTTTGACTCTATATCCAGCTAGTGATCTTGTGCTACTGTTTTGGTACTTCTATGAGAAAGCAATAATGATATTTTTTTTGCATCTTAATTTAATGCCACTAATAATTTGAGGCAATCTTTTGGTACTACTACTGCGACTGATAATATGAGGTAATAATACATTTAAAATAGAGCTATTGTCTTACCTACCATTTCTTTTCCAATGTAGATAACTGATACGTCTCCAACGTATCTATAATTTTTGATTGTTCCATGCTATTATATTATCTGTTTTGGGTGTTTATGGGCTTTATTATACACTTTTATATTATTTTTGAGACTAACCTATTAACCGGAGGCCCGGCCCAAATTGTTGTTTTCTTGCCTATTTCAATGTTTCGAAGAAAAGGAATATCAAATGGAGTCCAAACGGAATGAAACCTTCGGGAGAGTTATTTTAGGAACGGAAAGAATCCAGGAGACTTGGAGTGCAAGTCAGGCAAGCAACGAGGTGGCCACGAGGCAGGGAGGCGTGCCTACCCCCCCCCCCCCCTGGGCGCACCCCCACCCTCATGGACCCCTCGAGGCTCCCCTGACCGACTTCTTTCGCCTATATATATCCGTATACCCTAAAAACATCGGGGGCAGAATAGATCGGGAGTTCCACCACTGCAAGCCTCTGTAGCCACCAAAAACCAATTGGGACTCTGTTCCAGCACCCTGCAAGAGGGGGGATCCCTCACCGGTGGCTATCTTCATCATCCCGACGCTCTCCATGACGAGGAGGGAGTAGATCACCCTCGGGGCTGAGGGTATATACCAGTAGCTACGTGTTTGATCTATCTCTCTCTCTCTCTCTCTCTCTCTCTCGTGTTCTTGAGGTGGTAAGATCTTGATGTATCGCGAGCTTTGCTAGTATAGTTGGATGTTATGATCTTTCTCCCCCTCTACTCTCTTGTAATGGATTGAGTTTTCCCTTTGAAGTTATCTTATCGGATTGAGTCCTTAAGGATTTGTGAACACTTGATGTATGTCTTTCATGTGCTTATCTGTGGTCACAATGGGATATCACGTGATCCACTTGATGTATGTTTTGGTGATCAACCTGCGGGTTCCGCTCGTGAACTAATGCATAGGGGTTGGCACACGTTTTCGTCTTGACTCTCCGGTAGAAACTTTGGGGCACTCTTTGAAGTACTTTGTGTTGGTTTGAATAGATGAATGTGAGATTGTGTGATGCATATCATATAATCATACCCACGGATACTTGAGGTGACATTGGAGTATCTAGGTGACATTAGGGTTTTGGTTGATTTGTGTCTGAAGGTGTTATTCTAGTACGAACTCTATGATAGATCGAACGGAAAGAATAGCTTCATGTTATTTTACTATGGACTATTGAATAGATCAATTAGAAAGGATAACTTTGAGGTGGTTTCGTACCCTACCAAAATCTCTTCGTTTGTTCTCCTCTATTAGTGACTTTGGAGTGACTCTTTGTTGCATGTTGAGGGATACTTATATGACCCAATTATGTTATTATTGTTGAGAGAACTTGCACTAGTGAAAGTATGAACCCTAGGCCTTGTTTCTACACATTGCAATACCATTCATGCTCACTTTTATTATTAGTTACATTGTTGTTTTTATATTTTCATATTACAAATACCCATATCTATCATTCATATTGCACTTCTATCACCATATCTTCGCCGAACTAGTGCACCTATACAATTTACCATTGTATTGGGTGTGTTGGGGACACAAGAGACTCTTTGTTATTTGGTTGCGGGGTTGTTTGAGAGAGACCATCTTCATCCTACACCTCCCACGGCTTGATAAACCTTAGGTCATCCACTTGAGGGAAATTTGCTACTGTCCTACAAACCTCTGCACTTGGAGGCCCAACAACGTCTACAAGAAGAAGGTTGCGTAGTAGACATCAAGCTCTTTTCTGGCGTCATTGCCGGGGAGGTTAGGTCTTGAAGGTATATCTTTAGATCTTGCAATTGAATCTTTTAGTTTCTTGTTTTATCACTAGTTTAGTTTATAAAAGAAAACTACAAAAAAATGGAATTGAGGATGCCTCATATGCTTCATATTTTTAATGCCTTTCGTGAAAATGATGGGAAGGAAAATTGTGCTCAAGTACTAGAAGAAGAATTACATAGAATGCTTGGCATAAAATATGTGAATGATGAGCACGATTGCAATGTTGTTAGTATGAATTCTTTGAATACCCATGATGCTAATGATATGCCAAGCCACAAGCTTGGGGAAGCTATGTTTGATGAAGATGATATTTTTTATCCCCCAAGTTTTGATGAGCAAATTTACTATGTTGAAAGAATGCGTCCTATCTATGATGATTATTGTGATGACACTTATGCTATAAAAAGTAGTTATGATTATATTTATATAACTTGTCATGATTATGATTACCCTTTTTCTGAACATTACTCTTTTAATGTGGAAACAATTTATAGTATTCCAGTCTCTTATGATACTCCCACTATTCCGAAAGAGAAGAATTTTGCTTATGTGGAGACTAGTAAAATCTATATGCAAGTAGATCATGAAAATAATGCTTTAGGTGCTGGTTAGATTGTTGAATTCATTCATGATGCTACTGAAAATTATTATGAGGGAGGAATGTATGCTTGTAGGAATTGCAATAATATCAAGTTTCCTCTCTATGTGCTTAAAGTTTTGAAGTTATGCTTGTTTTGCCTTCCTATGCTAGTTGATTATTGTTCCCATAAGTTGTTTTCTCACAAAATCCCTATGCATAGGGAGTGGTTTAGACTTAAATGTGCTAGTCATATTCTTCATGATGCTCTCTTTATGTTTAAATTCTTATCTTTTATGCGAGCATCATTGAAATCATCATGCCTAGCTAGGGGCGTTAAACGTTAGCACTTGTTGGGAGGCAACCCAATTTTTATTTTTGTTCTTTCTTTTTGGTTCTGTTTAGTAATAAATAAATCATATACCCTCTGGTTAGATGTGGTTTTATGTTTTAATTAGTGTTTGTGCCAAGTAAGACCTATAGGATCTTCTTGGATGACAGTTATTTTATCTTGCTGAAAATTCCAGAAAATTTCTGTTCACGAAAACAATTGTTTAAAATCACCAGAACGTGATAAAATACTGATTCCAATTGCAGAAGATCAATAATCAAATATTTAGGTCTTAATATTTTGGTAGAATTTGTTGAGTTCCATAAGTTTTCGTTAGTTACAGATTACTCTGAGGCTATTACATTTTTTGTGATTCTGTTTTTCGTGTGTTTTTTGCTTATTTTGATGAATCTATGGCTAGTAAAATAGTTTATAAACCATAGGGAAGTTGGAATACAGTAGATTTAACACCAATACAAATAAATAATTAGTTCATTACAGTATCTTGAAGTGGTGTTTTGTTTCCTTTCGCTAACGGAGCTCGTGAGATCTTCTGTTAAGTTTTGTGTTGTGAAGGTTTCAAGTAGTTTTGGGTAAAGATTCAATGGACTATGGAATAAGGACTGGAAAGAGCCTAAGCTTTGGGATGCCCAAGGCACCCCAAGGTAATATTCAAGGACAACCAAGATCCTAAGCTTTGGGATGCCCCGGATGGCATCCCCTCTTTCTTCTTCGTTCATCGGTAACTTCACTTGGAGCTATATTTTTATTCACCACATGATATGTGTTTTGCTTGGAGCGTCATTTTATTTTCTTTTCTTTTGCTTGCTTTTTGAATAAAGTACCAAGATCTGAAATTATTAAATGTTAGAGAGTCTTCACATAGTTACATATTTATTCAACTAATCATTGATCTTCACTTATATCTTTTGGAGTAGTTTGTCATTTGCTCTAGTGCTTCACTTATATCTTTTAGAGCACGATGGTAGTTTTATTTTGAAGAAATAGATGAACTCTCATGATTCACTTATATTATTTTGAGAGTCTTCAGAACAGCATGGTGATTTGCTTTTGTTATGAAACTAGTCCTAATATGATAGGCATCCAAGATGGGTATAATAAAAACTTTCATATAGAGTGCATTGAATACTAAGAGAAGTTTGATTCTTTATGATTGTTTAGAGATATGGAGATGGTGATATTAGAGTCATGCTAGTTGAGTAGTTGTGAGTTTGAGAAATACTTGTTCTATAGTTTGTGATTCCTGTAGCATGCACGTATGGTGAACCGTTATGTGATGAAGTCGGAGCATGATTTATTCATTGATTGTCTTCCTTATGAGTGGCGGTCGGGGACGAGCGATGGTATTTTCCTACCAATCTATCCCCCTAGGAGCATTCGCGTAGTACTTCGTTTCGATAACTAATAGATTTTTGCAATAAGTATGTGAGTTCTTTATGACTAATGTTGAGTCCATGGATTATACACACTCTCATCCTTCCACCATTGCTAGCCTGTCTAATACCGCGCACCTTTCGCCGGTATCATACACCCACCATATACCTTCCTCAAAACAGCAACCATACCTACCTATTATGGCATTTCCATAGCCATTCCGAGATATATTGCCATGCAACTTTCCACCGTTCTGTTTATTATGACACGCTCCATCATTGTCATATTGCTTTGCATGATCATGTAGTCGACATCGTATTTATGGCAACGCCATCGTTCATTATCTTTATACATGTCACTCATGTGTCATTGCACATCCCGGTACACTGCCGGAGGCATTCATATAGAGTCATATCTTGTTCTAAGTATTGAGTCGTAATTCTTGAGTTGTAAGTAAATAAAATTGTGATGGTCATCATTATTAGAGCATTGTCCCAGTGAGGAAAGGATGATGGAGACTATGATTCCCCCACAAGTCGGGATGAGACTCCGGACTAATAAAAAAAGAGGCCATAAAAAAGAGAAAAGGCCCAAACAAAAAAAATAAAAAAATAAAAAAAATGATGAGAGAAAAAGGGAGAAAGGACAATGCTACTATCCTTTTACCACACTTGTGCTTCAAAGTAGCACCATGATCTTCACGATAGAGAGTGTCCTATGTTGTCATTTTCATATACTAGTGGGAAATTTTACATTATAGAACTTGGCTTCTATATTCCAATGGTGGGCTTCCTCAAAATGCCCTAGGTCTTCGTGAGCAAGCGAGTTGGATGCACACCCCCTTAGTTTGTTTTGTTGAGCTTTCATACACTTATAGCTCTAGTGCATCCGTTGCATGGCAATCCCGACTCACTCACATTGATATCTATTGATGGGCATATCCATAGCCCGTTATACGCCTAGTTGACATGAGACTATCTTCTCTTTTCTGTCTTCTCCACAACCACCATTCTATTCCACCTATAGTGCTATGTCCATGGCTCACGCTCATGTATTGCATGAAGATTGAAAAAGTTTGAGAACACCAAAAGTATGAAACAATTGCTTGGCTTGTCATCGGGGTTGTGCATGATTTAAATATTTTGTGTGATGAAGATAGAGCATAGCCAGACTATATGATTTTGTAGGGATAGCTTGCTTTGGCCATGTTATTTTGAGAAGACATGATTGCTTTGTCAGTATGCTTGAAGTATTATTGTTTTCTTGTCAATATTAAACTTTTTTTTTAATCTTATGGATCTGAAAATTCATGCCACAATAAAGAAAATTACTTTGATAAATATGCTAGGTAGCATTCCACATCAAAAATTCTGTTTTTATCTTTTACCTACTCGAGGACGACTAGGAATTAAGCTTGGGGATGCTGATACGTCTCCAACGTATCTATAATTTTTCATTGTTCCATGCTATTATATTATCTGTTTTGGATGTTTATGGGCTTTATTATACACTTTTATATTATTTTTGGGACTAACCTATTAACCGGAGGCCCAGCCCAAATTGTTGTTTTCTTGCCTATTTCAGTGTTTCGAAGAAAAGGAATATCAAATGGAGTCCAAACGGAATGAAACCTTCGGGAGAGTTATTTTTGGAACGGAAGCAATCCAAGAGACTTGGAGTGCATGTCAGGGAAGCAACGAGGTGGCCACGAGGCAGGGAGGCGCGCCTGCCCCCCCCCCCCCTGGGCGCACCCCCCACCCTCGTGGGCCCCTTGTGGCTCCCCTGACCGACTTCTTTTTCCTATATATATATCCATATACCCAAAAAATATCGGGGGACATAATAGATCGAGAGTTCCGCCACCGCAAGCCTCTGTAGCCACCAAAAACCAATTGGGACCCTGTTCCAGCACCCTATCGGAGGGGGGATCCCTCACCGGTGGCTATCTTCATCATCCCGGCGCTCTCCATGACGAGGAGGGAGTAGTTCACCCTCGGGGCTGAGGGTATGTACCAGTAGCTATGCGTTTGATCTCTCTCTCTCTCTCTCTCATGTTCTTGAGGTAGTACGATCTTGATGTATCGCGAGCTTTGCTATTATAGTTGGATCTTATGATGTTTCTCCCCCTCTACTCTCTTGTAATGGATTGAGTTTTCCCTTTGAAGTTATCTTATCGGATTGAGTCTTTAAGGATTTGAGAACACTTGATGTATGTCTTGCATGTGCTTATCTGTGTGACAATGGGATATCACGTGATCCACTTGATGTATGTTTTGGTGATCAACTTGCGGGTTCCGCTCGTGAACTATGCATAGGGGTTGGCACACGTTTTTGTCTTGACTCTCCGATAGAAACTTTGGGGCACTCTTTGAAGTACTTTGTGTTGGTTTGAATAGATGAATCTGAGATTGTGTGATGCATATCGTATAATCATACCCACGGATACTTGAGGTGACATTGGAGTATCTAGGCGACCTTAGGGTTTTGGTTGATTTGTGTCTTAAGGTGTTATTCTAGTATGAACTCTAGGATAGATCGAACGGAAAGAATAGCTTCATGTTATTTTACTACGGACTCTTGAATAGATCGATCAGAAAGGATAACTTTGAGGTGGTTTCATACCCTACCACAATCTCTTTGTTTGTTCGCCTCTATTAGTGACTTTGGAGTGACTCTTTGTTGCATGTTGAGGGATACTTATATGATCCAATTATGTTATTATTGTTGAGAGAACTTGCACTAGTGAAAGTATGAACCCTAGGCTCTGTTTTTACATATTGCAATACCATTCGTGCTCACTTTTATTATTAGTTACCTTGCTGTTTTATATTTTCATATTACAAATACCCATATCTATCATTCATATTGCACTTGTATCACCATCTCTTCGCCGAACTAGTGCACCTATACAATTTACCATTGTATTGGGTGTGTTGGGGACACAAGAGACTCTTTGTTATTTGGTTGAGGGGTTGTTTGAGAGAGACCATCTTCATACTACACCTCCCACGGATTGATAAACCTTAGGTCATCCACTTGAGGGAAATTTGCTACTGTCCTACAAACCTCTGCACTTGGAGGCCCAACAACGTCTACACGAAGAAGGTTGCATAGTAGACACCAATAACTTGCAGAAGACCTATCTGGCATAATCAAGTCCATGTGCACTGCATCAATCACATAGTTGCACTGAACTAGTTGAGTCCATCACGCCCATCGTTGAGGTGGCGCGGGCCCCCTCTCTAACTGGCGGGCGCCATAATTTTAGTTGAACTGCACAAGAAAAGTGATTGAAATGAGTCGACGCTCCTCCTTCTACTACCACACTGAGGTGTTAATGGATGCCAACAAATCTCCTTCATGGAAAGATACGGGGACATGAAGAATAACTTGATCTCCCAAAGTCATCTCATACAGGTCAGTACTGTCCTTTTTGAACATGATTGTGCTTTGTCATACTGTGCTAACATTGTATTTTTTAAATAAAGCTATCTTTTCTCGTTTCGGAAATAAAGTTTGCTTCAACTAGTGTCACTATTATAGTAATCATGTTCTTTCTTATCTGTGCAAACAGGAATACTCAAGTACTGATGTTGTGATGGTCAATAGCATTCGCCAAGTTCTTTGGTTGTATGACACGACTAGCCAAGATGGACTTAATCCCGAGATTCACTTTATCCAAAGGCTCTAATGCGTTTGTTCTGAATCTTGCAAGCTGGGAATCATTAAGATGTGTACGCATCTTTATTGTATGAATCTTATATGTTGGTTCTGAAGCTTCCAAGCTGGTAAACATGGCATGATGATGCATAGGACAACAACCATAACAAGCTATTCAAACTTGGTAGTATTGTCTGAGTGAAAGTGCAGCAAATGAGCTGATCGTGTGCATCCTGAGAATAATAATTCTAATTGTTGTGCATGTTGTTCCTGTGGCATTGACATGACGAGCCAATGCTTGCTTGTTTAAAGAATAAATTTTAATTAAAGATAATAAAATATTAAGTAAAGTGACCACTAACACTTGCTATTACACTACCTATACAGACCCGCTCGTTAACCGACGTGTGGAAGGAATAGCTTTCTCGGCTTCCACGCTGGTTTAATGGAGGCGTTTGAATGCGCCGAGGGTGCATGTTATGCCGGGCGTACATCGGGCGAGGGAGGGGTAGTAACTATCGTCGCATGTACACAGTTAGTTTACTATTGAATGCAGTTCTCCAAGAGCTGAAAATGAACTGCTACCGCCGCCTACCACTCGTTCACTTGAAGAGACTCCAATGGGGATCTGAGGGGTGAGCCTGCTGGATATGGACTTACCAAGTTGAATGTGATGTACACAAACGATCCGGACACGGTGAAGCTCTGCCTCGCCAAGTTCAAGCAGTACCTACAGGAGGAGAAAGCACAAGGTCCCAGGACTAGGCCTTGTGCCCATTCATTCATCTCCTGACAGGGGCCAGCGGATAGCCGTCGCCCAGGTATGCGTGTGGGACGAGGTTCTCCTCTACCACTGTTGTAGGGCCATCTGAGGTTCTGGATGTCGGAGTAATGGACTACGGGTAGGCGAACCCGAGCCCAGGAACCTTTCAAAACATCGGGGCAGGCTGCGCCCCTCAAGACCCCAAGACAAAGGGCCGCCTTCAGTGAGTCGGCAACAGAGTCGCCGACTACCCTCTGGGCGAGTCCAGGCGGCTTTGAAGACGAGCCGACTTTAAGCCGGCGACCTCAGGACAAGCCGACTCCAAGCCAGCGACCTCCAGCGAGGCCGGCTATAGGGAGTCGGCCCGCGACCCCCACCACCTCGCGCCTGGGCGACTATGGGGTAAAGCCGCCTCGCGGCCCATCCCTGCCCTTCCCATAAAGGGCAGGTATGGCTACAGAGAGCCGTACCTATGGGGATCTCCGTCCGGCGCCTTGTTGCCGCGCCCTCGACATCAACCCGTGGGCAGATTCACATACCCACGATGGCTGTCTCAGACGACCCGAACGGCGGGACCACTTTGTCGGCGGAGTACCGAAGATGAGAGCGCTAAAGACGGACCTGTTGGAGTCGGCCT
The DNA here is from genome assembly GCA_021605145.1 of Aegilops bicornis. NCBI lineage: Eukaryota > Viridiplantae > Streptophyta > Magnoliopsida > Poales > Poaceae > Aegilops > Aegilops bicornis. The sequence goes on from CM038671.1 coordinate 610,215,834, forward strand.
CCAGAGTCGGCGGCCCCTCCATGGCCCCAGCGCCATTAACCGAACAAGGCGGAGAATGGCAGCGGTGATCGCCGGCGGTGGCGCTGCTATTGCCATAACCCCATGACCAAGCTTCGCGTCATTAGAAGCACGGCTCTGATGTCTGTGGCGGCAAGACTCGCCTCATGGCCGGACAAGGGCTGTCGGCCCCATGCTGAAACCGTCGTGGGGCCCACTAGTCGGCGGGCCCCAGGAGTCGGCGGAGAAGACGGCGACTTAGAGACTGACGGCTTGGACCCACACCCGGCCGGATTACCATTGTACCCCCGGGGGGTAGGCCTATATAAACCCCCTGGGGCACCCATGCAAAGGGTTGGAAGCTAGTAGTTTTAGACACACACATAGAGAGAGAAGAGCAAGCCGAGCCCTTCTCCTTCCTCACCCGAACAGCTCAAGGAGCCTCTTATACCCACTTTGCCATAGTGATCATGCGGAGACCCCTTGAGCAGCGATAGGGGTGTTATCTCCTCGGAGAGCCACAGGCTGGGTAAGATTCGCCGGCGTGCATGTCTTCGCCTCATCCCGTTTCCAGGCACCGGCGACGTTCTACTCGCCCCCTCCATGATAAGCCATCCTTTGGCATATGTCGCACCCAACCCCCAACATTTGGCGCCCACCGTGGGGCCTGGTGCACCGTTGTCCGGAGACCTGCTCTGGACGGGAACCCTCTTCCTCCCTGGCGAGCGCAGCCATCCCGGCACGCCAGACGGAGTTTGCGCCGACGCGCTGCATGGCGCCGAGGTCACTGGCTTGGCGAGTTGCCTCGCCCGAACTTGTCGGCGAGGTTCGCCTCTCCGACGAGCCTGCATCCGGCGCATGCACGGACAGCTCAAAGCCTCCTCGCGGGCCTCCTCGAGCAGCTCCACGCCGACGGGCGAGCCTGCCGCCGACGACACGAGTCCGTGAGGCTCGACCCGATGCTGGTCGACTCCGACACCGCGTCGCTCGATGCGTTCCCCACCAACGTGGTGATCTACGACGAGCCTCTCCCTCGCGCGGAGAGCGGCGGGAGCACCGTCACAGAAGTACTCGTCATCAGTCACGGCGAGCCCTCCGGCGGGGGGGCTCGTGACCCTCTCGACGCGGTTCTGCAAGACCTGACCTCCTCCATTCCGGAGGACGCCGACGCCGAAATCTTTGGAGGCCGCGCCGCCTTCAGCTCCTTGTAGGCGCCTGAAGTAGCAAGCATGAGGCGCTTCGAGGAAGCCTATCAGCGAGATGGATCGTAGGCGCTTCGCTCGGCCCGGCCGGGGTTTAACCGCCTAAGGCGCGGTCCGGCAGCGCGCGCGGCCATTGCTTAGTCTGTTTGGGCCGCCTGCGGTACGCCACGCTGCGGAGAATATTCGCGCTGCCAGCGGCGGCGGCGGACGAACTGGATAACTTCGAGGGCGAAGCGCCGCTGATGACCAGGCGAAGTCCAGCTCCTCGACGCGGCCGCCCCGCAAGACGAAGCCGGCTGCCGCACGGAGGCGCCACGACGACAACACGACGACTTGCCTCCTTGCGGAGATCAAGGCGCGACATCTCGGACGCCGACTGGCGGCGTCCGTGGAAGAAAGAACAAGGATCCGGCTGTCAGCTATAGCCGGACTCACATCTCCATCGAGCGCGACGAAGACGGCCTCCCGAGAGCAGTGGAGCGGCGGGACGACTATCAGCCTCCTCCTCCCCGCGGAGAAAGGCGAGTCCCCCCGCCACCCGTCGAGCATCCAACTCTCGGAGACCGCCTTGGCCGCCGAGAGGGAGTCGGAGAAAACGATGCCCGCCACCGGATCGAGCGACTCCACCAATCCCTGGCGCTATAAGAAGAAGACGAGTTGGGCCTGCCTTGTTTGGGACCTCGCATCCGAGACGAGCCCTTCCCCAGAGGATTCACACTCCCCCGAGACACACCCAAATACACCGACTCCGTGAAGCCGGAGGACTGGCTGGTGGACTACTCCACGGCCGTCAGCATAGCGAACGGCAACAAGCGCGTTGCCGTAAAGTATGTTCCCCGCAGCATCAATGGCTGGGTCGACTTCACCGAGGCCTTCGTCCGCAACTTCACGAGCATATACAAGCGACCTCCCAAGCCTCGTCAGCTGTCCTTGTGCGTACAAGGCCCCAACGAGTCCACTCGCGACTACCTCACGCGCTGGGGCGAGCTCCGGAACTCCTGCGAAGGAGTGCACGAGGTGCAGGCAATCGAGTACTTCACCGCCGGGTGCAGAGAAGGCACCCTCCTCAAGCACAAGCTCGCTGCGGCGAGCGGAGACCCTCGATGAGCTGCTGGTCATAGCAGACAAATGCGCATTGCCGACTCCTCCATGAAGTCGGAGATCGAAGTCGGTCACGGCCGCAAAGTAGCTCCTCATGCTCCCGAGAACTCCATTTGGCGGCGCCCGATCGGCGGCAACAGCAGAATGATCATAAGCGCAAGGCCCGCAGGCCGGCTTCCAACAGCGGCGGTGGCGGCAATCGAAGACCGGCAGCGGAAGGGCAGCCTCACATAGCGGCGAGAAAAGGCGGCAAGTCCAACTGGTTGCCGGCCTTCTCTTCTGAAAGCAGACTCTGGGCCGGACCTCGCAAGTTCCACAGCGCGAAGCCGTCAAATCACACCACCGGAAGTGCCACTGGCTCACGGGATCGCCAAGGAGACGGCCTTGCCCTCCTCCACTGTTGGGCGCCGCCTCCACCGCCCGATGGCGGCTGTCCGGCCAGTCGGTATGATATAAGACGATTACCCGAAGAAACACGTCGCCTATGTCGTGTTTACAGCGTGGTGATGATCGCCGCGAGCGACAGCGGCAGCAAAGAAGTGAATGCCGTGAGCGTCCGGACACCCCAGAATTCATGCACTGGTCCGAGAAGCCCATCAGTTGGAGCCGTGTTGATCACCCAGAGGTGATGCGAATCCGGGCTCCTACGCCCTGGTCTTGGGAGCCACCCTTGCCACGGATAGGCAGGCCGCTCGCTTCTCGCATGATCTTGATAGACGGAGGCAGCAGCATCAACATCCGGTACAAGGATCACGATGGAGAAGCTAGGAATCAAGCAAAGACAGCTTCAACATAGTGGGATTGTGTTCCACGGAATTGTACACGGCCTTTCACGCTCACCGATTGGCAAGATTACGATAGGCGTCCTCTTTGGGGACAAGGATCACTTCGAAGTGGTGGACCTCGAGAGCCCCTACCATGCCTTGCTTGGCCGACCTGCTTTGGCCAAGTTCATGGCGATCCCCACTACGCCTACCTCAAAATGAAGATGCCAAGCTCCAAGGGGATTACGACCGTGGCGACTCTGAGGAAGTCGTCCGCTGCGCTTGTTAAAGTACCCGGCTGGCGAGTCCACAGTGATCATGGTGAGAAGCGGCTCTGGATCGGATTGTGGCGATGGCGGCAAGCAGCAGAGATATCGTCCGACCCCAAGGAGTCGAAGTGAGGGCTCGTTCAAGCCGCCAAAGAGACCAAGAAGATACCCTTGGACCCGGAGCACCCAGAGAAATCTGGCTGTCATAGGTGCAAACCTCGGCTGACAAATAGTAAGGCGAGCTCGTCGATTTCCTCCGTGAGAATCGGTACATCTTCGCATGGTCCCCCAAAGACATGCCGGGTGTACCGACGGATTTCGCCGAGCACAAGTTACATGTCCGATCTGATGTGAAGCCCGTCAGGCAGCCCTTGCGCCGCCTGTCAAAAGAAAAAAGAAGAGTTGTTGGAGAAGAGATAGCCCGGCTCCTCGCAGCCGGTTTCATCATGGAAATTTTCTTTCCAGAATGGTTGGCGAACCCGGTCTTGGTACTAATGAAGAACAAGCAGTGGCGGATGTGTATTGATTACACAAGCCTCAACAAAGTCTGCCCCAAGGACCCGTTTGCTCTACCAAGAATTGATCAGGTGATAGACTCCACAGCCGGATGCGAGCTGTTGAGCTTCTTAGATGCATATTCAGGATATCATCAGATAAAGCTGAACCGGCAGACAGATTGAAGACCGCCTTCATCACGCCATTTGGAGCCTTACGCTGCGACCATGACGTTCGGCTTGAGGAACGCGGCGCCACCTTTCAGCGTTGCATGCGAAGTGCCTCCTCAAGAAGCTTGGCGAAACGCCTACGTTTACGTGGGACGACGTGGTGGTGAAGGCGGAGAAGCGAGGAACGCTGTTGGAAGACCTCAAAGAGACCTTTGAAAACCTGCGCCGATTCAGATCAAGCTCAACTCAGAAATGCGTCTTGAGTACCAGCCCGGCCAGCTCCTTGGCTTCACGGTATCCGAGCAGCGGCATAGAGTGCAACCCGTGAAGATCAAGGTGATCGAGAGGATGGAAGAACCCGCCGATTGCTAGATGTGCGTAAGTTCACGGCTGCTTGGCATCTATCGGTCGGTTCATCACCGGTCATTTGGCGAGAAAGCTCTCCCTTTGTACCAGCTTATGAAGAAGACCACCTTCTTCGAATGGAACTCCAAGGCGGACGAAGCCTTTCTCCAGATGAAGAGAATGCTGACTACTCCCCCAGTGCTGGCGGCTCTGACTCCAAAGGAGCCCATGCTCCTGTATATTGCCGCCACCAGCAGGGTAGTCGGCCTGATTATTGTGGTTGAGCATAAGGAGGAAGGCAAGGCGCTACTGCCCGAAGACCGGTGTATTACACTGAGCGAGTCTTGCCGACCTCCAAGTAGAACTACCCCCACTACGAAGATGTGTTCTGGCGTGCACTTTGCCGCCAAGAAGTTAAAGCCTTACTTTCAAGAGCATCCAATCACCGTGGTTTGCACGGCCCCACTAGCAGAGATCATCGGGCCGAGATGCTTGGCCGAGTGGCCAAATGGGCCATAGAGTTGGACCCTACACCATCTTTTACCAGCCCCACACCGCCATCAAGTCACAAGCCTTGGCCGACTTACTCGTCGATTGGGCGAGACCGATATCTGCCGCTTGGCCCGACTCCACCCATTGGCGGATGCACTTTGATGGCTCCAAGATGCGCACCGGCTCGGGAGCCGGCGTGGTCCTCACTTCCCCTAAAGGCGACAAGCTCAAGTACGCGCTGCAGATCCATTTCGCCGCCTCCAACAACGACGCTGAATACGAGGCGCTCATCCACGGGCTCCGGCTTGCCAAAGAGCTCGGCATTCGCCGGATCCTGTGCTATGGCGACTCCGACTTGGTGGTCCAACAGTCATCCGGCGACTGGGACGCCAAAGATGCAAATATGGCGAGCTACCGCTTTCTGGTACAGCAGCTGAGTGGATATTTTGAGGGATGCGAATTCCTCCATGTACCAAGGAACGACAACGACCAAGCAGATGCCCTGGCAAAAATCGGTTCCACCCGACAGGCAATACCATCCGGCGTCGCCCTTCAGCGCCTTCTCAAGCCATCCGTCAAACCGTCACCAGAGTCAGACTCCATTTTTGTGCAAGCTCCCCCTGAAGAATGCAGGTCTTACTCCAGAGCCTCGGCAGACGGCACAAGAATCCTTGAAGACGCCCCCAAGAACGCGGCAGTCGAAGCCGGCCCGGGGACTTCAGATCCCCGGCCCGGGGACTGTGGCGGCCCTTGGGAAGACTCCAGTACTTGGCCCGGGGACTGCGCCAATCGGCCCGGGGACTTCTTCAACCCAGCAAGCTGCTGCAGACTCCAACCCGCCGCCTCCCAGCCCAGCCGCCCTCGTCCAAGTAGCAGTACTGGCAGTCGAAGAAATAGCAGCACCCTCATGGGCCCAGCCCATCCTGAAGTTTTTAGTAAGCGGAGAGCTACCAACCGATGAGACCTTGGCTCGGCAAGTGCAACACCGGCGGCAGCCTACACTATAGTCAATAGAGAGCTGGTCGGTAGCGGCGTCCTGGTGTCTACCAGCTGCGTCGAATCGAGCAAGGCCAAGCAATCCTTGAAGACATCCATCGAGGCGAGTCGGCCATCATGCAGCCTCGAGCACTCGTCGCCAAAGCCTTCCGACACGGTTTCTTACGCCAACTGCCTGGAAGAGGCCAAGGAATTAGTTAAAAATGCAAGGGTACCAGGTGTTCCGCTCCAAGCCGCTTCACCGCTTGCCAGCTCAAGACTATCCCCATCGCCTGGCCCTTTGCTATCTGGGGCCTGGACATGGTGGGACCATTCAAGACAGCACGAGGTGGCCTAACTCACCTACTTGTCGCGGTGGACAAGTTCACCAAGTGGATAGAAGCAAAACCCATCAAGAAGTTGAATGGTCCTACGGCAGTGACTTTCATCGCCGACATCATGACTCGATGCGGCGTACCACAGCATCATCACCGACAACGGCACAAATTTCGCCAAATGCGCCATACAGCCCGTTTACTGTGACGCAGGCATCCGGCGGACTTGGCGTCCGTTGCCCAATCGCGATCAAGCGGCCAGGTGGAAGCAGCGAAACGACCTCATCTTATGCGGCATCAAGCCTCGTCTGGGTCAAACCCTTTGGGAGCGTTCGCCGGCGCTAGTTGCCGGCCGTCCTCTGAGTCTGCGTCTTGTTGGGGAAACGTAGCGAGAAATTCAAAATTTTCCTACGTGTCACCAATATCTATCTATGGAGAAACCAGCAACGAGGGGAAGGAGAGTGCATCTACATACCCTTGTAGATCGCTAAGCGGAAGTGTTCAAGAGAACGGGGTTGAAGGAGTCGTACTCGTCATGATCCAAATCACCGGAGATCCTAGTGCCGAACGGACGGCACCTCCGTGGTGGTGGAGGAGCGTGGCAATCCTGCAGGGCTTCGCCAAGCACCCGCGGGAGAGGAGGAGGTGTCACGGGAGGGAGGGAGGCGCCAGGGCTTCAGGTGCAGCCACCCCACCCTCCCCCCCCTTTATATAGGTGCAAGAGAGGGGAGGGCGCAGCCTGCCCCTTCCTCCAGGAAGGAGTGCGGCCAAGGGGAGGAGTCCATCCTCCCCAAGGCACCTCGGAGGTGCCTTCCCCCTTTAGGACTCTCCCCTTTTTCTTATATCTTGGCGCATGGGCCTCTTGGGGCTAGTGCCCTTGGCCCATATAGGCCAAGGCGCACCCCCTACAGCCCATGTGCCTCCCCGGGGCAGGTGGACCCCCGGACCCCTTTCGGCACTCCCGGTACAATACCGATAACGCGCGAAACTTTTCCGACGACCAAAATAAGATTTCCTATATATAAATCTTTACCTCCGGACAATTCCGGAACTCCTCGTGACATCCGGGATCTCATCCGGGACTCCAAGCAACATTCAGTAACCACATACAAACTCCCTTTATAACCCTAGCGTCATCGAACCTTAAGTGTGTAGACCCTACGGGTTCGGGAATCATGCTGACATGACCGAGACGTTCTCCGGTCAATAACCAACAGAGGGATCTGGATACCCATGTTAGCTCCCACATGTTCCACGATGATCTCATCGGATGAACCACGATGTCAAGGACTCAATCAATCCCGTATACAATTCCCTTTGTCTAGCGGTATTATACTTGCCCGAGATTCGATCGTCGGTATACCGATACCTTGTTCAATCTCGTTACCGGCAAGTCTCGTTACTCGTTCCGTAACACATCATCCCGTGATCAACCCCTTGGTCACATTGTGCACATTATGATGATGTCCTACCGAGTGGGCCCAGAGATACCTCTCCGTTTACGGAGTGACAAATCGATCTCGATTCGTGCCAACCCAATGACACTTTCGGAGATACCTGTAGTGCACCTTTATAGCCACCCGATTACGTTGTGACGTTTGGTACACCCAAAGCATTCCCTACGGTATCCGGGAGTTGCACAATCTCATGGTCTAAGGAAATGATACTTGACATTAGAAAAGCTTTAGCATACGAACTACGATCTTTGTGCTAGGCTTAGGATTGGGTCTTGTCCATCACATCATTCTCCTAATGATGTGATCCCATTATCAACGACATCCAAGGTCCATGGTCAGGAAACCGTAACCATCTATTTGATCAACGAGCTAGTCAACTAGAGGCTTACTAGGGACATGGTGTTGTCTATGTACCCACACATGTATCTGAGCTTCCTATCAATACAATTATAGCATGGGTAATAAACGATTATCATGAACAAGGAAATATAATAACAACTAATTTATTATTGCCTCTAGGGCATATTTCCAACAGTCTCCCACTTGCACTAGAGTCAATAATCTAGTTCACATCGTCATGTGATTAACAGCGATAGGTCACATCGCCATGTGACCAACATCCAAAGAGTTTACTAGTGTACGCAAACTAGTTCACATCATCATGTGATTAAGACTCAATGATTTCGAGGTTTGATCATGTTTTGCTTGTGAGAGAGGTTTTAGTCAGCGGGTGCGAACCTTTCAGATCCGTGTGTGCTTTGCAAAATTTCTAGGTCATATTGTAGCGTTGCTTCCACGCTCCACTTGGAGCTATTCCAAATGGTTGCTCCACTATACGTGATTCTGTTTTTGCTACGAGTCACTTTCGGATAGGTGTTAAAGCTTGCACCGGCGTAACCCTTTACGCCAAACTCTTTATCACCTCCATAATCGAGAAACATGTCCTTATTTACTCCAAGGACAATTTTGATCGCTATCCAATGATCCATTCCTGGATCATTCTTGTACCCTTGATCGACTCATGGCAAGGCACACTTCGATGCGGTACACGGCATAGCATACCGTAGAGCCAACGTCTAAGGCATAGGGGCGACCTTCGTCCTTTCTCTCTCGATCGCCGTGGTCGAGCTTTAAGTCTTAACTTCATACCTTACATCTCAGGCAAGAACTCCTTCTTTGACTGATCCATCTTGAACACCTTCAAGATCATGTCGAGGTATATGCTCATTTGAAAGTACCATTAAGCGGTTTTGATCTATCCCTATAGATCTTGACGCTCAATGTTCAAGTAGCTTAATACAGGTTTTCACTTGAAAAACACTTTTCAAATAACCCTATATGCTTTCCAGAAATTCTACATCATTTCGATCAACAATATGTCAACAACATATACTCATCAAAAACTCTATAGTGCTCCCACTCACTTCTTTGGAAATACAAGTTTCTCATAAACTTTGTATAAACCCAAAATCTTTGATCATCTTATCAAAGAGTATATTCCAACTCCGAGATGCTTACTCCGGTCCATGGAAGGATCCTTGGAGCTAGCATACCTTTCAGCATCCTTAGGATCGACAAAACCTTTACGATTGTATCTCATACAACCTTTCCTTATGGAAACTGGTAAGGAAACTCGTTTTGACATCCATCTGCTAGATTTCATAAATGCAGCTAATGCTAACATGATTCCGATGGACTTAAGCATCGCTACGGATGAGAAAATCTCATCGTAGTCAACTTGTGAAAAACTCTTTGTCACAAGTCCAGCTTCATAGATGATGACATTACTGTCCACGTCCGTCTTCTTCTTAAAAATCCATTTATCTCAATAGCTTGCCGATCATCGGGCAAGTCCACCAAAGTCCATGCTTTGTTCTGATACATGGATCCTATCTCGGATTTCATGGCCTCTAACCATTTGTCGGAATATGGGCCCACCGTCGCTTCTCCATAGCTCAGAGGTTCATTGTTGTCTAGCAACATGACCTTCAAGACAGGATTCTTGTACCACTCAAAGCGACGCATCCTTGTCACCCTACGAGGTACGGTAGTGACTTGATCCGAAGTTTCATGATCACTATCATAAGCTTCTACTTCAATTGGTGTAGGTGCCACAGGAACAACTTCCTGTGCCCTGCTACACACTAGTTGTAGTGACGGTTCAATAACCATATCAAGTCTCCACCATCCTCCCACTCAACTTTTCGAGACAAACTTTTCCTCGAGAAAGGACCTGATTCAAGAAACAATCCCTATTGCTTTCGGATCTGAATTAGGAGGTATACCCAACTGTTTTGGGTGTCCTATGAAGATGCATTTTATCCGCTTTGGGTTCGAGCTTATCAACTGAAACTTTTTCACATAAGCGTCGCAACCCCAAACTTTTAAGAAACGACAACTTAGGTTTCTCCAAACCATAGTTCAAACAGGGTCGTCTCAACGGAATTACGTGGTGCACTATTAAAGTGAGTGCGGTTGTCTCTAATGCCTAACCCATGAACGATAGTGGTAATACGATAAGAGACATCATAGTACGCACCATATCTAATAGGGTGCAACTATGATGTTCGGACACACCATCACACTATGGTGTTCGAGCGGTATTAATTGTGAAACAATTTCCACTATGTCTTAATAAGCGTGCCAAAAGCTCGTAACTTCAGATACTCATCTCTATGATCATATCATAGACATTTTATCCTCTTGTCACGATGATCTTCAACTTCACTCTGAAATTACTTGAACCATTCAATAATTCAGACTTGTGTTTTCATCAAGTAAATACACTCAATATCTACTCAAATCATTCGTGAAGTAAGAACATAACGATATCCACTGCGTGCCTCAGCACTCATTGGACTGCACACATCAAAATGTATTACTTCCAACAAGTTGCTTTCTTGTTCCATTTCTTTGAAAATGAGGCTTTCAGTCATCTTGCCCATGTGGTATGATTTGCATGTCTCAAGTGATTCAAAATCAAGTGAGTCCAAACAGTCCATCTGCATGGAGTTTCATCATGCGTATACACCAATAGACATGGTTCGCATGTCTCAAACTTTTCAAAAACGAGTGAGTCCAAAGATCCATCAACATGGAGCTTCTTCAAGCATTTTATACCAATATGAATTACATGGAAGTGCCACAAGTAAGTGGTACTATCATTACTATCTTATATCTTTTGGCATGAAAATGTGTATCACTACGATCGAGATTCAATAAACCATTACTTTAGGTGCAAGACCATTGAAGGTATTATTCAAATAAATAGAGTAACCATTATTCTCCCTAAATGAATAACCGTATTGCGATAGACATAATCCAATCATGTCTATGCTCAACGCAAACACCAAATGACAATTATTCTGGTTCAATACTAATCTTGATGGTAGAGGGAGCGTGCGATGTTTGATCACATCAAACTTGGAAACACTTCCAACACATATCGTCAAGTCACCTTTAGCTAGTCTCCGTTTATTCTGTAGCCTTTTATTTCGAGTTACTAACACTTAGCAACCGAACCGGTATCTAATACCCTGGTGCTACTAGGAGTACTAGTAAAGTACACAATAACTTAATGCATATCCAATATACTTCTATCGACATTGCCAGCCTTCTCATCTACCAAGTATCTAGGGTAATTCTGCTCCAGTGGCTGCTCCCCTTATTACAGAAGCACTTAGTCTCGGGTTTGGGTTCAACCTTGGGTTCCTTCATTAGAGCAGCAGCTGATTTGCTATTTCATGAAGTATCCCTTCTTGCCCTTGCCCTTCTTGAAACTAGTGGTTTCACCAACCATCAACAATTGATGCTCCTTCTAGATTCCTACTTTCGCGGTGTCAAACATCGCGAATATCTCAAGGATCATCGTATTTATCCCTGATTTGTTATAGTTCATCACGAAGCTCTAGCAGCTTGGTGGCAATGAGTTTGGAGAAACATCACTATCTATGGAAGATCAACTCCCACTCGATTCAAGTGATTGTTGCACTCAGACAATCTGAGCACAAGCTCAACGATTGAGCTTTTCTCCCTTAGTTTGCAGGCTAAGAAAATCGTCGGAGGTCTTATACCTCTTGATGTGGGCACGAGCCTGAAATCCCAATTTCTGCCCTCGAAACATCTCATATGTTCCGGGACGTTTCGAAAAACGTCTTTGGTGCCTCAACTCTAAACTGTTTAACTGAACTATCACGTAGTTACCAAAACGTGTATGTCCGATGTTCGCAACATCCACAGACGACGTTTGGGGTTGAGCACACTGAGCGGTGCATTAAGGACATAGGCTTTCTTCTGTCCGCATAATCGCTACTGTCAAGTTTCAACTATATTTTCTCTAGGAACATATCTAAACAGTGGAACTAAAGCGCGAGATTACGACATAATTTGCAAAGATCTTTTGACTATGTTCAGGATAATTAAGTTCATCTCATGAACTCCCACTCAGATAGACATCCCTCTAGTCATCTAAGTGATTACATGATCCGAGTCAACTAGGTCGTGGTCCGATCATCACGTGAGACGGACTAGTCATCATCGGTGAACATCTTCATGTTGATCGTATCCTCCATACGACTCATGCTCGACCTTTCGGTCTCTTGTGTTCCGAGGCCATGTCCGTACATGCTAGGCTCGTCAAGTTAACCTAAGTGTTTCGTGTGTAAATCTGGCATACACCCGTTGTATGTGAGCGTAAGAATCTATCACACCGATCATCACGTGGTGCTTGAAACGCATTTAACTTTCGCATAGCGGTGCACGGTTAGGGGAACACTTTCTTGAAATTTTAATGAGGATCATCTTATTTACTACCGTCGTTCTAAGCAAATAAGATGCATAAACATGATAAACATCACATGCAATCAAATAGTGACATGATATGGCCAATATCATTTTGCTCCTTTTGATCTCCATCTTCGGGACTCCATGATCATCATCGTCACCGGCATGACACCATGATCTCCATCATCATGATCTCCATCATCGTGTCTCCATGAAGTTGTCTCGCCAACTTATTACTTCTACTACTATGGCTACGGTTAGCAATAAAGTAAAGTAATTACATGGCGTTTGTTCAATGACACGCAGGTCATACAATAAATTAAGACAACTCCTATATTCTCGCGGTTGTCATACTCATCGACATGCAAGTCGTGATTCCTATTACAAGAACATGATCAATCTCATACATCACATATCATTCATCACATTCTTCTTGGCCATATCACATCACATAGCATACCCTGCAAAAACAAGTTAGACGTCCTCTAATTGTTGTTTGCATGTTTTACGTGGCTGCTATGGGCTTCTAGCAAGAACGCTTTCTTACCTCATAAAACAACAACGTGATATGCCAATTGCTATTTACCCTTCATAAGGACCCTTTTCATCAAATCCGTTCCGACTAAAGTGGGAGAGGCGGCACCCGCTAGCCACCTTATGCACCAAGTGCATGTCGATCAGTGGAACACATCTCACGTAAGTGTACGTGTAAGGTCGGTCCGGGCCGCTTCATCCCACAATACCGTCGAAACAAGATTGGACTAGTAACGGTAAGCATATTGAACATCACCAACGCCCACAACTACTTAGTGTTATACTCGTGCAAAGAATCTACGCAATAGACCTAGCTCATGATGCCTTTGTTGGGGAGCGTGGCAGAAATTCAAAATTTTCCCACGTGTCAACAAGATCTATCTATGGAGAAACCAGCAACGAGGGAAGGAGAGTGCATCTACATACCCTTGTAGATCGCTAAGCGGAAGCGTTCAAGAGAACGGGGTTGAAGGAGTCATTGCTACTGCCGTGATTCAAATCACCGGAGATCCTAGTGCGAGCAGACGACACCTCCGCGTTCAACACACGTACAGCCCGGTGACGTCTCCCATGCCTTGATCCAGCAAGGAGAGAGGGAGAGGTTGAGGAAGACTCCATCCAGCAGCAGCACAATGGCGTGGTGGTGGTGGAGGAGCGTGGCAATCCTGCAGTGCTTCGCCAAGCACCTGCAGGAGAGGAGGAGGTGTCACGGGAGGGAGGAAGGCGCCAGGGCTTCAGGTGCGGCCACCCCTCCTTCCCCTCCCTTTATATAGGTGCAAGCGAGGGGGGGAAGGCGCAGCCTTGCCCCTTCCTCCAGGGAAGGGGTGCGGCCAAGAGGGGGGAGGAGTCCATCCTCCCCAAGGCACCTCGGAGGTGCCTTCCCCCTTTAGGACTCTCCCCTTTTCTTATATCTTGGCGCATGGGCCTCTTGGGGCTGGTGCCCTTGGCCCATATAGGCCAAGGTGCACCCCCTACAGCCCATGTGCCCCCCCAGGGCAGGTGGACCCCCCCGGTGGACCCCCGGACCCCTTTCGGCACTCCCGGTACAATACCGATAACGCGTGAAACTTTTCCGGCGACCAAAATAAGATTTCCTATATACAAATCTTTACCTCCGGACCATTCCGGAACTCCTCGTGACGTCCGGGATCTCATCCGGGACTCCGAACAACATTCGGTAACCACATACAAACTTCCTTTATAACCCTAGCGTCATCGAACCTTAAGTGTGTAGACCCTACGGGTTCGGGAATCATGCAGACATGACCCAGACGTTCTCCGGTCAATAACCAACAGCGGGATCTGGATACACATGTTGGCTCCCACATGTTCCACGATGATCTCATCGGATGAACCACGATGTCAAGGACTCAATCAATCCCGTATACAATTCCCTTTGTCTAGCGGTATTATTCTTGCCCGAGATTCGATCGTCGGTATACCGATACCTTGTTCAATCTCGTTACTGGCAAATCTCGTTACTCGTTCCGTAACACATCATCCCGTGATCAACCCCTTGGTCACATTGTGCACATTATGATGATGTCCTACCGAGTGGGCCTAGAGATACCTCTCCGTTTACCGGAGTGACAAATCCCAGTCTCGATTCGTGCCAACCCAATGACACTTTCGGAGATACACGTAGTGCACCTTTATAGCCACCCGATTACGTTGTGGACGTTTGGTACACCCAAAGCATTCCTACGGTATCCAGGAGTTGCACAATCTCATGGTCTAAGGAAATGATACTTGACATTAGAAAAGCTTTAGCATACGAACTACGATCTTTGTGCTAGGCTTAGGATTGGGTCTTGTCCACCACATCATTCTCCTAATGATGTGATCCCGTTATCAACGACATCCAATGTCCATGGTCAGGAAACCGTAACCATCTATTTGATCAACGAGCTAGTCAACTAGAGGCTTACTAGGGACATGGTGTTGTCTATATACCCACACATGTATCTGAGTTTCCTACCAATACAATTATAGCATGGGTAATAAACGATTATCATGAACAAGGAAATATAATAACAACTAATTTATTATTGCCTCTAGGGCATATTTCCAACACATACGACTCCAAACAAGTCGACTGGCTTCACACCTTTCTTCCTCGTCTACGGTGCCGAAGCCGTCATCCCAACGGATATAGAGTTCGACTCCCCGCGAGTCACCATGTACACCGAGGAGGAAGCAGAAGAAGCACGTCAAGACGGCGTCGATCTGCTTTGGAAGAGGGACGCTTGGCACTCAGCCGGTCCAGCATC
This sequence comes from Aegilops bicornis, assembly GCA_021605145.1. Lineage (NCBI taxonomy): Eukaryota > Viridiplantae > Streptophyta > Magnoliopsida > Poales > Poaceae > Aegilops > Aegilops bicornis. The sequence continues at coordinate 610,231,022 of CM038671.1, forward strand.
TACCAGCAGAGCCTGCGCCGCTACTACAACAAGAAGGTCAAGCCAAGATCATTCCTAGAGGGTGACCTTGTGCTCCGGCTGATCCAGCGAACAGCCGGCCAGCACAAGCTGTCGGCGCCTTGGGAAGGACCGTTCATCATCAGTAAAGTGCTGGGCAACGACTCCTACTACCTGATCGATGCTCAGAAGCCCCGAGCACGCAAGAGGGACGACTCCGGCAAAGAGACGGAGTGGCCGTTGAATGCGAATCTCCTCCGAAGATTTTACAGTTGATGCAGTATGTACCACGCTACCCTTTTGTGTTTGAAATACCAAGACTCCGGGCCCCCCGAGACGAGCTCGGGGACTGCCCTCTTTTGTTATCTGTATGATAAGAATTATGCCTTTGAGTATGTTACCCTTCGATTATGCTGTTTGGCACCGGGCTCGACTAGTCGGCCCGGGGACTCGCCGCTTTTTGAGCTATGAAGTGCTTCCTGAAGTCCGACAAGTAGCGTCACGGTGCCCAAGCAAATCTCTGTCGGAAGTCAGCTTTCATGAAGCGGCTGTTTTAGTGGGCAGGAGTAAGGTAGAGCGGCGCCCACACGAAAAAATGGCTAAGGATCCAAAGCATAAACATAGTTTAAATCGGCTCCCAGCCCGTTTCGTGAAACCGACTCTTAAGAAGCCGGCTTGCCGTTTTCTACCCAACTTGCTTAAACGGCTCTAAAATGGCCAAGTACTTGCCTTCTCAAAGTAGCCAAGCACTTGACCTAGACGGCAATCTGCAGAGCGGTTGCCCGACGGGCAAGGCGGCATCTGAGGGAAGGTGGCAAGGGAAAAAGCCACAAGAGCAATAAGAAAGGAAACATAAAATTAGAATAATATTTACACAAACTTAGGCCCTTGGATGGATCTTCAAACAGAGGTTCAGAATACAGCCCGCGGGTGGAATTGTACGAATTAACAAAGTTCTTTCGAAAGACTAACAAACAGATAAAATAAAGCCAAGGCAGCGGCCTAAGAAGCAGCGGATGGGGTTGGAAGGCCGGAGGCGGCGGCGGCATCAGGTGCCGGGGCGGCTGGCTGGGCAGTCTCGGTTTGATCATCTCTGGCAGCGGCTGGCCCAGATGGGCGCGGCTCGTTCTTTGGAGGCGCTTGATCGAGCTGAGGCTGGCCGCCCGCTCCGTCTTCTGGCACCTCCATGCCGTCTCCGTCCTCCGCCTCATCTTCATCCTCGGTGCTGGAGTCGATCACCTCCTCCGAGTCCTCGCCGTAGTCCGGGTTCATCCCGAACCACTCCGGCGGTGCCTCCCCACCGTCATCAGCCCGCTCGGGGATGAAGATACTGGTGTCCGTATAGTCGGCGATCGCCGCCGCATGCTCGACGAGGCGCCCTCATGCGGCAGCTCCGCTGGGCCCGACCGAACGCGGCCAGCGGTCCAGGTCGAGCCTCAGGATACCACGCTTGCGAACTCCGGGGCTCGGCGAGCTCAAATGAGCCGCGGAGCCCTTCCAAGCCTCAAGACGCCCAGCGCGACCTCCGGCCGGTCGGCGGTCCGGCTGGGAGTCGCTGGCTCGCATGTCCGCCATAGGGCAGCAATCGCTCAGCCCCGACACGCTGAAGATGGCGCAGCATCCGATGTGCCGGCCGCAGACGAGCCTCAATGCTCAGGAGCTGCTCGTCAAGGGTCCGGGGGGCGTTGGCTGCGATCTCAGCACCACTCGCCCTCCGCGCCTCGCGCTCGGCCTCGATGGCCTGATTGGCCGCCTGCGTATGACCAGGGAAGAAGTCTGCCAAGAAGAAGAAAAAGCAAGTTAGAAAAAACAGGAGCCGGCTTAACCTATAGTCGGCAACCCAAAAGAGAAAGTAAAGCAAACTTACCATCGATATCTTCGATTTCATGGAAGCCGGAGGTCACCGTGCTTCTGCCGGTCCAGCGGAGCGCTTCGCTCTTGAATTCGCCAGAGGGCGGCCTCTTTCTTCTCCGCCACCAAGCGCCGCTTTGAGCAGCTCCTTTGCTCCGCCAGTGCGTAGCTGAGGTCGCGCTCTGCGGCGAGCTTGCCGCACTCCTCCTCTTTGGCGCGCAAGGCGGTCACGGCCGTACCCAGCTGCCCCCGCAGAGCGGCGTTGGACTCTGAAGAATAAAAACAAGAAGGACGCAAAGTTGCCAGTCAAGAAGGTCGCCAGGAAGATCCGGCCCGACTGCGCAACAGTCGGCCCGAATCTCGGGGACTACAGCCGGAGCGCGCCAGCGCGCCCTTGAAGAAGAAAACTCACCTCGGCTCCTGCCAGGTCGGCAACCCGCTTGTTCAGCTCTTCAACGCTATGCGGTTGAAGGCGGTAGCGCTGAGGTTGTGATATTCTGTAACAAGGATTCCGCATACGATAAAAACTTGAAGTAAGCAAATAAAGTTCCGGGCGCTTTGCTCAAAGAACCGACCGAAACTCGAGGACTACACCAGTGGAGTGCATTTGGCGCACTGCGAAGAAGATCAAGAGAAAATTCGGAAATGAAACATATCCGCACGGCGGATCGCGACGCCAGGTGCGCCTTGGAAAGGTTCTGGAGGGCGTCGCCTTCAGCCCGCAGCTTCGCTTGGACGTCCAGGAGCGCCGTGTTCAGCGGTCCCGTGCCGCCTCCTCGCACCCACCCAGCGGGCGCGGCGCTTGTCGTCTCAGCGTCGGGGATGGCCGAGCTGGCGGCGCTGGTCTCCAAGGGGCGCGGCGCCGACGTCGCCTTCTCAAGACGGCGCCGCGCTGGCGAGGCGACTTGAAGAAGCAGCTGCGCCACGGCTTCGTCATCGGTCGGCGGCACGGGTGGGTCCGCCGGCTGTTTGCCTCGCGCGACCTCAGACTGCGTCGGAGGCGGCGGAGGCGGCGCGGCCGCGCCCGGCGAAGAGACCTTGCCGCCTTCCCTCCCTGTGATGGGGACCTCACCACCGACTCCCTCCGACTGCCCCGTGAACTCCGACGGTGGTGGCGCTGAGCTCAGCGGAGTGACGAGCAGCGCCGACTGAAGGCGCGCGGCCTCCTCGGCTTGCCTTTTTGCTGCAGCATCGGCTTCGACCGCCTTCTCGGCCTCCGCCTTCTCTCGACGGGCGGCCTCCTCCTCGTCGCGCTTCTCCTGCGCATTCCGCTCTGTTGCCTCCCGGAGGGCGGCCGCAGGTTCAACCCGCCGACTGCTGGCGGACGTCTCCGCCGACCCCATGGCGGAGGCGGCGGCGACCCTCTCCAAAGTGAGGGGAGTCCTGATGAGAAAAAAGGGCATGAGGAGACTCGGGCGAGACGGACCAGAAGAAAACAAGACAGAATAAAAAAGATACTTACACGGAGACCAGCGAGGGTTTCTTCACCTCCTTGCGGAAGCGGTTAGCCTTCGCGACCGCTTCTTCGCGCTGAGTCGCGGCGGCCGCTCCCCTGAATTTCTTGGCCTGGCCGCTTGGCGGCTATCGGCCCGGCCCGGCGCTTCTTGGCCGCCTCGACCCAAGGCGGCGGAGGAGCTCGCGCCTGGATGGCCGGCTCTCTGCTGGCGGCGGGGGGCGACTTCATCATCGGGCCAGTCTGCAAAAGTGGCCGAGGGCCTGAAGTCGTCGGCTCCTCCCCCTCCCTCGGCGTCGGCCTCCATCGCCGCCACACCCAAGTCGGGGTCGTCGGCGTCGCTCTCCGCCCGGTCGGGGACAAATTCGCGAGCCGGCCCCGCGGCGCCGGTCATGGGTGGCATGAGAGGATTCTGAGTCAGAAAAGACCAAGGAAAGTAAGAGCCGGACCCGGCTAAGGAAGGAAACAGAGAAGCAAGAGACAACTTACCAACGGCGGCGGATTGGCGCGCGAGTATGGCTCCTTGCCGAAATGTCATTCCCCCGTGAGGTCGCAGTTCGCCAAGAAGTTCACCGTGTCCACCACCTCCGCGTGGGGCATGTCCTTCGAGCACCGCCGGCTGGGGTCCCGGCCGCTCATCCGGCAGATCAGATGAGGTCGGCCTTGAAGAGGGAGAACTTCGGCGCCACGGCGGGCGAGCAAGTCTGCCCCAGTCAGGCCCTCCGATCAGTATCATTACGCTGAGTCACAGAACGGCGGCGGTGCCTGCGAGGGTCAGCGTCCGGGCCCTGTAGGACCAGCTGGTGGGTCGGCCCGCCAGTTCGCCGCCCACGTAGGGCGGCAAGTTGACCCAGTCGCCTTCGGGGGCGACGTTCTTGACGTAGAAATATGAACGCTGCCACATCTTCACCGACTTGATGAGGGGGATGGCAGGGAAAGGGTTCTCGGGCACCGGCCTCCTCTTGGCGATGAACGTGCGACAGAGCCGGCAGACGCCGAGCGACGTGTGTCCCGAGCTTCGCGGAAGAATTCCCACAGCTTCGATGGTGGGGAGAACTCGAGAAAACCTTCGTGATAAGGATGCGGCGGCCAGCAGCACCACCGTGTTGGGGTGAGGTGGTGCGGCCGAGCCGAAGAACTCCAAGAACGCGCAGAAGAAGCCGCTCGCCCGGCAGCCCCAGCCCAGCGCATGAGGTGCGGCGGAAAATCACCGCTTCGCCCTCCTCCGCACCGGCGTGATTTCGCCCTCCGTGGCGCGAGCCCGCACTAGGTGGCTGCCGGGGATGCGACGCGTTTGACGGCGAATTCGATTATGTAAATGCGTTGATGATGGAGCCGTCCCACACGGAGCGCCAGCGGGGAAGCGCGGGCGGCAGATGAGGAGCTCATCTCCGCGGCGAGGAAGAAACGAGGCTCGGCAGTGGAAGCGAGGAAGAAGATGAGGCAGGGAGCCGGGAAGAGAGAGTGCGCGTGCGTCGCCGCCCCCTCCCTCCCCCCGCCTACTTATAGGCGCCTAGGCTGCGAAGCCGAGGGGGCGGGCGTGGGATTAACTGCGCCCACGTCCCCACGCCCCATGATTTAACCCACGACGTTACTGCGCGCAGTAACGGCGTGGGGAGCCCAACCGCCCGCCTGACCACAGCGGATCCGCTGCGCGCCGTGGCAAGGTAGTGGCAGGCCTCGCCTGACGGACCTGTCTTGTCACGCGCATGGGCTGGCAGACTGGCCCTGCCGCGTGGCGTCGCATGGCGGGCCCGCGGCGGGCGGCTGCCGGGAAGCTTATCAGGCATGCTGCCCGGATCCCGCTGCGACCTTCGAAACCTTTGAAGAGCAAGACGGCCCCCTGCAAGGCCGACTCTAGATGGAGACGGCGGGCCGAGTCCAGATTCTTCCATCAAAGGGATGAAGTTGTCGAGGCTCCTCGACGGGCTGCCCTCGGCGCCTCCCCAGCTTCAGGGAATACTGTCGGAGTAATGGACTACGGGTAGGCGAACCCGAGCCCATGAACCTTTCAAAACATCGGGCAGGCTGCGCCTCAAGACCCCAAGACAAAGGGCCGCCTTGAGAGTCGGCAGCAGAGTCGCCGACTACCGTCTGGGCCGAGTCCCGAAGCGGCCTCAAGGCGAGCCGACTTTAAGCCGGGCGACCTCGGGACAAGCCGACTCAAGCCCGGCGACCTCCAGCGAGGCCGGCTACAGGAGTCGGCCCATGACCCCACCACCTCCCGCTGGCGACTATGGGGTAAAGCCGCCTCGGCCCATCCTGCCCTGCCCATAAAGGGCAGGTATGGCTCTGAGAGCCGTGCAAGCGGAGACCTCCGTCCGGCGTGGCACTGCTTGTTGCGCGCCTGACATCAGCCCGTGGGCAGATTCCTGTACCCCACGATGGCTTTGTCTGTATGACCCGAAGGCGGCGGGACCGCTTTGTCGTGAGTACCGAAGACGGCGAGCGCCCCAAAGACGGACCCGTTGGAGTCGGCCTCGAGAGTCGGCCGGCCCCTCCCGCGGCCCCAGCGCCATTAACGAGACAAGGCGGAGAATGGCAGCAGCTGCTGCGCCCGGCGGGCGGCCTGCTTGCCATAACCCCATGACCAAGCTTCGCGTCATTAGAAGCACGGCTCTGATAATCTGCAGCCGGCAAGACCCGCATGGCGGACAAGGGCTGTCGGCCCCATCTTTGAGCCGTCGCTGGGCCTACTAGTCGGCGGGCCCAAGTCGGCGGAGAAGACGGCGACTTAGACCTGACGGCTTGGACCCACACCCAGCCGGATTACCGTTGTACCCCCGGGGGGTAGGCCTATATAAACCCCCTGGGGCACCCATGCAAAGGGTTGGAAGCTAGTAGTTTTAGACACACACATAGAGCAAGAGAAGAGCAAGCCGAGCCCTTCTCCTTCCTCACCCCGAACAGCTCAAGGAGCCTCTTGTACCCACTTTGCCATAGTGATCATGCGGAGACCCGCAGAGCAGCGATGGGGTTTTATCTCCTCGGAGAGCCCTGAAGCTGGGTAAGATTCGCCGGCATGCATGTCTTCGCCTCATCCCGTTTCCAGGCACCGGCGACGTTCTACTCGCCCCCTCCATGATAAGCCATCCTTTGGCATATGTCGCACCCAACCCCCGACACTGGAGCATTCGCCCGTTTCATCGGCACCACCGACTGCACTTTCTCTACAGTGGAGAGCACGAAAAACGTGACTGTCCTTTTTGATTCGGCCATCTGGTGCAACAAGCTTGTCGAAATCTAGAAGAAATACAAGATCATCAGCAACGGGCAGGAGAATGACTCCTTGGTTGACCTTGCCGCGACCATCATTGACCCCTGCTACGCAAACATGAAAGAAGATGTCGATACCAAGAACCTGAACACGTGGGAGGTACCTCTAAATCTAGCCTACATAATCTACGCGGCCAAGGACGCATACACATGCTATGACATGTACAGGCGGATCTTGGACATGAGGGTGTGTCTGCTTCCAATAACCGACGACTACACGGACAGCCGCAGCGTCATGATCAAGCATGCCAGGAAGGTCTAGATGATGTACTTTATCTGTTTAAGCACATTTATCATCTGGGTGTTTCATGCATTAGACTATGTGTCATAATCATCTGTTTTGTCCAAAATATTTCGTCTAAGAACCCATTAACCTGTTTTCTTTTTTTGAGTGGCTATTTGCTTATGTATGTAACTAGTTCACTGCGCTACCGTGGTTTGAATCTCCTTCCTCCCAACATATTCCCCTTCTTAGGTGGACCCAGCAGGTCTTGTAGACAGACATCTGGGACCAACCACCTATCCATTTATATTTCTTTATTTTGTTCAATCATTCATCCTCTTCCTACAGCGGCCTCGCTGACCCATCCTATTATATGGTGCTGGCCAGGCCATCCCTCTATTCCCACACATTCTCCGGCGGTGGCAGCTCCACTGGTCCAACCTGCACCCGAACAAGTCAACCCTCGTACTCCGCTCTGCCCGCGTCTTCTCCGGCTCCGGTTCGTTCCGGTCCGAGGTCTCGATGTCGTCCTCTGCCTTGGTGTTCTCGCCTCGGCGCCGCTGTCTGTCGTTCCCAACATGGTCGACAAAATGAGAGGAATTGGGAGATGACTGTTCATCGAGGGGCTGACAGTCCAGGCCCACCAGGTCCATGGCCTAGGTTTTGTCATTTGACACGCGCAGCCCATGACATGCAGATACAGTTGATCCAGCAGGTTTCAACTTTTTGGGGGTCCAGCAGGTATCAAGCGGCCTCTGGGACTACCAGCCTAGCTTGTCTATAACATGAGCAGCCCAAGTTATGTTTGTTTTTTGAAGACAACACGCAGCTCAGTTTTATTTCTCTATAAGAATGCAACATTAAACCTATATTTTCCCTTATATAATTGTATATATATATATACTTATATTTATATTTATATCTTATTTTATTCCATATATATAATAGAAACAACATAAGGTTCTGCTAAACCTGTCGTTCTTCCAACCATAGTATAGACCTTCCCACTTTCTTTTTCGATGTAATCTGAGTTTTCTCCGAGTAGTTTTCCCTAGAACCAACTCAACTGTCCCACATCTAGCCTAAAAGTTAATAATACCCCACATCCTATTAACTCATCAAATTAAAATGATAATTTATTTCATAAATCGAAAGTTCTTACGAAATAATAATAATAATTGTTTATATATATAACTTGGCATCTTAACTCCTGATGATTGCGTACATAAGCTTGCAAAGATTTTACTGACCAATTAGTAATAGACGTGCAATCATGTGTTTATGTTTTTATAACATTTCTCCGTCCAGCCAAACATGATATTTTCACCCAGCCCACCAAGTCCGTGGATTTCAAAAAAATGCAAATGAGCTTTAAATTCCAACATAATATATAAACGGGCTGCATAGACTCTACATCATTGTTTCACCCAGCCCACCAAATGGACTAAAAAACCAAATGGACTGGCTGACATGTGGGCCTGTAGGTCAAACCCTAAGCACTTTCGCAAAAAACAGGTCGAAGCCTAAGCAAGGCGTTGGATTTACATCCAACGGCCGACATTCTTGTTCAATCTTTCGTCTTCTTCCTCCAGCGCTGCCGGGACCGCCTGCTCCAGCCTCCGACATCCAGTGGCGCTGTTTCGCGCGCCTCGCAGTGAAGCTCTATCCCACCGACGGCTCGGCCATCCCTCCACTCCTTCGCACCTCCTATTATTCTCTATGGAGTGTAGGACCACCCCGCACCCGAACCAGTCAAGTTTCCCACTCCAATGCCGCGTCTTCCGCATCTCCGGGTCTTTCCAGTCTGGGGCCTCGTCGTCGTCCACCGGCCATGGTGCGCTCGGCACGGTGTGGTCATGGTCGTCAACAAACGAGAATCATCAAAAGATGACTGTACGTGGAGAGGCTGACAGTGGGGACGCACCACACCCATGGACGCATGCATGAAACTGCATCCTTTTACCCTAAAAAATATTTTTTTTCTCCCACTGACAGCTGGGCCCACCAGCTACATCTTCGCATGCAAGGAAGTGCGTCCTTATTACGGGCCAAAAAATGATTCCTCCCCCTGACAGTTGGGACCCATCAGCTATATCTTCACACGCAAGGAAGTGCCTCCTTATCCTCCCTGACAGCTGGGACCCACCCAGTCGAACCGTACGTATGGTTGTCTCTCTGGTCGCGAACGTGTACGTACATATTTTTTTGCGGGTGGAACGTGTAAGGTACATACTGGTCGATCGGCCTCTCTGTAAGGATAAACCATGCCCGAGCAAGGAGCGTCACGTGTGACGTAGCAGTTGAGGTAGTCCTGTATAAATCGTGTACACGTACGTACAGCCATGCTGCAAGAAAGTAAATACGGCTACGTACGTACATACGGGCAGGGTCTCGAATGCGTACATCAACGGTGTCCTATTCATTGGCAGCCAACCGGCTGGGTTGGAACGGAGGAAACTGCATCGTGTTCATCGGGGAGCAAGCGACTGGGTCAGAATGCGTCTTGTTCATCGGGATCCAATCGACTTGGACGAAACAAATAGTTTTGTAGCAAGGTAATTCGTAACAAGTAACCAGTAACAATAGTAACCAAGGTGCAGCAAGGTGGCCCAATCCTTTTCATAGAAAATTACAAGCCAGAAAGTTCTCGAGTACACATGATGTTGGGGATATTCCCCACGAGGCGAGACCCGGCGTTGTGAGACCTGGTCCCGTGCTTGGTAGCCTTAAACGTGTTCTGAGAGTCGCTCTACTCCTGGGCCTTAGAAGGAATCAAGCCAATACTAAGGGCACGAGCGAGACACAACCCATGACTGCTGGCTCTCGCACGACTCCCAACTGGGAAAGCAAGATCATCACGATTTAGAGTAGGAGACGTGTTAAAGAGTATAACCTGGAGATCTCTGTAAAACTAGGGACTCAACCTATTATATAAAGGGGAGATACTAGGACGAAAGGTTGGGTTAGGAACTCTTGAAAGTTAGCCAGCGAAAGCAAGACTTAATCGAGATCATCACAATCAATATCAATAAAGCAGGAGTAGGCTTTTACCTCCACCGCGAGGGGCCGAACCTGGGTAAATTCATGCCCTTCGTTTACTATCAACCCCGTTCAAGCTACCATCTAGTTGCGATGGACTCACAACTTAGTCCTTTCATGAGGACATCTGCCTATTGGGTTCTACCGTAGGGTGTGTCGACTTCAAATTAAGATTCCTACCTACAGAACATCCAGGAACATGCTACGAGAGATGGATCATGGATTGTTACCACTAGACGCGCAGTGCCGTGCAGCGGAAGTAGAGTTGGGGGCAGCGCATCTCCGAAGTCATTTCCTCCTCATCCGATCACCCTCGAACAGCCGGCCATCGGATCCCACGTATTGGTTTGCCGGAGCAGCGCAAGTGCACCTCCTCTAACGGTATCCGCGGGTACAGGAGGAACACCGTATGGTAGACTGCTAGATTCGATCACACAGTCGGCGGTGAGTGGAGTTGGCTATTCGCAACACATGCAAAGCCCTAGTGACGGTGTCGACGCGATCAAACAAATGAGTGTGCCGCACCTCCACTTTATATAGGCACCCATCATGGTCTCAACACTTGGGCCTCACACGGATCCTGAAGCCCAAACTTTGTTCGGCCTGGATCCGAGTCCGAGTAGGATCACACCTGAATCGTGGAATCGGGTCCAGCCTCATAGATTCCTTCCCTTAAGCGTGTGACCCCTTAGGTTCTCATTCACTTGGTCGCGAGTCCCAGAGTATATCTCTCTCGGTCGGAGGGACAAATCCCATCTTGCTCAACCATGTCTCTCAACATGGGTCTGGACAAGCCGGAAACCTACCTTTGTACCTACCAAGTCACGGAGTAACGCTTGGTCGGCCCAAAGCAGGTATGTCACCATCCCGAGTACATGCGCCAGCTCGGGTCTTAGGGCAAAGAACGTAAGTAGTACTAGATATTCACAGATGACATATCGCTACGTCTCATAGTCATGTTTGTCCGACTCAAACCTTATCTCGACTCGGATTTGACTATGTAGAATCCGAACACATCTTTCCGAGTCCATATTATACAGCTAGCATCCAATGCTCCATGGCTAGTGAGACCGAGCCATCCACCATTTCATATGCTAGTCTAGTCGGCTACACGTCCACACAACCCTTTCGACTATGGACCTTTTGGGACAGTCATCATACAATGTATAGTCCCATAAATAAGTCACGTACTTGCTGATACACATCATTCATAACGTCCAAGGACTATATTTATTCATAAACACATGGGAAATATCATCATACATGATTGCCTCAAGGGCATATCTCCAACAGTCTCCCACTTGCACTAGAGTCAATCAAATAGACATCGAATGCCCATAGCTCTAACGTGCCCCTCATGCTTGGGTTGTGGAAGTGGCTTAGTCAAGGTATCTGCAACATTTGCATCCATGTGAACTTTGCATAACTCTATATCACCACTCTTTACGATCTTCCTTATTAGGTGATATTTCCGATCTATTTTTCAGGTCTTATGGTGGTTCCTCGGCTCCTTGGTTTGTGCGATGGCACCGGAATTATCACAATAAAGGTCCAACAGTTTTACCAAGGCTAGGAAAATACCACGATCATCCAGAAAGTTCCGGATCCAAACACCCTCCTTTGCAGCTTCACAAACCACAATGTATTCGGCTTCTGTAGTAGAATCGGCCACCGTATCTTGATTGGAACTCATCCAGCTCACTGCTCCTCCATTAATTCATGGCGTACACGAATCTGGACTATGATTCGACAATCATCTCTGTTGGTTTGGAAACTAGCATCGGCGTAACCCTTTACGATGAGCTCTTCCTCACCTCCATAAACTAGAAACATTTCCTTAGTCCTTTTTAGGTACTTTAGAATATTCTTCACCACTGCCAAGTGACTCACCAGGGTTGGCCTGGTATCTGCTTGTTAGGCTTACTGCAAAAGCAACATCATGCCTAGTACATATCATGGCATTCATGATTGATCTGATTGTCGAGGCATACTGAATCCTACTCATCCTGCTTCGCTCATGAGATGTCAAAGGACTCTGAGTCTTGCTTAGTATTAAACCATGTGGGAGTGGCAAGAACCATTCCTTTGCCTCACTCATGTTGAACTGCTTCAACACTTTATATATGTATGTGCTCTGGCTCAAGCCGAGCAGCCTCCTTGATCTATCTCTATAGATCTTAATGCCAAAAATATACACTGCCTCACCGAGGTCCCTCATTGAAAACTTGCCATTCAATGATTCCTTGATCGAGTTCAGTATCGAAAAATCATTTCCGATAAATAGTATGTCATCCACATACAAGATCAAAAACACAATCGAGCTCCCACTTAACTGCTGGTATAAACAAGTGTCCTCTTCGCTTTTGACGAAACCGAGACCAGTGACGGACTCATCAAAATGAAAGATCCAACTCCGAGATACTTGGCTCGACCCATAAATGGATCTCTTGAGCTTGCATACCTTACTAGCTAGTTGGATCGACAAAACCCACAGGTTGTATCATATACACGTCCTCGGTTAAATTTCTGTGAAGGAAAGCCATTTTGATATCCATCTCCCATATCTCGTAACCGAATTATGCAGCTATAGCTAGTACAATCCTCACCGAATTCAGCATCACTACCGGCGAGTAGGTATCGTCGTAGTCAATTCCTTGAACTTGTCCATAACTTTTTGCGACAAGCCAAGCTTTGTGGATCTGAACATTTCCATCCATATCAGTTTTCTTCTTAAAGACCCATTTGCATCCAATGGCCTTTATACCAGGCGGTGGACCTGAATTGGCACCTGAATCAGACTGAACCGACTGTTTGTCAGGCTACTGTTCTCCTATTCTCTCTAATCTATGAAGACATTGATTTTGCAATAAGATCAATTATGTTCATTGCATAATAAGCTCCTTTCAAAAGCGTTGGCGCACGTGTAAACGAGTTGCTCTACCGAACTGAGCCATAGCCCTTATCAGAGATATCTTAACATATAGATAATTTCTTGTCAAGATGAATATTTTCTAATGCCAGAGAATACCCCTTTGATCTGTATCTTTTTAGTATTTAGTTTAGTATTTAGTATATAACAAACCAATAACAGAGCGATATTGCTTAGAAAAGGGAAACCAAATCTCACACTTGATTCTCATCCACAGACTTTAACTCGGATCTCATGGCCTCAAAATAGCCATGCCTCGGAATCTAGGCTCACCGTTGCTACCGCATATGTGCCCCGCTCGTCACTTTCTAGCAACAATATATCACGCACTCTCCGCAATCTTTCTGACCTCCGTGGTTCCGGTGCCACTTCCACTACAGGTTCCCTAACTGACTCTGGTATGATCTCATCACTAGCTGAGCTGTCCTCAAGTTGTCCTCAAATTTCTTTGAGTCAGACTATCCTCCCACTGGCTTCCTGACTAAGAAACTCTTTCTCAAGGAAAACCCTGTTCCGAGCAACAAATACTTTGTTATCTTCCCGGTTGTAGAAGCTATATCCCAAGGTTTCCCTCGAATATCCCTCGAATATGCATTTATCTGACTTGGGTGTAAGCTTGTCTGACATAAGTCGCTCGACAAATGCTTCACAACCCCAAATCTTTAGAAAAGACAAACTGGGACTCATCCTGGTCCACATCTCATGTGGTGTCTGATGACCCACAAGTATAGGGGATCAATCGTAGTCCTTTTGATAAGTAGGAGTGTCGAACGCAACGAGGAGCAGAAGGAAATGACAAGTGATTTTCACCAAGGTAATTTCTGCAGGCACTGAAATTGTCGGTAGCAGGTACTTTGCTAGCAAGATAATTTGTAACGGACAAGTAACGGTAATAGTAAATAAAGTGCAGAAAGGTAGCTCAATCCTTTTTGTATCAAAGGACATGCCAAAACATTCTCTTATAATAAGCAAAGCGTTCTTGAGGGCACACGGGAATTTCATCTAGTCACTTTCATCTTGTTGGTTTGATTCGTGTTTGCTACTTTCATAATTTGATATGTGGGGGGACCGGTGCTTGGGTGTTGTTCTTACTTGAACAAGCCTCCCACTTATGATTAACCCCCTCGCATGCATCCGCAACTACGAGAAAAGTATATTAAGATCAAATCTAACCATAGCATTAAACATATGGGTCCAAATCGGTCCCTTATGAAGTAGCGCATAAACTAGGGTTTAAGCTTCTGTCACTCTAGCAACCCATCATCTAATAACTACTCCACAATGCATTCCCTTAGGCCCAAAGATGGTGAAGTGTCATGTAGTCGATGTTCACATAAAACCTCTAAGGGAATCACAACATGCATATCATCAAAATATCGAACAAATATAAAATTCACATGATTACTAGCAACATGACTTCTCCAGTGACCTCGAAAATAAAGATAACTACCCACAAATGATATTCAAGCTCAAGAGCAGAGGGGTATTAAATACCATAATGGCTCTGAACATATAATATTCCACCAAATAAACCATATAGTAATCAACTACAAGATGTAGTCAACACTACTAGGCCTGGCGCTCACCACCTCACCAGGTCCCTTGTACCTGGTCTTCTCACGCTCCTCCCAGGTTGAGGTTGGCGAGGAAAGGTATGGAGGCCTCCAGATAACCTCGCCGCTGCCCATGTTTCCTTCATGAGGGCTGCTCGCACGTCAAGGGGGACCCCTGAGCATCGCGACTCAGGGGTCTCACTATCACGTATCCCCTCGCCCCTTGGTGTCGTCCTGGTGATTCGGACGCCCCAATGGCGGTCGAGGTATTCGCGGGGCTGGGCCCTGCAGATGCAGAGCACAAAAGAAACAAGAAGGAAACAAAGCATCAAAAGGAAATTGCGGACTCCAAACAGTTAGTACAGGCACCAAATGTTCCACAAATTCAAGCAAAATCTTACGCCTTCACGAGGCATGATAAATGTCGTAGGGTAAAATCTAGGAGGAAGGGTCATCATCGCCATGGCCATCACCGCCACCTATCCCTGTCACGGGGACCCCGTCATCAACGTCATTGCCGCCGCCATCGCTACCACTGGCCTCCACCGCAGGAGGCTCGGTGTCAGGAATGTAGGTGAACTTCTTCAGCAGCGTGTCCACGTGGCCCTCCACGGCAGCAACAGTGGTGGCGCGGGACTCAGGAGCAACCGGTGGATCACCGCATCGAAGTTGAAGCCTGAATTTTTGAGGTAGAGGTGGCTGAAGACGCGCATCGCGGCCGCAGAGACGAGCGACCGACATTCTTCCTCCAGGATGGAGTCCACCTCGGCGGCAGCACCCTCAAGCACTTTGGCAAGCTTGGAGGAGAGCCATGTATAGCCACCCTCAGGGGTCGCCAAAAGCTCCTCCAATCCTCCCCTGCAGATGGACTGCAATGCCTAACCAGACATGAGCTCGAGGAAGGGGAGGGCGTCGCGCTCCATGACTGCCTTCTTGTCGGCAGCGACGAGGGTCCTCTCCCTGGTATCCAGCTGGGTTGTCGCCTCAGAAACGCACTGGGCATGGGACACCTGGGCTTCGGCCACCTCCTCTTTCAGCTTGGCCAGGCCATCGCGTTCTGCAGCTTGGTCAGGAGTTACCTTGGTCAGTTTGAAGTCGCGATTCGCGAGCTTCGCTCACGGGCCTTGAGGTCCTCCTCCCACTTTTGGAGTCGATGTGTCTGCGCGGCCTGCTCCTCATAAAGGACCTTCAGCTTGGCCTCCTCCTCGTCGCGACGTTTCTCGGCAGACGCTGCCCTGGCCAACGCCGCGTCGCGAGCCTCCTTGGCTTCGGCGGCCTCTTTCCTGCTCTCCGCGGTGGTGGCTTCAGCCCGCCCTAGGCCGTCCTAATGGCTGTGTCGGCCTAAAGCCACCAAGACACAAGCCCCAAGCGCTCCCTCGCGAGGCACCTGTCAGCGTCTTGTAGATCGGCTCGGATCCGGCCGAGCACGGTGTAGGTGTCACAACCCCAGATCAGCCCTTGCTTAACTTTGCTTGCTCATCATGTCATTATGTTTAAATTCCTAAGAAACTTGAAATGGGGATTGCCTAAACCCTAGCACTAAAGGAATTCACTAGGTTCAACCAAAATATTCTTAGTGAATCCAAATGGCTTTCAAAAATGTTCATCTTTTCTGGAAAATGCTGGAAGCGATAACCAGAGGTGTTGCACATTTTTCCATGACATACTTGGTCACTGAATTAAATCTTTTAGTATTTGCAATTGGGCATTTAAATGCTATATATTATATTAAGTGCTCAATTAATTCTGAATTTAAGTGTGGGCTATTAGGAATAATCCCCATAGAGCCCACAATTATTTGCAGGATTTTTGGAAAAGTTTTAGTATTTTTAATAAAGCCCAACATTACAGGAAAATAGAAAAGCAAACTAAATGAAAAGAAGAGAGGGAGAGAAAGGCCAGGAGGCCACTTACAGGCTGGGCGGCCCACAGCCCGTGCAGTCACCCTCCTCCTTGCGCCCGGAAGGGCGTCGGCATGTCGACGCTGCTGCGTGCCGAGCTCCACCTCCTGCTTCCACCTCCTCCTGCCTCCTCGCTTGCTCCTGCGACCCTCGAGACGCCCACGCAGACCCCTCGACTCTCCCTTCGCTCTGCTCTCTCCCCTGGGCTCTAGCCCCTCTCCCGAGCAGACCCGAACCCGCTCGTCGCCACCGACGCCGTTCACCGTAGCCACCGTGCCCCTCTGGGCCTCTCATCTTACCCCAGAGCTCCGCCTCGCCGCCTGCTACATCCTCAACGAGCCAGGCGACCCGGGAAGCTCTGCATCAACGCCATCTCCATCTTCTTCATCGTCGGCCACCGAAGCTCGCCGGCATGGATTCGCGAGCTCAAGACCCTCCCCGGCCTCGCCGTTGACTCTGCTGGCTTTGCCGTGAGCCCCTGTTTCTTTCCCCTCTCTCCCCGTGCTCGTCCATGCCTTCTAGCCACCGTGGCCATCGGAGCCGATTGCTCCTCGCCGCCGGCCATGTCGCCACCGCGGCTACGGCCGTGCAAGCACGTCAAGCTTACCACTGAGCTCACCACACCCCCACGAGTCCAACACGCCTAACCGCAGCCCCCCTAGTGCCCTGCAGTGCCTAACCCGCATCAACCGAGCTCCGGCCGCCGCCGGGAGCCCTGCTCCGGCGAGCTCCGCCGTCCCCGCGACCTCCCCTATGCCCAGGTGGATGTGGTCGAGCGCGGGCTGCCGATTGGTAGTCCCCGTACGCTTTTCCGCCGCACATGGCGTGTTACGGCGGCACCGCCCAGCAGTTTGGTCGCCGCCGGCCAACTCCGGGCGGCCGACATGGCGGCTTAATTAGTGCTTAACCCCCCTTCTAATTACCCCCTGAGACTGACCAGTGGGCCCCAGTGCTTAGTCAAAGCTAATCAGCCCAGATTTGACTCGGGGTTAACCCCAATGTCACTGACGTCTGGCCCCCACATGTCAGGTTTGACCTGGTCAGCCCTGCTGACGCCTCTGTGACGTCACGCTATCACAGTAATTGATTTTCTGGATTTAAGTTTATTCAGGAAATTCCAGAAAATGTCCTAAACTTCAAAAATTCATATAAATTCAACCATAATTCAGAATGAAATAATTTATATATGAAAAATGATCAAAAAAATCTAATCTATCCATCTGTACTATTTTCATGCATGTTAGAACAACTTATAGCTGCTGTTTAGGACAAATCAAATAATGGCATTTAAACCTTCACATATGAAGTTTGAATTTGAACCTAGGGTTCAAACCAACTCCATTTAACATGTTGCTAGTTGCATTAGCTCAAAACACAGCATATTTCCATGTCATGATCATGCATCATATTGTTGCATTGCATTGATTGTGTTCTTCCTTGTTTTCCTGTATTTGTCCCCTCTCGAGAGACGTGCATCGGCGATGAGTTCGATGACACCGATGAAGGACTATATTATCTTGAAGTCCTGTGCAAGCAAAACCCCTTGTTCATTCCGATACAATCCCACTCTCTCGCTCCTGCTCTCTTTTATGCATTAGGACAACAACGATTTATCTGTTACTTGCTGTGGTAGCTGAACCCCTTTATCCTCTGCATGACCTGTCATTCCAAAGTAAAAAGATTAAAACCACTAGCATGAGTAGGAGTTTTTTGAGCCCTGTTGTGCCTACTCATACATTCTAGTTTGTAATGCCTGCTACTGCTTAGAGTTGATTCAGTGCGATTCATCGGGAATGAATCGGAGGTGTGTAAACATGTCCTCGCTGTTGAGAGCTAAGTGTGTGAACACGATTTGGTAAAGGTAGCGGTGAGAGGCCATGTAGGAGTACAAGGTGGGTTGTCTCATTGCTGGCCGTCCTCGAGAACCGAGTTCTGTGTTTGTGATCCATGAAACAGTTACTACCACACATTGGGTTCCGGTAACTCGGCCCCTCCCGTCTTATTAATCGTCTCGATCTCTGTCCAGGAGTTGCAACTAGTTTCTGGTGTTTGTAGGATATGTGTTGGGGGCCGTGCGTAGCGCTGACCCTAGGGGTGGGCTATGTTGCGGTAGATACACCGTGGCCCGGTGTACCGAGCGCCCGTTTGGTGTCTCGGGACCCTGCACACATCATTTGGGGCCGTGAGCGACACCCCGGCCGGATCTCCTTCCGGATGGAACCCGAATAGGCGATAAACCTGGACTAGAGACTTGTGTGGTTAGTCAGGTCGTGGCCGACTCCTCGCCAAAGCTTCGCTTGAAGGTTGCGAGATACACGACGTGTACATGGTGGCAAGAGGCGAGAGCGTGTGAAGAAGTACACCCTGTAGGGGTTAATATGATCTATTCAATAGCCGTGTCCATGTAAAGGACTTCTGGGTTGCCTATATCAGTTCATAGACAAGAGAAAGTGGATACTCTAAAATGCGCAAGATAAGCGTGAGTGCTATGGATGGCGTTCTCGTAGGGAGCCGGGAGCGGATCCGTAGTGGTGTATTGATATGGTGAATATGTGGACTCATGTGCGCCACCTCAAAAGAGTTATTTGCAGTCTTAATTCAGGATAGCCACCAAGTCAAAGCTGGCTTGCTGCAGTCAGACTCCACCACCCCCTTCGTTGATAATGATGCATATGTAGTTAGTTTTGATGTAAGTCTTGCTGAGTACATTTGTACTCACGTTTGCCTATTTTATGTTTTTGCAGAGAGACTTTCGTCTCGCTAGTAGTTCCGCGTGGACTTCGACGTTTAGTTTGTTACCTCAGCTACGATCTTGTGCCCTCGGCAGGATCTGGTAGATAGTCAGACTTCTCAGTCTTTTTCATTTGTAGATGTCTATACTCACACATGTTAAGCTTCCGCTTGTGTTTGTTTCTTGTATGCTCTGTATGTTGGGTCATGAGACCCATGTTTGTAATATATCGCTCCTCGGAGCTTAATGAATAAATACTTGAGTCGTAGAGTTATGTTGTGATGCCATGTTGTATTTACACATATCGAGCATATTGTGTGTATGTTTGAAATGCTTGGTATGTGTGGGATCCGACAATCTAGTTGTTTATCCTTGGCAGCCTCTCATATGGGGAAATGTAGTCTAGTGCTTCCTGGCGATAGTAGTCCGCTACAGCCCGGTTCACAGAGTCCTGCTAGCCCGGCACTACTGCTCTGGACACTTGACTGGCCGGGCATGTGTTTCATTTCGTTCTCAGGTTCTGTCCTTCGGGAAATGTCAGCGGTGACATCCGGAGTCCTGCCACTGCTACAGCCCGGTTCCCGGAGTCCTGTTAGCCAAGTGCTACAGCCCGGATTCACAAGCTGCTGACCGACATGCACGATGTGATTCATGTATGCCAGTCCCCATGCGGTAGTGCCGCTTTGGGTTCACGACTAGCCATGACGGCCCGGGTTCTCTGTCATATGGATGCTAGCGACACTATCATATACATGAGCCAAAAGGCGCAAACGGTCCCAGGCCATGGTAAGGCGACACCCGTGGGAATACCGTGCGTGAGGCCGCAAAGTGATATGAGGTGTTACCGGCTAGATCGATGTGACTTGGAATCGGGGTCCTGACAGTAGGCTTCATCCAAGGCCCCGGGCCTGATCAGGGGGCGCAGTTCACGAGCGCAAGGGCCTAGCAAGGAGGCGGCACTGGCGCATCGACTAACACTGTGGCCAAGGAAGCGGTGGCGTGGTTGGCTTGGGGTAACGAAGGCTCCAGTCTCCCACCGGTCACTACGAGGGCGGAAGACATTGCATCTTGCTGGCCTATGGGGGCTGGCTCCTCCTGAAGCTGCATCACCGCGTCCTCAGGGGCGGACTCCGTCAGGAGGGGGCAATGGTTCACCTCCTCCACCAGCATCGTGGTTGCCGCGACCGCGACAAGGAGTGTCGCCTCCTGAACCCCATTGTCCTTGGCGGACGGCCCCCCAAGCGGCGCCGGCGAGACACCAGGAGCAGGCGGCGCACCCGAGCACTCGGGCACGGAGCCGCCTGAGTTCCCAGGACTGCTCTGGGCTGGCGCGACACGCTTCCGCGCCCGCTGCGGCCATGACCAGAGGCTGGCGGCGTTCTCGGGACAGGGGGCTCTTTCGGCTCGGTGCTCGCCTTCTTCTTCATCATCACGTCGTCACACCTGGTCACCAAGAACGGGGATGTTGTGAGCACAATTGCAATCTATGCTTGACCCAAGGGCAAGGTTAGGTTACTTACCCCTCAGCTGCGACCCACTTCCTCTTCTTCTCCATAGCGGTAAAGGTCGGGGCGCCCCCGCCCTTCTTTGGCGTGGCCTTGGTCGCGTCCAGGGGCGAGCTGTGTGCTCCTCGACAGGCCCAAGTGCGGCGCTGCCGCCTGGAGAGGCGAGGAGGTCGCCCCGAGGGGTCACGGTCGGTGGAACCACATCCGCCCGGCAGCGGCCGCCCCTTCCTTCGGCTGCGGTCCGGGCGGGGGCGGGACCGACGTCTCGGCCGCCCCGCCGGATTGGGGGGAGCACTCAGCCGCGCTCTTCTTCGGGGTCGCCAGACGGATGCTCGTGTTTCCTGGAGGGTGGGCCCTTACCTCCTGAGAACCCTGGTGGAGCGCGGGGAGTCCGCGGTCGGGGGCTTATCAGTGTCATCGTCATCCTCAAGGTTACGGAGGAGTTTGCTCTGTGACGGGGGGGACACCTCCTCCAGGTCATCTTCCTCGGTCGCCTCCGAGTCCTCTTCACCGGTGCTATCGCTAGAGGACACCGGCACGGGAGAGTTGGGGTGCTCAGACGGCATGATCCCCAACTCGTTGAAGGCAGGCATGGCGGAAACCAGCTCCCCTGTTGTCACGGCGGTATAGTGGGGTGTAGGCCTCGGGAAGGTCCCCTGGATCGCCGTTGAGCAGGAGGGCCAGGGCCTTGTCCAGCTCCTCGCCCGTCAGGCTGGCGGGGCGTAGCCTGATGTCATCTGTCGCGCCCTGGAATTCCCGCATGGGCCTCGTGTGCGCCTGGAGTGGTGCCAAGCGCCGTGTCAAGAACTCCTTCACGAGCATCCCTCCCGTCAACCGGTTGGCCTCCATATCCGAAGATATCTTCCTCAGGACAAGCTCCGCCCGGGGGTCGGAGAGCTTTGCATGGCTCCACTTCTGGAGCCGCTCAGGCAGCTCTGTTGGCAGCTGCAGGTGTGGGTTGAGACCCTTGGTGTTCAGGAAGACCCAGCGGTGCCGGAAGCCCTCCACCTTCTTCTCGGCCTTCAAGAGCACATTCCCCTTGTGAACCGCAACGAAGGACACGCAAGCAGAGCGCTGCATTTGGTCGTGCAGCCGCAGGCTGAAGAAATGGCAGAGGAGCGCCACGGAGGGCCTCATGCCCACAAAGGCCTCACAGTAGAAGGCGAAGATGGACAGGAGGAGGATGGAGTTGGGTTGAAGATGAAGGGCCTGGATCTTGTAATGGTCGAGGACGGCACAGAAGAACTCCGAGAGGGGCGGGGCGAGCCCCCGCGAGCCCCGTCCATGCAAAGGTACTCCGCTCGGTGGAGCCAGCCCAGATCACAGTCTCGCCCCAGTCGTTGTCTTCGCCACACCGTCTGGAGCACGGGGTCAAGATGCCCCTCCTCGGTGATGGAGGACGCGTCAAGTGCTGGCAAAGGAGAGGAGGAGCTTGCCGTCTGGGTGATACGTCTCCAACGTATCTATAATTTTTGATTGATCCATGCTATATTATCTTCTTGGTTGGATATTATTGGGATATTATTTTTGGGACTAACCTATTAACCGGAGTACAAACGGAATGAAACAAAGTCCAAACGGAATGAAACCTTCGGGAACGTGATTTTCGGAACGAACATGACCAGAGGACTTGGACCCTACGTCAGAAAAGATACTAGGAAGCCACGAGGTAGGGGGGCGCGCCTACCCCCCTGGGTGCGCCCTCCACCCTCGTGGGCCCCACATTGCTCCACCGACGTACTCCTTCCTCCTATATATACCTACGTACTCCAAACTACCAGATACGGAGCCAAAAACCTAATTCCACGGCCGCAACCTTCTGTACCCGTGAGATCCCATCTTGGGGCCTGTTCCGGAGCTCCATTGGAGGGGGCATCGATCATGGAGGGCTTCTACATCAACACCATGGCCTCTCTGATGATGTGTGAGTAGTTTACTTTAGACCTTCGGGTCCATAGTTATTAGCTAGATGGCTTCTTCTCTCTTTTTGGATCTCAATACAATGTTCTCCCCCTCTCTCGTGGAGATCTATTCGATGTAATCTTCTTTTTGCGGTGTGTTTGTTGAGACCGATGAATTGTGGGTTTATGATCAAGTTTATCTATGAACAATATTTGAATCTTCTCTGAATTCTTTTATGTATGATTTGTTATCTTTGCAAGTCTCTTCGAATTATCAGTTTGGTTTGGCCTACTAGATTGATCTTTCTTGCAACGGGAGAAGTGCTTAGCTTTGGGTTCAATCTTGCGGTGTCCTTTCCCAGTGAAAGTAGGGGCAGCAAGGCACATATTCTATTGTTGCCATCGAGGATAACTAGATGGGGTTTATATCATATTGCATGAGTTTATCCATCTACATCATGTTAACTTGCTTAAAGCGTTACTTTGTTCTTATGAACTTAATACTCTAGATGCATGATGGATAGCGGTTGATGTGTGGAGTAATAGTAGTAGATGCAGGCAGGAGTCGGTCTACTTGTCTTGGACGTGATGCCTATATACATGATCATACCTAGATATTCTCACAACTATGCTCAATTCTGTCAATTGCTCAACAGTAATTTGTTCACCCACCGTAAATACTTATGCTCTCGAGAGAAGCCACTAGTGAAACCTATGGCCCTCGGGTCTATTTTCCATCATATTAATCTTCCAACACTTAGCTATTTCCGTTGCCTTTTATTTTACTTTGCATTTTATCATAAAAATACCAAAAATATTATTCTATCATATCTATTAGATCTCACTCTCGTAAGTGACCGTGTAGGGATTGACAACCCCTTATCGCGTTGGTTGCGAGGATTTATTTGTTTGTGTAGGTGCGAGGGACTCGTGCGTAGCCTCCTACTGGATTGATACCTTGGTTCTCAAAAACTGAGGGAAATACTTACGCTACTTTGCTGCATCACCCTTTCCTCTTCAAGGGAAAACCAACGCAGTGCTCAAGAGGTAGCACTGGGCCGCAGGCTTCGACTACCCGGGCGCCATTCATGTGGTCGCCAATGTTGGGGAGGAGAAGGAGGCGGAGTTGCGATTGCATCTGGAGAAGGTTTCGGCTGGAGGAGTGGATCAGGAGCAAGGCAAGGGTGAGCAATCATGGCTCTGCGGTGTGCGCCATTATTTTTTGTCAACCTAGGCAGTTGCCGAGGCGACATGGGGAAGTGGAGGTGTCTATGTCCCATCGAGCGCCACGCGTCAAGCCTGGCCCGCAGGCAATTGGGGCCCACGGCACTTCGACCTTCTCTCCTTGGCTCGCCTCAAAGACAACCTGAGCATGCCTTGGGCCCAGGGGCTACTGTCGGCGTTCTAGGATCGGGGGTACCCAGATCTGCCTGCCTGTAGCCCATGGTGTGGCTCCTTCGATGGCCTGGTACGGCCCAGCGGCAAGGCCTCCAAGACAAGACCCTCACGATACTACACCACAACACTAAATTGGGGGCAATTAACTGTCGGGAGAAATATGAGTATAAGGGCAAATCATCTGCCAGCGATCTGGTAACTGCCGGCACAACTACATAACGGTGGTAAAACTGCCCGTAGAAGTTAAGCAACAAGGGCGGGTGCACTGCCAGCAATGATGTCTGTATCTTAGGTCATCAAAACTTCCGGGAGAACTAAACTATGGCCCACTGACTGCCGGCCTATCCGTGGCGCGAGCCCAAAAATTAGTTGGGCCGGCAGAGCGCGCGGTAGACTAAAGACTTTTGCTCAATAGAATTAGCCGGCGGCCCACCTGTTCCCCTCCCCCCAGATCGAACCCTCCCACCACTCCTCCTTGACCGACACCGCCGCCACCGCCGCCCCCTCTACCACCACGTCCCCCTTAGCCGACCTGCCCGCCCACAACTGGATCTATGGCCCCGGGGCATCGAGGTCAGCGTCGCCTCCCTCCAGACACCTCCGACGCGCGAGGTCAACGTCGCCTCCCTCCATTCGGCGCAAACGTCGACGAGGCCTGTGCCTCGAGGTCGACGGCGCCGGTGTGTCGAGGTCGACATCATCTTCCTCCCCAGCAACAGATCCAATGACGAACACCAATCCCTGTCCACTGTGATGCGTGGCAATGGCAAGCGCAAGAGGAAGCGGTGCTGTCCAAGGGACCGCCAAGGCATCGCGCTCCTCCTCTTCGCGATCCTTCATGCTGGCGAGCATGGGAGGGCTCCTGACCACGGCTACCTCCCCGCTGACGGCGAGCGCGGTGCCTGCTCCCCACTATGGTACAACGCGCTGCTTAGATCCGCGCCGGTGGAAACCCGACGCAGGTGAGATTCTCCATACCAAGGTAGTGAGTCTGTACTCTGCTAGATGAGAACTAACAGTGGGGTCGATTCGGGTTGTCGTAGGAATCCATATTTCCTCCCTCCTTGATCCCTTCCACCGAGTTACTTAGTCTTCCTTATTGCTGTTTTTTTCCTTTTGCTAACAAATTGATGCATGTGCTATTAGTGAAAGCATTGGAGACTGATTCTAGCAGTGGTAGGTTTTTCGAGAAATTACAAGTGCTCGTGATTTGCAAATGGTTTAAGTTAGGTTATTCTACGTGTACTCTCCTACGATTTGTAGAATATCATGTGCTTGTATCCAGCCTTTTTAGGTAGATGGATCAATCTTTTTTTTATTCAGGTTCAGACATTGCACAACTGAAGACAATTGTTAGACAGCTCGAGAAAGTTTACTCAGTATGGCTGACTGTGTATACAACTCTACAAAGTTTTTGGTTCCTGTATCTACAAGATTTAAATTTATAGACATGAGTGTGGATGTGATATTAAAAATTCTCAGCAAAAGTAGCTACTTTTCCTGCCCTGATTTATCATCTAGCTAATTTTTCATAGCAGTTCGATCTTGAGGTACCAATGAAGATGCTCTTCACAACTCTAATTGTTGGTGTCAATGGGCATTCTTCCATTTACTATGATTAAGTGCTCTGCTAATTCTAGATGTTATACGAGTATGAACTTTGAATAATGAACACGTAGTTAGGATGGAAAAGTACCCTTGATTAGCTCCATCAATCAAGCAGGCTAAATACTGATGTATGAAATTTTCAATGGATTGTCCCAAATTCAGTATTATTCTCAGTTTTAAAGGAATGCCATATGTACTTGAAGTGATTGGTTTTGGGGGGGGGTCTTTTCTCTTCTTTGAAAACAAATTTCTTAACTACTAAGAAATAATAAATATATATGTGATTTTTGTACTTCGCATCTTTTATACATGTAGATGTGGCAGAAGCCAAGTATTCCAGGAAATATGCAACGGAAAGTGCAATTATTTTTCTTATGCTAACGCAAATTTCGCCAACATTATTTTGTCAGCTGATTGATGGAATCATGGAAGGAACATATAGTGCAGTACGAAACGAGGGATGATCTGATGATGTTGAGATGAGTATGGTGCTCATCTTTGGATCATTTTTTATTGAGAATCTACGATGTTAAAATGGTGGGGTGTTAAATGTAGCCCTCGACAAAAACTAGGAGATTATACTACCATAGTTAGCTCCACTGTTGAAGTGACATAACCAACCTTAAGTAGGTGTATATTTGTTACTCTTGAATAGTACATAAGCTTTTGAATCTAGGAAGTCATTGCCTCGTAGTTATGCGTGCTTAGATTAATGGTTGCTATGCTAACAAGATACAGTGAGTAATAACTTTGTTTCAAATCTTATAGCTTACTAATACCATCTTGGTAAATGCTTACTAGACAACTAGATGTGCTTAATTTGTGTGTGAAGGTCTGAAACTGCTGACATTTTTGGTTTCTTATTAAATTGAACATTTTCTATCTGAAGCACCGATACGTCCAAGAAACGCACGTGTCACCGTTCCAAACAGCGATACTACGATATGGCTCCTATCGTGTATCCCAGAAGTATATTTTTATTTAAAAAAGAAAGGAAAAAAATGCTGATACAACCAGGAACACGCTCATGACATGGCGGGACACGGTGAGTGAGAGAGACTAACCCTAACCTTCCTCTCTTATACTCTGTTTGACCGCAGCAGGTATGAGGGATTGAGGGCGACTCGGGAGCACCGCCACCTAGAATCACCTCTCAGCCATGTCTACTTGCCACGCCGCTGCTTTGACTGACCCGACTCAAGTCTTCTCTGCCACTGTCGTAAGAGTGAGGTAAATGAATACACGGAGCCCCGAGTGAGGCGTGCTTGCTGCGTGCTTGGCTGCTTGCTGGCTTCCATAGTACATAGTTGAGGAGTACTATACTCTGTTTGATACCTTCCATCACTAAGAGAAATATTTGCACAAAGGAGGATGTTACTTATATTTACGCATCTATTGTTCTCCAATCTATACACATGTTCCTACTTGTTTATGTTGGTGGGATAAAATTGCATGATGATGACTGATTTTGCTGCTTTGCTATTGCTGTCTACTGCTAGGGAGGGAATAGCTTCTAAAACATTGGGAGAAGAGCAATACCCCCCCCCCTCGATTGTTTGGCTCACTCATGCAATCCAAGGTAATGCACAACTATGCACTATTTGATGAGAAATTCTCTTGTTGATGTGGATATCTTCCTTATAAAAGTAGGAGCGGTGCACGCGATTGAGTCTTTGAGTATTGTAATCAATGTAATGCAGATAATGTTTTGTGATACATTTTCTTGTCAATTGTCTCTCCCTGTCCAGGTTGGAAATGTTCGCAAAGATTGTCCAAAGATATCTTGCCATAACCATATGCTCTGAGCTCACGTAGAAGACCTTACAAGCTTTGTATTTTGTGGTTGTTACATTCTGTACAACTTGGACTAACTGAAATTGTATATGCTAAGCTATGATGCAAGCCATCATGTGTAATCAGTGAATTGCATACATTATAACCATGTACTTTAATCATCAGATTTTATAATATAAATGTGCACAATCATTTTGCTTTATTTTAATGAATGTCTTGTTAGTGTGTATCTAAATGTAAAATAAATGAAATATTAGAGTGCAATAGCCTTATAGATTGGGGTATTTGGCACTAGTGGCACATCATCTGCCGGGAAAGCTATTAACTGCTGGCAGAAATTGTCTGCCGGGAGAACAAAAACTGCCGGGAGAATTTTGAACATGGCGGCATAGAAACTGCCGGGAGATTTGTATCTGCCGGCGTTTGCAATTCCCGGCAGCCGTTCTCGTGGTTGTTTTATCTGCCGGGAGAAAAACGTTCCCGACAGTTTACCTGCCCTTATAAGTGACTTCTCCCGGCACTTTATCTGTCCTTGCGTCCGTGTTGTGGTGTAGTGCGAGAGCCCCGACCTCGCGAGGAGAATGACATCAAGGCCTCCTGATGGGCATCTCTCTGAGCCTGCCTCCCGAGGAGCGGAGATTTCTATGCAGGTACCCAGCCTCACGAGGTTGTGATGATATGAGCCATGACGACCAAGGCCGGGTGGCGCCAGCACACGCAGAGGAGACTGTTTCCCTTTCGGTTCTAAGGGAGCAAGGACAGGCGCAAGTTCCCAAGGAATCCCCCAACCATTCCGGTGCAATGAGACCAAGACCACGAGCTCGGTAGGACGGATGTCATCATCAAGCCCATCTCTGCATCATGACCATAAGCTTTGCAGGTGAAGACCACCTTTCGTTAGGATTAGATGTATTGCTTGTCCCCTTTCAAATTGGCCATTGTGGGATACCTTTCCGCCTAAGTTGAGACGGAAGAGGCCCAGACCCCTATAAGTATAGGTAGCCACCACCACAGAGAGGGATCCGATCCAACCCCAAAGAGATCCATTCCACCCTCACTACCCGAGCCCTTGCGAGCCTGCTCATCTATTTTACTAGTTCATCCTCGGCCTCCTCATGAGGCCAATCCACCACAAAGAAGGAGTAGGGTTTTACACCGCATGGTGGCCCGAACCTGGGTAAACTACTGTGTTCATCTTCTTCCCCGCTCGCATGAACTCGACGAGGCTAGGCTGTGGGTTGGTGAGCTTGAGGCTTGAGCTGGTTGAGATCTTCGCACACGCCCCAGAGTTCGAACCTTCTTGGGTCCGCGGAGCCCTAAATCGGACAACGACGAAGTTGCAACACGTGGAAGATGTCATGGACGTGAGAGAATTGAGGTGGCAACTCCAATTGATAAGCCACCAGTCCATGGCGGGTGAGGATGCGGAAGTGTCCAATGTAGCGTGGAGCTAGCTTGCCCTTGACTCCAAAACGATGGGTGCCTCTCAAAGAGTGACATGCATATAATCTTGTTCACCAGGTTGAAAAGTTGAACCCTAGTGTTTCCGGTCATAGTTGCTCTTCTAGCGGGACTGGGCCGCCTTGAGATTATCCTGGACAATAGGAACATGTTCTTCATCTTGTTGGATGATGTCTGGACCAATGAGCTTCCGTTCCCCAATTTCTGATCAATTCAGAGGGGTTCAACATTTACGTCCATAGAGTACCTCAAAGGGTTCCATCTTCAAGCTAGCTTGATAGCTGTTGTTATAAGAGAACTCAGCATAAGGGAGAGATTCTTCCCATTTCTTATCGAATGAGATGACACAAGCCCGAAGCATGTCTTCAAGAATTTGGTTGACTCGCTCGACTTGGCCTTGTCATTGGGAATGATAAGCAGTGCTCTAGGTAATATGAGTTCCCATTGTCTCTTGGAAACTATCCTAGAACTTCGAGGTGAATAAACTACCACAGTCTGAACTGCTCTCCTTTGGAATGCCGTGGAGTGACACAACTCTGGAGATATACAAGTTTGCTAATTGACTACCAGTGATTGTATCCTTGCCTGGCAGAAAGTGATCAACTTTCAAGAATTGGTCAATGACGACAAAGATAGCATTATTGCCCTTTTGCGACTTGCGAAGGCCAGTTTGAATCTTATCCCACGTCCATTCAAGAATCGGAAGCAGTTGCAGAAGTCCAGCTAGTTTCTGATGTTCTGCTTTGACGCGATGACAAATGTCACATTCTTCAATATATCGAGCAATGTCTTGCTTCATTTTAGACCACCAGTACTTCTGATGAATGTCTAAGTACATCTTGGTACTTCTCGGATGAATAGAGAGAGGGTTGGCATGCGCTTCTTTCATCACCTTCTCTATCATAAGCTCGAACCGGGGAACCACAATGTGATTCCTAAAGTACAAGGTTCCATATTCAGCAAGCGAGAAATCTCTGGATTTTTCTAAGGCAAGATCCTTTTTCATTAGATCAACATGAGCATCTTTGGCTTGCACGGACTTGATAGCTTTCAGAAGAGTTGGTTCCAAGACAAGGTTATTCAAAGAGCCTTGTGGAAC
The DNA here is from genome assembly GCA_021605145.1 of Aegilops bicornis. NCBI lineage: Eukaryota > Viridiplantae > Streptophyta > Magnoliopsida > Poales > Poaceae > Aegilops > Aegilops bicornis. Next base: position 610,260,741 of record CM038671.1, read on the forward strand.
TAGTTGAAGGTTCAGCTTGCATAGCTCTTCGTGAAGGCGGGGTTGAGCTTTGTAAACCATGTGATTGTTGCAATAAGACTTGCGGCTCAAGGCGTCAGACATGACATTAGCCTTGCCTGGGGTATAGGAAATACCCACATTATAATCTTCTATAGCCTCCATCCATCTCTGCTGACGGAGGTTCAAATCTGGCTGAGTAAACAGATACTTCAGACTCTGATGGTTGGTGAAAATCTTGCAATGATTACCGAGAAGGTAATGTCACCACAGCTTTAGTGCATAGATAACCGCAGCAAGCTTGAGGTGATGAACTAGGTAGTTCTCTTCGTGAGGGCGCACTTGACTGGAGGAATAAGAAATCACTCTGCGCTCTTGCATAAGGACACAACCTAAACCTTGGCGGGAGGCGTCGCAATAGATGACGAAATCCTTTTGGGAATCCGGAGGAACAAACACTAGGCTAGAAGTCAGTTTGTCCTTTAGTGCCTGGAAACTTTCCTGACACTTTTTAGTCCAATCAAACTTAATGCCTTTGTGAAGCAGATTAATCAGCGGCTTGGCGATCTTGGAGAAGTTCTCGACGAAACGGCAGCAATAGCTGGTGAGTCCGGTCAATAATGGCCTAAACTCGTTCGGGGCTGACGGCAATACCATCCTTGGAGATCACATGCCAAGGTAGGTTACTTCAGGTAACCAGAATTCGCACTTGGAATACTTGGCATAAAGTTGATGCTCTTGAAGCATTTCCAGAACAAGTTGAAGATGTTCAACACGTTCTTATTTGTTCTTGGAGTATACAAGAATATCATCCAGATAAACCACGACGAACTTGTCGAGGTATTCCATGAATATGTAGTTCATCAGACGAGAGAATGTCGCTGGAGCGTTGGTTAAGCTGAAAGATATGACAGTGTACTCCTATGAAACATAGCGAGTAATGAAGGCGGTCTTAGGAATATCCTCTTCATGTACCCGGATCTAGTGGTAGCCTAACCTCAAGTCGAGTTTAGAGAATACAGGAGATCTAGCAAGTTGATCATACAGATCATTGATCCGAGGAAGGGGATATTTGTTCTAAATTGTATCTTGGTTGATAGGACGGTAGTCTTCGACCAAACGGTCTATACCATCCTTCTTCTTGACAAAGAGAGAATGTGCTCCCCTAGCAGAGGAACTTGGACAAATGAAACCATTGCGAAGAGATTTGTCGATTTCCTCCTTAAGCTCAAGGAGTTCATGAGGTGGCATCTTGTAGGGTCGTTTGGCAATAGGAATGGTGCCTGGTTTCAAGTCGATGACGAATTCGACAACCCGAGCAGGGGGTATTCCTGGAAGTTCTTCTGGAAAGACATCTTGGAAGTCGTGAACGACTGGAATCTTTTCAATTCCCTCAAGAGGTGCTGCATTCAACGCATTCAAGGCATAAAGTCATGCTTCGGCATTTCGAACAAGATGAGCATGGTAGCTTACTATCTCATTGGAAGGATGTTGGAGATGAACGCCTATTGGCGCAAATGATGGAAGTAGTATGTGCTTTCAACCATTCCATTCCCAGCATGAGGTCAACAGGGATGTCGCGACCAATCATGGTGGTTCGACACTGGCCCGCAAGGGTACGTACCACTAGCAGGGTGTTCATGCGCGTATGCAAAAGTTTCTGACATGAAATTATGTGATGCTCCTGAATCAAATAAAACAAATCCTGGTACTGAATTCACAACGAGAGTACACATCACAGTAGCAGGCTGGTCTTGAGCTTCATTCAGGTGAACATGATTAGCCTGACCATGGCCATAAGGTCTAGCATTGTTGTTGCGGGGCTGGTTGTTTCCACGGGCATTAGAAGCCAGAGTTAGCTGGTTCTAATTCTGAGGGAGGTTCCTAGAACGGTGAAGGCCACACTTGAAGCACAGACCATCATTGGGGTTGGAAGCAGGAGCTTGGGGTGGTGCAGTCTGAAGAGGCTGCCTTGGTGGTGGTGGAGGCAGACGAGTTGCAGCATAGGACTGTCTTGGTGCGGGTGCAGTTGGATGATACATGCTGTGGGGGATCCAAATCCTACGCTTTTGCGATGCCGAGCCCGAAGATGAGCCAGCATCACGGTTGCGCCTGAGAGATCCCGGTGTTCCCCAAGACCAGTCTCAACCTGAATGACCTTGTTCACCACGGTGGGAAAGTCAGCAAAGTCATGCACTAGAAGTGCGAGCTTGATATGTGGTTGATGTCTGTCATGAATTTATTCCTGCCTGCGAGCGTCAGTAGCAATGTCTTCTTCAGCATAGCGGGACAAGTCAAGGAACTCCCGCTGATAAACATCTACAGACTTGTTTGCCTGGATGAGGTTGCGGAACGCTCACTTCTTCATGTCCATGATTCCCTGAGGAATGAAGCAGGCATGAAAAGTAGCTTGGAATTTTGGCCAAGTGACAACTATTCCAGTAGGTTGGGTACACCTGTGGCTGTCCCACCATTGAGCAGCGGGGCCTTCGAGGAAGAAGTATGCAAAGGTGACATAGCTGGCAGGGGAAACGTCAACAGACTCCCTCTCATAAGTGATGTCGCGGAGCCAGTCATCAGCATCAAGGGGCTGAGTTGAGCTGCGGTAGATGGTTGGGTTGAGGCACATGAAATTGTGCAGAGTAACTAGGGCTGGCTATTGATTCACATTGGGACGAGGCAACTAAGCCATCATGCCTTCCATGAACTAGTGATTCAGCTCAAACTGTTGTATCATTTCAGCCATGAATACAGACGCTGGTGGATTATTAGCACCAGGGGCACGACCAGCGGGTCTAACCATCCTGCTAGAAGGTAACGGGGGTAGTTTAGTATAGAGTATTTGCATAGACAAGGAATCATTTATGACGTAGCATGCACAAAGGAAGAAGTGTGATAGATACACCATAGTAGTCAAACACGACATATAGATCCACGCATAGAGTTGGATAAAATCGGTAGCATGAGTTCGGAAACAAATGCAACCAGTCCACTAGGCGGCGCGTTGGAACGCGGTGGAGAGATACAACAAGGTGATATATCAAAGGCTATATCTACATTGGAGAAAACTGCTGGAGCGAGGAATCTGCAAGGGACAATGCAGGGTTCCCTCGATAAAAGGATCATGCGGTCCTAGCCCCCATTTCAAGAAAGGCGTAGTACAAATCTCCGGGTGGATGTGATCACGAGATCCTAATGCACTGGTACGCGTCAGTGCTATACAAACGGTTTTTAACCCTTTTCCGTGACAGCATTTGGAACCGTCGCCAAGTGAGTGTGGGCGATAGGGGGTCCTACCCACACGACCCAGAAACCGTCGGGGATATGCCCTCCTGGCACACACGCTCGGCAAAATGAGGTCGTAATGCGTTGGCGGCGCTCAAATACGGAAATAGGTACAGTAGAGCTAAAAATACAATTATACAGGCGAAATTGTTTCCGGTCGCAAGTACATCCCACACAGTCAGTCCCCGCTAAACGTTTATGTTCGTATGTACATCCCACACAGTCGCTCCAAGGAAAACGTTTTCGTTTATAGGTACATCACACACAATTTTTCCCGTTAAATCGTTTGCGTTATTGAATGTATCACACACGGTCCGTAGAAGAAACTGTGTGGCAAAGGCTGTCCATCACACACCTTTTTTATGTGGTAAACGTTTGCGCAAGGTGGCCTAACACAAATAGTTTTCAAGAGAAAGTCGTGTGTGATTATTCATTGATCCAACACGGTTTATTCCTAGAAACTGTGTGCGTTGCCTGAGGTCATCGCCCACGGTATTTTTTCAATAACTGTTTGGTAACAAATAAAACCCGATTAAGAGGCTAATTGCCCTATTATTAATAATCCATTTATTAATCTAATTGTGATCATATTAAGCACATAATATATTTCATTTCCATATTGAGGAAGCATAATTTCATAATTGAAATACATCACAGTACAACATGATATAGCTTTAGCACTCAACTACCCCATTACACAAATGCACCAGCACCAAGTTTCAGATGCAACATTAGAACCTTTCGAAATTAGCATCATAGACGGTATATAGACAGATGCATCTCATCTGGAAAACTGCTGAAGAAGAAGGCGAATGTTGAGCCTTCATTCATGTTGAAGGTCTTTGCAACTTTAGGCCAGTGCCTATGGATGATTGATCGTCTGTCCTTCGTCCTCTTCAGGAACACTTCAATATTGAACCATGGGTGTTATATGAAGGACTTCCTCGCCTCCTAACCATAGAGGTGGTTTGAGAGGTAATCATCAATGAACTACTTTGGAAAGGCCTGAAAACAAGGATGTGCATAAATATCTTCTCTATATTGGAAATGGGGAAAAGGAATAGAAAAAGGCAAGGTATAATAGTTAGTACCATTTTGTAGTGAACTGATGTCTTCTTCATTGTGCAGACGAAGATCTTGTTGTTTTTTGTCGCTAATTTATTTATCCTAATAATCTTTCTGAGTTTCTTGATTTGATTTATATTCATGGACAACTCATTTCTCCATATGCAAAAAGGGTCGAACTGTGGGTCAAAACCTCTGACAGTAGGACCTACATGTGCAAGACCAAATTATTAAAAACCTAAATATTAGAATGGTTCCTGCAATTGCACAATAATGTGCTATTAGACAACGGACCATGCACGTGCTAACCTCGATTGTAAACCTCAGTGCTTCCCATTGTTTCCCTCCAACACATATACGGTAGTTAGTCATCAGGTTAACTATGGGTTCGCATGCTATCAATAAAATATGTTGATGAAAAATAAGCACATTGCGGATTCATCAGATTAATTCAAGCCACATGGAAAACCTATTTATCCAAACCAAGCATTATTAAGAACTAGGAAATATAACACTTGTATATTTTTCTCGTGTATTAAGTACAGCCAAATTCAATTATTCCTCACATACACAACAATACAAAATTCTACCCACGACAATTAGACATCGCATTGTAGAATTGAACCAAGCAGTTAACTAAACACCACAACAAATGAACCAAACATTAACTGAGCACCACATTGCACAATATAACATACTCCTAATAGAAGATCAGACAGTTAACCAAGCAGTTAACTACAGCCAATTGTAGCAATTGTATTTGTTTCTCATGTATTAAGTGCAGTCAAATTTGATTTATTCCTCACATGCACAACAATACAAAATTCTACCCACGACAATTGGACATCGCATTGCAGAATTGAACCAAACAGTTAACTAAACACCACAACACAAATGAACCAAACGTTAACTGAGCACCACATTTCACAATGTATAACCAAACCAAGCATGCTTGACAACTAATTTTTTAAAGATAAATTCGATTTATTTCTCGCATGGAAGACAATACAAAATTGCAGCCTGAAGAATTGAACAAAACATTTGCATAATTGAACCAAACAGTAAAATGAAGACGACAACTAATTAAAAAAGCAGTTAATAAGTGAGCACCACACTGTAATGAAAGCTTAATACTGTTGTCATAGGGGTGCTTGGCTAGCTAAAGCCCCCTGCTCTGCTTTATGTTTCTTATTTGCTTTTGAACTTGTATCAAACTACTAGATTACTGCTCGGCTTCGGCCTGGTTTCTCTAATGGAAATCGGAGGGGAAACCCTCTTTTACTAAAAAATGACATATAGAACATATACACTAGAGCAACAAATTGCATGGTAAAATTAGATAGCACAATTCACTAGAATTTGTGAAGGAAAGGCAGGAGCAGCACACGCAACGGGTGTCACAGCTCTAGAGCTTGCTTGTAACCTAGTGGCATTGCATCCATGCATCATGTTTAATTTTCATGAAATTTGAAATGGGGATTGCCTAAACCCTAGCATTAAAGGAATTCAAATAGGCTCAACCAAAAATATTTTTCGGTGATTTCAAATGGCTTTAGAAAATGTTCATCATCTACGGAAAAATGCTTTAAACCAGAACCAGAGGTGCTGCACATTTTTCATGACATATTTGGTCACTAGATTAATTCATTAAGTATTTGCATTTGGGCATTTAAATGCTATAAAATATTTTAAATTCTCAAATAATCATAAACTTAAATGTTTGCTGTTGGATATTTTCCAAACAGTAGGCTGAAACAAGTTTCATGATTTTTGGGGTAGCATTAGTATTTTTAATAAAGCCACGAAAGTTACAGAAAATTAGAAAACTAAAACAAATAAAAAGAGAAGAGAGAGAATCTTACCTGGATTATCTGGCGCCCAACAACCGGCCCAGCCCCAGCGGCCCAGCCCACCACCGCCTGGCTCCCTGTCGCCTTCCTCCTCGCGCCAGTAGGCAGGGGCGCGTGCCCGGCGCGCATGGCCACACGCCGGCCACCTCCTCCCTGCCTGGCTGCCGCCGCCTCCCCCTGGACGCTTCCCCGAGCGCCACGCACCCCCCTGATCCCTCTCTCCCTCGCCCGTGGCCTCTCCCCTCCTCTGGCTCCCTCCCTCTCCCACCGAGTGGAGCTCGTCGCCGCCGCTCGCCACCACCGCGACCACAGGGCCTCCCTCGCTCCCCCAACTAGCCCACAAGCTCCGCCACTCCATCCTCGCCGTCCCCGCCGTCACACGCGACCGGAGAAGCCCCGAGGCGCCGCCCCGCCACTTTTCCCCTCCTCGGACGGATGCCCGTCGCCCCGGTCGTCGGCTCCGGTGCCTCCCCGAGCTCGCCCAAGCCATCGCTGCACCCGCCGTGAGCTCCTCTGTCGTTTCCCCCTCTCCCCTGACTCGCTTTCCTCCTCTAGCCACCGTTCCCACCGCGGCCGGAGCTCGCCGCCGCCGTGCCTCATCGCCGGCGTGGCTAGAGCCACAATGGCTTGAAGCCAACCCCACCTCTGTGCTCAGCGCAGCACCAGGAGCCCGCAGCACCCCTCCGCACCTCCTGCCGTGCCTCCTAGCGACGTCGAACTCGCCCGAGCTCCGGCCGCCGCCAAACACGTCGCCGGCGCCGATTCCGGCCACCCCGACCCCGGCTAACTCCACCAAGAGCTTCGGCTCCTCCCCAGCTCCTCCTAGATGCCCTCCGCTGGCCATTTGGTCGCCGGAATGGCAAAATTCACTTGCGCCGCCGCGTCGGGCTCGCCGGCGGCTAAACGCCGGCAGCCGACATGGACTTTGACCACGGGTGGGCCCTGGTTGACTCTCCTGAGTCAATGACAGGTGGGGCCCGACCACATTAACTAAATAGGTTTAGTTTTAATTAAAATTTAGTTAAGCTAATTACTCGACACGCTGGGACCCACTTTGTCGAGTTTGACCGGACCATGTCTCGTTGACCATCGACGCCACACTGACGTCAGCCGACGATAATACTCTTTTCTGGATTTAATTTAGTTCAGGAAATTTCAGAAAATACCCCAAACTTCAAATATTCATAACTTTTAATCCGGCTACTCCAAATTAAATAATTTATATATGAAAAATGATCAGAAAAATATGAAGAATCTGTTTATGGCACTTTCATGCATGATTAAACAAGTTAACCTCACTGAATAGGATGAATCATGATTAGGGCAATTTATGAAATAACATTTGGAGTTGGAATTTGTTCTTGTTTGAATTCCACTTCAATTAACTTGGCTAGATTTTGCATTAGGTGAATTCAGTACCTTAACATGACGTGTCATTCATGTGAATGTGCATTGCATTGATTGTGTTCTCTCTTGTTTGCGGTATTTGTCCCCTCTCAAGAGACGCATTTATCCGACGATTGTTCGATGACACCGATGAAGAACTATATTATCTTGAAGTCCTGTGCAAGCAAAACCCCTTGTCCATTCCGATATAATCCCACTCTCTCGCCCTGCTCTATTTTACTGCATTAGGACAACAACGACTCATGTGTTACTTGCTGCGGTAGTTGAACCCTTTATCCTCTGCATGACTGTCATTCCACAAGAATTAGATGAAACCCACTAGCATGAGTAGGAGTTGTTTGAGCCATGTTGTGCCTACTCATTCATGCTTGTTGTCGTGCTCCTTTTGCTTAGAGTTGAGTCAGGTCTGATTCATCGGGAATGAATTGGAATGGTGTGTGAACATGTCCTACTGTGTGTGTGAGCTAAGTGTGTGAACACGATTTGGTAAAGGTAGCGGTGAGAGGCCATATAGGAGTACATGGTGGGTTGTCTCATTGCAGCCGTCCTCAGGAACTGAGTTCTGTGTTTGTGATCCATGAAACAGTTACTACCACGCATTGGGATCCTTAATTGACCCTCTCGGCTTCTTAACCACCCTTGTTCCCAGTCCGGGAGTTGCAAGTAGTTTCTGGTGTTTGTAGTATGCTGGGGGCCGCACGCAACGCAGACCATAGGGGTGGGTTGTGTTGCGGTAGGCACCATGGCCCGTGTACCGATTCGCCTGCTTGGTGTCTCGGCAACCCTGTACACATCGTTCGGGGCTGTATGGGAAACCTCCGCGGACTCCTCATGGATGGAACCCGAATAGGCGATAAACCTGGACTTGGGACTTGTGTGTTTAGGTAGGCTGTGGCCGACACCCACATTGGGCTTCCGCTTGAAGGTTGCCGAGTACATGTCGTGTAAACGGCGGTAAGTGGTGAGAGCGTGTGTGAAGAAGTACCCCCTGCAGGGTTAACATGATCTATTCGAATAGCCGTGTCCACGGAGAAGGACTTCTGGGTTGCCTATATCGGTTCATAGACAAGTGAAAGTGGATACTCTAAAATGCGCAAGATAAGCGTGAGTGCTATGGATGGCGTTCTCAGAGGGAGACGGAGCGGGTCCATAGTGGTGTATTGATATGGTGGATATGTGGACTCGTGCGCCACCTTAAAAGAGTTACTTGCAGTCGTAGTTCAGGATAGCCACCGAGTCAAAGCTGGCTTGCTGCAGTTAAACTCCACCACCCTCTTTTGATAATGATGCATATGTAGCTAGTTCTGATGTAAGTCTTGCTGAGTACATTTGTACTCACGTTTGCTTATTTTATGTTTTGCAGAGAGACTTCGTTCTTGCTAGTAGTTCCGCTTGGACTTCGATGTTTAGCTTGTTACCTCAGCTACGATCTTGTGCCCTTGGCAGGATCTGGTAGATAGTCAGGCTTCTCAGCCTTTTTCATTTATAGTTGTCTGTACTCAGACATGTTTAGCTTCCGCTTGTGTTTTGACTTGTATGCTTTGAGTGTTGGGTCCTGAGACCCATGTTTCTAATATCTCGCTCCTCGGAGCCTAATGAATAAATATTTGAGTCGTAGAGTTATGTTGTGATGCCATGTTGTATCTACACATATTGAGCATATTGTGTGTATGTTTGAAATGCTTGGTATGTGTGGGATCCGACAAACTAGTTGTTTATCCTTGGCAGCCTCTCATATGGGGAAATGAATTCTCGTGCTTATGTGAGATAGTAGTCCGCTACAGCCCGGTTAACCGGAGTCCTGCTAGCCCAGCACTACTGCTTGGACACGTGACTGGCCGGGATGTGTTTCCTTTCGTTCCTCTGTCGGTCCCTTCGGGGACCTGTGTCGCGGGGATATTCGGAGTCCTGCCTAGCCTGCTACAGCCCGGTTCACCGGAGTCCTGTTAGCCCAGTGCTACAGCCCGAATCTATAAGTTGATGACCGACATGCTCGATGTGATTCATGTATGCCTGTCCCCATAGATTAGCGCCGCTTTGGGTTCACGACTAGCCATGTCGGCCCAGGTTCTTTGTCATATGGATGCTAGCGACACTATCATATACGTGAGCCAAAAGGCGCAAACGGTCCCGGGCCATGGTAAGGCGACACCCGTGGAAATATCGTGCGTGAGGCCGCAAAGTGATATGATGTGTTACATGCTAGATCGGTGTGACTTAGGATCGGGGTCCTGACAGCGTTGGCATCAGAGCCTCGATCGTCAGAGGATTACCAAGCCAAACCGGTCGGGTTGTGTCTAGAAATGCTTTAGCTATGTAAGGGAATTGATTGTGGCGAGGAACGTAAGGCTCTTTTTACTCCTTATACCTCATGGCCTTACGATCCGAGTCATCCTCTTTTCTTCTACGGGTTTAAGAACTAGGCTTCTCATCTATCTATCGAGGATGACGTGTTACTAATCCGTAGACTTTTAAGATTGTTGGTTTTAAGCCCCAGTTCAGTTCCTCGCTATTTCGTTTGATAATTGTTGATCTCGGAACCTTGATATGATGTTGTTAAGTGGCTATGCCACCATTTTGCGAGATGTCTCAAATCATTTTGAGCATTTACAGCCGTTATGCTGTCCGAGTCATCGTGTCTCTAAATAGTCTCGATGCATTTGCAAATACTTTCCTTCCATTTCCGATGTCCTTTTGGTCAGAATAAGCACACTAACCGGTGCGTTGAGGTACTTTGTTGCCTCTGCATAGATGTTGGAGCTATTATTATGAACCTAGTTGTTTAGGAAGTCACCTAGCAATTTAGCAATGCTTTTGTAGACCCAGTGTGATGATTCTGGCCATCATTCTTGAAAGCATCCCGTGATGTTATTAGTTAGTAGGCATTCTATTCCTGGGTTCTTGAACCCGAGATTCACCCTACTTCATGTTGTTAGTATTTGCTAGTTCCTTTAGGATACTAGTAACTTTGTGATAGTCCTCGAGGTCCGTGGTATTTCCTTCTTCCAAATACTACGACCCGCTTATGGAAGAAGTTCCTTGTTGAACCAAAACATCACAATAAGAGTGCTCTTGAGGAGTTCTCCATTCATAATTGTGAATCTGCCAATTCTACTTTCTGCGTGGGTTATCCGGGAGAAATGTTGAGCCTTGCTCGATATACTAATCCATGCCTCCACAACTCGAAAAATTATATGTTCCTTTGAGTTGCTCTCTTTAGTTGTATCCCGACCATCCTCTATCAGTTGATAACCAAGAGTATGTGTGCATTCATTTATCGATGTCTATTATCCTTGTGGTCCGTCAAGCCATTCTGTCTTGAATGACTTGGAGAAACAAACTCGATACCTCCTCCATTTCCAGGATTGGCTCAAAGTAGTTGTATCCCGCAGATCAAAATGCCAATTCAGCTTTTGATGTTGTTCCACCTGGAGTGTTACCATCTTTATGTCAAGAATGTCATGAGAATTGCACCTTCTCTTATGAATTCTTGATGCAGTGATACTTCTCGCCATCATTATTCATTCCTCGGTTCCGAGTTGTCGAAACCGGAATGCCGATGAAAGTGAATTGTGATGTGTGAAATCAATACTCCGAGCAACTCGTTGCTTGGCAGCTAGTGGACAATATCCTCACTCTTAGCGTGTTGGTTATTAAATCATCATCCTAAGATTGATCGTGCTACCTAGTCCTTATTTCTGGTGCACACTTCGATTGATGAGTTAGGATTATATCAAGTCCTCACTCATTTGATCGTATCGTCTTGCCCTCAAAAGCAAGGTTGTTCTCGAGCTTAGTAACATATCGGTGGTTTGTGATTTTCCGAATATCTTCTCGGAAGTATTACCAGGTTGTCCCCTGACTGTTATGTTGAGCTCGTGATCAAGTTGGTTTCTTGTGAACCACCCTTTCTCCAAGAATCTGTGTTGGATACCCTGAGCTAGTTGGTTAAGCCAAACAACAACTTGGAGAGTTGGAGGATAAAAGCTTGCCTGACTTAGTTCGTTCCAAAGGGATATTCTTGAGTAGTGTGTGTTGAAGAAAGATGATATCTTCATTGATTGGTCTCTGTGATCAGTTGCTGGACCTATTGTCTTATCAATCCTTTGACTTGAGTATGGGCTATTATTAAGTCAAATCAGAACCAACGATGTTCGTAATGTTGTCTTACTCGTGGTTGATCCCTCGAGCATACCCCATTACATCTTTTGGTCTGACCAATGCTATCACCGTGTTCACATGATGGTGGAAGTCCAGTGATATGGAAATTCCGATGAGTTGCTGTTGAGCCCATCAGTAGCATTTTGTCTCCCCCATGAGTCACGTTGAACATCAACCTAGTGTTGGAATCTTTGTAAGCAATGCTTTCGTGTGCCGTTCATGAAGCTTATGCTTGGATGGAAGAAGTGACTTCCTCTAATTCACGTGCATTAGGTGCAAGTTGCCGCCATGAATTTGAGAAAGGGTTGTTTTGGTTCCCTTGGAATCATCCCAAGTCAGTCATGCATATGTGTGAAGTATTCTGTAGTCTGAAGACTTGCAACCTTCATTCTATATGTATTCCTAGCATACCAAGCCACTGATTGATTTGTTCAAGGAGAAGAAGTTCCTTCTTAAGACCGCGGCTTATACAAGGACTTCGTTATCCTCGATGATGGTTCCCCACGAACTCGGTAGTGTTTGATGATAAGACTACTACATGGTCATACTTGTCTTGGACGTCCTGCTCACATGTATGTAGCAGAATCAGCTCATGTTTTGGAGCTTGCTATCGTAGTTCATTCCCGAGAATCTCGCAACAGCCTCTCGTCGATTTGTGTTGCAAACTTTCATTTTTCTTCTAGACTCGATGAGTCCGGAATATCCTAACACCAACCAGATCTGAATCTCAGGCAGATATGATGGTTGGAACATTCCAACATTTGCATTTTGTTCCCAGCTTGCATCCCATCATGCCAATTTTCCATGGGCTGCCTTCTCAGCAGTTGTTGTCCAGGATCATCTTCAAAGTGGACTTACCATGGGTCCCATCCATCTCCGGTGATAAGCAAAATTCATCCATTGCGTTGTCTTCAACAAGGTAGTCCACATCATCCATTCTAGTCTGGTATGCCATTCCTTGCACTCCACCGCACGATCTTTGTGAATTGCCTTAGGCTGGTATGAAGAGTTTCAATGATCTCTGATTCAAAAGTAATTCTTTTTGCCACTTAAGGGAATAGTTCCTTGCGTCACCTCCCCTGGGGTGCCCCGTTATTGAGTCGTGGCAATTTTTTTTTCCTCGCCACCTTGACACCATCTACCATCTTTCTAAGCGTGGAATTGTTGCCCACTAACCACACACCGTTGTTTGTTCTTCCATCCCTCTCGATGTGTTTTGTGTCTCAACTCGAGATGTTTTTAAATCTCATTCCGTGGGTCGATCATGTTTACTTGGTCTTCGTGAAGATCGAATCATGTAGGACCTCCCTCTCTTTCCATTGTCGTGTCGAGTGAAGATCTCGAAAGCAAGACGTCAAGACCAAGATGATGGAATGAATCAACATCTTCGAGAAGGGCAAATGGATCATGAAGATTGTGATAGTTTTGTGACTCCCCTTTTCCTCTTACTTCACGTCTTGAATCTCGGGGCGAGATTCATGTTTACTGGGGGTGAGTTGTCACAGCCCTAGAGCTTGCTTGTAACCTAGTGGCATTGCATCCATGCATCATGTTTAATTTTAATGAAATTTGAAATGGGGATTGCCTAAACCCTAGCATTAAAGGAATTCAAATAGGCTCAACCAAAAATATTTTTCAGTGATTTCAAATGGCTTTAGAAAATGTTCATCATCTACGGAAAAATGCTTTAAACCAGAACCAGAGGTGCTGCACATTTTCATGACATATTTGGTCACTGGATTAATTCATTAAGTATTTGTATTTGGGCATTTAAATGCTATAAAATATTTTAAATGCTCAAATAATAATAAACTTAAATGTTTGCTGTTGGATATTTTCCAAACAGTAGGCCCGAGCAAGTTTCATGATTTTTGGGGTAGCATTAGTATTTTTAATAAAGCCACGAAAGTTACAGAAAATTAGAAAACTAAAACAAATAAAAAAGAGAAGAGAGAGAATCTTACGGATTATCCGGCGCCCACCAACTGCCCAGCCTCTGCCCAGCCCACCACCGCTGGCTCCCTGTCAACTTCCTCCTCGCGCCAAGAGGCGGGGGCGTGCCAGCGGCTGCGTGGCCACACGCCGCCACCTCCTCCCTGCTGGCTGCCTCCTCCTCCCCTGGACGCTTCCCAGGCGCCCACGCGCCCCCGATCCCTCTCTCCCTGCCCGTGGCCTCTCCCTCCTCCGCTCCCTCCCTCTCCCACCGAAGCGGAGCTCGCCGCCCTTCGCCACCACCATGACCACAGTGGCCTCCTCGCTTCCCGACTAGCCCACAAGCTCCGCCACTCCATCCTCGCCCTCCCCGCCGTCACACGCGACCGGAGAAGCCCCGAGGCGCCGCCCCGCCACTTTTCCCCTCCTCGGACCCGCCGGTCGCCGTCGCCCGATTCGTCGGCTCCGGTGCCTCCCCGAGCTCGCCCAAGCCATCGCTGCACCCGCCGTGAGCTCCTCCGCTGCTTCCCCTCTCCCCGACTTCGCTTTCCTCCTCAGAGCCACGGTTCCCACCGGCGTCAAGCTTCGCCGCCGCCGTGCCTCGTCGCCGGCGTGGCTAGAGCCACAATGGCTCAAGCCAACCCCACCTGTGCTCGGCCAGAAGCACCAGGAGCCCGCAAGACCTCCCCTCCGCACCTCCTGCCAGTGCCTCCTAGCGGCGTGTCTGAACTTCGCCAGCTCGGCCGCCGCCAAACACGTCGCCGGCGCCGATTCCGCCACCCCGACCCGGCTAACTCCACCAAGAGCTTGGCTCCTCCCCAGCCTCCTCCTAGATGCCCTCAAGGGCCATTTGGTCGCCGAATGGCAAAATTCACTTGTGCCGTCAGCGTGGCTCGCTGGCGGCTAAACGCCGGCAGCCGACGTGGACTTTGACCACGGGTGGGCCTGGTTGACTCTCCCGAGTCAATGACGGTGGGGCCCACTCGTTAACTAAATAGGTTTAGTTTTAATTAAAATTTAGTTAAGCTAATTACTCGACATCGCTGACCCACTGTCGAGTTTGACCGGACCATGTCTCGTTGACCATCGACGTCACACTTGACGTCAGTCGACTGAGTAATACTCTTTTCTGGATTTAATTTAATTCAGGAAATTTGGAAAATACCCCAAACTTCAAATATTCATAACTTTTAATCCGTAACTCCAAATTAAATAATTTATATATGAAAAATGATCAGAAAAATATGAAGAATCTGTTTATGGCACTTTCATGCATGATTAAACAAGTTAACCTCACTGAATAGGATGAATCATGATTAGGGCAATTTATAAAATAACATTTGGAGTTGGATTTTGTTCTTGTTTGAATTCCACTTCAATTAACTTGGCTAGATTTTGCATTAGGTGAATTCAGTACCTTAACATGACGTGTCATTCATGTGAATGTGCATTGCATTGATTGTGTTCTCTCTTGTTTGCCGGTATTTGTCCCCTCACAGTAGACGAGATCCGACGATTGTTCGATGACACCGATGAAGAACTATATTATCTTCAGAAGTGCCAGGCAAGCAAAACCCCCTTGTCCATTCCGATATAATCCCACTCTCTCGCCCTGCTCTATTTTACTGCATTAGGACAACAACGACTCATGTGTTACTTGCTGTGGTAGTTGAACCCCTTTATCCTCTGCATGACCTGTCATTCCACAGTAATTAGATGAAACCCACTAGCATGAGTAGGAGTTGTTTGAGCCATGTTGTGCCTACTCATTCATGCTTGTTGTCGTGCCTGCTCTTTGCTTAGAGTTGAGTCAGGTCTGATTCATCGGGAATGAATTGGAATGGTGTGTGAACATGTCCTACTGTGTGTGTGAGCTAAGTGTGTGAACACGATTGGGTAAAGGTAGCGGTGAGAGGCCATGTAGGAGTACATGGTGGGTTGTCTCATTGCAGCCGTCCTCAGGAACTGAGTTCTGTGTTTGTGATCCATGAAACAGTTACTACCACACATTGGGATCCTTAATTGACCCTCTCGGCTTCTTAACCACCCTTGTTCCCAGTCCGGGAGTTGCAAGTAGTTTCTGGTGTTTGTAGTATGCTGGGGGCCGCACGCAACGCAGACCATAGGGGTGGGTTGTGTTGCGGTAGGCACCATGGCCCGGTGTACCGATTCGCCCGTTTGGTGTCTCGGGAACCCTGTACACATCGTTCGGGGCTGTATGGGAAACCTCGGCCGGACTCCCTGCGGATGGAAACCGAATAGGCGATAAACCTGGACTTGGGACTTGTGTGTTTAGGTAGGCTGTGGCCGACACCCACGTTGGGCTTCCGCTTGAAGGTTGCCGAGTACATGTCGTGTAAACGGCGGTAAGTGGTGAGCGTGTGTGAAGAAGTACACCCTGCAGGGTTAACATGATCTATTGAATAGCCGTGTCCACGGAGAAGGACTTCTGGGTTGCCTATATCAGTTCATAGACAAGTGAAAGTGGATACTCTAAAATGCGCAAGATAAGCGTGAGTGCTATGGATGGCGTTCTCGTAGGGAGACAGGAGCGGGTCCATAGTGGTGTATTGATATGGTGGATATGTGGACTCGTGTGCGCCACCTTAAAAGAGTTACTTGCAGTCGTAGTTCAGGATAGCCATCGAGTCAAAGCTGGCTTGCTGCAGTTAAACTCCACCACCCTCTTTTGATAATGATGCATATGTAGCTAGTTCTGATGTAAGTCTTGCTGAGTACGTTTGTAGTCACGTTTGCTTATTTTATGTTTTGCAGAGAGACTTCGTTCTCGCTAGTAGTTCCGCTTGGACTTCGACGTTTAGCTTGTTACCTCAGCTACGATCTTGTGCCCTTGGCAGGATCTGGTAGGTAGTCAGGCTTCTCAGCCTTTTTCATTTATAGTTGTCTGTACTCAGACATGTTTAGCTTCCGCTTGTGTTTTGACTTGTATGCTCTGAGTGTTGGGTCCTGAGACCCATGTTTGTAATATCTCGCTCCTCGGAGCCTAATGAATAAATATTTGAGTCGTAGAGTTATGTTGTGATGCCATGTTGTATCTAGACATATTGAGCATATTGTGTGTATGTTTGAAATGCTTGGTATGTGTGGGATCCGACAAACTAGTTGTTTATCCTTGGCAGCCTCTCATATGGGGAAATGTAGTCTCGTGCTTACGGCGATAGTAGTCCGCTACAGCCCGGTTCACGAGTCCTGCTAGCAGCACTACCGCTTGGACACTTGATTGGCGGCATGTGTTTCACGCCGTTCCTATGTCCGTCCCTTCGGGAAATGTCGTGCGGTGTTATTCGAGTCCTGCCTAGCCTGCTACAGCCGGTTCACCGAGTCCTGTTAGCCCGATGCTACAGCCGAATCTATACGTTGATGACCGACATGCTCGATGTGATTCATGTATGCCTGTCCCCATAGGTTAGCGCCGCTTTGGGTTCACGACTAGCCATGTCGGCCCGGGTTCTTTGTCATATGGATGCTAGCAGCACTATCATATACGTGAGCCAAAAGGCGCAAACGGTCCCGGGCCATGGTAAGGCGACACCCGTGGAAATACCGTGCGTGAGGCCGCAAAGTGATATGATGTGTTACATGCTAGATCAGTGTGACTTAGGATCGGGGTCCTGACAACGGGTATACCGAGCATGCTTAACCGGCGATGCTTATTTGGTGGAGGGGTCAGTGATTTGGGTGGAAGGTGTCGCGCTCGCGCCGGCGGTCGGGGCATGTGGGATGTGGAAGGAGGAGGAGGATGGGGGTCGGGTGTGGATTACCTGCCTGGATAGACGAGGCCGAGCAGCGTCAAGGAGGGTCGCCGATGAGGAGGCGGCAGCGCTGCAAGCAAGGAGTGAAGGTTTCAACTTGGAAAGGAAGGCGAAAACAAGGGAAATGTGGCTTTTGGTAAGGGGGGGCGGGCGGGGAGGTAGATATTTCCGCGGAAGCCAAAAATTTGGAATCGCTTCAAATAAAAAAAAGCTGGCCAAGAAAGTGTCAATGAGACACGGTCCCTTATTCAGAACTGTGTACGATATGTGAGCATCACAAACGATTCAGATAGCTTAACCCACGTGTGTTGAGTTTGAACGTCAAAATTTTTGGTTCAAATTTCCCTGGTTACAGTGGTCATCCACGTCATTGCATAATTTGGGTACACAAAGGAGACTAACTTCTTAATCGAGCAAGTTCAGCAATTAAACAGAGCTAGCTGACTTAAACATTACTCTAACAAACTAAAGACCGGTGCTCTTAATTAAACAAAACAAAGAGTACTACTACAGCTGGTGCTCGTCGATCTCTACCGCCGCCTCCATGTCCAGCTCACGCCCGACTGTCTCCTCAGGAAGGGGCTCCATGGAATCCATCGCACCATACTCGGCAAGCATCTCGCCATCCGCTTCCGCCATCTCTTTGGAAAAGGCCACCACGACCTGGGCGTGGGCGGATGCAATCTGGGCTTGGACGGGCTCCATCATTGCAAGGTATGCAGCGGAGGAACGGACGGCTGCTCGAACGCTCATGACGATTGCCAGCTCTTCGGCCATGGGTTGCCGACCGTTGTTAGAGAAGCTTCGTTCAATTTGTGCAGTGACCGCCAGGAGATGGGCGTGGGCGGCCTCGACATGGTCATGGGAGGCCTCCATCAGGGCTAAGGCTGCCGCTGCGAAACAGAAAACTATTTTGCCGCTCTCGCCAGTGGCTATCCCCGAGGCAGATGTTGCTGCTGCCACCTAAGAAGCAACAGCGGCCGTTTGGGCTGCCTTTGCCGCCCGGTCGCAGATTGCAGCCGCGCTCATGCACCTTGTTAGCACGCGCATGGCGGCTGCGGCCACGCTCTCGCCGGAGTAGGCCACCGAAGTTTCCCTCACGACGCGGGTCCACATGACCATCTTTCATCGGAGACAATTGAACAGTGAAATGATATTTGAGGAGCGAGCTAGTGTGCTTGAGACCGTGTGCGTTCGATTAACCATTCACATGACGCCACGTGTCTTGGTTTTAATGGCTGTAGGAGGTGCCGTGCGGACAGCTGCTTGACCTTGACTGAATGAGAGGCGTGCGAGCACAGTCCGGTGCGCAGGCTGGCCAAGAGGCGTGCAAGCTATCCTCGAATGCGCAGGCTCACCGGGAAGCGTGCGAGCTGTACACTACGCAGGCTCCCTGGGAAGCGAGCCCTTTGACTTCCATGGCCACCCGCCTTCCTCTCCGTGCGCGCGCCCCTCAGCGGCATAGGACTCCGCCGTCGAACGCTGCCTCTCAGCGCCGCCAGCTGTCGTCCTCCCGCGCCCCGCCCGTCGACCCCGGGATGACATGATGTAAAGTGAGAGCAGGATTTGTGCATCTCTTCTACGCAAACAGTTCTTTTGGATGACTCGTGTGCAACCACTTACAAACAATTTGGTGCAATTTGCATCTGTCATATTGGGTATGTTACCATTTGTCAAAATGGAAAGATTGACATTTGTTGATCTAGTAACATTGCCATTTGTCAACCTTGTAACACTGCGATTTGTCAAAATGTGAAGCTAAATATCACTAGCAGTATCTAATTTTTGCAACTAAAATTCAGTAATTAACCATATATTTCATTCATAGATTAAGCAGTCGTTCTTAATTTATACAAACAGTTCCACTCGACAGCTGAACCGACCAAACCTTTCCCCAATTGTTGCCAACCACGTACTGAAATAGCTAGTTCAACTATATATACTAGCTAATTTTAAGTACGTTGTACAGTTCCACCACATCTATAGTCAGATGAACTGAACAAAATATCCCCTAAATACTACTACTACTGCGAAGGGGCTTTGTACTACTTTCGGCTGCCTCTCCTCTGGCGAGCATGCTCAGTAAGAGGCGGAGGAGGAGGAGCCTACCGACGAGCTGGGCAACCACAATATGGTGCCTGCCGCTGTTGCAGCTTCAGCGACGCTCACCTCGAACGCCCTCTGCCGCTCCAGATGACCCCTCTCGAAGCGGTGGTTCTCCTCGTAGATCTCTTGATTCCTCGCCTCTGAGGTGGCGTGTGCCGCGATCACGGCGAAGGTAAGGCTCTTTGCATGCTTGACGAGGCGCTCCTCCTCCTCCCGCAGGAACTCGGTGTAGCGCGCAAGGTCGCTGACGCACATGCGGGCATCCACCTCCGCCTCCCGCCTTCGGGCGGTGGTGGCGGAGCGGGTGATGACCCCAGCGGTCGACGGTGGGCTGGCGGCCACGACCACCACCTCCCACCTTCGGGCTGCAGTGGAGGAGCGGGTGATGGCCACGGTGGCCGGTAATGGGGTGGCGGCCATGACAGCCACCTCCCGCTTTTGGGCCGCGGCGGCGAAGCGGTCGATGCCCCTGGCTTTTGACGATGGTGTGGCGGCAAAGGCGGCCGGAAACAGCTACCGATGGGCACCGGCGGCAGAGCGTGTGGTGGGTGTTCTGCGCACACCCAATAGGGATGCCACGTGCACAACACTACGCCAGGGGCTGCGCCGCCGTCGCGGTGTAGCCTCCCAGCTGGAGCTATCCTCTGATGACGGCGGAGTGGATGAGCAACGACGACAGACCGGTGCCATTGACGATTGTGGGAGAAGCAGACGAGATAAGCTACATGGAGGTAGGGCAAAATGTGACGCAAGACTCGCCGGCCGTGAGGGTTTTTATAGCAGCCCGGTAAGCATTGGGATTTTGGAGGATTTCACCGAGTCGGGCGGGAAGGTTGCGTGGGAACCTGTGAGGTTGCATGGGAACAGGCTCACCGACGATTCATTGGCGCCACCTTTTGGCCAAAAGAAGACCCCTGCACGCTGCGCAAGCTTGCGCTGTAAGCCATCTGCGGCAGCGGGGTGACAAGACGTGCGAGAGGAGGACGAAAGGCCACGTACACATACGGTTAATAAAATACGTTTGTGATTTAATTACCTACTATACCCCCGTCCGGGTTTATAAGTATGATTTAACTAATAAAATATGAATGCATGTCGCCAAAGATTACATAGTTGGATTCGTATTTGAACATAGTTTCCAATTATATAATTTTTATAACATGCATTAACATTTTGTTGGTTAAGTTTGAGGGCAAAGTATGGCATAGAATATAAAGGGGACTATAGACTAGACAGAGGTGGTAGCACACGGCCGCTCTCTACGCAGCGATGCAACTGTCGGCCGGCTTGTAGGCGACCATTTCCTGCGTGTTCAACTTCTCTATGCATGTGGTTGCTTGCGGTTCAGGCGGCCGCGGCGCACTCTGCTCTCGCGTCCCTCCAGGTTCTCTGCCCTCGTCCCTCCATGCGCACTACCAGTGTTTGGGGCCGGCGCACGATCATGCACATTTGTGTGCATGCGGTTGCGCCAGGCGCGCGTGGCGCGACGATGTAGTTACCCGCTACAAAAACTGCCATGCGGACGCGCCGAGAATCCACACCGCCTGGCCCCCTTTTATTCCTGCGGACATTTACCTTCATCTCTCGTCTCACATGACACAATAAGCACACCCACAAGGAAACATACAGAGAGGACATCCAGTGGTTCCAATGGCACTCCCCATGGATCCAATGGCGCTCCCAGCGGCCGACCACGATAACGGCGAGCAGTTCACCATGCAACACGTCGTGGACACCCACGTGAGGGGGAAGCCTCTCTCGGTGGTGTATACGAATGATCCGGTCTCGATGGAGAGCTCCATCCAAACTATGAGCAGTTCCTTGCCGAGGACAAGTACCAAGTGGTCGGCTTCAGCCTCGAATACACCATGGGTCGTGTCAGGCACGATCAGAAGGTTGCTGTCACCCAGTTGTGCATGCAACATGACGTCCTCGTCTACCACTACCACCTGGCCACAACGCCTTGCGAGCGTTTCTCCAGGTTTATCAACAGCTCCGACTACAGTTTCGCTGCGGTGGACACCACCAACGATCTAAAAGCGCTCAAGGTTTCGGGCTTGAAATGCCCGAATCTTGTCAACATCCAGCGCCACTACAAGGTCTGGGGCAGCTACAAAAACAAACTGAACTCTCTGGTTGACCTCGCCTCGGCCATCATCGACCCCTACTACATGAAGATGAAGAATGAGAGAAAAAAGGACAAGAACGCCTGGCACAATGTGTGGCATGAGAGACTGGATGAACAACGTGTCAAGTATGCGGCCAAGGACGCGTACACAAGCTACGAGATGTACAGGCGGATCGTTGACATGAGGAAGTGTCTTCTTCCTTCCCCAGACGAGGGATCGAGCCACAGTGCAGTGGCGGGAGCGTCACAAAAAGTAGATCACTAGACTATCGTTTCTCCTACTTTAGAATGCATGCAATTGTTTATTGAGGTGTGTGCAAATGATCTGTATAGTCACTTATGTAATTGGATGTTTATTTCAGTTATATATATATATATATATATATATATATATATATATGTAGGACAGAGCTATTCTGTTACCAGTAACAGAATAATATTCTGTTACTATCGGCTCTATATAGGAGCGACCCCAACTAGAAACCCCACCGTCGCCACGACCACCTACTCACGCCACCGTCAGCCACCTCCCCTAGCGCACCTCCGCCGGCCCCCTTCACCAGCGCGCCTCCACCGGCCCCTACCCAGTGCGCCTCTGCCGGCCCCCTCCCCCAGTGCGCCTCCGTCGGTCCCTGCCCAGTGCGCCGCCGCCGACCCCTCCCCCAGCGCACCTCCGCCAGCCCTTGCTAAGCGCGCCGCAGTCGGCCCCCTCCCCCAACGAACCTCCGCCGCCCCCTGCCCCAGCGTGCCACCGGCGAAACCCTGCCGGGCGCGCCGCCGTCGGCCCCTTGCCCCAGCAAGCCGCCGTCACGACCTCCTCCCTTAGTGCGGCGCCACCTAGCCCCTGCCTCCGAGCGCCACCACCTACCTCCGAGCACCGCCGGTCTTTGCGCACAACTGTCCCACTACTGCCTCGCGCGCCAACTCTGTCCTGTGGCTATCCACGATGGTGGATCACCGAGGGATGGCCGGTCCTTGGCACCGGATGCCGCACTCCCGACGTGTCCCGTGCGATTGCGCCAATAGAGGCTTGCTCCCATCACCATCCTCCTTCCAGAGTACAATGGCAATGGCGACAACGTCCAGTAGGTCCTCCTGTGCCTCTGCTCGCCCTGCCTTCACCACCGGCCAGCCGTGCAAATCCCTCTAAAAAGTTCAGGTAAAATGTGGATCCCTGTACAAAGTTCAGTTATGTTTTGTACAAAAAGTTCAACTAATTTCTGGCGATGTTTAAGCTAAGTTCAGTGGAAAATCCAAGCTTAGTTCAATCAAAAAAATCAAGTCAAAAATTGCATGAAGCCCCTGCTGCTTGCGTTGGTGCGCTGCTGCTGTTTGTTGCTGCAGCAGGGTGATCTGAGTTGAGAGAGAGAGAGAGAGATAGCAAAATGGAATGATCTTCCACATTGCCTAACTCGTGGCACAATCAGCTAATTTCTTGATTTAGTCCAATTGACTTCCTTATTTAGTTTCAGTTCAATGACTGCTATCTCTCTTAGTTTTGTCCTCTTTTTATGTAGCCTCCCAATTGAAGTTCACCTCCAGGTGCTACTCAATTTGTAGCTCCCAGCCTACCCTCGAGCAAGTACATGCCGTGCACGAGATCAGTTCAACCCGTGCACTTGGTACGTTTGTGGGAATGTCTAAGCAAAAAGAGAAACCATATTTTTTTGCAACATTTTGACCCTGCATCCCATGAGTTGCTGATTTTCTTTTGTGCAACGGTTCGACCTCGACGCTTGTGGCAGTCCCACAAGGACGAGTGTGGTCTACGATCGAGCAGTTTGTTCCCAAGCGAGTTCCTGGCTGAAGGTGGGCTTCCACGTTGAGGTGTGGAACACAATGTACATGGAGATCCTGATGCAGTACGATGATGGCGATGTGGCGCAGGTGGACCTCATGGAGTTCGGCTGGGCTGGCGACGGTCGGCGGTGGACGCGGGTCCATGAGTTGTGGGGCTCCATCTGCCGCTCGACCACTGCTTACTCCCATTCTGTTCACTGGTTTTGTTTTCACTCTCACGCCTGTTCCCCGTCGACCTGCAGCAGCAAGAGACACGAGATCACCTCTGGCACCACTGGTCACATGAAGGCCGTCAAAAAATGGTATATTCTCCATAAAAAAAGGTGTTCGCTTATCTATATTCTCTATTGTTGAATTATATCACACAAATTTTCCTCGCGTGCCCCAGTGAGGCTGCGCCCTCATCGTGGAAACACAGAGCTTCCGTTCACAAGTACACCAACATGTTTGGTGCTCATTCATCAGTGCTTGTTCATACAGATCTCATATCCTTGTGTGTGCACGTGTGTTGACGAACTTTGTGCTAAAATGAGTTCAACTAAGTTTAGATCTCTGTACAAAGTTCAACTAAGTCCTTGACACCCATGTTACGATGTGATATATATGCCGCCAGTCTCGCGTTGCCGATGAAAATCCATTAGAAACAAAAGTTCAATTTCGCTAATTCCTGTAGTTCTGTAGTTAGCACAAACTGGTGGTTCATTTTGCTAATTCTTGCGGTCTACAATTTCTTTTTGTTTTGCTAAAAATTGTAATTTTGGTTTGTCGGAAGATTGTGAACTATGGGAGTACTTCCCTTGCTCTTTCTTCTACATCAAGGTCGAAAAATCCCTTCATCAGCATCCATCTGCGGCAGGAACACTGCTTTGACATCAGGAACTCCGTGAGAGAGCCTCTCCTCTCATTTACTTTTGCCTTCTAATCCCCAAGTGTTTGTTATTGCATATGAGTTTTGCTCAAGACATAACCTTGAGCTAATAAACTGTTCTTGCTGGAAATGCATTTACAAAATTATTGACATCTTTTTGTTAGTAAGGCTGTAAGCAATCTGGAGATCCCTAGTATGCCACTGTATGTTTCTTTATACAATCCCAAATGGATTATATAGCTCCTGATAACAGAATAAATATTCTGGAAAAAGCTCAAATACTATCATATAGTCAGTTCAAAAAAATCTGACGAGCACTTGCAAGTTACATAGTTTTTGCAGAAA
Organism: Aegilops bicornis; assembly: GCA_021605145.1. Lineage (NCBI taxonomy): Eukaryota > Viridiplantae > Streptophyta > Magnoliopsida > Poales > Poaceae > Aegilops > Aegilops bicornis. Next base: position 610,285,458 of record CM038671.1, read on the forward strand.
AGATTTCAAAAACTCGGGTCACTGATTTAATGAATTACTATTAGTTAAAATTTCATAATATCTACAATTCAGGTTGAGTTATTTAGGACACGGTCCTCTGCATCCAGCACCGCTGACACGAACCTCTTCTCCGGTTTCTCTTCATTATGACATTCAGTTGCAGTTCAACAAAAATAATAGCAGTAGTACATACATCTCTTTTATCTCTATTGCTCTTTTCTCTCACTAATTTGTTTCTCTCTGTACTGCAGCACGAGGGAGGTTGGACGGACTGCAAGAAAAAAAGCTCAGTTCTACAGACAGCCCCCGCCGCCCACATGGATTACTTCCTCCGGTCCTCATCCAGGTATGGGGCTCACATCAGTCCAACTATTCCTCCCTTATCCGTCCGAGCTCGTCCTGCCATGCTCCTTCACATACGAGCTTTTGCCATCACTGGTGCATGCCGCCACACGTTCAAAGAGTGTATTGGAAAAAGTTGAGAAGTTTGGTTCCATAAAAAATTGCACTTGTTCATCTCGAAAGATCATGAAAGTTGAGAAGTCAAGGTGCCTAGCACCTGTTTGATGAAATGGCAAGCTAAATAAATATATTAGAGATGCAGATATCAAATTAGCTCAATTGTGCATATGACAACATGATCTAACTTTCCCCCCAATCTGATGTGATTTTATTTGAATCAAATGGACTCACAGAAAAGTTGCAGACAAAAGAGCATCTTCTAAAATGGTTTAAGATCTATTTCATAATTTGCCAGATAAAGAAATTTATAGAGTACTCTTTAATCATTTTGTAGTCCCTATAGAATGTTTGTTGCAAAGCAGGAACAATTCATTCACTTGTATGAGATGAAAATATTTGATTTCTCATGAAACCTCTAAAAAATCTAATTTCACAACCTTAAGAAATTACCAAATGGATGAGCAAATTAGTATTACGACTGTACTGAATATTCTGCAGTGGTTAGTATACTAGAGAGTAAAACTGTGCTCTATTGTTTGGTTTAATTTCTGTTTAGTTTTGCATTCTGTTGTTTGTCCTAGTAGATCCATGTGTTATTGCTTCTATGTTGTGAACTTCTAATTCCATCATTAAGGAAAGAAGATAAGCGATCTAAGTACTTGTTTGGAAAGTTGGTAAGTTCGAACACATAAACCTAAAGAAGTTCATTGAAAAAGTTTGGTTTCGTTTGAAAATATGTGATTTTTGGTTGGAAAATCATTGAGGAAATAGTTCACTTTTGCTAACTCCTGCAGTTCTCTGGTTGGAAAAGTAATGGTTCAATTTGCTGAGTCCTTTGGTCTACAAATTTATTTCTGTTTGTATGTAAGTCGCTTAGTCAACAGAAAAATGCGAGCAGTTCTGTTCAAGGGAGTTCAAAAATTAACATACATGAAGTTCTTGATTATTTGGGTTATTTTCTATGATTTATTTTTTGCAGAATATTGGTGTCATTTTGCCTTGCAGATAAAATTCTTACTGAGTGTACTGGATCCCTACTGGCTGTAGCAGCTTACTTTCAAAAACTGAACCTTACTGTCTCCAGATTAGCATAGAAACAAGTTATGACTTTCTTGGTTAAAAGAAGTGTATACATTTTACTATTTATAGATTTAGATTTTTGGAACAAGTTCTCATACACGCCTTTTGGCTCTGTTACAACTTGCTAAAAGGGTTAGAATGTTATTGGTGTTGCAAAAATATCAGACGCTCTCAACTGAATAAGAAGTGTGTAGCGCAAGTTCAGGTATAACTACTGCAAGAGTTCAAAAATCTCAATGAACAAAGCTCTAACCAAAGTTCAAGAATTGTTTCCTTCATAAATTAGTTTTCTTTTAGTTAATTTGTTGTTCTGGGCAGTACAGATGTAGAGTCTTGTGTAGTACATCTGTGTATTGTACATTGTATATTGTTATCACTTACCATAGCATCATGGACAGTAATAAGAGAGATACATAGAGTCATTCTATTAATCAACTTGCTAGCAACACTAGATACATTTCATCTTTGCAAAAATGTGATATATTTGGTGCAATTTATGAATGATTTGATTTCGATTTTGAGCTATCATGCAACTTAATTAAAAACATGCATTTTAGTTCAAACACTAAATTTTGGACCACGGAGTTCATGTTTTAGAAGTTTTTATAAATTCAAAACTAGTCTTTGTAAATTCACATGGAGTAGGTGGGCATGTTGAGCGGCTACTAAACTTGTGCTGCTGCTGCTGCTTTTGGACTGCCCAGGAAGCACGTCATTATAGAAGGCAAAAATTTGTAACCTATATAACTCATGTTTGTTCTGACTTCTTGTTTCTCTACAGCGGCCAAATCCCGGCACACCTGATAGTTGAAACGTACACATGGCCTGCGACCAACTGCGCCGCCTCTATAAGCTCCTTGGGAATGACACAGTAGTAGCTGGGATCCCCTTACAGCAGTAAAATCCCGGCGCACCCAGCCGCGCTCGTGATCCCTGCTCCTTCAGCTCGGCCACGGTGCCGTCGGTCCACAACAGTAGGAGCGTCATGCCCGGCAACAAACAAGAACAGAAGGTATGTGCTCGGAAATTTAAAATTTCGTATACATTTGCTGAAGTTACCTTATACTCCCATCAATCTTATGATTTAGAATATATTTCAGCCATGATTTAGAATTTCTTTTTGCAATAAATAAGTTCACTATCTCAGTACAACTATTATTGGGTGTGCCCAAACTAGATGCAAGTCTAAGGTAACTTCAACAAATGTATACAGAATTAATATGTAAACCGGTACATGCTCCTTGTTGATAAAATCTAGCCCATTCAAAGTAGTCATGATTGGACTAGGATGCTATGTTTTATCGTTATCTAACAGTGCATACATCATTATCTAAGTGTCACAGCCCCAGATCGGCCTTGCTTGACTTTGCTTGCTCCTCATGTCATCATGTTTAAATTTCCAAGAAATTTGAAATGGGGATTTCTCAAACCCTAGCACCAGATCAAATCAACTAGGTCCAAATAAAAATATTCTCAATGAACCCAAAATGCTCTTCAGAAAAGTTCATTATTTTTGGATTGGTCTAGAACCTCTCCCAAAAATGGTGCACATTTTCCTAGGCCATTCTGGATTTTGAATTAAATCATTACTTATTTGCATTTGGGCATTTAAATACTATAAAATATTTTAAATGCTCAAATAATCCCAAACTGAAATGTTTACTGTAGGATGTATCTCCAACAATGGTCATGAGCAGTTGCATGATTTTTGGGATTGATTTAGTATTTTTAATAAAGACACAAAGCTGCAGAAAAATAGAAAACAGAACAAATTTAAAACAGAGCAGAAAAACTCACCTGGAAGCCCACTTACCCGGGCCTCACTTGTGCTGGCCCGGCCCACCTGGCCGTGCCAGTCATCACCTACCTCTGCCAAGAGGGCGAGAGGAGGGAGACAAGACGCAGCGCGCTGGCGCCACGCACCTCCTCGCCGCTGCGTCACATCGAGGCCACCACGACGCCTCGGGCTTTCTCCTCGGCGTCGCCCCGACCCTGGCCCTCTCCTCTCTCCCGAACGCTCTCCCCCTCCTCTGCTCCCCTCGCCTTGCCGACGCGCCAAGACACTCCGCCTCGACCCCCTCTTCCTCCCCACCGAGACACGCCCTGCCGGAAGCCCTACAACGCCGTCCTCGACGCCATCTTCGTCCTCCGCACCGACGGCCGCTGTTGCTCGATTCACTGGCCATAGAGCGTCCCCGGCCTCGCCCTCGCGCTCGTTGGACTCGCGGTGAGCTGCTGAACTGTTCCCCTCTTCTTCCCATGCCGATTGGCCGCTCTAGCCATTGTTTCCGCCGGACCCGAGAGCTTGCCGCCGCCGTGCCATGTCATTGTCGTGGCCACAGTCGCCCTCGCCCGTTTTTGAGCATGCCTCCGTGCTCACCGAGATCCTGTGGAGGTCAGAGCACCAGGCTGCCGTTCGCCCGCCGTGCCCCGTAGCACCAAAACCGCCTGCACCCGAACTCCGGCCGCCGCCGATTTGGTTGCCGCCGTCGATCCCGACCACCGCAGCTCCTACCACCGCCACCAATGGATGCGCCTCACTCCCAGGAACCCATATGTGCAACCCGCGCATCAAACGGTGCCCTGTAGCGCGAACCCGAGCCCTTGGCCGCACCTATCGTCGCCGGCGTCGAGCCGTGGCGAAGTTAGCCTCGATTGACCAGGGGTTGACCTCCCACAGGTCCATGACATCTGGGCCCGCCCGGCTAACTAATCTAGTTTAGGTTTAAACTAAATTAGCTTAACCTAGGTTAGTGCTAATTAAATTAGGTTAGTTTAGTTAGTCAATGACAGGTAGGCCCCACAGGTCAGGTTTGACCTGGACCGGTCAGTTGACCGCTGACGTCATAGTGGCGCTTAATCTCGATGTGATAATGCCTTTTTCCGGATTTATTCTTTTCCAGGAAATTCCAGAAAATAGTATAAACTTCTAAAATTCATATAAAATCAACCGTAACTCCAAATTAAATAAGTTATATATGAAAAATTATCAGAAAAATCCAATCTATCCATCTGTACTATTTTCATGCATGTTAGAACAACTTATAGCTGCTGTTTAGAACAAATCATCTAAAGGGCATTTAAACCCTCACATATGGGGTTTGAATTTGAATCTTTGATTCTAGCCAACTTCATTTAACCTGTTGCTAGTTGCATTAGCTCAAATCAAAGCATATTGACATGTCTTGGTCATGCATCATATTGTGCATTGCATTGATTGTGTTCTTCCTTGTTTGCCGGTATTTGCCCCCTCTCCGATAGACGTGGTTTCGACGATGAGTTCGATGACACCGATGAAGAGCTATAATATCTTCAGGAGTGCCAGGCAAGAAAACCCCCTTGTTCATTCCGATACAATCCCACTCTCTCGCTCCTGCTCTCTTTTACTGCATTAGGACAACAGCGATTCATCTGTTACTTGCTGCGGTAGCTGAACCCCTTTATCCTCTCGTGATGACTGTCATTCCACAAGAATTAGATGAAACCCACTAGCATGAGTAGGAGTTGTTTGAGCCCTGTTGTGCCTACTCATTCATGCTTGTTTGTCATGCCTGCCATCGCTTAGAGTTGAGTCAGGTCCGATTCATCGGGGATGAATCGGAGGTGTGTGAACATGTCCTCGTTGAGAGCTAAGTGTGTGAACACGATTTGGTAAAGGTAGCGGTGAGAGACCATGTAGGAGTACATGGTGGGTTGTCTCATTGCAGCCGTCCTCAGGAACTGAGTTCTGTGTTTGTGATCCATGAAACTGTTACTACCACGCATTGGGCCCGAAACCAATGGACCCTCTCGGCTTGTTAACCACCCTTGTTCTCTGTCCAGGAGTTGCAACTAGTTTCTGGTGTTTGTAGGATATGTGTTGGAGGCCGTGCGTAGCGCTGACCTTAGGGGTTGGCTATGATGCAGTAGATACACCGTGGCCCGGTGTACCGAATGCCCGTTTGGTATCTTGGGAATCCCTGCACACATCGTTCGGGGCCGTTAGTGGAAACCTCGGCCGGACTCCCTGCGGATGGAACCCGAATAGGCGATAAACCTGGATTAGGGACTTGAGTGTTTAGGTAGGCCATGGCCGACACCCACGTTGGGCTTCCGCTTGAAGGTTGCCGAGTACATGTCGTGTAAACGGCGGTAAGTGGTGAGAGCGTGTGTGAAGAAGTACACCCCTGCAGGGTTAGTATGATCTATTCGAATAGCCGTGTCCGCGGAGAAGGACTTCTGGGTTGCCTATATCAGTTCATAGACAAGTGAAAGTGGATATTCTAAAATGTGCAAGATAAGCGTGAGTGCTATGGATGGCGTTCTCGTAGGGAGACGGGAGCGGATCCATAGTGGTGTATTGATATGGTGAATATGTGGACTCGTGCGCGCCACCTCAAAAGAGTTACTTGCAGTCGTAGTTTAGGATAGCCACCGAGTCAAAGCTGGCTTGCTGCAGTCAAACTCCACCATCCCCTTTGTTGATAATGATGCATATGTAGTTAGTTCTGATGTAAGTCTTGCTGAGTACGTTTGTACTCACGTTTTCTTATTTAATGTTTTGCAGAGAGACGTCAGTCTCGCTAGTAGTTCCGCTTGGGCTTCGATGTTTAGCTTGTTACCTCAGCTACGATCTTGTGCCCTCGGCAGGATCTGGTAGATAGTCAGGCTTCTCAGCCTCTTTTCCATTTGTAGATGTCTATACACAGACATGTTAAGCTTCCGCTTGTGCTTTGACTTGTATGCTCTGATTGTTGGGTCATGAGACCCATGTTTGTAACATCTCGCTCCTCGGAGCCTAAAGAATAAATACTTTGAGTCGTAGAGATATGTTGTGATGCCATGTTGTATTTACACATATTGAGCATATTGTGAGTATGTTTGAAATGCTTGGTATGTGTGGGATCCGACAATCTAGTTGTTTATCCTTGGCAGCCTCTCTTATGGGGAAATGTAGTCTAGTGCTTCTCGAGCGATACTAGTCCGCTTCTGACCGGTTCACCGGAGTCCTGCTAACCCAAAGCACTACTTCTCCGGACACTTGATGGCGGCATGTGTTTCACTTCGTTCTCGGTATACGTTCTTCGGGGAAATGTCATGCAGTGACATCCGGAGTCCTGCCTAGCCTGCTACAGCCCGAGATATCGGAGTCCTGTTAGCCCAGTGCTACAGCCCGGATTCACACATTGATGACCGACATGCTCGATGTGATTCATGTATGCCTGTCCCCATGGGTTAGTGCCGCTTTGGGTTCACGACTAGCCATGTCGGCCCGGGTTCTCTGTCATATGGATGCTAGCGACACTATCATATACGTGAGCCAAAAGACGCAAACGGTCCCGGGCCATGGTAAGGCGACACCCGTGGGAATACCGTGTGTGAGGCTGCAAAGTGATATGAGGTGTTACCGGCTAGATCGATGTGACTTGGAATCGGGGTCCTGACACTAAGTGCAGTACATCATTAGCTTACAGTGCAGATCTTACAGTGTAGTATGTGCCAATTTAGTATGTGAACTAGGTGTGCCAGTTTAGTATGTGAACTATCATCAGTTTGTGAAAAACACATACGACAGTACTATGTGTGGGTGTGCAAAATAAAACCTTCTTGCCTTCTTGCATCAAGTGACAGCAAACATGTTTAATTGAATGTTCCCAAGAAATGATCACACACCAAAGTAAGACCCTTAGTTTAAAACTAATTTAGGATCAGTGCAATTCTTATTTTTATTCAGTACTCTTCGTGCGAATGATTCCTGGTTGTTTCTCCTATTATGAACTTGTTGCTCAATTGCACAGGTATTGCCAAAGTACTGTCTAGTCTGAATCCAGCTACACATTCGCACATGAGTCGGTGCTCCTGAAGTGCTCTAATTAGCAATAGAAAATGACAAGGGAGTGCATCCAAAAGATAGGTGGCAAGCATGCCTGCTACAGTGTGTTGATAACTGAATTGAAGGATCTTCAGTATATGAACCACAAAAGAGAGGTGCATCCGTATAAACAAAGAAGTGCATGCGATACATCAGCTCAAGATCCAATGGTTCAATTATCTTTTGGTTTGGCAAAATGCTTCTCTTGCAGGTTTTTTGTTTTGCTGTAATTTTCATTAATATCACAGGATGTAACACCATCTCTGAAACAAATGCATATGTTCAGCTAAGAACTTGGCGTGGTGGGTGTACTGTTGATAACCTGAACATGTTTCTCTCAACTACAGAAAACATGTAACCTTTGTTGTGCTGCTCTGCAATTTCTCCAGAAAATATGGATTGTTTTGGTTTAAGTACATCTTGAATCCATGTGCAATCTTGCTATCTTTTTTGGAATCAATAACTGGCATTGACATTCCACAAAACAAATGTCAACTAGGATGCGTGTGTATGTATCAAATATGGCAGGATTTGTTACTCGCACCGGAGTACACCAATGCAATGGTGCGGAGGCCGTACAAACTTCTTATATATATTGCTACAAGTTCGAGTGATAAATTACTGTAAGCTCACATGTTATTGTCCAATTAGTTCAAATGATCATTTTTCTTCATTGAACAAAACAAAAAGAAGTACAAATATTTATTACAAAAATCATGAAAAAATTTCAAGTTGCAAACAAAAGGAAGTACATACCTTCATTGCAAAAAATGTTCGACTTTGAACAAAACAAAAAGAAAACATCCATCAGTTCAACTAGTGAAACCATGCAAATTCAGACCTGATGGTGTTGTCAGTTTGGACGAGAAATCAAATCTAAAATTGTAATCCCAAAAAAGGTTCAGCTCTATAAGTCCATGTCTTGATAGCAGGCCGTTCAAAACATCCTCACATATAAGTCCACTATTTTATTATGCGAGTTAAAAAAATGACGTCTCATCCAAAAATGGTCAGTACAAACAAAAAATTTCAAATTTGCTAATATCTACAGTACTAGTACTTCATTTTGTACTAGTCCCGACTGTCTATAGTTCATTTTGCTAAGAATATTCTTCTACATGTCTTTACATCAGCCGTAGAACATGTATTACTTTTGGAAGTTAAGTCAATGTATTTCATCTCTTTGATCGGATTAATGCTTGATTTTGGTGATGGCAATTTTTATCTCTGATATCCTGAAATGAGTCAGTAACTTCGAATTTTTTCTGCTAGCTTTCAAAATGTAAAAACACAACAAGTTCAACACGATGTCCTAGATAAGTTTGGGAAAAAAGCTCAAAAAAAAAGAAACCCCACGAAAATTCAAATGGTAAAAGTTCAAGTCGTAAAGTGAGAGAAGTTCAGAACATCGTTGAAAAAAATGTTAGTTAAAATGAACACTCACAAAACATTTTCTTTAAAAAAATTGTCATTCAGTTCAACGATATAAACCATGCAAGTTCGCGGACGATGATAATGTGAACCGTTGAAATTTCTCTCCATGTTTTCTACTGTTTATATGAGTGCTAAAAAGTACATGTATTACTAGCATATAAGTTCAAAAAAATAAACCGCAATCAGTTCCCTGAAAATGCAAAGAAGTTCAAAAAAATATAAAAAATTTCTAGAGTCAAGTTCAAGTGCTCATCCAACACGGTTAAAAATATATGGTCCGTTCATGTATTACTAGCATATAAGTTCAGAAGGATTAAACAAGGTTAGTACATCTATTGAATTCAAGAAAATGATTAATACGAGGAAAACCATATCGAAAAAATAGAGTGAAGTCCAATTTGTGAAAATAGCTCAGTACAAACACACAAATAGATCAGTACGAGTACTCTATTTTTGCCGAAATACTATTGTTTGAACTGAATCATCTGAATCGAAGCACAGTGGCATCAAAACCAGTAATTTCCCTGTCAAGGTTCAGTGTGGATTTTACATTTATGAAATGATTTTCACCCCAACAAACTAGGTTCAAACAACCTTTTAGCATAATGTCGTGCCTATTAAACACCTACTGATTTGATTCGGCAACTTTTACTGATGTCTATAATCGTACAACAGTTCAGATTCCTAGCTGAAATAGATTAGTAGCAGAAGTTTCAGCAAACAAACTATATTTTAGATTGAATTGAAAAGAAGCCCAAAACATCCGGACAAGTTCAAGACTACTACAAATAAGAGTTTCTTGCCAAAGGAGAAGAGTTAGGAAGTGGAGGGGCTCTCACGAGGTGTCCCGGGGATGACAACGACGACGTGGAGGCTCTGGCTATTGTTTGGCAGGTCGACGACGAGTGAGAAAAGCCAACCATCACATGTGGGGAGGCACATCACGAGGTTGCCGACGCCCAAGACTTGAACGGCGTTCAGCAGACTGGCTTCGTTCCCGGCGGAGGCAACCGACGTTGAAGTGCTGGAGCAGGATGTCGTCCCCGGATCCTAAAAAAAACCGTTTCAGTGCAGTCTCCTCCCGAGTCCCGACCCATTCCCATCCCTAGCCACCGGCGGCCCCATGTGACCTGAGGCGCACCACATACCTCTTGCCTCGTGCTTCCATGGAGCACATGCCGTGCAGCGGCCGCCAAAGCTCTCCGACGCCGCCGGCGTCGAGGACCGGCTCAGCACAGTGCCGGACTACCTCCTCATCCACAACCTCCTCAAGCTCCCGGACGCCCCCGTCGTTGCTTGGACCAGCGTCCTCGCCCCCACTGGTGCCGCATCTGCGCTCTCCCACCAGAGCTCCACTTCCTCGCCGCCACTAGCCCCGATGGCATACGCCCCGCCCTCGCCTCCCATGATGCCCCGGACCATAGCCACCTCTCCGTTGCCGCCATCGAGGCCACTCTCGAATCTGAATCGACAGAAAACGTGGATCCTGTCCAGTTGGCCATCCAATAGACTGCGTCCTGAGCTGCGTAGCTCGAGGCGGAATCCATGGTGGCGTACCGGTGCCGGCCCGTCCATGGTGGCGAAGTATCGGTGTAGGCGGCACTCTTGGGGGGGGGGGGAGACGCACACTGGTGGTGGAATGAGACGCCATGCCCATCCTCGTCGGCGTTCAACATGATTCGCGTTTGAAAAATAAGTTCGACGAAAACGACAGAGCAGTTCAACCGCTCGAATTCGTCAGTTCAACAAGGGTAACACAATAGCCCAGATGTATATATATATATATATACAAGGTCGCGCTATTCGTCACCCTGGGTGAGGATTAGTTATTCTTCACCCCCCCTCTCTATTTTGATGTTAGTGCACCGTATTTTTAGGTTTTGTAAATTTTGTCTTATTTCATACGTAAAAAGACAACGTTAGAAAATATATACTCGCCATAAAAAATATTTTATGTTATGTAAAATTACGAACGTAAAAACATACTGTAAAACATATATAAAATGCAATATTTCTGGTCTTATAACCTATTTTTTGTTTTCTTATACCAAATTTTACGTAGTGAATCAATATGAATGTAACTATTTGTATAACAAACGTAATTTATTTATGAAGCGATCATAAGATTACCTCGGGTGAAGAATAATTTATTCTGCATCCTAGGTGATGAATAGTATTACTATATATATAAGTGGGTCTATTCTAATAACACCCCTTAAGACCTTATTCTGCTAACACTAGGCTTATTCTGCTAACAGGGCCGAGCGACCTGCGGCTACAGACTAATCCAGCAAAAATGCCTGCCTTATCCTCTCGTCACCCACCCAAAACATATCTCCCTCCCCCCACGTCCTCCCCCACGCCACACCTCCATGCCCGCCGCCGCACCACCACCTCCCCTGCTTTCCCCGCGTCGGTGCTGCACCACCACCTCCCCTGCTTCCCCCATGCCGTTGCCGCACCACCACCTCCCCCTGCTTTCCCCGCGTCGTCGCCGCACCACCACCTTCCTCTGCTTCCCCCTGCCGCCGCCACACCACCACCTCCCCTGCTTCCAAACACCGCCCGCGCCCGGCCACCGCCCAAACCCACCCCGACGTTCCTCTCCTATGGCGCTGCCACACCGCCCAAAGACCTCGATCCAGACTGCCTCTCCTTGTGAATCCTCCTCCCCATCCCGAGCTCTGCTCCTCCTAGCCAAGATCCATGGCCATCGCAGCCCACTACTTGGGCCTAGCCAATCCCCACTCCCCACCTTCCTTCTCTCCACCATGGCCCCGCCGCCATGAGCCCCAGGGCTGGCCAACAACTCTGGCCACGCCCCTGCCAAGCAACCACTGGATCCACTCCGCCACTGATGCACATCTCCCCAACTCCCCTCCCCTAGCGCGCTCACCTCCCACCTCGGGCGTCACTGGATCGGGATCTAGGCCGGGGGCTCCCCCCAACTACGCAATGCCGCCGGATCAGCCTCCCCGCGCCCCTGAGATTCCAGATCGGGCTCGGCGGGGTACACCATGCAGCTCGAGCAGCATGCGCGTGCGGTTCGGCCTTCCCGCAATGGTCGACGTCCTCTCGTGTGCGCCCTACTGGCCATGTCATGCGCCATTGGGACCGCGGCTGCCTCCAGTCGTCGGCGCGCTAGCTTCCCCGATGAATAGCCCATCTGCAAACGAGCTTCCCCTCCTCCCCTTGCAGCCCATACATCCGGACTTGCAGTGCGCTGGGTGCGCGATGCGGTTTGACGCGCTTGGCCATGCAGTTGATGGCTCCGGGTGCAGTCCACTACTTTTTTCGGTTCGTGTGGTTCCAGTGCAATGCACCTCATGTCGGTCCGCTATTGCTAATTGCTGCAAATCAGTTTAAGTTTCTTTTGCAGGAGGGAGGCGAAGAAGCAAACAAAGAGATAGAGAAATGCACTGCACACTCAGACTAAAAAAATGTTGTAGATGATGGTTTGCTAGTTAATGAATCATGCCCTTAAATGTGTATTATGAAGTCCGCTATTTGCACCAAGAAGTTCGGCTGAGCTTGTATCTCAGGTCACCGGTCGTCTCTCATTCAGTTTGATTATGTAGCATAGCTTTTTGTTTAGCCGGTGTGCAGTTCGGGATACATAGCCAAGCTGTTCAACAGAAAAATGCAACTTCGATGGTGGTTTGCTGGCTGTTGACTTTATTGTTTGCTCTAGCTGTTGACTTTATTGATTAATACAGAAGAATACTGACAACAAAAAAAGAAGGAAATAAGTGCACTGCAGCCCCTTAGTGTTTCACCTTGTACAAAAAAGAGAAAGAAATCCCCACAGAAAGTTTACTTTCTTTCTCGAATGCAATTTTTTTGTATGTGGGACGATTGGAAAAAATTGTTCACTCCAATTTGTGTAGCAGCTCATTGCACCTATGTATGAAGTGCATCGTGTGTCTCAACACGTGCAGTGCGTTTGGTCCTCAGATGTGGTTCATTTTTCAGATTGATGTTGTTCACTTGCACCTAACATGAAAGTGTGAAAAACTTAGTGAAAAACCAAGATGGTAATGCGGTTCACTTTGATATATGATGTGGTTCGCTTGCCCTAGTCTCCGCGGTCCACTCTCGTTAATAAAAAATGTTGAAAAAAAGACAACAAAAATTCGTCTGTGAAAAAATTTACGTTCGACAAAAGAAATCACGAAGTGCGCTTGCTCGTCCGATGCAGTGCAGTTTTTCGTCTGAAGCAGTGCACTCCACCTCGTTTGGGAAAATTTACATCCCACAAAAAAGAAATCATGCAGTGCACTTGTCTGTTCGATGAAGTGCGGTTTTTAGTCTGAAGCAGTGCACTCCACCTCGTTTGGAAAAATTTACGTCCCACAAAAAAGAAATCATGCAGTGCACTTGTCTGTCCAATGAAGTGTGGTTTTAGTCTAAATAAGTGCGGTTTTCTGTCTGATGTAGTACGGCCCGTTTACGGTAGTCTGGAGGTTCACTTTTCATAGTATTGTGGTTCACCAAACACTCGACATGAAGTGCACTCGACCTCCTTTAGGAAAATTTACGTCCCACAAAAAAGAAATCATGCAGTGCACTTGTTTGTCCGATGAACTATATAGTTTTTAGTCTAAAAGAGGTGCGGTTTTCTGTCTGATGCAGTACATACGACGATTTTGGTGTCGAGAAAAAACAAAGTGTTCGCATTTCGTTAAAATCAAAATTGCTTCTAAACCTTGAGGAATCGGAGAGAGTGTTCTATGTGAAAAAGTTGCGCCTCATTGATATCTTTCCAACGGCGTATAATTTGAATCATTTCAACCAGCGGTTTGTAAAAGGTTCACGAAAAACGGCCACTGCCTCTCGTCGTTAGCCACACGATTTTTAAAATTAACTAAAGACCGTAAGGAATCTCAAAAACATTTTAACATATGAAAGTTGCGCCTCGTCCGTAGCTTTCCAAGGCGTATCATACGCCTCATTTCGACAAACAGTTAGAAAACTGGAGTGAAAACAGTACCGAAAATTTAATTTTTTTAGAAAAACAGAATTCCGTGAAAACAGTAAATTTGAAACTGCTCTTAAACCGTTATGAATTAGAGAAAATAATAGATATGAAAAATATGCGCATCGATGATATCTTTCCAACGGTGTATCATTTGCTTCGTTCCGACGAGCGGTTTAGAAGAAAAACGCTCGCTGCCACTCGTCATGGGCCGCACCATTTCAAAACTGCTCTTAAACCGTGTGGAATCTCGAAAAGTGTTCAACATGTCGAAGTTGCGCCTAATCCATAGCTTTCCAACGGTATATTACACGCCTCATTCCGATATACGGTTATAAAACTAAAGTGACAACAGTACCAAAAACAACGCGTGCAGTTTTTTTTCGATTAGAAGTTCACTCGTGTGAGTACTACAGCACACTTGGTTCAAAGAATGACGTCCACTTGCGTTGAGCGTGCATTAGGAAAGTGTTATCGGAATAGTTATTCTGCTAATATATATATATATATATATATATATATATATATATATATATATAAACTCTATTCTGATCGCGGGATCAGAATAATATTCTGATCACAACTGAATCGCACGAGTAACGCCAGACTTCCTCAAGATGAACCCGACCTTGGCTATCTTCGCATAACCGTGGCTTCCCATGAATTATTCTGTTTAGTCGTGTTCTATATGATGTTAGTGTAATCTAGAAACGTTTTTAGCAACTAAATACCGGGTTTAAATAGGAATCTCGCTCGTTGGCGGATTTTGGTCTCGAGTTGTGATGAAATGCGTCTTTTTCAGTTTTACTGCCTGAGTTGTTCGACCTGAACTTCTCCAAGTGCTAGGTTGAACTTCTGCCAACGTTGCCCAAACGGGGCTTGCGATATACAGTTGGAAAGCTATGGACACCAGTATTATGATCCAACTTAAATTTTTGGCAAAATGTAAGCGTTTAAGAGCAGTTTTGAAAACCATTTTTTTCTCATACAAAAAACGTGAATCGTATTTTTTATCGCATTTTTAAACCGTTTATCAGAATGAGGCAAATAATATGGCGTTGGAAAGCTTCTTCAAAGCCGCTCCTTCCACATTTTGAAAGTTTTCTCTAATTCCCTATGGATAAAGAGTAATATGGAAGATCGTAGAATTTCGCAAACGGAACACCTGAGTTCGTATTTTTGATATCATTTCTAAACGGCTAATCGAATTGAGGCAAATAATATGGCATTGGAAAGCTTATGAAAATGCGCTACTTTTCCATGTTAAAAGTTTTTTCTAATTTTGAACGGTTTAAAAGTAATTTAGAAAATGATAAAAGTTCCACCGAGTTCGTATTTTCGAGCTAATTTTTTAACCGTACGTCCAAATGCAGCAAAGAATATGGAGTTGGAAAGCCTGAAAAAATTTGAAACTTTTTTGTATATATTGTTTCTCCCAATTACTTACAGTTTTAAGTAAATTTTGAAAATGGCTAAAAACGTATTTCCCCATAATTTCTACAAATTTAATCGGAATGAGGCAAATAATATACCGCTGAAAAGCTACGAAAAATGCGAAACTTTTTCTTCTTGATGGTTTTCTCTGATTCCTAGCCGTTTTCATGTAATTTCGAAAACGGCAAGATCATTCGTTCTGCCTTTATCGCGAAATAGATTCTTCGAAAATGCATCGTGTGAAGAACCTTAACTTCTCGGCGCGTGTACCTGAACTTAACTCTGTTTTTCACGTGATTTTTTTGTTCGCAGCTCTCCATCTACTTCTCGTAGCTCTCCATCCACTCACCGGAATTGAGCAAGTGATATACCGGTGGAAAGCTGCTGTAAGCACACAACTTTCCCGTGTTGATCGTTTTTTCATACTCGCGGCGATTTTAAAAGTTTTTCATCTGAAATTCATTCACTGTAGTAGTTGAACTTCCTGCTGTTTTCACGTTGAATTTCTGTGACGTATTATCGTTTGCAACTTTCTCATCCATTCATTAGTGTTACACAAATTATATTCCTTTTGTACAAACCTCTATCACAATAAAAAAATTAACCTTCTCCGACCGAGGACTTGAACTTACAACAACAAAAAAATTGGACCTTGTCTTTTAATTCATTTTTCTCATGTTAAACACACACCATGTAGTACATGAACTTTTTCCATTTTTATAATTTGAATTTTTTATTTTATTTTTGAAATCAAATTTCCCCCAAATAATAACTGAACTTATTTGTGGATTGAGAGAATTATTTTAAAACGCAAAACAAAAACAATTACTTTTTTGTGTTTTCGAACATGGAAATACGCGGTGAACCTCTATCTTAAGCATTTTTGAAATTCACCGGACAGAGCATTTGAACTTCTAGCAACAACTTTCTTAGACTTTTTCTTTTTATCCTTTTTTTTCTCATACGAAATGCACACCATGGAGTACGTGAATTTTCGGCAGTTATCAGTTTGAACTTCTCTTTGTTTCGCTTTAGTTATGACAAACTCTTATTTTTTTACATATATCGAACTGCTCTAACTTTTTTATTTGAATTTCTTTGATGTATTTTTAGAAATATGAAAATTGTAGTTTCATTAGAAACATCAAACTTCTTCGTTATTTTGAATTGAACATATTGGATTTATTCTGTAGTACCAAAAAATCGAGTTTTTAATTAAATATCAAACTTCTTCACATTTTTAAATTGAACGTCTTGGTTTTACATTGAATTACTCTGTTTTTTAAAATTGAACTTCTTGATTTAATCTTTAGTATCGGGGAAAATCCGAATTTTTGAAAAATGGGGAAAATATTCTTTAAAACTTTTTTAGTTGTTCCCTGGTTTTAATTTGAACTTATTAGTTACTCTTTAGAACGAAAATCTAGGGTTCTTATAAACTCTAAACTTCTCTGTTATTTGAATTTAAAATTCTTACTTTTATTCTTTAGTAACGAGGTAAATCGAGTTTTTTGAACTTTTTTGTTTTAAAGTTTTGAACTTCTTGATTTTATTTTTTTAATAATGTGAAAAATCAGTATTTTTATAGACGTCGAACTTCACCATTTTTTAAAGTTGAACTTCTTAGTTTTATTGGTTAGTAACGGGGAAAATGGTTTTTTTATATAAACAATGATACCGCGGTGTTATTTTAATTTGAACTTCTAGTTTTTTATAGAATCGGGAAATTCAGTTTTCATACAATCTTTTGAAATGCTCCTCTTTTTAATTTCAACTTCTCTGGTTTTTTACAAACGGGGAAAATCCGTTATAAAGATTTTTGAACTACTTTCTTTTTGAATTCTTGCTATAATTTTTTGAACTTCCAAATTTGTCTTTTAGATATTAAAAACTTCATTTTGTAATGTTGACCTGCTTCGCTTTTTAAATTTGAACTTCTTATAGAATTTTGTCGCGACATTTTATGCATTTTTCGCTTTTCGGTGAAATGGCCTAGGCGGTCCCTTTTTTTCATTTGATGATTTTTCTTTTGTACGTGGCACACATGAACTTCGCGTGCTATAATTTGTTTTCATGAAACTCCATAGTTTTTATTCTTTGAATTCTATGATGTTTTTTTGTTTACATTTTTTTGGTTTTAACTTCGATGTTCGTACGGTGTCATAAGCAATACAGGACGACCATATAAGCATTTGGAATTAGAAAACATGTACTTTTTAGACACGGGCATCGGTGGTGGACACTACTAGGGCATCGATGGACACCTTTTTTTAAACTTGATTGTGTACTTTTAGAAATGTGAAAATCGGAGTCTTTTTAGAAACATTGTATTTCTTCCTTATTTTGAATTGAACTTATTGGTTTTATTCTTTAGTAACCGAAAAAATCCTAGTTTTCAAATATAATATCAAACTGCTCCATTTTTTATTTGAACTATTTGGTTTTATTTCTATTATTGTTAACGGAAAAAATCTAGGTTGTAATAAACATCAAGCCACTCATCTATTTTAATTTGAACTTCTTGGGGTCTAGTGAGAAGTTCATTTTATATGCATTGTGAAAAGTTGCACTTTTTAGTGAACTTTATTGTTGTTTTATTTTCTTTCTTTTTAGTACAAATTGAACTGCACAAGTTTCACATGCTGAACTTCTATCTTTTTAATAAACACAGTGAATTGCTACAAACAACGTTTCTATAATACCCAACAGTTGTCCAATGTCAGTTTTTTATTGCTTACACAACAACTCACGCCTACACTCTTTTTTTGGACTTTTGTTATCAATAGAAAAAATATCATGGCATTGTAAATAACGCCTCCACTGTCCTCCCCACGCATAGAGAATTTGAAGTTTATTCTTTTTTGTATACAACATGCACAATTATTGAACTTCATCAGTTTGCACATCTTGTAGGAAAAGTGTTGAAAAGGCTAGTAAAATGCACAAAAATCAAGTCGTGGAATCCACATGGCATGGCAAGCATGACCAAATTATTTTGCCTGAACTAGCTTCACACGGTAGCTTTTCCACTACTGACCATGTATTGGAACATCCAAAGTCCATGTGGAATGAATATAAAAATCTCAAAGTAAATTGATAGTTGAACACAGGAACGGCTGATGTTATAGAATCTAAAGTCATACAATCGCTACAGGATTTTTTTGCCAGAAACAACACAAAGATCACATAGCTTGTTATGAACTCCGACCATCTTCCTCACGAACAACAACAATTCTGTCCCAAGCACCTCATGTGACCTTCTCCCCTACCACATGGTGACCTTTCTCCCTATGTTCACGTGGGCAGTGGATGGCAGAACGACATGTAGGATCCTGGAGACACAAAATTTTGAGCATAATGAAGAGAAAAAAGCACCAAACAACTAATAATGTTTCTTCTTCTCCGAACATTCTTGTACTAACAATTAATAATGTGAGAAGAAATTGAACTGAATTTCTTCATCTTTCTGAACTTCTGCAACAAGATATAACTCCGTTCACATACGCATGGATCAACAGATGTAACCAAAGCCAAAAAACAAAGGGATAAAAAATAGAGACTTCCCAACTTCGATGGCAGTTGACGTGCTTGCACTGGATGGATCGCCCATGGCGGTGGCCTGCAAGGCAAGTTCCTGGGGACGCAGGGCTGAGGTGGTCGTGCAGCATGATACGTCCATTTTGGATCATGCTTTTATGTCAATATTTATTGCATTATGGGCTGTTATTTCACGTTATTTCACAATACTTATGGCTATTCTCTCTTATTTTACAAGGTTTACATGAAGAGGGAGAATGCAGTCTGGAATTTGGAAAAGGAGCAAATATTGAAGCACTATTCTGCGCAACTCCAAAAGTCTTGAAACTCCATGGAATACCTTAGAATAAATAAAGAAAAATCGTCACCAAAGATGAAGGTCAGGGGGCCCACACCCTGCTCACGAGCGTGGGGAGCCCCCCCTGGGCGCGCCCCCCTACCTCGTGGGCCCCCTGGTGGCTCTCCGACGTCCATCTTCTCCCATATGAAGTCTTTTGATGAGAAAAAAATAGAAGAGAACCTTTAGGGACGAGACTCCGCCGCCACAAGGCGGAACCTTGGCGGAATCAATCCAGGGCTCCGGCAGAGCTTTTCTGCCGGGGACACTTCCCTCCGGGAGGGGGAAATCATCACCATCGTCATCACCAACGCTCCTCTCATCGGGAGAGGGCAATCTCCATCAACATCTTCACCAGCACCATCTCATCTCCAAACCCTTGTTCATCTCTTGTGTCCAATTCTTGTCTCCAAGTCCGGGATTGGTGCTAGTAGGTTGCTAGTAGTGTTGATTACTCTTTGTAGTTGATGGTAGTTGGTTTATTTGGTGGAAGATCATATGTTCAGATCCTATATGCATATTATTACCCCTCTGATTATGAACATGAATATGCTTTGTGAGTAGTTACGTTTGTTCCTGAGGACAAGGGAGAAGTCTTGCGTCATGTGAATTTGGTATTCGTTCGATATTTTGATAATATGTATGTTGTCTAACCTCTAGTGGTGTTATGTGAACGTCGACTACATAACACTTCCCATTATTTGGGCCTAGAGGAAGGCATTGGGAAGTAATAAGTAGATGATGGGTTGCTAGAGTGACAGAAGCTTAAACCCTAGTTCATGCGTTGCTTCGTAAGGGGCTGATTTGGATCCATATGTTTCATGCTATGGTTAGGTTTACCTTAATACTTTTGTTGTAGTTGCGGATGCTTGCAATAGAGGTTAATCATAAGTGGGATGCTTGTTCAAGTAAGAACAGCACCCAAGCACCGGTCCACCCACATATCAAATTATCAAAGTACCGAACGCGAATCATATGAGCGTGATGAAAACTAGCTTGACGATATTCCCATGTGTCCTCGGGAGCGCTTTTCTTATTATAAGAGTTTGTCCAGGCTTGTTCTTTGCTACAAAAAGGATTGGGCCACCTTGCTGCACCTTATTTACTTTTGTTACTTGTTGCTCATTGCAATTTACCTTATCACAAAACTATTTGTTACCACTTATTTCAGTACTTGCAGAGAATACCTTGCTGAAAACCGCTTATCATTTCCTTCCGCCCCTCGTTGGGTTCGACACTCTTACTTATCGCAAGGACTACGATAGATCCCCTATACTTGTGGGTCATCACAGCACGGCGCGACTGCTACAGGGTTAGCGTGCTCAGCGCAAGGAATGGATCGGCGGCGGCCGCAGCGGCTGTGAGGAGGGTGTATGCGGGTGGCGCCCGCAGCGGCCGGAATGCCCTGAGTGCTGCAGTGGTGGGGCCCCATCGGGAGGAGTTGTGCGGTGGCGCGCCGGAGGATGCGGGGGTGGCTCGTGCCGGAGGAGGTGGGGGTGGAGTCGCGCGAAGGAGGCGGGGGCGGCTGCATGCCGGAGGAGGCGGTGGGCGGGATCCACATCCAGGCGGAGGCGGCTGCATGCCGGAGGAGGAGGGCGTGGCCTCGCTACTGGTGGGATCGAGGCCAAGCAATGCACGCAGGATACACGGTCGGGCGGCGGCGCAGGATCCAAGGCCGGGCGGCAGAGGTTTGGGGTGGTGGCGGCGCATGGCCGATGGGCGGGCGGGGGTTAGCCTGGGTGGGGTGGTGGGGGTGCGGGGATCGGTAGTGGGCGGCGGTGGTTGCAGTAGGAGGCGGCTGGGCTGAGGAGGAGAAGGTCATGTGGGCTTATTTGGGCCGTCCGAAAATGTGCTTATGGGCCGGTCTGATGGATCTCGGGAACACATCCGCGGCTCCTATATAGGCCCAACGTGATCCAAATAACTATTCTAATCTCAGGATTATAATAGTGCTGTCCTATATATATATAGGGCTGGACTATTCTGTTACCCATAACAGAATATTATTCTGTTACCCCCTCCCCTTATAGGCGCGACGCGCACACCACCGTAGAATCCCCCCGACCCCAACGCGCCTTTTCCGCCGGAGGCAAGCGTCGTGGGCGAGCGAGCGATGGCGGCAGCCGGAGCGAGGGAGCCCGCGGCGCCGTGACTGGCCGGCGACGGATCCGCCGCCGCCTCCTCCATCCTTTTGTCGCCGGATCCAGCAACGGGGTCGTGATCCCCACCTCGTGCCTCCCTC
Source organism: Aegilops bicornis (assembly GCA_021605145.1). Classification (NCBI taxonomy): domain Eukaryota; kingdom Viridiplantae; phylum Streptophyta; class Magnoliopsida; order Poales; family Poaceae; genus Aegilops; species Aegilops bicornis. The sequence goes on from CM038671.1 coordinate 610,306,810, forward strand.
CGTCGCCGGATTAATCGACATGTCCGCGATCCCCGTCTCCTGCATCCCTCCGTCGCCGGATCTATTGTCGGTGTCGTGATCCCCGCCTCCTGTGTCCCTCCGCCGCAAGATCCATCGACAGGGCCATGATCCCCGCCTCTTGCCTCCCTCCGTCGCCGGATCCATCAACGGAGCCGTCATCCCCGCCTCCTGCCTCCCTCCGTCGTCGGGTCTACTTCTCCGGGGCAGTGATCCCCGCAAGGTACTTCCTCAACGAACCTCTTCGCCAGACGTCCACCACAAGCAGGAGCTGCGTCAATGGCGCCGCCTCCCAAGAACATGCCAGTAAGACGCCCACGAGAGGTAGAAGAAGAAGACAGTACACTGGATGTAATGTCTGCTTCCCACGTTCGTGTCACTCCTTCAGTTCATCAGTCCTGCTATGAAGAAGAACCCGATGGTACATTGCAAATGCTAGCATCCGTTCATTGACACCCCTTCCACTTGATGCACGATTAGGATGTTGAGGTTACTGTCAGTGCATCTAATATGCTATCTTCAGTTCAAGTAAAAAAACTTAAACATATGCGTCAGTCCAAGTAGATAGTGAAAAGGTTCAGCTACCACTGAGAGTTGTAAGTTGTTATTTCTAAGAGTACAAGTCATGTAGTTGCATCAGTTCGAACGAGTAACAAAACTATTACTGGAAAAAAAATTGCTACACGGAAAGTTCAGTGATACATAAACTAGCAGTACTTGTAATGTAGATGCATTGATGCACGATAGGGTGTGGAGGTTACTGTCAGTGCATCTAATATGCTATCTTCAGTTCAAGTAAAAAAAATAAACATATGCGTCAGTCCAGGTAGATAGTGATAAGAGAGTGCCATAGTTACACAGTAAGTTCAATGATAATAAACTAGGAGTAGTTCTAGTGTAGTTGCATAAGCTATAGAAGAACAAAAGAGAAGTCATGCATGAGTTCAATGTCCAGTTTACAAACAGTGCTCAAAAACAGTACATTAGTACATCCATGTTGAACATGAACGTTCATCAGTTCGACTGAAAACGAAACCAGATTAATCCCAAAACTGTTGAATGTTGTTTGCAGAAGCATGCAAGGCGGCGCACGCAGCGAGCATTTGATGAGCCAAACAGATATGGGGCACTACCTGGTTGGGTAACACTAGAAATACCGCGTGGATATTTCAACAGTACGGGTAGATTTGAAGATACACCGCAATCATCAGAAGCACGGACAGGTTCTTCTATACAGCAAACACCAATATCTGGGAATGCAAGCTTTGCATTTCTTTGGGTTGCAACAAGGCCAACAATATCACCAACAACAAATGTTTTCCTTCCCAAGCGCATGCAAAAAGCCAAGGACAGGAAGCCATGGATGGGTTGCAAGAAGGCTTCCATCAGTCGCTCCGTCAACATCAATCATCCGTGATGCAAAAGCGGTTGCGACGGGAAGATCAGGGCAAAAAGACAGAAATTTTGGCCACTCTAGCAGGTTCAAAAGTACAAGATATGAGCCATACAGACAGGCGCAACCTCACAATGAATCTGAGGGGAGACGGCCGTACAACGAGAGATGGAGATCTTCGTCAACGTTGCTCCCTCCAAGAGATGCATTGCTGCATGTGCCAAGGGTGACACCACCGGCGCCCATAAACCAGGGAGAACAACAAACACCGGAGGCAGCGCAGAGCTATACACATGTAAGTATCCATATAGAAAAAAAAAATACAAGCACAGTCCATACCATGGTGCTGTGACCACCCCATCTAACATTTTCATAACTACGTTTTTGTTTGGTCACTGTTGCGTGCAGCCACCTGACATTGAAGCTTATGTTCTGCCAAGGATAGATATGAGGTTTGAAACTTTCGAAGAAACAAAAAACTTCTACAACGTATATGCGAAGCACGCTGGTTTTGCCATCAGGGAAGGCCCAAAGTTTAAGACCAGAGCCTACCTTTATTGCACGTGCCATGGAGTTTATGAATCAAAGGTGTCTGAAGCAAATAGACAGCGTAACAAGACGACAATCAAAACTAACTGCGGGGCTAAAATGAGGCTGAAGAAGGAAAAGGATGGAACGTTTGTCGTAAAAGAGATAGTCTGGGAACACAACCACAGGCTACAGCTCACCGCAGAAATGCTTGTCTTCTTGCACTCCCACAAAAACTTTGACAAAACAATCTTGGAGTACGTCAAGTACCTGCAGTTCAAAGGCGTTGAACACGCGCAAATCATGAGCATACTGGGCGGTGATGACCCTGGTAGCTACTTCCTCGGAATGAATGCCAAAGACATGATTAACCTGTAAGTACAACTTGTTCTCCTCCCACAAACCACCTCCGTCTTTTTTCCTCTGTCAGTACAAACATATTACACAACGCATGACTGACGCCTTGATTCAACATGCATTTTTCAATGAACTTTTAATATGCAGGAAAGCAAAGAATTCAAGGATTGATGATGTGGACGATTTCCTAAAGACTGTCAACTTCTTCAGGGAGATGAAGGCTATAAACAGGGAATTCTTCTGTGACATGCAACTCGATGAGTCCGACAAAGTTAAGAACATAATGCAGGCGAAGTGACATCGCCGAGGGTCGTATCAGGACTTCGGGGACAGCGTAACTTTTGACACAACATATAAGACCAACAAGTACCATATGCCACTTGGGGTGTTTGTTGGAACTAACAACCACTTACAGACTACATTCTTTGGTTTTGCCCTGATAAGAGATGAGGATGCTGATTCATTCAAGTGGCTGTTCAAGACATTTTAAGGTGCATGAGAAGGAAGGCTCCTACAAGCATCCTCACAGGTACAACCGCTAAAACCCCCCCCAACCACCACCCCCCAGCCAAAAAACAAAAGGAAAAAAAAACAGAAAAAATGATGTGTCATTTGTAATGGTATATATGCACAACCATCACTCTTTGAACTCGAATTTGCCATCACCCGACTCTTTGCCATACGCGGTGATGGCAAAGAACGTCTTTGCCATCTGCTATAAAAAGCAGATGGCAAAGAAGCTGACAGATGGCAAAGAACATGGTTGCCATCAGCCAATTCTTTGTCATACGCTAGTGGATGGCAAATAATCTTTGCCATCTGCCAGATGGCAAAGAAATGGTAGGGTCGATCTTTGCAGCGGCTGTCAACCCCACCTCTTTGCCATCTGCCGGCCAGATGGCAAAGAATCTTTTCCATCTGTTGGCAGATGGCAAAGAAGTGGGTGGAGCCCAATGGGTAACGGCGCTATAACGGCCAGTAGCCCCACCTCTTTGCCATCTGCAATGGATGGCAAAGGCCCATATCTTTGCCATCGCCCCGGGTCGGCAGATGGCAAAGAGGTCGACCCCTCTCTCCCAGCCCGGCCCCTCCCCTCTCTCTCTCTTCCAGCCCGGCCCCACCCCCCTCTCTCTCTCTCTCCCAACCTCACCCACCCACCAGCCCGGCCCCAACCGCACCCATGGCCTGACGACCCTAGCGCCGCCCGGCTGCCACCGCCGCCCGGCCCGCCTCCCACCACCGCAGCCCTCCCTCGCCCCTCCCCGCCACTCCCCGCCCCTTGCCGCCACCGCAGCCCTCCCCGCCCTCCCCGTCCCTTCCCGCCCCTCCCGCCACTGCAGCTCGCCCTCCCCGCCCTCCCGGCCACCTGCCCTCCCCGCCCCTCCCGCCACAGCCCGCCCCTGGCTCCCTCCACCGTTCCAGGGCATGGCGCGCCTCCCAGCTGCCCACCTGCCACCATGGGCGTGCCTCAGACCCTCCCCGCCACCGCAGCCCGCCCCTCCACCGAGCCAGGCCACGGCGCCGCCCCCTTCCCGCGGCCCTCCCCGCCACCGCAGCCCTCCCCGCCGGCGGCCGCACGTCCGCTGCACCGGATCTGAAGCTTCTCCTCCCCCTCTTCCTCACCCCGGTCAGATCTTCTTTGTCTCGTGCTCCTCCCCGCGCCACCGGCCGCTGGTCCCCGACCTCATCCCACCGTGGATTTGACACCCCCGTGCTCTTCTTCTCTTCAGTGTGAGCCCCGTCCCTCCCAAATTGGTCCCTCCTCCTCCGGTCAAGTTACGCCTCTGCCATCGTGTGTAGGGTAGTGTTGATCGCTAGTGTTGTTGCTTGCTGGCTCGCCGCTTGATTTCGTTCTTTGGCTTGCCGCTGCTAGATGATGTTGTTACGTCTTCTGTTGGCTTGCTACTCTTTGGTGGCACGGTGCTATTAGGCTGCTGCTTGTTGTTGTTAGCTGCTAGCGTGCTACTACTAGCTAGCTACTACCGCTTGTGTTACTAGTTGTTGCTGCTGCTACTTGCTGATACTACTAGCTACCGTTGCTGCTCATCTGGTGCTACTAGCTGCTTGCTACAAATATCTTCGTGAATCGAACTGACCATAATCATTAGGTGTATATAGGATTGTATGGTTTCTATTTTATAAATAATGAATGTAACAACGATAGCGATCTTTCAATTTTGTCGAGTAAATCACGTAAGATAGAAGTGTGCCTATTTGTATCACATATTGGAGTGAAGTCTTTGTCACTACCAAGTATCAAATGCAGCTTAGGTTCAGATAAGCTTTTCCCAAAATTAAAATACTACCAAGGGATCACTCCTTGGCATTTATTTTGTATTTTTCTTTATAACACATCTCATGCCTTGCAGGATCGACTTCCTTCTCAATAGTGAAATTGCTACATTGTTCAAGTGAGACAAACATGCAGGTATCTTAATGATCCACTAAATTATTTTCAGTAAAAGTTTGCTTCACATCCATTGTGTAATATGAAGAGAAATCATGGTGCTTTTCCTTTCGTTGTGTACAAAATTGTTTCCCGTCCATTACTTAACTTGTAGATGAATAATAGGGTACTTATTATTTGCGTGCATGGATTTCATTCAAATAGAATTTTCAAAGACAAATTAAATGCCATACCTTACTAAACTCAGATTAGCGCATCCAAACGAGAAAAGTTGTGTACTAATTCCTAACAGTACCAAATAATTTAAATTACGAATGGTTTTCACAAGACAACTATTGTGAGTTGTCTTTGCAATTCCACATAGTAATTAGTTATAACTAGTAAGATGCCCGTATACGCCACGGAATCACAAAAAATAAGAAAAAACACAAGAATGTCTTGAGACATTGATCAAATCGATATCATATAGTTGATAGGTACACATGTAGCACAATCAAACATACTTGATAGGTACACATCTAGCACAATCAAACATACTTGATAGGTATACACATCTAGCACAATCAAACATACGGTTTCCAACTAATAAAATCCTTCTTCTCAGCCAACCATTTAGATCTCACCGAACCTACAAAAATTAAGGAAAACCAACAACATAAATATTTGCAAATTATGTAGGTCAAATAGTAATCAAATAACTGCACGAGAACAACTGAGCAAAATTTGACAAAATGTAAACTGCAAGTGTCCACAAGCACACATAATCCTTGAACTAAAATAGACATACTCACAACGAGAATGCGCTTGAACATGCTAAATTACAGAATTTGGTCTAGCGGTTGTTGCCTTGTAACGCCTAAATAGTGTTCAACATAAAGTCAATGGCGTCATTTTTTAAGGGGAATCTAAATCTGCCAAGACACCATATAATGCACGAAAATCTAATTTGGTCGCGTAGTCTCTGGCTCCACTTCAAGCCCTCGGTCTCATCTCTGACCATGCTATGCTAGCCCATGATATGGTGTGTTTGGTCGACTATCTGCAAAATAAGAGTCAGATAGGATTTGCTCTGCCATGGAACTAAACCAATTAAGATGTACTCCCTCTGTGAACTAATAGATAAAGATCTTATACTAGTTTACAAAGGAATACTACTTTAAGAAACATTCAAATAATTTACTGGTTCATGTAGGCATATGACTGTCTTAGAAAAAGAATAGCACTATTTTCCATGGGATTTCAAGCTTATAGAACTTACACAATATCAAAATTTACTTGGAGTTGGGAGGCACAGCTTGAAGTCATGAAAAATTTATCTACAATCAACACTGCACTCATTAGCACATATCAGACCACAAATCAGAAGGATATTATTAATGCTACATATATTTTATCATATAGCACTTCCAAGTAGATCTCACACAACAACACAAGTATGCATATGTTTTTTTGTAAAAGTGATTATTTCAAATTATGTTAAATCTGAGACTAATATTTTTTCAAGATTTGGGAAGTTAAAGTACTTGATACAAGGTGTGGGACTCGAGAACTTATCTACTAAATAATACACTTAGTCATCCTTGATCATGATCCCCTATTTACCTTACACCAAATCAGGCCAAGTACAAAAATCGACACACGCCACAATTAAAGTATGGTCTAGAATCGAATAGCAAATCTGGTACCAACCCGAGGGATGGAGTACAGTGAATTTCAGCAAGGATGAACTGCGAGCTTCTACAAAGAATCAAACAGAAAGTCTAAATGTGCAGCTCACAAGGTGCTATGCGGAACCGCAACCGATTCATTCTAAACATTTAGCAAATCACATGTTTAGGAGAGAGCGCGGTTTCAATTGCGCACGTATCTGATACACATCTTTACTCCAAAAAATGACCAATTTCTTGGATCTGATAGGACACATAACTTATGGAGGGATGATTGCGGTTAGGAGCGGACACAATGGCTTGGGGTAATTGGCATCAGCGCCGCCAGGAACGACATATGGAATGATGGTATAGCATGTTACTGCCGTCGACCACTCATTGCAAGTTGGACATAAATTGTCAGGTACAAATTAAGAAATATGCAAGCAGATTGTTTTGCCAGGCGGTAAAGTAGGAGACCAACCTTTTTGTTTTCCTTTAGCACTTTGTTGGCACAAGGGCTATAACATTTGGGGCGTAAGACTTGCTGTCTCTTTGACCTTGTAGTTCTTCAACTTCAGACCTAAATCCAAGGGTTTATCACTACTGCATACATAATTGCCTGTGTTACATTCAGACAAAGGAAAAAACTGAGATTGTAGTGTATTTAAACAAAGAAAAATGTATAGTAAGAGATGCTTTGGAATCATGTGCATATAGAAGTAGCGAGCGTACATGTGCATATACACACACACACACACAAAAAAAATGCACCGGGCCTCTTGTCAATTTCTGCATTTTCTGTTGTTCATTCGCGCTGTTAGATTATCCAGGATCACATTTAACTTGGTAGTACTTAAATTGCTGCAACTTCACTTTTTTGTCTGTTTAGTGAATAATGTGTGTACATTTGTTCTTTCCTATACAATATCGGATCTGCCATATGCATGAAGTGGATGCACCGGGACCTCAAACCAGAGAATTTCTTGTTTGCAAACCGGAAAGAAACGGCTGCACCGAAAGCAATTGATTTTGGCCTGTTTGTTTTGTTTTTCACTCCAAGTAGAGTCAATCCTAATATCCTATATGGCTATCGTTGAAGCTTTCCATTTTGACCCGTCTGTCACTTGTCGATGATATGGTCGAGGACAAAGCTGAGCTGATACGAGCCTTGTCTTATGCTATATTTTTTTTTACTTTGTAATGTTTGTCTAATGTGCTATTTGTTTGTGAGGTGTAGGTGAACGGTTCACTGAGATTGTTGGAAGTCCTTATTACATGGCTCGAGAAACTATGGCCAAGAGGTTGATGTTTGGAGTGTAGGAGTGATTCTTTACATTCTTCTTTGTGATGTCCCTCAGTTCTGGGCAGGTCATTTTTTGTAGCGTAAAATAGTCAATTGTTTTGGTGGCATAGGTCAACTGCATTAAACATTTAGGGTACTTAAAGTGAACTATGTTCTGATGTCCTGTCTGCACAAAGCGGCCATGTGTCACCTTCTACACTGAAGTTTTGTTTTCCTTATTTTTCCTCTGGCGTGCTTGGCCTGTGGACTTTAGTTCAGAAAAATATATTTATCTTGTCCCATTGAATGCTCTTTCTGAATAATATGTTTGTTGTTTCCATTTTATAACGCAGAAACTGAACAAGGTGTTGCTCAAGCAATTATCCGGTCTCTCATTGATTTTAAAAGAGATCCATGGACGAGGGTATCAGATAATGTAAAAGACCTTGTCAGGGCCCAGATCCAAGGAGGCGTTTGACAGCTCAACAGGTTCTGGTAATAATCAAATTTCCACACAAGTTAACTGCATGTAATTGCATTCCTTCTGTTCTTCTTAAATGGATACAGAATTGCTTTCCTTGTGTAAATTTCTTAAGATTTTCGCCTTAAGATAACTTAATTGCATTGCTCGTGTCTCAGGTCCATAATTTGTATTTTCTTCCAGTTCTTCTAACTTTCTTCTTTCCCATTTGCTGATTTGCTTAAGATCACGTAAGCTTGGGTTGATGGAGTGCTTGTATTTAGTTTTGTTTTGACCTTGTGAAACTTGCTACCTATGGATGAAACTGTGTAATATTGATGAAACTATGTATATGTACGGAGGAAACTTGCTACTATTGGTAACATGTGTTGGATATATATGTGTTCATGACTATTGGTAATATGTGTTGAATATGCTATATTGGTCATATAAATATATTTGTGCTTGATTTTCTGTGAAAATGAATTGATATAAGAAAAAACAAAATTGAATGGGGCAATATAGTCACTTTGCCATCTGCTGGCAGATGGCAAAGAGCTTTGCCATCAGCTGGCAGATGGCAAAGAGGCCACGTGCCATCTACATGTAAAATTTGGGCTGGCTTATTTGGGCTCTTTGCCATCTACCAGCAGATGGAAAAGCGCTCTTTGCCATCTGCTGGCAGACAGCAAAGCATGCAGCCTTTTCCATCTGCTGGCAGACGGCAAAGAGCCTGCAGCCTTTGCCATATGCTGGCAGACGGCAAAGTATGCCGTTAGCCTTCTAACGGAGCTAACCCCGTTAAGAGGCTTTGCCATCTGCCAGCAGATGGCAAAGCCTGAGCTCTTGCCATCAGCGGCCAGATGGCAAAGCCACGAGCTCTTTGCCATCAGCCGGCCAGATGGCAAAGCCACGAACTCTTTGCCATCAGCCAGCAGATGGCAAAGAAGCCTTTATCGGCGAGGTTTCAGACGACTGTTTGCCATCTGCTGGCTGATGGCAAAGCCTTTGCCATCCGCCGAACATGCCTTTGCCATCTGCCATGGCAGATGGCAAAGTGCCAGATTCCAGTAGTGCATCTGCTGACCACTCCGAGTCTATTTTCTCATTACCAGACCAGTGCCCGGCAATGGCTTTGGCGATCGCAGATGTTTTGAAGAACACAGTACATAAGCTATGCTGCTGGCACATTATGAAGAAGTACAGGGAACACCTCACGTACCGGTATTACCTGCACGAGGAGTTTAAGGATGAATTCACATCAATTCTCAACTGGCCCCTCATGCCAACTTAGTTTGAGGATGCCTGGAAAAGACTCATGGATAAGTACAACCTCCACGATGATGCCACAATGGTGGGCATGTGGAACAAGCGTGAGAAATGGATATCAGCCTACTTCAAAGAAATTTTCTGCGCCAAAATGACATCCACACAGCGAAGTGAGAGCATGAACTATGTGCTCAAGAATAACTACGTAAGTGAGAGACATAACCTACACCAGTTTGTCAGCCAGGTAAACTCCTGCGTCAAAACCAGGAGGCAGACAGAGAACCAGGAGACAATTGGTAACCGGGTATAGCTCTATCACTTGTCGTAAGACAAAAAATTACATGCTTACTAAAGTAAAAATTTATTAGAAGTTTTTGCTGCAAGAAAACTAACTATTTGGTCATCATTCTTGCATCTACAGAAGGAACAAAACACGCTGACCTTCTATGGGTTTGACACCCAGATGGCAAAGTTGTACACACGAGCTGTGTACAGCGAGATCAGAAATAGGCTAAAACTGAGAACACTCTTCATGGCGACAGAGACGGAAGAGCCCACAAAGTACCTAGTGCACTACAACCACTCGCAAAAACTGTCTGTGTGGGCTCAGCATGCGTTCCAGGTGGTTGCAGACCCCGTGGGAGAAACATATGAGTGCGAGTGCAGGCTATGGGACCACACAGGTGAGGACTACAAAAAAGATGTTGCACACTGTACTACTTTTTTTGCAAAGTTTTTGTTCGAATGAAATGACAAAAAACATGCACCTCTTCCAAAAACAAATACAGGTCTTTTCTGCGTGCATGTCCTGTGCATGATGCGCATAATTAAGGCTGCCAAAGATTCCAGAGAAATACATCCTCAGGAGATACACCAAACGCCCGAACATCCAGCCAACATTTGGCAGAAATGACTTGAGGACAGTAGCGTCAAACAAGGCATCCCAATACTGCATTGAAAGCTCACTGTTGACGCTGAACATGAGGGTTCACAGAAAAAGCTTGAGAAGCCAAGAGCAAATGGCAAGGTCACGGGTCGTCATGGACAATCTTGAACAAGAACTCGACGCCATGCATTCTGCTGAAAATGGAGGTGTCGCGGACAGTGAAGCCATTGAGCAGGATATTGCTACAATGTTATCTGAGATGAACCATCTGGGAGCTATTGACCCGTTTGACAACGAGGAAGAGGAGCAGCAGCAACCAGAGCTTGCCCATGTGCACACTCAAGAGCACCAACAAGCTGACATGCGAGATCATGAGCTTGATGGTGCTGTAGGCGAATGACATGACAACAGCACATCCTACCACCAGCAGCAGGAAAGGGTGATTAAACCACCCATATTCTCAAACACAAAAATGAGGAAGAGCAAGACGCAAGCAGCGAAAGCTGTGAAAGCAGCAGCCAAAAAGCCACGACGCCCCATCAAGCGCGTGGAATTTGGCCCGGACGGCAAACCTCTTGGGATAAGGGCATGCGGATTCTGCAACGTCGTGAGCAACCATAACTACCGCACATGCCCACTCCGCACAGATGCCACTGTCAACAAGAACAAGCAGATTTGAGCCACCCAGCTTTCTACCAATGGAGACAACGCACGTAACAGCTACACTTGCCGCAAGTGTGGGGGAACAGACGAACATAATGCCCGCACGTGCAAAGTGGGCAAGTAGGTTAGTGGAGCTGAACAGAAACATGGCAAGGTAAAGAGTTCCAAGCAATCAAATGAATACGATGAAGAAGAAGAGTTTGACGAGAATGACGACCAATCAGACGAAGACAATGAAGATGACAGTGTCGAGGGCGAGGAAACTGAAATTCACGATGAAGCTGCCAAGGCTCAACCTGGAAAGAGCGCCGGCAAGGCACAACATTTGAGGACAGTTAGGAGAAGCTCAAGACTGAACAATACATAGTGGTTATCCTGCTGCATCAACTAAAAAATAACCTTGTAGTCTCAGTTGCATCAGCACACAATGAGGAAGCATTTCAGAAATACTGTCGTTACCAAAACTGATTTAGCTTTATCATCAATTTCTTGATTAGTACTATAGTTAAGATATAATTTCTGATTTGTGCCCGCTGGAGCAGTGACATTATTATGTAAACCATTTGATAATCATTTTGAATGCAGTCACAAATACCTTTGAAAAAACTTATCTGGATATATCTGACGCAAAACACTATTGTCAACCAGTAACTCAGCAAAAAAATATGTCAAGGAAAAATTTAATCTCTTGTAGTACATCAGTACTGATAACTCTCAGTCGTCAGTACAAGGCAGAGTACACATCAGTACTGATATAATTTCTGATTTGTGCCCGCTGGAGCAGTGACATTATTATTCAAACCATCTGATAATCCTTTTGAATGCATTCACAAATAAATTTGAAAAAACTTATCTGGATATATCTGACACAAAACGCTACTGTCAACCAGTAACTCAGCCAAAAAAATGTCAAGGAAAAACTTAAACTCTTGTAGTACATCAGTACTGATAATTCTCAGCCGTCAGTACAAAGGAATAGTAAAATAAACACACCAGTGAACGACTAAAAAAACATCGTTTTGAAAAAACAAAGCTATGCCTGCTTCTGCCAGTCCCAATTCAGAAAGACCATCAGTACATAAAAATAATTACCTCAAGCTGTAACATCCCAAAATTCTAAATTCTGGAATGTTATGATAAATAGATATATTTTATTGATTGTTTGATTGATTGTGTGAAATTCGAAACTTTTTGAAAGTTAAATGAGAGGGAATAAAAGGACTTTCCGAAACTTTCATTTTTGCATTCGTGATCTTCGTGAATTCAAATTCTTTTCACCACAAAACCCTGAAGAGAAGATGACATGACTTCTTCCATTTATTTAAATGACAAGGGGTGTTGAAAATATTTGAATTTCATTTGGAAAATATTTCCAACCCAGGAACTTTATGCAACTCAATGATTTTCACGAGCGAAGATAAAATGACTTCTTCAAAACATATGAAATATGAGTTGGGAGTTTCAAAGAATTAAATTCAAAGTTCTTTTGATTTTATTTTCAATTTGGAGTTATTTGAGTTTTATTCAAATTATTTTTCTCGAAAAATAAAATATATGGAAAATAGGGTAACAAGATTCCCTACATCAGAAAATTGGAGAGAAATAAATTTGAATTAATTTTGGTATTTTTAAAATGATTTTTACTGGATTTTACTAGAGCAGAAGAACTCTTTGCTTTATTTGAATTTGTGTGTATTTTATTTGACTCTAGAAAAATGTTCAGCTTGTAGGAAATCTTTTTCTAAAACTTTTGATATATTTGGAAATCCTGGGGTTCCGTGTGATTTTCCTATGGACCGCCACCCAGGCTCAAAGGGATAAGAAGATTATTCATGCTAGAAACTTCCGTGTGCGGCCACAAGCTATTATGGGCTCTAGCATACTTGAGTAAGTTAGGTGAAGCTCTCGAAGAGGTAGATCAACAGGTAGTGGGTTTGTAGGTTTGGTATGGTCTGCCCGGAGTAGAGAGTTAATGTTTCCGAAAGACTGTGTCTCGGTCATCCGTTTCTCAAACACCATGTAGTGCGAGAAATCCAACGGAGGCGATCGAGTATTGTGGGGAAAGTGCGCAAACCTCTGCAGAGTGTACAAACTAATCATGGTTAGCCGTGTCCCCGGTTATGGACAATGTTGAGTATCTAGTACTTGGGTTATCACATGTATCTCATCACTCTTAATTAATATTGTTGGGTTGTTAATTACTTTAATTGGGATTGAGTTGGGGATATACCTTCTCAATGTTGTTTCAACCACCATGATAGTTAAATTAAAATCTATTCCTTTGTTGTAGGGAAAAATTGGCTTTTCGCAAAAACTATAACCATAGAGCTTTCCACCAGCCAAATATGCATGTAGTGATAGCCTTTTATTCATCATTATCCTATGGTGTGAATTTGCCAGTACATTCAATGTACTGACCCTTTGTGGCTGCAACGTCTCATTTTCCAGGACTTCTTACGACGAGTAAGTGATACGTTAGGGTTACGATTTCTACACTCAACTTTGTCGTTGGTGTTGATGGGAATCCACAACATTGTTGTTACTTCCGCTATTTGGATTGACGTAATAGTATTTTCGTTGTTTTATACATGTGAATTACCTCTGTTATAAATCCTCGAGTACTGTGTGTGTCAGTATACCGATCCAGGGATGACACTTAAGCACAGAGACTTGACCGTCTGAGGTCGGGTCGTTACACAAGCAAAATACGAATATAATACATCATCTACTGATGAAAATCTAATTTAACTATAAAAAATACTCACAGATTATCTTGATATAAACAATCCTTTAAAAAATATGAAAATTGTTTTAAAAAAACATTAGCACCACACATAGTCTCACTGGTATTTGGTACGTTCAATTACACTTCAATCACCAGTCCAAGTACGACAGTAGAGGAGTTCAGACCTCCATCAACACCGATGCTGACACGTGCAAGTGGGATAAGCATCTGATAAGTACAGCTTGACTATACGAATCGGTGCCACAGTAAAATGCCATCATCACCACCGCAGAGACATGCAAGTGGGATTTAGCAGGTCATAAGTACAGCTTGACAAGACTAGTCAGTTCAACAGTAAAAACCATTTAACTTGGACGGTTAGTTCTTCCACGCCTCCACCCGCGCCACCCACTGAGCGGTTGCCACAAGGAACTGCAAATGGTGACCCCACGCCACAACACCCACTACACCCACGCCCCCGAACTAACCGCCTCCCACAAATCCCCGTCCACGCACTGCAAAAGAACCCATTCTCTTCCATCTCTCCCTCGTTCCCACAAACCACCATTGCCGCTTCCATTTCCACTACACACAAACCAAAAACTTCTCTCTCCCAAGCCCATAGTCGCCGGAGGAAGGCAATGGCGGAGGAACCGTCCGCCAAGCGTCATTATGCTGAGACGTCGGACAAGAGCAACAACCTCGTTGACATTCACGTCCCCGGCGAGAAGCGCGAGTACACAACAACCCTCAAAGGGGTTGAGCTCCACGGCAACGAGACGCTGGAGATGGTCTGCACCAGCGTACCAGAAAAGGCCGACGAGGTGATCTCTGTGCTCGAGGAAGCTTGGCGGCAGGACTCAGAGGATCGCCGGTGTTGGTGTGCACTACACTAACGAAGATGAACCTCCCGGATGGCGATGATCCTGCGATTTGTGCGTCGACGAACTCTGCATGGTGTACCACATCGCAGCGGCCACAAAATGGTGAGCAATCCTACTCATTTGCCACGCATACATCGCTTTATCTGCTTTTATTAGTATCAGATAATTGAAAATTTAATCAGACTTGTTTCCCAACTAGATGTACTAGTGTGGTTTGTGAAAAGTGGATGCACTACTGCATTTTCTCAAGTAGATATACTATAAATGTATTTTGAACCTGATGCACTAGATTACTATTTAGAAAATCTTGCGGAAGATTAAATTCTGAAGTTGATCGACTAGTATAGTTTCTGAAGTTGATCCAATAGAGTAGTCTATGTACTCGATGTATTAAAAAGATGTTTCTGAACTTGATGTAGTGAAGTATTTTCTGAATTAGATCTAATGTTATTTTCATAAGAAAATAAACTAAGGACTTGTCAAGTTTGGTTATGTGTTATCCTATTCAACAAAAGTAGACTAAACTAGTACCAATGCAGAACATACAACATTGACTGAAACTATGTATAATCCAAGAAGAAGTATAACATGATGTACTTAATTTAATTTCAGAACTTTCTTTACTAGTTTTTGAAGTACATTCATCCATTGTTTATCCTACATAAACAACAACTTCATGGATTCATCGCTTGTAAAACAAAACAAAATGAATAATTCAAACATCAAAGTAATGCTAATATTCAAAATGTCCTCGCCTTGCAGGTGCCCAAGCGCTCAATCGAGATGTCGCAAAGATGAGAAGTTGTTCACATTTGCCGGTTTCAGCATTGAAAGCGACAAAGAGAAGCTGAAGTTGTCCGGTATGGAGATCAACCCCAACAATTTCATCGACATTCAGCGCAAGTGGATTGTCCCGTACACCAGAAAAGAGTACGACTCCTTGACTGATGTTGCAGCCAGCGTCATCCACCCATTCTACAAAGGCATGAAGAACAAGATCAACACGCAGGAAGACTACAAACTGTGGGGGACCAGCGAGCTGCCAGACAACCTAATCGAGTACGCAGGAGTAGATGCGTACGCCACGTACAAGTCATGGTTCGGAATATGCAAAAGAGCGGGAGGCTGAAAACTACTACGGCCGCCCCTATTGCCCCTTTACGGGATGAAGATACATCAGAGCCTGCCTTCGTTTTACTTCCGCTTGTGCTTGCCTTTTATCTTGTTGTTTCAAGTTAGTAGTTTGCTCTTGTTGGGTTGAACCAGTATGATTATGTCGTGTTTGTCATGTTTCAACAAGTTTAGTTATGTCATCAAGTACAATGTTTTGCTTATCTCATTATATAAGTTTGGTTTGGTAGCTTCGTAAGTTGTTAATCCATCACTTCAAAAATTGAAAAGTAGCTTCTGAATGGAACGTTGTCGCTGCTCTAAAGTACTAGTTATGATGCAACTAATCACACAACGTTGCTCCATGTCAGTACAACTATGTACACTTGATCGGACAAGTACATACTTACTACAATAAAAAATACAAAGAAGCATCACCTGTAAGCGCTACTATGAATGCCTTTGTCAAGACAACTCAGTCTACACGCAAGTACCATAGTTTTGAAAATGACACCAGAAGACACTTGAGAATAATCACAAAAACAAACACAAAAAACAAGGCAAAAAAACTCAAATGGAAAAGATTACACTCACACAAAACTGACAAGAACTAGAACAAAAAGTATCAATCCAAGTCACTGGTGGAGTCAAGTACTAGATTCAAATAAACAAAAAAAATTGACCGCCCAATGCCAGGCGCAGGCCCTGACAATGCTAGATACTTGAGCTCGAGCCCGTGGGCGAATCCCTAGTAATCCGCACAACGCAGGACCCGCCGACCAGGGCCCACAGGTCAAGAGAGATAAAGAGCACCGTGTATAAGCGCTCAGGTAAGTGTTCGGAGGAGTTCGACAGGTGACCCTCGGTTGCACTTATAAACAGGTCAGGAGCCCCCTCGAGTAGCGAGGTGGGACTAAACCTAAGCACGCCAAGACGGGCGACTTGCAGACACATGGACGAGCTATTTGGGCCGGAAAACGCCCAATAGCCTCGTGATCGTCAACAAAACACCCCACCAATAAGCCCATGCCCAGGTAACCAGAGGGCGGGACAAAAGAAATATAAACTACAAGAAAAATGTTTGTCAACTAACCTAAAAAGGAAAAAATGATACAAAAACAATGAACCTCTAAAAAGAACAGAACTTAATAGCATATCTTTTAAATGTACATAATTTAAAAAACTGAATTAAATATTACTTTCAAGTTCAACTACTAAAACTCAAAAAGTTCAAACATGTAATGTTTGTCAATTATGCTAAATTTCTTATTTATAGAAAAACTGACAAGTTCAACTACTAAAACTCTAAAAGTTCAAACATATAATGTTTGTCAATTATGCTAAATTTCGTATTTATATAAAATCTGACAAGTTCAACTACTAAAACTCAAAAAGTTCAAACATTATTTAAAAAACCGAATTAATATATTACTTTCAAGTTCAACTACTAAAACTCTAAAAGTTCAAACATATAATGTTTGTCAATTATGCTAAATTTATTATTTATATAAAATCTGACAAGTTCAACTACTAAAATACAAAAATTTCAAATAGAATTTATTTGTCAATTCTGCTAAATTTCTTATTTATATAAAATCTATCCACACCACAACGAACGATCTAGTCGTAAAATAATCTCAAACCCCCACCCCCATCCAAAAAACAAAAAAAAATCAGTTCAAACTTACATACGACATCAGTACGAAAACATCAGGATCAGTCAGGCCACTCACACCACTGTCACATCAAATTTCAAACCCGTGCGCTGTATGAAATTACAATTCAGTTCACACAGTACTAAACCATAAGTGCACTAAAATGAGAATACAAAAACTATAAAGGCCTTACTTAGGTTGGTACAGATGAAAATATAATAAGTACAAGTTTTGAGCAACAACTCCCAGGGCACTGAAAAAAATGTTTTGAGATAAACTAGTGTATAAGACTTCAATAGAAAAACAGTACTTCAACATCCACATGGAAAAACCTCACAGAGCATACGTCACCTAAACAATGCAAAATGCCATCATCACCACCGCACAGACGTGCAAGTGGGATTTAGCAGATCGTAAGTACAGCTTGACAAGACTAATCAGTGCAGTAGTAAAAAACATTTGTCTTGGACGGTTATTTCTTCCAGGCCACCACCTGCGCCACCCACTGGGCAGTTGCCACGACGCACTGCAAACGGCGACCCCCACGACCACTACACCCACGCCCCCGATGAACCGCCTCCCACACACCACCATCGACGCACTGCAAAATACCCCATTGTCTTCCATCTCTGCCTCATTCACAGAACCACCATTGCTGCTTCCATCTCCACTGCACACAAACCAAAAACTTCTCTCTCCCAAGCCCACAATCGCCAGAGGAAGGCGGTGGCGGAGGAACCGTCCGCCAAGCGTCACCATGGCGAGACTTCGAACAAGAGCAGCAACCTCGTCGACATTCACGTCCCCGGCGAGAAGTGCGAGTACACCAAAACGCTCAAAGGGGTTGATCTCCAAGGCAAGGAGACGCTGGAGATCGTCTGCACCAGCATACCAGACAAGGCCGACGAGGTGATGAGCATGCTCAGGATGAAGGGCGGCGGCTTGTATCCGAGCTTCATCGGAGTTAATGTGGAGTACACCAACGAAGAAGAACCTCCACAGATGGCAGCAGTCCTGCAGTTGTGCGTCGAGGAACTCTACTTGGTATACCACATCGCAGCAGCCACAAAATGGTAACCCATACTACTGTTCATTCATCTGTTGTACCAGTACTACTCACTAAAAACTTAATTAAAACTTGTTTCCCAACTAGATGAATTACTATAGTCTATGAAGTGGATGCACGAGTACATGTTTCTCAAGTTACATGCATTTCTGAAACTGTGAAGTGGATTGTTTCACCAGATTAGCATCTGAAAAAAAGTTTATAGCATTCTGAACTTTATGCACCAAATTAATTTCTGAACTTGATGTACTAGCATAGATTCTGATCTTGATGCACTAGTACAGTTTATAGAATTGATGTATTAAAAGATCTTTGGTGAAGTAGTATAGGTCCATATCTTGATGCACATGTTTCTCAAACTAATTTCTGAACTTGATATAGAATTAATGCACAAAGATGTATCAAGCACTGGTATAGGTCTTTTATTCAACAAAAAAAACTAAACTTGAATCAAGCAGCGCATATATCATTGACTCTGGTAAAATGATTCTCTAATTTGGTGAAGCATTTGGTGAAGCAATGAAGATAGCAAAAAAGAAAAAATAACACGGTGTAGATGAATTTAATTTCAGGACTTTGTGTACTAGTTTCCGAACTACATTCATGCATGACTCATAATATATAAGCATCTACCTCATGGATTATCACTTGTAAAACAAAAAAAGCAGAAGAATTAAATCTTCAAAAAAGAAGACTAATCTTTAAATGTGTGTCTCCCCCCTTGCAGGCCCAAGTGCCTCAAAGACTTCCTGCAGGAGGAGAAATTGTACACATTTGTCGGTTTCAGGATTGGAGGTGACAAGCTGATGCTGGAGAAGTCTGGTTTGGAAATCAACCCCAACAACTTCATCGACATGCAGCGCAAGTGGAAAGATCCAAAGACCACCAAATACTATGACTCCTTGGCCGATGTTGCAGGCGGCGTCATCCAACCATTCTACGAAGGCAAGAAGAAGAAGATGGACAGGGACCAGCCCGCTGCCAGACAACCTCATCACGTACGCAGGAATAGATGCGTACGCAACATACAAGTCATGGAAGACAATCGACAACATCGTGACAGGTTGGGATATTTCAAAAGAGCAGGAAGCTGACCCGTACTACCACTGCAACTTCGTGGATGAAGATGCATGAAAGTCTGCATTCGTGTTGCTCGCGCTTATGTCTGTCCTTAGTCTTGGTGTTTCAGATTTGTAGTTTGCTTTCGTTATGTTGAACCAGCTACCTTATGTTATGTATGTCAGGGTTTGAACAAGTTTGCCTATGTCTATCAAGTACATCGTTTGCTTATCTCATCCAACAAGTTTGCTAGCTTCCTATTTTGTTCATCCATCATTTGAAGTTGAAGCAGGTTGAAGTTGAAACTTGATGGCTGCCACGCAGCACTAGTCATGGAGAAATAAAAATAACACATACATATTTTCGCAAAAAAAAACAGTGGCAGACTAACTACGGACAAAAGAAAATAGTAGCCTTCGACGCTCAGTACAGCTTAGACATGAACGGTAGTACTATCACACTAAAAGATCAGTTTTTAGTTTCAGAAGAACACTAAAAAGACTAAGTTTCAGAAGAGGACAACATTCAGTACTAAAAGCATCATGCTAATAGTAGTTAGAAATTCGTACTGCAACAGGAAAAGCAAAGAAACACAAGTACGTATTTCCTAGTCACTAGCATGCTAGGACTGAAAGTTCTGGTACAGTTGAACACACGGTACATTCACTCTACAAAATATACAAAGGAACGGGAAGCTTCAGTTCGCATTCCCTAAAACAGTGACACGAATAACAATAATAATACAACTGAAATCTCAGTACAACTAAGTCTATACGGCAAGTGCTAGGATTATACCAAACATTGACTGGAGAAGAACCACAACCTAGAAAAAAAGAAGGCCAAAAACTAAATAAAAAAGATATAAGTTCGACAAAGGAGAAAAATCACAAGAAACACAATAGAAGACGTACTAGCCTCAAACAACACAAAATATAAATAATTAATCAAAGTACTAGCACAATTGAAATCTCAGTACAACTTAGTTTATTCGGTAAGTGCTATGCTGATACCAATTAATGCCTTGAGAAAGAAATAGTTTTGAACTTAATAGGACTATCTCTTAAACGTAGCTAATTTAAGCCTGTACTTTAACTTTTACTATGAAGTTCAACTACTAAAGTTCAAGAAGTTCAAACAAAAATTTGGCACCAAATTTTAAAAGCCTTACGCTGAATGAGATTACAAATCAGTACTAAGAGAACTATATCATAAGTACAAGAAAACGAGAGTATAGAAACTATAAAGGTCCAACTTAGGTTGGAATCAGATAAAAATAAAATAAATCTCACTTTCTCAGCAACAACTCGTAAATACACTTGAAAAAAAGTGTTTTCAGTTCAAATACTATATAAGTCTTCAGTAAAAAAAATAAAACTTAACCAAAACGAATTCCCGATGAAACATACACAAGTGAAACAGCTATTCAACCACACAATCATCATGGAAAAAAGTTTGTTAAACATTGTGCCACACTTAAACACAACACAAAATATACTAGTTATTACATAGTACTCGACAAGACATCAAACACTACAAAATAGAGCCTACTATGTTTTCAAGAGATATATCACACAACTATCCCATTCACTATACAAATGATGACCATTTCTCCTATGCATCAGGAGCCAAAGCCTGAACCTCCTTGGGAAGCTCTGTCACCATATGATGGTTATTCCGGTTGAACACAAGTCTATACAGATCCTCAGGGTTCCAATCAACAATGCATGGCTGCAAAACAATAAAACAAATTATCAAAAATCATGACACATAAAAAAAAGGATGCACAATAAGCCAAAAACATAAAGTGAAAAGCTCAACAAGAAACCCACGTCATTATCTCGAATGTTCTCAACGATCGTTTCACCATCATAGTATCCCGCATACTTCAGAGGATAATGGCCACATTCATTTTCCCCTTGAAGTGGAACCTTGACAAACGTTGGTTTCTTTGCAAACAGCTCCCAATTGGGCTGCTTGCTCGCATTGTACTGAGCATCACCATACACAACCTTCATTACTTTGACCAATCTAGAAATCTGTAAAAAAACAAAAGAACCCACACAGTTTTAGGTCTCAGAAAAAGCAGAAACAAAGATGCAGAAAAATTAATCCAGTACAGATAATAAATGTCACTCACAATCTTCTCGCAGTCTTTGTGATAGGTGTTCTTTGAAGGACGGCGGTTCTTCGGATAAGGTAAAGAGTCAAGGATGTCAACGCTACTTCGGTACCGATTCATGACATATAAGGAATAGTGGTTCACTTTCTTATCCTTTGCTAAAACCATAGGCTTGAATAGAGGCATCATGATCTAAAAACAAATGACCAAAAAAGAGATGTTAAATATTCAAAATAAAAACCAGCAGCACAACAAACAAATAAAAACCAAAAATCAGCTAGTAGATTTCACAAGTTCGGCACTGAGCAAGTCTTCCTTATCTTTAACATAGCTCTTGAAATCTCTCGCTGCACTCTCCACATTAAACACTTTATTTTCATCATCGTAAAACGAACAGTCAAGCACAACCTGCAAAAAAGCCAAAATAGAAATAGACAGCGGAAAAGGATCAACAAGCAAAGTATTATTAAAACTCGTAAAATCAATAAGCAGTCTTGTTCAACAGAAAGAAACCGATCTGATTGATTACCGTGATGAAATATGGACTCAGCAATATCCTTTTCCCAGATGTGAAATCAGCATTTCTCTCGGGATCTTGCTTCCAATCATCAGTGAGGAAGTCCATTACATCACCCTTCATCATTTGCCCAGGTGAAAAAACTTCCCAGATGCGATTCCCGGTGAAGCTAGTTACGCTTTCATCAGGCTGAGGTATCATTGAGAATGTATTCCTGCAGCACACACAAGAACAAAAAGCAGGGGAAGCAAGATAAGGCATTCATAGCAGTTCAAGTTGTATAAAAGGAACAATTCATGTCATATTTATCTAGCAGTTACAAACAATGTAAGAAAAAGAAGAGGAAAAATAATGAGAGATACTCACTCGGCATACTTCTCACGCCATTCATCACTAAGCAACAGATTATACAACCTGCGAGCCTTGTCCAGGTGAGGGAATTTATGAGGGTGAAGCTGCTGCACAGGGGAGTAAACTTTATAGGAGCTCTGGGCGCACGCTTCGTGCTTACAACATTGCCAGAATCCAAAGCAGGATCTTTCCTAGCACCACCAGCTCTACGAGCCACTATTCCAGCAAGGGGAGATAAACCTTTGGCAGCAGCGCTCCTCGTGACTCTTCCAACGCCAACAATCTTGTGAAACACATCATCATGGTTGTCTATCAATTCCACAATGGGATTCTTGGGTGTAGTAGGGCTCTCTGCACAAGCAGCCGTAGAACCTCTCAGAGCTCCCAACCGCCCCTGGCTAAGATCAATAGCTACGCGCTCGAGCTCCGACAACTGGCTGCCAAAGAACTTGTAATCATGCTCACCAAGATCCAGCCACTCACCTGAAAAAACAAAAACAAAAAAAGACCGCACAAAGGGTAAGTTCAAATACATATTTCATGACAGTACTAATAGAGAAGTACAAGCTGCAAAAAAATTACAAAAGTCCATGCACACGTACAGGGTTCGCTGCCAAACAAACCCCAGAAGTCAACATCAAACATATCGCTAGTTGCGTAGGTATACAGCAAAGTCTTCCTAATGTCCAGAATGTCTTCATGGCTGTAATCGACCATTTCAATTACACCATCCTCCCGGCAATGATAGGTCTTGCAGTTTTGTAGCATAAAGAATCCACAATCATGCATGTAAACAAAGGGGGGGATATGGTACAACACAAATCCGAAAAATACAGGAACAACATCCTCCCAGCAACAAAAACAACCAGCAAAAATCATTAAAAATGGATACTCACGTGTTTTCCTGTTGCGGCACCCGCACAAACTCGCAAGAGAAACCATCAATATGCACCGGCGAGAATGGTTTGGCCCTGTCTACACTCGACTCCCTCCAAAACTTCTTTATATTATCTGTCATATTTCTTAAGAATCTAACTACATCACCCCAGGTTTCATCACGGAGTGAATCAAGACACTCGAAACGACGGAACCTCATATTCAGAACAATCAAGCACCAATGCCCAGATTCTTCGCTAGGCTTCATGGTAGACACAAATGACGGCGGATCAAATGTAGGGAAAAGAAGCTGGAAAAAAATCACAGAGGAAAAATGAATTTACCAAATCATAATGAAACAAAAAATCAGCCTCCAAACAATAAAATAAAAGAGGGAAATTGAAATTCAGAAGTACAAACAAAAAATCAGATAATCATAAGAGTTTATATCCACCACCCAAAATTGAGGAACAATCATATCAGTTCAATTTCCTTGCAACATTAAGTGCAGCTTTAATAAAAGAAGCACGCATCATTCATAAGTACAGGTGTAAAAGCAGGCTAATCAAGTTCATTCCCCCACCTCCCAAAACTGCAAAGGAAACATGACAGTTCTAGTTAATGAGTACAAAAAGTCCAAGTTCACCTACTTGGTCAAAACCATCAGCACCTGATGTCATGAACCAATTTAGCACATTGGAATCAATATTTCCATCACGGATCTTGGTCTGTCGTACAAAAAGAACAACAACAGTTAGAAAATTGGCAAAACAAGTTATCATCCTATTTACAAAAAAGCAAAATACTGATCGTCACCCATCTGGGAACTATCAACTTGTCAGTGTCTCGGTACTTCTGACGTAGAGAATATAAAACAACGTCAGCACTGTCTGAGTTGAGCATGCCAGTGGGGACAAATGCTTTAGCGATAGAACCAACACTGGCATCACATTCTTTATTTTGAAACATCGGCTTGTGACTAGAAAAACACAAAAGATTACATGAATTAAAACTATTGCAACGACAACAACAATTATACGAGAGAAAGAAAAAGAGACAAAAATGGTACGGGCAAAATCCCAAACTAACCATTTCGTACGGTTCGTGCGCAACCTCATAAAAGCAAAGAAAAACGTATCAACCTTAACAACATTACCACTTTACGCTTGCGTAAAAATGATGAAAAATAATAAGTTCAACAACTACAAGAGAACATGTCCAAAATGCCAAAATTGGGAAGTACGCCTCATTTACAAGTCCTTACGGACTATCGTGGTTTGACGACGACGGTAGTTCTGTGATGAGACCATTATGCCTCCGGTTTCAGGGTTTGACGATGGGACATCTTGAGAGGACACCAATATTGCTGCGCTTTCAGTGGTCCAGAGAAAGAAAATCCTCGACGACAAGAGCGCCTCCTGCGCCGAGGGGTCAAGAAATTGATGAAGTAAATCATCATCCTCGGATGGCACCTCCTCCACGCTAGAAGCATCTTGCAATGCATCACCGTAATCAAGACCTCCAGGCGGGAAATTCTCCGGCGGCAAATCTTCACAATCAGGAACATTTTCATTCCCATCAATACCAACACCAGAAGCAGCGCCAGCATCCTCATCAGTAACTTTGTTACCAACATTGCGCCCACTACTCAGTGGAACACCACGAGCATCATCTCCACCACTAAGGACAACCTCACGCTCAACATCAGTAATCTGACGAAAATAAAAAAATCATAAAAAGTGAATAATATGAACAAAACTAACAGTAAAAAATAAGCTACTAAGAGGTGCACAGAAAAACAAACCTTGGAAGTATTCACAGCAACATCATCGAACTTGTTGCTGCTAACATTCAAAGCAACATCACCAACGGGCAAACAAGGTTCATCGCCAACAATAGAACCCTGATTCAAATGTAATGAGGCAAAAAAAATGCTATTATGAGCAACAATAAACACAAGGAATTAAAACAACAGTAACAAAAAAGGTAGCTACCCCCTTGCAAACTCCAAACGGTGTGGGATAGAAAAATGAACAAGCAAGACACATTGGTGCGCATGAAAATTCAAGAAAATATGAATAAACACAATAAAAATAAAAATAACCTTGCACTTATCGGTGGATGGATCATTAACTCCATACCAACGGCAGCCTCAACATTATGACTAGTCTCCGCATGAAAATAAAAATTAATAAACAGATGTAGATCGGGAAGTTCAACTACAATCTTGGCAGAACAACATAGTAAAAACATACAAACAATGAGGACTGACTCACATCAACAACAGGGTGCTGCAAGCCAACATCGTTCGTATGCTGATCAGAAACATTAGCCTCAGTACCATCATCAGCCCTGCTGTCGGTGCCAGCAGCCGCATCCTGATCAATCTTATTAATAAATAGATGAAGATGAGGAAGTTCAACTACAACACTGACAGCAGAACACAAAGTAAAAATTGCAAACACCGAGGACTGACTCACATCAACATTGGGACGCTCCAAGCCAACATCATTCGTTTTGTGATAAAAAAACATTAGCCTCAGTACCATCACCAGCCCTGCTGTCGGTGGCAGCAGCCTCATCCTGCTCAAACTGCTTGATAACAACATTTGCACTTTCTTCATATGGCTTGCAGCGAGAGTTTTGCGTAGTTCTGAAACGCTTCATGTTGTTCAACAGATGAACCGAGCTCTGAACTAGATTAGCGGCACCGTCACGCATATCACCGATTAAAATTCTCTCCATCTCAATGTAGTCAACAGCTTCCTCAGCATTAAATTGATGACCTTCAGGAAGGATACCATTGATACAGCTCAGACGCTCAACTGTCGTTGGGAGCTTTTGCAGCTCAGAACACACATTACTTAAGATATGCTCAGCGTGCTCCAACGCTGAAACAGCAACAACAACATCAATACCAAAACCCTGCCTCTGTGAAGCACTAGCATTACTAGGGCCAGGGGGGCATAACCAGCACCCTCAACACCACGGCCATCCCTCAACTCATCGGGCGAGATGAAAACTTGAACACGAGACAACGGCATCTCCAGGACTGGCCGTTTATACACTCGGAAAAAAACAACCTCCTCATGAGTTTTCCACTACAAACAAGGGGGGAAATAGTTAATCAATCAATGCAACACATAGGGAAAAATAAATCATGATATTAACAGATTTAAAATCAACACCACTAATAAACTTTAAACGTCATTGCCAATTTGTTAGTATTTACCAACAGGCTAGTTGAACAAAATTATTCAGTTCAACCACACATGAAACAACAGTACTAAAAAACCATACCTAAACCATACAAAATATAAACAGATAACTCTGCAGTACACATGTCCACTACAGCAAAAAATAGCTATACCTAAAATCAAAAAAGGTCTGCAAGACACAAAACAAATAAAACTCACCGAAAGCTTCCCAAACACCCAAGTCTTTGGATCTGCATTGCCTTTTTTTTTATCAAATCTGCATCAACCAGATCAGAAAGCTTGGCAGGATCCATGAAACATATGTGGGGGACTCGCATGTCAGCCCCGCAGTCTTGCCACGGATAAGGTAGTCAAGGTACATTAGTACAGGCCCTATGGCACAGCCTGTGATTGCCTTCCCCATGATATCACCATCTTGGAACTTGGCAACAGCCCTTCTAAGCTCATCAACCATCAGCTCGCAATAATACATATTAGCCATGTCCTCAAAGACGAGACCCTCAAACATTGTTGCCTCTCTGGAAACACATGGGGCAGAACCAGGCAACACAATCTTCATAAACACAATAATGAAGAACACTTTCAGAGCAAGGTCATCTTTGCTAGGATCCTGGACGATCACCTTGAGCTTATTCCTCAAATCCTTTGTCTTGATATCTTTGTTCCTGCTAATGTCAAGCTCCGATCTTAACTTCATCAGAGCGTCGTCATATCCGTCCTCTGACGACCTTGGCGCAGAATGACCACCACGAGGGAAACCAAATAATTGTTGGATACCATCGCTAGTGATGCGAAGCTTCTTATTAGCCTCACCCATGTCAAGAGTCATTGTATGAGAATCTATCCTCAGGTACAAAACTCCCATCAGAGGGCGGGAAATGTTAGACTTCACCCTCCACTTGAAGATAGAACTAAAACCAGATGCATGAACCCTAGCCACATGCCGACTCTCGAGCAATTTCGCACAAGCTTCAACCTCTCTCAACAAACATCGCACAGTTAAGTTCAATTTCCGTTGGTTGCCTTCATCCAAGGCAACTTTTCCGGCATTGCCTCCCACCGGCTTGACCGAACTCATAACGCTAACAGGTTGTAAATGAAAATAAAGAAGCCACACCTTAAATAAATGAATAGAGAAAACAAAACAAGCATATGAATGCAAGTAAAAAAAAAGATTGCACAAGTTCAAGTATTAAAACAACATCAGTACCACCCTCAATTGATGCAAACAATGACCAGCCTCACCTGGCCACAATACCAGCCCAAACACAATTAAATCATTGCAAGTACAACTAGCAAGTCACATGCAGTACAAAACACATACCACTGCAAACAATGAATATAGAAAACAAAACAAGCATATGAAGGCAAGTAAAAAAGAAAAGATTGCACAAGTTCAACTATTAAAACAACATCAGTACCACCCTTAATTGATGCAAACAATGACCAGCCTCACCTGGCCAGCATACCAGCCCAAACACAAATTAAATCATTACAAGTACAACTAGTAAATCACATGCAGAACAAAACACATACCACTGCAAACAATGAATATAGAAAACAAAACAAGCATATGAAGGCAAGTAAAACAAAGAAAAGTTTGCACAAGTTCAACTATTAAATCAACATCAGTACCACAATCAAATAGATGCAAACAATGACCAGCCTCACACGGCCAAAGATACCAGCCCAAACACAATTAAATCATTGCAAGTACAACTATCAACTCACATTCAGTAAAAAACACATACCACTGCAAATTCATCTTACGAATCAACTTCAATATCATCTTCTTGAGATCTGACATCTTCAGCTTCGACACGAGCACGCTTCTTCACACCTTTGTTCACCTTTGCAGGATGAACTTTATGCTTCTTATTTTCTTTCAACAAAGACCGCTCTTGAAGAGGAGACGAAGAAGGCTTCTTATTTTTCAAACCTCGTGGACTCCGACGAACAGGGGAGCCACCAAGTTTGCTTGGACCAATTTTCACAGCAACACTATCCGCATCAGCTTTGCTATTACCAGGTTGGGAACCAGCTTTCACACGTGGGCTACGCCTCTGTGTGCCATCAGGATTTCGATCTGACATCTTCCTCTTCAAAACAGCTTTCTTCTCCTTAACTCCATCACGATCAAACACTTGCGGTAAACGAGTTTGCATCAAGTTTGTCGTCACAGGCATGTCACTTCCATGAGATCCGGCATCAACAGTTGAAAAAGGTGCGTCACCACCTTCATCGCCTACACATTTAGGAGCTTGAGCAACATCAACATCACTTTCTTGCACACAGGCAGCCTTTTGACGCTGTTCCAACTCATTTCTCTTCTTGAATTCATACTTCTTCTTTCTTATCCTTTCATCCTTGAGCTGTAACTGCATAGGAACATCCTCAGCCTGGGTAACATGCTCAGTGCCATCAACACTTTGAGACTGAGTAACAGACAACTGCAAGCTGCCATCACCATCATCAACGATAAGAGAATACATTCCATCATTAATATCTTTAACAACATCAGCAATGTCCTCTGGAACACCATGGCTGTCATTAACTGCATAAACCAATAACATAACCACGCACATAAAAATTAAAACACGATTAACATTGCAGACACAAGATAAATAAAGCGCATAGCATCAGACACAAACAAAAGGAACAACTGATGTAACTAAGCATATATATGTATTAAAGGCTGATAAAAAAAGAGCAAATATAAGGGAAACACCAGCAACATTCGCAAGTTCTTCTAGAGGATTTGGGGTCTCAAGAATAACATTCACAAGATCTTGTAAGCGTTACGATTTGTCGAATCGGGGAGGCACCAAGACTCCAACATATGCAACAACATCATAATTAGCAAAAAGGTACATGAACAAGCAATCAGTTAAACTATGTGAACACTACAAGTTCACCCAATAAAACAAATATGAACACACCACTGGCAGAACAAACTTCAGAAAAGACAACTCTTTCAACACCATACTAGTTCTTCACTGACTACTAAAACCTATTCAAATGCCAGGACAGCAGTTCAAAATACACATGGTGATAAGTACTACAACCTGTCTGCAGGTCGCATCAACTGCCAAAACCATACATACCATACATTCTAGGACAAAATTAACAGATATCAAAATACATACAACTTATAAAGTCGATACAACAACAACTGTACAACCTAAAAACCAGATCTGTCAAAACATCATCCAAAATACAGGGAAAATCACCTACATTCAATTTGTCCGGACTGGATGATGTACCCATTGAGATCTATAGTCCTAAAATCTGTCGAACCAGATCTGCAAGACACATGAACAAAAATTAGGGCTTTGAACTATTTCAGAAAACGAAGCACGCCATACAAAAGCAAAACTCTTACCAGCAAACACAAAATCCGCTACGCAATCCAGTATCACTGCCGCCAAACGCTCGTTCAACAGCAAAGGAACCCTAGCGAGTGCAGCCTGGGACAACAAAGAGAGCAACATATTAGAAATAGAGAGAAAATCTATACATAAGAGGACGCAAGCAAAGTCAATGGCAGAGCAAAAGAAACAAAACAGAGCACCCGGACCTCCACCCCTGGGGTTGAACCCTCCAGCCGACACTCCCGCGGCGAAACAGGAGTAGCAACTTCCCCTGCGAGAAGAGAAGAAGAGGGGAACGAAGACGGAATCGATTTGGGGACGGGAGAGGAGCCGAACGGGGAAGATCGTAGGTTAAAAGGTGAGTAGGAGAAAACGGACGGCTAAAGCCCACAACCGTGGCGAAGCCCACTATCTCTGGGCATTTACAAAAGATAATACCAAAAATCAAACAATAAAAAAATTAATATAGAGGGAGAAAACAAACGGCTAAAGTACAAATAATAACTCAAAACAGTACAATAAAAATTATCAAAAAATTATAAATGAAAAAATAATTCATAACGGTGTTGGTTTTTCCCCTAAAAATAAAGATAAGATAACGGGGGCAAGTCATGTTACGGACTCGCCTCCGCAAGATCTTGCATGCACGCGGCCGCCTGCTACGGCTCGTTCTGGCTCGGTCTCGCCCGGGATGGGGAGGGCTCCCGACCCCCCTCCCCCCCGGCTCGGCCTCGCGCAAACGCGGCAAAGGCGCTCGCTTGACAGCGCAGCGGCGGTTATTCTGCCCCCCCCCCATGCACCCACACCCCTAAGATAGATAATGGGGCAAGTCATGTTACAGACACGCCTCCGCATGCGACGCCGCGTCACGCCGCGTCGTCCGCCTGCTACGGCTCGTTCCTGGCTCGGCCTCGCAGGAATGGGGGAGGGGGGTCGGCCTCGTGCAAACGCGGCAGTGCGCTCGTTTGACATGTGCAGTGCGGTTATTCTGTCCCCCCCCCCCCCCACGCACCCACACCCCTAAGATAGATAATGGGGCAAAGTCCATACAAGGAAGATGTGTCAGTACAACTATGCCCCTCGGTACGGTGCGGGTCGAGGTTACTGCGTCATGTTACGGACTCGCCTCAAGATGCGACGCCAAGGGCACGCCGCGCCGTCGGCAGCTACACCCCTAAGATATATAATGGGGCAAAGTCCATACAAGGAAGATGTGTCAGTACAACTATGCCCCTCGGTACGGTGCGGGTCGAGGTTACTGCGTCATGTTACGGACTCGCCTCCGCATGCGACGCCGCGGCACGCCGCGTCGTCGCCTGCTACACCCCTAAGATAGATAATGGGGCAAAGTCCATACAAGGAAGATGTGTCAGTACAACTATGCCCCTCGGTACGGTGCGGTGTGGCGGCAAGTCATGTTATGCACTCGCCTGCTACGGCTCGTTCCTGGCTCGGCCTCGCCGGAATGGGGGGGGGGGGTCCCGACCCCCCTTCGGCTCGACCTCGCGCTAACGGGGCAGTGCGCTCGTTAGACAGGCGCAATGCGGTTATTCTGTCCCTCCCCCCACGCACCCACACCCCTAAGATAGATAATGGGGCAAGTCATGTTACGGACTCCCCTCCGCATGCGACGCTGGGTCGTCGCCTGCTACGGCTCGTTCCTGGCTCGACCGCGCCGGATGGGGAGGGGGTCCCACCGCCGACACCCCGCTCGGCCTTACGCTAACACGAGTGCGCTCGTTTGACAAAGCGCAGGCGGTTATTCTGCTTTCCTCCCCCACGCACTCCACACCCCTAAGATAGATAATGGCGCAAGTCATGATACGGACTTCGCCAAGATGCGACGCCTTGGCACGCCGCCGCTGTTCGCTACGTTTTGACTCCTGGCTCGGCCTCGCCGGATGGGGGAGGGGGTCCCGACCCCCCCTCCCCCCTGGCTCGGCCTCGTACTAACGCGGCAGTGCGCTTGTTTGACAGGCGCAGTGCGGTTATTCTGTCCCCCCCCCCCACGCACCCACACCCCTAAGATAGATAATAGGGCAAAGTCCATAAAAGGAAGATGTGTCAGTACAACTATGCCCCTCGGTACGGTGCGGGTCGAGGTTACTGTGTCATGTTACAGACTCGCCTCCGCATGCGACGCCGCGGCACGCCACATCGTCGCCTGCTACACCCCTAAGATAGATAATGGGGCAAAGTCCATACAAGGAAGATGTGTCAGTACAACTATGCCCCTCGGTACGGTGCGGGTCGAGGTTACTGCGTCATGTTACGGACTCGCCTCCGCATGCGATGCCGCGGCACGCCGCGTCGTCACCTGCTACACCCCTAAGATAGATAATGTTGCAAAGTCCATACAAGGAAGATGTGTCAGTACAACTATGCCCCTCGTTTCGGTGCGGTGCGGGGGCAATTCATGTTACGGACTCGCCTCCGCATGCGATGCCGTGGCACGCCGCGTCGTCGCCTGCTAAGGCTCGTTCTTGGCTCGGCCTCGCCGGGATGGGGGAGGGGGGGTCCCGACCCCCCTCCCCCGTGGCTCGGTCTCGCGCTAACGCGGCAGTGTGCTCGTTAGAGAGGCGCAGTGTGGTTATTCTGTCCACCCCCCCCCCCATGCACCCACACCCCTAAGATAGATAATGGGGAAAGTCATGTTACGGACTCGCCTCCGCATGCGACGCCGCGGCACGCCGTGTCGTCTCCTGCTACGGCTCGTTCCTGGCTTGGCCTCGCCAGGATGGGGGAGGGGGTCCCGACCCCCCTCCCCCCAGCTCGGCCTCGCGCTAACGCGGCAGTGCGCTCGTTTGATAGGGCAGTGCGGTTATTCTGTTCCCCCCCCCACGCACCCACACCCCTAAGATAGATAATGGGGCAAGTCATGTTACGGACTCGCCTCCGCATGCGACGCCGCGGCACGCCGCGTCGTCGCCTGCTACGGCTCGTTCCTGGCTCGGCCTCGCCGGGATGGGGGAGGGGGGTCCCGACCCCCCTCCCCCCGGCTCGGCCTCGCGCTAACGCGACAAAGGCGCTTCGTTTGACAGGCGCGGTGTTGTTATTCTGTCCCCCGCCCCCACGCACCCACACCCCTAAGATATATAATGAGGCTAGTCATGTTATGGACTCGCCTCCGCATGCAACGCCGCGGCACGCCGCGTCGTTACGTGCTACCGCTCGTTCCTGGCTCGGCCTCACCGGGGTGTGGGAGGGGGGTCCCGACCCCTCCCTCCTCCCCGGCTCGGCCTCGCGCTTAACGAGGCAAAGGCGCTCATTTGACAGGCGCGGTGCGGTTTTTGTGTTCCCCCACCCCGCCGGACCCACCCCCCTAAGATTGCGACTGGGGCAACGTCCAGTCGAGGAAGATGTGTCAGTACAACTATGCCCCTTGGTACGGTGCGGGTCGAGGTTACTGCTTCATGTTACGGACTCACCTCCGCATGCGACGCTGCGGCACGCCGCGTCGTCGCCTGATACACCCCTAAGATAGATAATGGGGCAAAGTCCATACAAGGAAGATGTGTCAGTACAAGTATGCCCCTCGGTACGGTGCGGTGCGGGGGCAAGTCATGTTACGGACTCGCCTCCGCATGCGACGCCGCGTCGTCACCTGCTAAGGCTCGTTCCTGGCTCGGGCGCGCCGGGATGGGGGAGGGGGGGTCCCGACCCACCTCCCCCGGCTCGGCCTCGCTTAACGCGGCAGTCGCTCGTTGTGGTAGCGGTGCGGTTATTCTGTTCCCCCCCCCCCACGCACCCACAGCCCTAAGATAAATAATGGGGCAAAGTCCATACAAGGAAGATGTGTCAGTACAACTATGCCCCTGGGTACGGTGGGGTGCGGGGGCAATTCATGTTACGGACTCGCCTCCGCATGCGATGCCGTGTACCTTGGCGTCGTCGCCTGCTAAGGCTCGTTCTTGGCTCGGCCTCGCCGGGATGGGGGAGGGGGGGTCCCGACCCCCCTCCCCCGTGGCTCGGTCTCGCGCTAACGCGGCAGTGTGCTCGTTAGACAGGCGCAGTGTGGTTATTCTGTCCCCCCCCCCATGCACCCACACCCCTAAGATAGATAATGGGGAAAGTCATGTTACGGACTCGCCTCCGCATGCGACGCCAGCGCACGCGCCGCGTCGTCTCCTCTGACTCGTTTCGCTTGGCCTCGCCAGATGGGGAGGGGTCGACCCCCCTCCCCCAGGCTCGGCCTCGCGCTAACGCGGCAAAGGCGCTTGTTTGATAGGGCGGTGCGGTTATCTGTTCCCCCACGCACCCACACCCCTAAGATAGATAATGGGGAAACTCATGTTACACACTCGCCTCCGCATGCGATGCCGCGGCACGCCTCGTCGTCGCCTGCTATGGCTCTTTACTGGCTCGGCCTAGCCGGGATGGGGGAGGGGGGTTGCCCCCCGGCTCGGCCTCGCGCTAACGTGGCAGTGCGCTCGTTTGACAGACGCAGTGTTGTTATTCTGTCCCCCGCCCCCATGCACCCACACCCCTAAGATATATAATAGGGCTAGTCATGTTATGGACTCGCCTCCGCATGCGACGCCGCGGCACGCCGCGTCGTTACGTCTTCTGACTCGTTCTGGCTCGGCCTCACCGTGATGCAGGAGGGTCCCCCCTCCTCCTCCCCGACGGCCTCGCGCTAACGAGGCAGTGCGCTCATTTGACAGGCGCGGTGCGGTTATTCTGTTCCCCCACCCCCACGCACCCACACCCCTAAGATAGATAATGGGGCAAAGTCCATACAAGGAAGATGTGTCAGTACAACTATGCCCCTTGGTACGGTGTGGGTCGAGGTTACTGCTTTATGTTACGGACTCACCTCCGCATGCGACGCTGCGGCACGCCGCGTCGTCGCCTGATACACCCCTAAGATAGATAATGGGGCAAAGTCCATACAAGGAAGATGTGTCAGTACAAGTATGCCCCTCGGTACGGTGCGGTGCGGGGGCAAGTCATGTTACTGGACTTCGCCTCCGCATGACGCCGCGTCGTCACTGCTAAGGCTCGTTCTGGCTCGGCCTCGCCGGGATGGGGAGGGGGTCCCGACCCACCTCCCCGGCTCGGCCTCACGCTTAACGCCGGCAAAGGCGCTCGTTTGACAGGCGCAGTGCGGTTATTCTGTTCCCCCCACCCCCACGCACCCACACCCCTAAGATAGATAATGGGGCAAAGTCCATACAAGGAAGATGTGTCAGTACAACTATGCCCCTCGGTACGGTGCGGTGCGGGGGCAAGTCATGTTACGGACTCGCCTCCGCATGCAACGCCGCGGCACGCCGCGTCGTCGCCTGCTACGGCTCGTTCCTCGGCCTCGCACTAATGCGGCAGTGCGCTTGTTTGACAGGCGCAGTACCAGTCCAAGTTACTAGTGGAGTCAAGTACTAGATTCAAACAAACAAAAAAAGAAAAAAATGACCGCCCAAGGACAAAAAAGTACCAGTCCAACTTACTGGTGTAGTCAAGTACTAGATTCAAACAACAAAAAATGAAAAAAATGACCGCCCAAGGACAGGCGCAGGCCCTGACAATGCTAGATACTTGAACTCGAGCTCGTGGGCGAATCCCTAGTAATCCGCACAACCGCAGGGCCTGCCATCCAGGGCCCACTGGTCAAGAGAGAGAGAGCGAGCTCCGTGTATAAGCTCTCTGGTAAGTGTTCAGAGGAGTTCGACTAGTGAGCCTCGGCTGTGCTTATAAACAAGTCTAGATCCCCCTCGACTAGCGAGGTGGGACTAAACCCATAGCGCCTGCAGACGCCCGTCTTGCACAGCCAAGACGGGATTTGAGCTATCCGGGCCGAAAACAACGACCCGGGCCGGTGATCCAACAAAGTACTTCGCCCCATTAAAAAATCCAGCAGATCACACACGACAAAAAATGCAGATAATTTAAAAAACTCACAAGAAAAATCAGTTAAATAAACAAAAATATTGTGAAAAGTTCAAACACATCTTAATGGTAAGAAGTAAATATATATATATATATATATATATATATAAGGCTGTAAATATAAATTTCAGAAACGAACTTATAAAAAGTTCAACTACTACAATTCATAAGTTTCAAGTACAAAAAAATAGTACTGTGCAGCGAAGATTAAATTTTTTTTAATTTTATAAAATACTAAAACTATCATTATTCAACTATAAAAAAGAAAAAATGTACTCCAAAATTCATGTAAAAAAGTAAATAAAAAATATTATACAACAAACAAATTTGATTGGTAATTGACAACCTAAAATAGATCGGTACTATCATTAACAGAATGTAAGTTCAGCAAAATCAATAACAAAAAGGGGTTCTACAAAAATCATCAGCGTATAGCACCGTCTGCGAGTTATGAACATGAAAAAAATACCAGTCAAAACAAAGGATGCCCATCAGTTCAACTATAGAATTGTTCCAGTACTAATATAAAGAATGTATAAATAAAACAGTTATACTTGAGCAGAACAATAGGAAAAACATTACATAACTTGTTCCAAACCATTCTGATAATACCATACAAGTCAACCATCTCACATGCAAATGTTTTAAAAGAAAAAATACCGCAACATAATCAACCACACACAAATCTCACAATCGGCGTCATTCGCCATATTTAAACCTACAGCACATAAATTTTGAACGTCAGAGAGTCGTCTTCTCTAGAGAACATGACCATAACCACATCATCATCCTCAAATCCAGACTCTGCCACAAACTCCTTCCACCCAGTAGTTAGGTTGATGCAACCATCAAACTCGATGTGGTAGGCAACATCCGTCAACTGATACCCATTCTTGTCTGAAGTCTCCATCTTCAGAACACCGGAACTAGGAGCAACAATCCTGATCCTGGGTGACATTTTCTGCAAATGGGCATGGGAGTACAAAACAAAGTGAACACCTGAGATAACTGAATTTTTTACACAGATATAGGAACGATTTGCATAACAAACTAAAATGGAAAAAATCTGAACCAAAACAATAACACAAAACTAACTAGACATGTGAACTGAATAAACTGAAGAAATATACATATCAATACACCTACAGTAAAAACATCTATTCATAAACAGATCAGGGATTATACAAAAATGGATAAAATACTGTTAAGTAATGAACAAATACACACAGAAATCCCTACTGTTAAAATCTAACAAAACCAAATTAAAAAATATAGACAAACTACTCATAAGACAAAACTGCAGATCCAGTCCATGGGATTCAACACAGAGACCAACAAAAAAGTAGAAAACAAAACAAATAGAAACACATACCCATGATTCCTTCAAGTCACCATCCGTCAGGCGACAAACATAGGGTGTACGAAACCCATGGTTGCTGTACAGCAGACAAGAAAGTTGCCCATGCCGCTGAGTCTAAGTGAGCTCCAAACCAGACTCGTACACACAGCCGTCAGCTATGTGCGCCATCTTTGCCAGGCATCCGCATGAACAATCATCCATGGAACACACAGGAACAGAAAAAGGCAACGAAGAGAAGAGAGAGGAACCTAGATCTAATTCTGGAAGAAGGAAGAAAAAGGAGGGGGAAGACTTGGCCACACACCACACATAGATGGATAGAGTTTATAGTCAGGGAGACTCGCAGATTATAAAAATAATAAATAGGCAGATGGGCAGCCAGCTGGTAGGAAATAGTTATTACACAAGCCATGCAACATTTGACCGCAAATCAGTTCAACTTTAGATAAACAAGCAGTTCAAAGGTGCACATGTCGAACATATGCAGACAAAACAACACATTCAGAGACAAAACAGTTGAATCCATTTAGTCATTCAAACATCTGCTCCCTCACAACAAAAATCTTAAAAACATAATATTCACTACTTCAGTCATAACGATCAAAGAAACGACGCCATTTGGCCCTGGTGGATGGATGTGGGGCCGTGGCTGCTCTCGCCCTAGCCCAACTAATGATCTGAATATGGTTCCTTCCCCTGCCATCTGGGAAAAGAAGCTCCAATTCATTGGAGTTGCAAGTATCCATCACCTCACGCCAAGAAGTCGTCTATTGAACTCGCCTCCGGTTCCTCCTCGGCAAAGACGTCGCGCCATCTGCCTGCGCCTGCGCCTCCTCCTCCTCTGCTCCGCTACTGCAACCCTCACATCTATGGCGTCCCCCTCCTCCTCTGTGACCTCTCCCAGCCCGGGATCCATCTCGCTTTTCTTTGGTTGCAGCTCGTAGAATGAAACTGACAGAGGGCTCGGGCTTTATAATCAAAGTGCAGAGCTATCGGTGCGAAAACTAGTCCCGATGTCAACACACAGTAATACAACTTTGACACGCAGCAGTCCAACTATACATACTCCAGCAATTCAAACAACACTGAAAACGCACAACTTAATTACACAGTTTTACTATATTACAAGAAAATGCAGCATAAAGTCAGCCCCCATACACCACCTCCGCCAACGACAAAATAACATGGGAATCCGGGGTAGAAACAACTCAAAGAAGCAAAATTGATAACGCAAATCTTTTCATACAATCCTTATATCTCTCCATGCAACGCCAATTCGAAAGTAAAACAACAGAAAAAGAAGGACAGATTTCCATGGCGGGCGTGGAAAACGACCAAGAACACCAAACCTTGTAATCATAAATTACAGATGAAAATAATCTCCAAAAACTCTAACATACCGATAATTCTCACATCAAAAACAACAAACACGACGTAAATTGGGGCCCACGAACACCACAGTAAACACCGACGCCCAAAACACGTCCGCCGCCAAAATGCCCACGTCGTCACCTTCGGTGACTACAGATCGCAAAACACACCCAGCTGAGCGCGCGCACGTGCGGAACCCCTTACATGTCTCCTCTAGCAACGAATGGCCCGCAGCATCGTGCCGGAGAACGACCGGAATCTCCACGTTGCATCCCCTGTTTCCGTCCATCGTGCACGCAGTAAGATCAGTTCTGGTTGAAAACCACGTCAGTCCAAACTGTGAACCACGTCAGTACAGAGAGGGTAACTGTTACACATAACAAAATAGCCCAGATGTATATATATATATATATGTATATATATATATACACATGTTATTCTACTGTAGACAGAGCAATCACACGGCTTATTAGCACCAATCATATGTGTTATTATTGGTCTTTGCACACATTTCTGACTACGGACCTGTTTGCCGCGTATCACACACATCTTTTCAGTTGAACCGTTTCCATTGTGTTGCCTAATCACACACAGTTCATCCTAGTGAACTGTATGTTGTATATTGCACACGCCTTCATCAGGCTGCCCGTTTCTTTTGTTCCTCCTCATCGCAAACAGTTAATTGAGCTGAACTGTATGTACTGCATTGCACACGCAAAAATCTGAACCGTGTTTGATGCATCCGTCATCGCAAACCTTTTGCACCTTTTTCGACGGGGTTTTTACACCACCGTTTGCGATTATGGCATCGCACACAGTTTCGTCGAAGGGTATCTGATCGTAGTGTCGCGTTTGGACCATCCTGCAGTAGTGATGTTAGAGTTAGCAAAATCATTTAACCCGGGTAGAAGAGAGATCAGAGTCCCAGAGTAAAGGTCGAGGAGTAAAAGATCCTAATACCACCCATTGTGATGTGGGCCCGTAACCCACAAAACAAAGTTAGTAAAAAAATTCAAAGGCTAGACTCAACTTCGGCGAAGGAGTTGGAAAGGGGGCTACCTACAAGCACTCGCTTTCATACCAACTTGTGACGCCACCGATTGATCGTACACTAATCATACACGCAAATGTGTACGATCAAGATCGAGGACTCACGGGAAGATATCACAACACAACTCTAGACACAAATTAAAATAGTACAAGCTTTATATTACAAGCCAGGGGCCTCGAGGGCTCGAATACAAATGATCAGTGGAAGCAACAATATCTGAGTATAGACATAAGTTAAACAAGGTTGCATTAATATGGCTAACACAAGCATCCACGATGATCGAAAAGGCAAGGCCTCCTGCCTGCGAGCCTCCTAACTACTCCTGGTAGTTGGCAGCCTCCACGTAGTAGTAGACACCCTCGGGGTAGTAGTAGTCGTCGGTGGCGGCAGCTGGCTCCTGGGATCCGTCATCTGATCGCAGCAACCGGGTATAAGGGAAAAGAGGTGGCAAAGCAACCGTGAGTACTCATCCAAAGTACTCTCGCAACACTTACATCAGATCTAAAACATCCGGTGGGGTTTTTCCGGCATTTGGCATTTTCTAGACAGATGAAAAAGAGGGGACGGTCCCATGTTCATCATGCTAGAGGCATGTGACAGATGAACGGATTGCATATTCAGTTGGATTTTTCTGAAAGTTTTTCATATATAAAACATTTTCATCGGAGCTACGGTTGAATTTATATGAATTTCCGAAGTTTAAACAATATTTTGAAATTCTTGGGTTTTATTTTAATTCAAAAAAACTAGGCAGAAAAGGCTAGGTGAACCCGGTGCACTGCACCCAGAGGTGCACCAGTGGCCGGCAGGTGGGGCCAGTCAACTACTGACACAGCAGTTGACTGGTCAAACTTTGACCAATCGGCCGGTCTAGTGGGGCCCGCATGTCAGTGTGTCACTTTTTTCAATTCTTTTTTACAGAGGGAGGGGTGATTAGGACTAAAGGGGAATTAGCCCCGATTGGCAGTGGCCCAGACGGCCGGCCACGCAGGTGCGCACAGACGTGAAGCGGTGGCCACAGCAGGTGTGGGTGGCAGCAGCCGGCGGCGGTGGTGAGTGCAACTGCCACGACGCTGCGGGCGGCGAAAGCGGTGCCGGGCGGCCAGAGCGCGGCAGCATGACGGGCGCCGGGCATGGCGGGGAGGAGCAGAGGGCGTTAGGGGCAGATGGCAGCGCAAGCGACGACGG
Organism: Aegilops bicornis; assembly: GCA_021605145.1. Lineage (NCBI taxonomy): Eukaryota > Viridiplantae > Streptophyta > Magnoliopsida > Poales > Poaceae > Aegilops > Aegilops bicornis. The sequence goes on from CM038671.1 coordinate 610,347,529, forward strand.
GCACGTCGAGCGAAAGCACAACCATGCGCGGGCGACGCGCAGCCGGGCTAGCAGGCGGCAAGCACTAGCATCTAGCGGTGCAACAGCAATCGAGGACAGGGCGGAGCGAGCACGGGCTAGGGCGAGGCAGGGTGGGGGCAGGGCGGCAGAGCATGTGCCCGGGTAGGCCAAGGTCGCGGAGGGAGCGGAGCTTCGGTAGTCCGGTCATGGTGAGCTTCGGCCACGACAGAACAACAGCGAAATAGAGGAGATTCGCGGGGGGAGGGGAATCAAAAGAAGAGCTCACATCGAGCCTGGAGAGGTGCTTAGTGGGCTCGCGCGAGGCCCGGAGGTGTCGGAATCAATGGCGAAGCTTGACAGGGCAAGGAAGAAGAAGGAAGTGCAGGGCTCGATGTGTTGGCTCCCGGCTGAGTCCAGTGGCACCTGAGGGCGTAGGAGATGGCGGCAAAGATCAAGGACAAGTCGGCGGGGCGAGAGACGGCCATGGCCTCGATATCGGTGCGGTGATGGCTACGACCGCCTCGGGTGCCTCTTCAAATCGGGGAGGAGAGCGAGGGGAAGAAGGGGATAGTCGCTAGGGTTCGACCGGGGTGACTGGGTGATACGTCTCCGTCGTATCTACTTTTCCAAACACTTTTTCCCTTGTTTTGGACTCTAACTTGCATGATTTGAATAGAACTAACCCGAACTGACGCTGTTTTTAGCAGACATTCCATGGTGTTATTTATGTGAAGAAACAGAAGTTCTCGGAATGACTTGAAACTCCACGGAACGTCTATCTGGAAATAATAAAAAATCCTTGCAAAAGATGAAGACCAGGGGGCCCACACCCTAGCCACGAGGGTGACCCCCCTAGGGTGCGCCCCCCTACCTCGTGGGCCCCCTGGAGCTCCTTCGATCTCAACTCCAACTCTATATATTTGCCTTCGGGGAGAAAAAAATCAAAGAGAAGAATTCATTGCGTTTTACGATACGGAGCCGCCGCCAAGCCCTAAAACCTCTCGGGAGGGCTGATTTGGAGTCCGTTCGGGGCTCCGAAGAGGGGTATTCATCGCCGTCATCATCATCAACCATCCTCCATCACCAATTTCATGATCCTCACCGCCGTGCGTGAGTAATTCCATCATAGGCTTGCTGGACGGTGATGGGTTGGATGAGATCTATCATGTAATAGTTAGTTTTGTTAGGGTTTGATCCCTAGTATCTACTATGTTCTGAGATTGATGTTTCTATGACTTTGCTATTCTTAATGCTTGTCACTAGGGCCCGAGTGTCATGATTTCAGATCTGAACCTATTATGTTTTCATGAATATATGTGTGTTCTTGATCCTATCTTGCAAGTCTATAGTCACCTACTATGTGTTATGATCCGGCAGCCCCGAAGTGACCATAATCGGGGCCACTCCCGGTAATGACCGTAGTTTGAGGAGTTCATGTATTCACTATGTGCTAATGCTTTGTTCCGGTACTCTATTAAATAGAGGCCTTAATATCCCTTAGTTTCTATTAGGACCCCGCTGCCACGGGAGGGTAGGACAAAAGATTTCATGCAAGTTCTTTTCCATAAGCATGTATGACTATATTCGGAATACATGCCTACATTACATTGATGAATTGGAGCTAGTTCTTTGTCACCCTATGTTATGATTATTACATGATGAACCGCATCCGGCATAATTCTCCATCACCGATCCAATGCCTACGAGCTTTTCACATATTGTTCTTCGCTTATTTACTTTTCCGTTGCTATTGTTACAATCACTACAAAATACCAAAAATACTACTTTTGCTACCTTTACTTTTGTTACCGTTACCACTACTACCATATTACTTTGCTACTAAATACTTTGATGCAGATACTAAGTTATCCAGGTGTGGCTGAATTGACAACTGAGTTGCTAATACTTGAGAATATTCTTTGGCTCCCCTTGTGTCGAATCAATAAATTTGGGCTGAATACTCTACCCTCGAAAACTGTTGCGATCCCCTATACTTGTGGGTTATCAAGACTATTTTCTGGCGCCGTTGCCGGGGACCATAGCTCTATTCTTTGAGTCGCTTGGGATTTATATCTGCTGGTCACTATGAAGAACTTGAAGGATGCTATGACAACAATTTATCCCTCTACTACGAGGGGAGGTAAGGAACTGCCATCTAGCTCTGCACTTGATTCACCTTCTGTTTTGAGTAAGCTTGCGACACCTAAAACTGCTTCTGCTATTCGTTTTGATATGTCGCATGTTATTGATGATGCCACTTCTGCTATGCATGATACTTATGATGAATTTCTTGATGAACAAATTGCTAGAGCTAGAGAGAAATAAATTATTGAAACTGATTATACTGATGAAAGTGATGATGAAGACTTGCCTGTTATTCCTGAGGGTTATGTTTTTGATAAAGAAGCTTCTCTAGCTATTTTATCTTGCAAAGATAGATATGAACTCAAGAGGTTATTAGCTAAATGTAGTTAGCAATCTCTTAATGATAGAATGAAACCTGACCCTGCTTTTGCTACTTCACATATCTGTGTTACCGATAAGGATTATGAATTCTCTGTTGATCCTGATGTAATTACTTTGGTTGAATCTGATCCTTTTCATGGCTATGAATCTGAAATTGTTGTGGCACATCTTACTAAATTAAATGATATAGCCACCCTGTTCACTAATGATGAGAAATCTTGCTACCTATATATCCTTAAAATATTTCCGTTCTCATTAAAGGTTGAGGCTAAGATATGGTTTAATTCTCTTGATCCTGGTTGTGTGCGTAGTCCCCAAGATATGATTTATTACTTCTCTGCTAAATATTTCCCTGCTCATAAGAAACAAGCTGCTTTGAGGGAAATATACAACTTTCTGCAAATTGAGGAAGAGAGTCTCCCACAAGCTTGGGGGAGGCTTCTCAAGTTACTTAATGCTTTGCCTGATCATCCTCTCAAGAAAAATGAAATACTTGATATCTTTTATAATGGACTAACTGATGCTTCCAGAGATTACCTGGATAGTTGTGTTGGTTCTGTTTTCAGGGAAAGAACACCGGATGAAGCTGAAATTCTATTGAATAATATGTTCACAAATGAAAATAATTGGCCACTTCCTGTGCCAACTCCTAAGACAATTCCTGAGCCTATACCTAAACCAACTCCAAAGAAGAGAGGCGTTCTATTACTCAGTCCTGAAGATATGCAAGAGGCAAGAAATCTATGAAAGAAAAATGTATTAAAGCTGAAGATGTTAAGAATTTACCTCCTATTGAAGAAATACATGGCCTTGATTTACCGCCTGTTGAAGAAACTTGTGATCTTAATCCTTCATCTATTGAAGAACCTCATGGTCTCGATAACCCGACACAGGTAGTAAAGGTAAATTCTCTCTATAGATTTGAAGAAGGTGATATTCCTCATTATAAGTCTGCTAGACAATGCTTAGAAGAGTTTGATAACTTTATTGTCAAACAAGAAAACTTCAATGCTCATTTTGGAAGACAATTGAAATACAATTCATATACGCTTGAGCACTTGTGTGATTATATGTCTAGAGTTAAAGGTGAACTTAAACTCATTATGCTTCTATGGTTACCACTCAATTAGAACAAGTACTTAAAGCTCAAAATGATTTGCTCAATGAATTAAATAGTAAGAAAAATTATTATGTTGTTAGAGTGGCCACTAGAACTGGTAGAATGACTCAGGAACCTTTGTATCCTGAAGGCCACCCTAAGAGAATTGAGCAAGATTCTCAGAGAAATAATATTGATGCACCTAGTCCTTCTAAAAAGAAAAAGAAGAAAAAGAAAAATGATAGGACTTTGCATGCTTCTAGTGAACCTATTGCTGAAACACCTGAGAATCCAAACGATATATCTATTTCTGATGCTGAAACACAATCTGGTAATGAACATGAGCCTAGTGATAATGTTAATGATGATGTTCATGAAGATGCTCAGCCTAGTAATGATAATGATGTAGAAATTGAACCTGTTGTTGATCTTGATAACCCATAATCAAAGAATCAACGTTATGATAAGATAGACTTTGTTGCTAGGAAACATGGTAAAGAAAGAGAACCATGGGTTCAGAAACCCATGCCTTTCCCTCCCAAACCATCCAAGAAAAAGGATGATGAGGATTTTGAGCGCTTTGCTGAAATGATTAGACCTATCTTTATGCGTATCGATTGGTGATATGCTCAAAATAAATCCTTATGCTAAATATATGAAAGATATTGTTACAAATAAAAGAAAGATACCGGAAGCTGAAATTTCCACCATGCTTCTAATTATACTTTTAAGGGTGGAATACCTAAGAAACTTGGAGATCCAGGAGTACCAACTATACCATGCTCCATAAAAAGAAACTATGTTAAAACTGCTTTATCTGATCTTGGAGCCGGTGTTAGTGTTATGCCTCTCTATTTATATCGTAGAATAGATTTGAATAAGTTGACACCTACGGAAATATCTTTTCAAATGGCTGATAAATCAACTGCTATACCTGCCAGTATTTGTGAGGATGTGCCTGTTGTGGTTGCAAACATTACTATTTTAACGGCCTTTGTTATTCTTGATATTACCGAGTACGATAGTATGTCTATTATTCTTGGAAGACATTTTTTTAATACTAAAGGGGCTGTTATTGATTGCAACAAAGGCAAATTCACTTTTCATGTTAATGGCAATGAGCATACGGTACACTTTCCAAGGAAACAACCTCAAGTCCACAGTATCAACTCTATTGGAAAAATTCCATCGATTATCTTTGGAGGTTTTGAATTTCCTCTTCCTACTGTCAAAAAGAAATATGATATTCTTATTATTGGGGATGTGCATATCGCTGTTGAGGTAACATAGTGTTATTCGAAATTTCTCCAGTTCCATGTTATTCGGAATGAGTTTGTTAACAAGACTTGATCAGCCTTGTTAGTGGATTCTTTTTTATGAGCATGAGATGGATGAAACTAGAAGGCACAACCTTCTGTACCCTCTTTCTACTTTCTGTTATTTAGTTGAAATAAAGTAAAATAGTATTTTTCTGTCTGTTTTCTGATTTATTCGTGCAATATAAAAATACCCCGAAAATAAAAGTTCTCCAAATGCCCTGAAAATGGAATATGATTTTTTCTAGAATTTTTGAGAATATCTGACACTGAGAACACATCAAGAGGGGCAAGCACCTGGCCACGAGGGTGGAGGGAGCGCCCTACCCCCCCCCCCCCAGGGCGTGCCCCCTACCTCGTGGGCCCATGGTGGCCCTCCTCCACTTATTCCTGCACCCATACACTCCTTCTTCCTCCCAGAAACACCAATATCCACCTCAAGCATGAGTTCTAGCTCATTTTGCTGCGATTTTTGATCTCCTTGCTCAAAGCACCTCTCACAAAACTGCTTGGGGAGATTGTTCCTTGGTATGTGACTCCTCCATTTGTCCAATTAGTTTTTGTTCTAGTGCTTTATTCGTTGCAAATTTGGGCTGCATAGGTGACCATGTTCTTGAGCTTGCATGTCAAATTTATATGGTTCCAAGTAGTTCTAATGCATGATATAGGTTTTAGGCACTTGTAGGAGTAGTTGCTATCAATTTTGTTGAGCTTGGTTCACTTTTATTTGAAGTTACTAAAAATTTTAGAATTTTTCAGAAAATAATGAAGAGATTTTTGAGGGGATCATCGAGCCGAAGCTCGAAGGAAAAGCAAAATGAAGAAGCACAGAGGCCCAAATATAATTTGCCTCGCACCGCGGAGGTCCGGCCGTGTGAATGGCCTTCCGATGATCTAAGAGAATCCGGGATTTATGATGATTTCTATTCATTGGCTGAGAATGCTAGCCTCACTGACTTCCTCCGCGACCAACGTCATCAGTATCTCTTACTCACCAATACTTTGTTGGAAATATGCCCTAGAGGCAATAATAAATTAGTTGTTATTATTATATTTCCTTGTTCATGATAATCGTTTATTATCCATGCTATAATTGTATTGATAGGAAACTCAGATACATGTGTGGATACATAGACAACACCATGTCCCTAGTAAGCCTCTAGTTGACTAGCTCGTTGATCAATAGATGGTTACGGTTTCACGACCATGGACATTGGATGTCGTTGATAACGGGATCACATCATTAGCGTAATGATGTGATGGACAAGACCCAATCCTAAGCCTAGCACAAAGATCGTAGTTCGTATGCTAATGCTTTTCTAATGTCAAGTATCATTTCCTTAGACCATGAGATTGTGCACCTCCCGGATACCGTAGGAATGCTTTGGGTGTACCAAACGTCAGAACGTAACTGGGTGGCTATAAAGGTGCACTACAGGTATCTCCGAAAGTGTCTCATTGGGTTGGCACGAATCGAGATCGGGATTTTTCACTCCGTGTAAACAGAGAGGTATCTCTGGGCCCACTCGGTAGGACATCATCATAATGTGCACAATGTGACCAAGAGGTTGATCACGGGATGATGTGTTACGAACGAGTAAAGAGACTTGCCAGAACGAGATTGAACAAGGTATCGGGATACCGACGATCGAATCTCGGGCAAGTACAATGCCGCTTAGACAAAGGGAATTGTATACGGGATCGATTGAGTCCTTGACATCGTGGTTCATCCAATGAGATCATCGTGGAACATGTGGGAGCCAACATGGGTATCCAGATCCCGCTGTTGGTTATTGACCGGAGAACGTCTCGGTCATGTCTGCATGTCTCCCGAACCCGTAGGGTCTACACACTTAAGGTTCAGTGACGCTAGGGTTGTATGAATATGAGTATGCAGCAAACCGCATGTTGTTCGGAGTCCCAGATGAGATCCCGGACGCCACGAGGAGTTCCGGAATGGTCCGGAGGTAAAGATTTATATATGGGAAGTCTTATTTTGGTCGCCGGAAAAGTTCCGCATTTTATCGGTATTGTACCGGGAGTGCCGAAAGGGGTCCGGGGGTCCACCGGGGGGGTCCACCTGCCCGGGGGCACATGGGCTGTAGGGGTGCGCCTTGGCCTATATGCGCCAAGGGCACCAGCCTCAAGAGGCCCATGCGCCAAGGAGACTTGGGGAGGGGAGAGTCCTAAAGGGGGAAGGCACCTCCGAGGTGCCTTGGGGAGGATGGACTCCCCCCCTTTTGGCCGCACCCCTTCCTTGGAGGAAGGGGCAAGGCTGCGCCCTCCCTCCTCTCTTGCACCTATATAAAGGGAGGGGAGGGAGGGGGCAGCCACACCCTGAAGCCCTTGGCGCCTCCCCTCTCTGCTACACCTCCTCCTCCTCCCGTAGTTGCTTAGCGAAGCCCTCCCGGAGTTCTGCTGCATCCACCACCACGCCATCGTGCTGCTGGATCATCATCAACCTCTCCTTTCCCCTTGCTGGATCAAGAAGGAGGAGACGTCATCCACTCCGTACGTGTGTTGAACGCGGAGGTGCTCTCCGTTCGGCACTAGGTCATCGGTGATCTGAATCACGGCGAGTACGAGTCCATCATCCCCGTTCCATTGAACGCTTCCGCACGCGATCTACAAGTGGTATGTAGATGCAATCACTCTCCCATGACTCGTTTCTTAGATGAACTCATAGATGGATCTTGGTGAAACCATAGGAAAATTTTTAATTTTCTGCAACGTTCCCCAACATACTTTTGTTCCAAACTTCTACTATTTTCCTAAGGAATCACCTACTTCAGTAGAGTTTCATTTATATGATGTTGTTAAGAAAATGCCACTAGATGAATTTTGCAAGGTTTGCAAAATACCTTTTGAGGGTAGTTTCGAGGAACCACATCGTAAAGATGTGGACGGATTTATTGACACTATTACTGTGGGGGAAACTAGGAAGGTTTCCGATGCAACAATCACTAGCATACATTTTCCTGTTTTACGCTACTTCGCCATATTTTCTAGTCGTTGCTTAATTGGTCGAGGAAACTGTGGAAACCTTAGTGTTCTTGATATTATCATTTTGTTCCATGGTTTATATTCCGATAACACTGTTAGTATGGGCGGTATTATTGCTAAACGGTTAAGTTTGAACCGTACTAAGGGCCCCATATTTGGAGGTACTTATGCTTCGCGCCTTGCTGCACATTATAACATACCTATTATGCTCTATGAGAAAGAAGAAAAATTGTTGCCCAATGCTTATTTAGATTATAAGAGTATGTTAGCGCATGACTTTATTGTTAAGAATAAGGAAGGGGAGCTTAAATACACATTGTTCTTTGATAAACATCACCCTGGGACTATTACCTTGCCTACTCCTTCCTTGTTTAATTTATCTGAAGGTCCGTACCTCGTTCCGTTGGCGGCCATTCACGCCTACCGGAACCCTACACCAGCCACGGAGCCGGAACCATAATTTGAACCTCCACGACAGTCTAATTATCAGTGGGATCCGGAGATGACTGCCAGCCAGTGGCAGTCAGAGTCCTCTTCATCTCAGTACGACCCCGGCTACAACTACGGATATCCGCCAGGCCATCCTTGGCAATAAACCAACTTAGGCCAAAAGCCTAAGCTTGGGGGAGTACGTATTTCCCACCGACATTACATTCATGTTCACACACTCATCGCTAGATGTCGGTGCTCATACTTTTTCATTGTAATACCCATGCTAGTTTATTTTCCTTTTTCTTGCTTTCTTCTTGTGTGTTTGATAAACCTTAAGAAAACCCAAAAAAAATTAGTAATAGCTTTAGTTAGTTTACTTTTCATGCTGTAGTAGTAATAATTAAAAACAAAACCCAAAAATATTTCCAATCTTCTTTTGCTTGTTGGGAGCTTTCCCGTGTAAATAGTTTTATTTCTTTTCTTTTCTTTGGGGGTCGATAGGAGAAGACCATGATTAAATTGGTGAAGTGGCTCTTATATGCATTATTGTTGATTTAACCAAGAGCCCATATTACCTCCTTGTCTTCTCCTATTTATTGAATGCTCGCAGATTCCAGCTTAGTCCAATGCACGTGCACTCTTATTATTATTCATATCATTCGGTCGTGCAAGTGAAAGGCAATTATGACGATATATGATGGACTGGCAGAGATGAGAAAAGCTGGTATGAACTCGACCTCTCTTGTCTTGTAAATATGATGAGTTCATCGTTCCTGATTCAGCCTATTATGAATAAACATGTTTGCAATGACAATTAGAGATCATAGTTGCCAGTGCCATGCTTGATTAGCTATGAGTTATAATGGTTTACCTTGCGTGCCAACATGCTATTAAAATGGTTGTGATGTGGTATGATGGGGTGGTTGTCACAGCCCTAGAGCTTGCTTGTAACTAATGGCATTGCATCCATGCATCATGTTTAAATTTCATGAAATTTGAAATGGGGATTGATCAAACCCCTAGTACTGAAACAATGCAAATAGGTTCAACTTCAAAATATTTTCAAAGAACCCAAATTGGTTTGCAAAATGTTCATGATTATTGGAAGGGTGAAAACCATATTCAGAGATGATGGATATTTTTCCAAGACATTTTGGTATTTGAATTAAACCATATTGTATTTGAATTGGGGCATTTAAATTCTATAAATAATTTTAAATGCTCCAACATATCCTGAAAATAGCTAAGGGTCTCTGTAATACTTCAGTTAGTGCCCAAAATTATTTTCAGGATTTATTAAAATAATTTGGTTTATAAACTAAATCAAAACAGAGCAAATAAATAAAAAAACAGAAACTAAATAGAAAGAGAGAGAGAGAATAGCTCACCTAGCCCCCCTGGAGGCCCACTTACCCGGACCTATCAGGCAGCCCACTTCGCTGGCCCAGCTGGTGGCCCAGCCCACCAGCGCCACCGTCTCCCACCTCTCGCCAAGAGGATTTAGAGGCGTGTGGCCGACGCAGCTGGCCACGCGCAGGCCACCTCCACCCTGCCTGCTTCACCCCCCGACGCTCTGGACGCCTCCCCCGAGCGCCACGCCCCCCCAGACCGCTCTCCCCCTCACCCGAGGCCGCGTCGCCTCCACTGGCTCCCTCTCGCTCCCACCGAGCGAGGCTCGCCGACGCCGATCGCTGTACCATGCCAGCAGCCACCCCCCTCGCCTCTATGCATCCCCGAGCTCCGCCTGACCCGTGGAGCTACCCACCCGACGACGCGACCAGTGAGGAGGCCCCAATCGAGCGAGCATCGTCGTCCCCATCTCCGGTGCCCGGAGATCGCCGTCGTCAATTCGCCGTCGCAGAAGCTTCCCCGAGCCACCGAGATCCTCTCCCGACCCCTTGTGAGCTCCGCCTTCTTCTCCCCTGTTCCCCGTGCCCGTACGCACCCTCTAGCCTCCCTAATCACCGGAGCTAATTGCTCCTCGCCGCCAGCCATGGCGTAGCCGTGGCCACAACCGCGCAAGCTCGCTTCCGAGCACACCACCGCCCTCACCGCACTCGCAGGAGCGCAAAACGCCACCCCACGCGCATCGCCGTGCTCCCTAGCACCGTGTTCGACCTCGGCCGAACTCCGGCGGCCGCCTAGGTCGTCGCCGGCACCATTTCCGGCCGCCCCGACCCCAACTGACTCCACCAAGAGCTGCGGCTCGACCCCAGCTCCACATAGATGCCTTCCGCGGCCCATTTGGTCGCGGAATGGCCAAATCCACTTCCACCGCGTCCGGGCTCGCCGGCGACTAAACGCCGGTGCAGCCGACGTTGACATTGACCACGGGTGGGCCCTGGTTGACTCTGTTGAGTCAATGACAGGTGGGGCCCAGCCCTGTTAACTAATCAGGTTTAGTTCTAATTAATATTTTCCTAAAGGAATTATGCTGACACATGGGACCCACTGTCAGGTTTGACCCGGACCGTGTCCCGTTGACCCGCTGACGTCACACTAACGTCAGGCTGACGCAGTAATACCTTTTCTGGATTTATTATAATTCAGGAAATTTCAGAAAATACCCCAAACTTCTAAAAATCATATAAATTCATCCGTAGCTCAGAATGAAATAATTTATATATGAAAAATGATCAGAAAAATATGAAGAATCTGTTTATGCCATGATCATGCATGATTGAACAAGTTAACCTCACTGAATAGGATGAATCATGATTAGGGTAATTTATGAACTAGCATTTGGAGTTGGAGTTTAACCTTGTTTGAATTCCACTTCAATTAACTTGGCTTACTGTTGCATTAGGTCAATTCAGTTCCTTAACATGACATGTCATTCATGTGAATGTGCATTGCATTGATTGTGTTCTTTCTCGATTCTTAGGTGTTTGTCCCTCTCGATGAGACGACGTTTCGACGATGAGTTCGATGACACCGATGAAGAACTATATTATGTTCAGAAGTGCCAGGCAAGCAAAAACCCCTTGTTCATTCCGATACAATCCCACTCTCTCGCTCCTGTTCTCTTTTACTGCATTAGGACAACAATGATTCACCTGTTACTTGCTGCGGTAACTGAACCCCTTTATCCTCTGCATGACCTGTCATTCCACAGTAATTAGATGAAACCCACTAGCATGAGTAGGAGTTGCTTGAGCCATGTTGTGCCTACTCATTCATGCTTGTTTGTCATGCCTGCCATCGCTTAGAGTTGAGTCAGGTCTCGATTCATCGGGAATGAATTGGAATGGTGTGTGAACATGTCCTACCGTGTGTAAGCTAAGTGTGTGAACACGATTTGGTAAAGGTAGCGGTGAGAGGCCATGTAGGAGTACATGGTGGGTTGTCTCATTGCAGCCGTCCTCAGGAACTGAGTTCTGTGTTTGTGATCCATGAACAGTTACTACCACACATTGGGCTCCGGGCTCTCCAAGCTCTCTTGACTTATTAATCAACTTGATCTCTGTCCAGGAGTTGCAACTAGTTTCTGGTGTTTGTAGGTAGTGTTAGTTGTCTACCAAGTGGCACCCGATGCATGTGGGCTTCGGACGGACTAGGCACGATGTACGGTGTACCAAGTGGCACCCGGTTGGTGGGCTTGGGAACCCTGTTCACATCGTTTGGGGCCGTGAGCGACACCCCGGCCGGATATCCTTGCGGATGGAACCCGAATAGGCGATAAACCTAGACGAGAGACTTGTGTGGTTAGTCAGGTCGTGGCCGACTCCCTCGCCAGGCTTCCGCTTGAAGGTTGCCGAGATACACGAGGTGTACATGGCGGTAAGTGGCGAGAGCGTGTGTGAAGAAGTACACCCCTGCAGGGTTAATATGATCTATTTGAATAGCCGTGTCCGCGGTAAAGGACTTCTGGGTTGCCTGTACAGTTCATAGACAAGTGAAAGTGGATACTCTAAAACTCGCAAGATAAGCGTGAGTGCTATGGATGGCGTTCTTATAGGGAGACGGGAGTAGATCCATAGTGGTGTATTGATATGGTGAATATGTGGACTCGTGTGCGCCACCTCAAAAGAGTTACTTGCAGTCGTAGTTCAGGATAGCCACCGAGTCAAAGCTGGCTTGCTGCGCAGTCAAACTCCACCACCCCTTTGTTGATCTTGATGCATATGTAGTTAGTTACGATGTAAGTCTTGCTTTGAGTACATTTTGTACTCACGTTTGCTTATTCTATGTTTGGCAGAGAGACCTCAGTCTCGCTAGTAGTTCCGCGTGGACTTCGACGTTTAGCTTGTTACCTCAGCTACGATCTTGTGCCTCGGCAAGATCTGGTAGATAGGCAGGCTTCTCAGCCTTTTTCATTTATAGTTGTCTGTACTCAGACATGTTTAGCTTCCGCTTGTGTTTTGACTTGTATGCTCTGAGTGTTGGGTCATGAGACCCATGTTTGTAATATCTCGCTCCTCGAGCCTAATGAATAAATATTTGAGTCGAGAGTTATGTTGTGATGCCATGTTGTATTTACACATATTGAGCATATTATGTATGTTTGAAATGCTTGGTATGTGTGGGATCCGACAAACTAGTTGTTTATCCTTGGCAGCCTCTCATATGGGGAAATGTAGTCTCGTGCTCTTTGAGCGATAGTAGTCCGCTACAGCCCGGTTCATCGGAGTCTCGCTAGCCCAAAGACTACTGCTTGGACACTTGATGGCGGCATGTGTTTCACTTCTTTCCTATGTCTGTCTCCTTCGGGAAATGTCACGCGGTGATATCCGGAGTCCTGCCTAGCCTGCTACAGCCCGGATACCGGAGTCCTGTTAGCCCAAAGGTTACAGCCCGAATTCATACGTTGATGACCGACATGCTCGATGTGATTCATGTATGCCTGTCCCCATGGGTTAGTGCCGCTTTGGGTTCACGACTAGCCATGTTGGCCCGGGTTCTCTGTCATATGGATGCTAGCGACACTATCATATGCGTGAGCCAAAAGGCTTAAACGGTCCCGGGCCATGGTAAGGCGACACCTGTAGAATACCGTGCGTGAGGCCGCAAAGTGATATGAGGTGTTACCGGTTGGGTCGATGTGACTTGGAATCGGGTCCCGACGGTGTTGGTATTAGAGCCCGATCATCAGAGGATTACCAAGCCAAACTGGTCGGGTTGTGTCTAGAAATGCTTTAGTTATGTAAGGGAATTGATTGTGGAAGGGAACGTAAGGCTCTTTTTACTCCTTATACCTTATGGCCTTCTGATCTGAGTCAACCTCTTCTCTTCTACGGGGTTTAAGAACTAGGCTTCTCATCTATCTATCAGGATGACGTGTTACTAATCCATAGACCTTTAAGATTGTTGGTTTTAAGCCCCAGTTCAGTTCCTATTATTGCTGTATGTTAACTGTTGATCTCGGAACCTTGATATGATGTTGTTGAGTGGCTATGCCACCATTTTGCAGGATGTCTCAAATCTTTTTGAGCATTTACACCCGTTATGCTGTCCGAGTCATCCCAGGTCTCTAAATAGTCTGATGCATTTGCAAATCCTTTCTTTCCATTCCCAATGTCCTTTATGGTCAGAATAACCACACTAATCGGTAAGTTGAGGTACTTTGTTGCCTCGGCGTAGATGTTGGAGCTATTATTATGACCCTAGTTGTTTAGGAAGTCACCTAGCAATTTAGCAATGCTTTTGTATCCCCAGTGTGATGATTCTGGCCATTATTCTTGAAAGCATCCCGTGATGTTATTAGTTAGTAGGCATTCTATTCCTGGGTTCTAGAACCCGAGATTCACCCTACTTCATGTTGTTAGTATTTGCTAGTTCCTTTAGGATATTGGTAACCTTGCAATAGTCCTCGAGGTCCATGGTGTTTCCTTCTTCCAAATACCATGAACTAGTTATGACAAAAGTTCTTTGGATTAAAGATCACAACCAGAGTACTCTTGAGGAGTTCTCCATTCATAATTGTGAATCTGCCAGTTCTACTTTCCTGCATGGGTTATCCGGAAGAACCCTGTTGAACTTAATTCGACATACTAACATATGCATCCACAACTCAGAAAGTATATGCTCCTCGAGTTGTTCCTCCTTAGTTGTATTCTGACCCCCGCCTGTCAATTGATAGTCATGGGTATGCGTGCATTCGTTTATCGATGCCTATTACTCTTGTGGTCCGTCAAGCCATTCTGTTCTGGAATGACTAGGAGAAACAAACTCCAGTACCTCGTCCATATCCAGGATTGGGTCAAAGCAGTTGTATTCAAGATCAAAATGCCAATTCAGCTTTTGTTCTGTTCTACCTTGGAGTATTACCCTCTTTATGTCAGAATCGTCATGAGAACTGCACCAACTCTCATGAATTCTTGATGCAGTGATACTTCCCGCCATCATTATTCATTCCTCGGTCCTCGTGTTGTTGTAACCAGAATGCCGACAAGTGAATTGTGATGTGTGAAATCAATACTCCGAGTAAGTCGTTGCTTGGTAGCTAATGGACAATATCCTCATTCTTAGCGTGTTGATTATTAAATCATCATCCTAGGATTGATCGTGCTACCTAGTCCTTATTTCTGGTGCACACTTTGATTGATGAGTTAGGAACTTGTCAAGTCCTCACTCATTTGACCATATCGTCTTGCCTCAAAAGCAAGATTGTTCTCGAGCTTAGTAACATACCGGTGGTTCGTGACTTTCCAAATATCTTCTTGGAAGTGTTGCCGGGTTGTTTCCTGACTGTTATGTTGATCTCGTGATCAAGTTGGTTTCTTGTGAACCACCCCTTCTCCAAGAATATGTGTTGGATGTCCCTGAGCTAGTTGGTTAAGCTAGACAACAACTTGGAGAGTTGGAAGATAAAAGCTTGCCCGACTTAGTTCGTTCCAAAGGGATATTCTTGTGTAGTGTGTGTTGAAGAAAGATGATATCTTCATCGATTGGTCCCTGTGATCGATTCTTTGGACCTATTGTCTTATCAATCCTTTGATTTGAGTGTGGGCTATCGCCAAAATAAATCGGTACCAATGATGCTCGTAATGTTGTCTTACTCGTGGTTGATCCTCGAGCATATACCATTACATCTTTTGGCACGACCAATGCTATCACCGTGTTCACATGATGGTGGAAGTCCATGATATGGAAATTACGATGAGTTGTTGTTGAGCCCATCAATGACATTTTGTCTCCCCCATGAGTCATGTTGAACATCAACCTAGTGTTGGGAACTTGTGTAAGCATTTCTTCGTGTGCCGTTCATGAAGCCTATGCTTGGATGGAAGAAGTGACTTCCTTGAATTCATGTGCTTTAGGTGTAAGTTGCCGCCATGAATTTGAGAAAGGTTTGTTTTGTTTCCTCTGGAATCATCCCAAGTCAGTCATACCTGTGCAAAGTATTCTATGGTCTGATAGACTGATCATCCTCATTCCATATGCAACTCCTAGCACCCCAAGCCACTGACTGGTTTGTTCAAGGAGAAGAAGTTCCTTCTTAAGACCGCGGCTTATACAAGGACTTCGATATCCTCGATGATGGTTCCGCACATGGACTCGGTAGTGTTTTAGTTGTGAAACTACTACGTGGCCATGTTTGTCTGGGACAACGTGTTCACCTGTTTGTAGCAGAACCCGCTCATGTTTTTGGAGCTTACTACCATAGTCCATCTCCCGAGAATCTCGCAACATCATCTCGTTGAATTGTGTTGCAACCTTTCCTTTTCAGACATGCTGAGTCTGAAGTATCCTATCACCAATCGGATCTGAATCTCAGGCAGATATGATGGTTGGAACATTCCCAACATTTGCACTTTGTTCCCAGCTTGCATCCCATCATGCCAATTTTCCATGGGATGTCCCTCTCAGTAATTGATGCCTAGGATCATCCTCAAGAGTGGACTTACCATGGGTTCCATCCATTTCCGGTGATAAGCAAAAATCATCCATTGCGTTGTCTTCAACAAGGTAGTCCACATCATCCATTCTAGTCTGGGTATGCCATTCCTTTGCACTCCACCAAACGATTGTTTGTGAATGCCTTAGGCTGGTATAAAGAGTTTCAATGATGTTATATCAAAAGTAATTCTTTTTGCCACTTAAGGGAATAGTTCCTCGCGTCACCTCCACAGGGTGCCCGTTATTGAATCATGGCAAATATTTCCTCGCCACCTTGACACCATCCACCATCCTTCTAAGCGTGGAATTGTTGCCCACCAATCAAACCCCGTCGTTTGTTCTTCCATCCCTCTCAATGTGTTTTGTGTCTCAACTCGAGATGTTCACCCTCTCATTCTGTGAGTTGATCGTGAGTTGCTCGATCTTCAAGAAGATTAAATCATGTAGGGTTTCCCCTTCTTTACATTGTCATGTCGAGTGAAGATCTCGAAAGCAAAGACGCGTCAAGACCAAAATGATGGAATGAATCAACATCTTCGAGAAGGGCAAATGGATCATGAAGATTGTGATAGTTTTGTGACTTCCCTTTTCCTCTTACCTCACGTCTTGAATCTCGGGGCGAGATTCTTGTTTAGTGGGGGTGAGTTGTCACAACCCTAGAGCTTGCTTGTAACTAATGGCATTGCATCCATGCATCATGTTTAAATTTCATGAAATTGAAATGGGGATTGATCAAACCCCTAGTACTGAAACAATGCAAATAGGTTCAACTTCAAAATATTTTCAAAGAACCCAAATTGGTTTGCAAAAATGTTCATGATTAATGGAAGGGTGAAAACCATATTCAGAGATGATGGATATTTTTCCAAGACATTTTGGTATTTGAATTAAACCATATTGTATTTGAATTGGGGCATTTAAATTCTATAAATAATTTTAAATGCTCCAACGTATCCTGAAAATAGCTAAGGGTCTCTGTAATACTTCAGTTAATGCCCAAAATTATTTTCAGGATTTATTAAAATAATTTGGTTTATAAACTAAATCAAAACAGAGCAAATAAATAAAAAAACAGAAACTAAATAGAAAGAGAGAGAGAGAATAGCTCACCTAGCCCCCCTGGAGGCCCACTTACCCGGACCTATCAGGCAGCCCACTTCGCTGGCCCAGCTGGTGGCCCAGCCCACCAGCGCCACCGTCTCCCACCTCTCGCCAGTAGGACGAGAGGCGTGTGGCCGACGTGCTCGCCCACGCGCAGGCCACCTCCACCCTGCCTGCTTCACCCCCCCCCCCCCCGACGCTCTGGACGCCTCCCCCGAGCGCCACGCACCCCCCTGACCTCTCTCACCCTCACCCGTGGCCTCGTCCCCTCCTCTGGCTCCCTCTCTCTCCCACCGAGCGAGCTCGCCGACGCCGATCGCTGCACTGCCACAGCCCACCCTCGCCTCTATGCATCCTCGAAGCTCCGCCCTGACCCGTGGAGCTACCCACCCGACGCGACACTGTGAGGAGGCCCAAATCGACCGGAGCATCATCGTCCCCATCTCCGGTGCCGAAGATCGCCGTCGTCAATTCGCCGGAGAAGCTTCCCGAGCCACCGAGATCCTCTCCCGACCCTTGTGAGCTCCGCCTTCTTCTCCCCTGTTCCCCGTGCCCGTACGCACCCTCTAGCCGCCCTAATCACCGGAGCTGATTGCTCCTCGCCGCCGGCCATGGCGTAGCCGTGGCCACAACCGCGCAAGCTCGCTTCCGAGCACACCACCGCCCTCACTGCACTCGCAGGAGCGCAAAACGCCACCCCACGCGCCTCGCCGTGCTCCCTAGCGCCGTGTTCGACCTCGGCCGAACTCCGGCGGCCGCCTAGGTCGTCGCCAGCACCATTTCCGGCCGCCCCGACCCCAACTGACTCCACCAAAAGCCGCGGCTCGACCCCAACTCCACCTAGATGCCTTCCGCCGCCCATTTGGTCGCCAGAATGGCCAAATCCACTTCCACCGCCGCGTCGGGCTCGCCGGCGACTAAACGCCGGTGCAGCCGACATTGACATTGACCACGGATGGGCCCTGGTTGACTCTGTTGAGTCAATGACAGGTGGGGCCCAGCCCTGTTAAGTAATCAGGTTTAGTTCTAATTAATATTTTGCTAAACGAATTATGCTGACACGCGGGACCCAATGTCAGGTTTGACCCGGACCTTGTCCCGTTGACCCCCTGACATCACACTGACGTCAGGCTGACGCAGTAATACCTTTTCTGGATTTATTATAATTCAGGAAATTTCAGAAAATACCCCAAACTTCTAAAAATCATATAAATTCAACCGTAGCTCGTATGGAAATAATTTATATATGAAAAATGATCAGAAAAATATGAAGAATCTGTTTATGCCATGATCATGCATGATTGAACAAGTTAACCTCACTGAATAGGATGAATCATGATTAGGGTAATTTATGAACTAGCATTTGGAGTTGGAGTTTAACCTTGTTTGAATTCCACTTCAATTAACTTGGCTTACTGTTGCATTAGGTCAATTCAGTTCCTTAACATGACATGTCATTCATGTGAATGTGCATTGCATTGATTGTGTTCTTTCTCGATTGCGGTGTTTGTCCCTCTCAATGAGACGATGTTTCGACGATGAGTTCGATGACACCGATGAAGAACTATATTATCTTTGAAGTGCTGTGCAAGCAAAACCCCTTGTTCATTACGATACAATCCCACTCTCTCGCTTCATTCTCTTTTTACTGCATTAGGACAACAACGATTCACATTACTTCTTTGCGGTAGCTGAACCCCTTTATCCTCTGCATGACCTGTCATTCCACAGTAATTAGATGAAACCCACTAGCATGAGTAGGAGCTGCTTGAGCCATGTTGTGCCTACTCATTCATGCTTGTTTGCCATGCCTGCTACTGCTTAGAGTTGAGTCGGGTCTGATTCCTCGGGAATGAATTGGAATGGTGTGTGAACATGTCCTACCGTGTGTAAGCTAAGTGTGTGAACACGATTTGGTAAAGGTAGCGGTGAGAGGCCATGTAGGAGTACATGGTGGGTTGTCTCATTGCAGCCGTCCTCAGGAACTGAGTTCTGTGTTTGTGATCCATGAACAGTTACTACCACACATTGGGCTCCGGCGCCCAAGCTCTCTCGACTTATTAATCAACTTGATCTCTGTCCGGGAGTTGCAACTAGTTTCGTGTTTGTAGGTAGTGTTAGTAGTCTACCAAGTGGCACCCTGCATGTGGGCTTGGGATGACTAGGCACAGATGGCACGGTGTACCAAGTGGCACCCGGTTGGTGGGCTTGGGAACCCTGTTCACATCGTTTGGGGCCGTGAGCGACACCGGCCGGATCTCCTTGCGGATGGAACCGAATAGGCGATAAACCCGGACGAGAGACTTGTGTGGTTAGTCGTCGTGGCCGACTCCCTCGCCAGGCTTCCGCTTGAAGGTTGCCGAGATACACGAGGTGTACATGGCGGTAAGTGGCGAGAGCGTGTGTGAAGAAGTACACCCCTGCAGGGTTAATATGATCTATTCGAATAGTTGTGTCCGCGGTAAAGGACTTCTGGGTTGCCTGTACAGTTCATAGACAAGTGAAAGTGGATACTCTAAAACTCGCAAGATAAGTTCATAGACAAGTTCATACACAGTTCGCATGTGTTTCACTTCGTTCATATGTCTGTCCCTTCGGGGAAATGTCACACAGTGATATTCGGAGGCCTGCCTAGCCTGCTACAGCCCGGGATACCGGAGTCCTGTTAGCCCAGTGCTGACCAATTCATACGTTGATGACCGACATGCTCGATGTGATTCATGTATGCCTGTCCCCATGGGTTAGTGCCGCTTTGGGTTCACGACTAGCCATGTCGGCCCGGGTTCTCTGTCATATGGATGCTAGCGACACTATCATATACGTGAGCCAAAAGGCGCAAACGGTCCCGGGCCATGGTAAGGCGACACCCGTGGGAATACCGTGCGTGAGGCCGCAAAGTGATATGAGGTGTTACCGGCTGGGACAATGTGACTTGGAATCGGGGTCCTGACAGTGGTATCCTCCTTTGAATGATTTAAGTGACTCGACTTGGCACATGTTCGCACATGTAGTTGAAACAAATCAACATAGCCTTCACGATATTTATGTTCATGGTGGATTATATCCTACTCATGCTTGTACTCAATGTTTATTAATTTTAATGCATGTTCATGACTGTTGTCGCTCTCTAGTTGGTCGCTTCCTAGTCTTTTGCTAGCCTTCACTTGTACTAAGCGGGAATACTGCTTGTGCATCCAATTCCTTAAACCCCAATGTTATTCCATACGAGTCCACTATACCTTCCTATATGCGGTATCTACCTGCCATTCCATGTAAATTTGTATGCGCCAAACTCTAAACCTTCAAATAAACATTTTGTTTTGTATGCTCGAATAGCTCATGTATCAACTAGGGTTGTCCGTATCATCCATGCTAGGCGGGTTATTCTCAAGAGGAGTGGACTCCGCTCCTCACTCACGATAAAATGGCTGGTCTCCGGGATGCCCAGTCCCATGCTTCATGCAAACTAAATCAAAATAATTGCAAACAAAACTTCCCCTGGGACTGTTGCTAGTTGGAGACATTCGTTGTTTCGAGCAAGTCATCGATTGATACTTGTTGGTGGAGGGGGAGTATAAACTTTACCATTCTGTTTGGGAACCGCCTATAATGTGTGTAGCATGGAAGATATCGCCATCTCTTGGTTGTTATGTTGACAATGAAAGTATGCCGCCCAAAATATTATTTATCTCTATTTCAAAACCGAGCTCTGGCACCTTTACAAATCCCCGCTTCCCTCTGCGAAGGGCCTATCTATTTACGTTTATGTTGAGTCATCACCCTCTTATTCAAAAGCACTAGCTGGACAGCACAGCTGTCATTTGCATCCATTACTATTAATTTATATTGGGTATGACTATGATTAGATATCTTTTACCATGAATTACAATATTTAGTCAGTCCTTGATCTTTAAAGGTGCTCTGCATTTATGTTTTGCGGTCTCAGAAAGGGCTAGCGAGATACCATCTTGTTATATCATATCATGATTGTTTTGAGAAAGTGTTGTCATCCGAGATTTATTATTATGGCTCACTAGTTGATTATGCCATTGATATGAGTAAACATGAGACCTAAGAGTTATTGTGAATGTGGTTAGTCATAATATTTGCTGAAAACTTGAATGTTGGCTTTACATATTTACAACAACAAGAGCAAACGGAGTTTGTAAAAGTTTTTCTTTATCACTTTCAGTTTGTCAACTTAATTGCTTGAGGAACAACAAAGGTTTAAGCTTGGGGGAGTTGATACGTCTCCGTCGTATCTACTTTTCCAAACACTTTTTCCCTTGTTTTGGACTCTAACTTGCATGATTTGAATGGAACTAACCCGGACTGATGTTGTTTTCAGCAGACTTTCCATGGTGTTATTTATGTGCAGAAACAAAAGTTCTCGGAATGACCTGAAACTCCACGGAACATCTATATGGAAATAATAAAAAATCCTTGCAAAAGATGAAGACCAAGGGGCCCACACCCTAGCCACGAGGGTGCCCCCCCCCCCTACCTCCTGGGCCCCCTGGAGCTCCTCCGACCTCAACTCCAACTCTATATATTTGCTTTCGAGGAGAAAAAAATCAGAGAGAAGAATTCATCGTGTTTTACGACACAGAGCTGCCGCCAAGCCCTAAAACCTCTCGGGAGGGCTGATCTGGAGTCCGTTCGGGGCTCCGGAGAAGGGGATTCGTCGCCGTCGTCATCATCAACCATCCTCCATCACCAATTCCATGATGCTCACCGCCCGGCGTGAGTAATTCCATCGTGAGGCTTGCTGGACGGTGATGGGTTGGATGAGATCTATCATGTAATCGAGTTAGTTTTGTCGTGGGTTTGATCCTAGTATCCACTATGTTCGAGATTGATGTTGCTATGACTTTGCTATGCTTAATGCTTGTCACTAGGGCCCGAGTGCCATGATTTCAGATCTGAACCTATTATGTTTTCATGAATATATGTGTGTTCTTGATCCTATCTTGCAAGTCTATAGTCACCTACTATGTGTTATGATCCGGCAACCTCAAGTGACAATAATCGGGACCACTCCGGTGATGACCGTAGTTTGAGGAGTTCATGTATTCACTATGTGCTAATGCTTTGTTCCGGTACTCTATTAAAAGGAGGCCTTAATATACCTTAGTTTCCTTTAGGACCCAGCTGCCACGGGAGGGTAGGACAAAAGATGTATGCAAGTTCTTTTCCATAAGCACGTATGACTATATTCGGAATACATGTCTACATTACACTACTAGGGAAAACCTTATACACAGAACTTTAGCAAAGAGCGCTGGTCAAAACAACGCTTATTTGGTGCTAAGTAGCGATGGCATGTGCAAACCGCTGCAGATAAAGTTCTAGCAGATGGCGCCTTTGTTCTAAACACGTTACTACTAAAATTCCCACACCTTAGCCGATAGGCTACACATAATAGTAGCGATCTATATCGAATCAAGACTACCGCTACTTTCTTTTGTAGCAGCGTTTTATCTAAACTCGCTTTGCTAAAGGATATAAAGTTAAATGGAAAGCAAATAGAAAGGTAATTGAAAATGAAAGAAATAGAATAAGGTGAAAGGAAAAAAATAAAATGTGAAGAAAACTAAATGAAAAAGGGGAAAAGAGAAAGGAGTAGCAATAGCGTGTATCCCAGAACGCGTTGTAGCTAACGTAGCAGTAGTGCGCTTTCTGGAACGCGCTACTGCTACTTTTGACTTAACCACGGGTTCGTCCTTCCCCACGCAACTTCCCCAAATCCAACTCTCCACTCTACTTGGCCGCCGCCAGCTCTGGCATCTCCATAAACCCTCTATGATGCCCCCGACCCCAGATTCAACACCGCCCCCGCCCCCGACCTCAACGCCGCCCCGGACGCCGCCCTCGACCCCGGCCTCGACGCCGCCATCCGCCACGCGCCTGAGCCCCGACCCCGACCTCGACGCCGCCTGCCCCTCCCTCG
Source organism: Aegilops bicornis (assembly GCA_021605145.1). NCBI lineage: Eukaryota > Viridiplantae > Streptophyta > Magnoliopsida > Poales > Poaceae > Aegilops > Aegilops bicornis. Next base: position 610,370,735 of record CM038671.1, read on the forward strand.
TCGCAGGCACCCGAGGTGAGCACGCCTGCTCCTCCCTCTCCCCTACCTCTGCCTAGGGTTTCTTTATATTTTAGTTGCATCAAATTAGTTAGGGTTCATGTAAGGGTGGAAACGAATCGGATGCGGATGCGGCTCAAATGAGTTAGGGTTCATGTAAGGGTGAAAACGAATCAAATTTCTAAGATGAATCATAAAACGAGTAAAATTTGACCACTTATTTCACTTTATAGTAGGATAATTGGACTATCCGCTACCACTTTCCACCCCTAGGTTCATCAAATTAGATGGTAATTAGGGCAGTAGTTCCTAGGTACTAATTAGTTAGTAAGAACTAGGTACTAATTAGGTACTAGTTTGTTTTTATTTATAGTAAGTTTATTTTTAGTAAGAACTAATTGAATTAATAGAACTAGTTAGTAAGAACTTGTTGCTATTTTTTTAGTTAAAGCAATTTTCCTGCATCGACGTGGACGATGCTTATCCCTCATCCTCGTCGTCGAGTCGGCGGAGGACGACACCTGCTTGACCAGACGGGCCATGTCCGGGACTGGCCTCCGCCGGGGTGGTACTGGGAGGCGCTACCTACCGGGGGCACAGGTTGGTGAGGAGTCAGCATGTCGTTGACCCGAACCTTCTTTGGTGGCGGTCGCGTGGGCTGATTTGGTCCCGAGGCTCGAGGACCTCAGCGGAGGTGGTGCGTCACCGTGTCGATGAGGAGGACACGCACGTCCGTCGCTACTTGTTTGCGTTGGAGCATGTGTTCTCCAATACCGCAGGTTCTCCGAGGATCTCACTGGAGCTATGATCCCGTGATGGTTCCTTCTCTGTGGGTGTCCACCGCCCGCACCGATACCCGTCGTGTGCTAGGGCTTTAGTTGTATTAGTGATGTTATATGTATGACACAATTCGGGATGTATTAGTGATAATATTCGACGATGTACGGACGCATGAGATGATTTACTTTTGCTTATTGAATGCATGCTAATTTGAGTCCTATAAGATATTTTGAAATGTATATCTTGTGTTGCTCAAATAGAATATGTGCTTGCCCAAGTGATCGGTCATGTTTGCAGGTTACACCTCCGAGTGGCCTATGTTTTGCCGGAGTGTTGATTCATTTCCGTTCCGGCAAATTTCAGGTGCTCGATATGTCCTATTTTAGCAAAGTCATGCCGGAGTTTTCCGTGAATTTTGGCATGACATGTGCCAGAATATGTAGGAAATATCGAGTGCCCCGGATTTGTGTGTTGAGTATCCTGGTAGTTGTCTTCGATCGATTTTCAATTAATGTTTTAACTATGAACATAGGAAATGTCCGACGATTTAAAAGGATTTCGGTATTTGCAAATCGCAAAGACGAGCGCGGCCTGTGCGACGGAATCTTCCTAGATGATGATAGGCGCTTCAGCATCAAGCTAGACAAGAACTTCGAAGTGGATACAGTAAGTCACAACGACAAGTCTTTTTTCATAATTAAGCATATCCTACAGATTACTTTAGTGCATTCAAGATTAGCGACGGATTCTTAATAGTGCAAGACTAGACCAAATATGTGATGGGGGAGCGCAGAGAAGTACTAGGGGGCAGCAAACAGATGCGCTACCCACGATTAGGAGACAGGTTCATCTGCATGCTCCAACTTGATCAAGGAGGAGAGCTATACATGTTTTATGTTATTTTACCTAAGAGAGAGCAGCAGGAGTGATTAGCTAGCTAGAAATGAGTTTGAAGATGATGATGTGCTACAATATTACTATGATGATAAAATAGCTACTGTTGGTGGTAATGACTATGATGATTATTATTAGCTACTATTAGTGGTGATTAAATAAATACTGTTGGTGGTAATGACTATGATGATGATTAAATAGCTTGTCTTTGGCGGATTAGATTCAAGTGGAGGCAACATGTGGTGCACATCGAAAGTACTACTAGTCCAAACTAGATCAAGTTTGGATTAGTAGTATACTTTTGACATGCACCACATATTGTCTCCACTCGAACCTAATCCACCTTCATTTGACACACTGTTATGGACATAATGATGTAAACCTCATAACTGGTATTGTACCAATATTTGTACGATGGCGCATAAATACACTAAAAATAAAAAATAAAAAAGAATACTAGTAGAGATGGAGAGAAAACACGCTGCCACTAGTTACATTAGCAGTAGCGTGGGAGTGAACAAATGTTGCAGCTATTTGTCCTAGCAGTAGCGCGTGCGGGCACGCGTTACTGCTAAGCAATAGCTGTAGCGCCTTATTAGTAGCGCGCGCCCCATGCTACTAGTGAGCACAAAACCCGCGGTACTGCTAGGGTTTTCCCTAGTAGTGTTACATTGATGAATTGGAGCTAGTTCTGTGTCACCCTATGTTATGATTGTTACATGATGAACCGCATCCGGCATAATTCTCCATCACCGATCCAATGCCTATGAGCTTTTCACATATTGTTCTTCGCTTATTTACTTTTCCGTTGCTATTGTTACAATCACTACAAAATACCAAAAATACTACTTTTGCTACCGTTACTTTTGTTACCGTTACCACTACTACCATATTACTTTGCTACTAAATACTTTGCTGCAGATACTAAGTTATACAGGTGTGGCTGAATTGACAACTAAGTTGCTAATACTTGAGAATATTATTTGGCTCCCCTTGTGTCGAATCCATAAATTTGGGTTGAATACTCTACCCTTGAAAACTGTTGCGATCCCCTATACTTGTGGGTTATCACGAGGTCGGCCTTGTAGGCGTCCAGGGGGGCGCAGATTGCTGCCACGGGGCCTAGGCGCCGTGGATGGATGCCACGGCCTCCCCCTGCGTCTCCTGTTGCGAGAGGAGGGAGACAAGTAGGGGAGTGGGCTGGATTCAGTTGGGCCTAAAGGCCCAGGGGGCATTTTTTCGTTTTTATTGATTTTAGTTTTTTACTTTGCTTTTTCTTATTCTGTTTCCAATTCTTTTCAAAACATTTTGGCTTTTATAAATACAACACTTGCACCTAAATTGGTATAATAAAATAGGCCACTGTCACAATTAGTTTAGCTCCAAAATAAAATAGTTTATTAATTTTTATAATTTAATAAGTATTTAATTTATTCTTTAGGCCACTGTTTTAATTACTTTAGGGCATTGAACCACTTTATAAAAATGTTGGTTCACCACCATAATTAGTTATGGGATATTTTCAACACTTTGAACATTTTAGTGTTCATGTTTGAGAATTTTTGTGTTTCACTTATCATTTGAGTTTGAATTTGACTGGAATTTGAAACGAGATAGAATCAAGAGTGATCACGCACTATTTAGAAAAATAATTAGCTTAACCCAGGGGTTACTGTAGCTCATCAGTACAGGGGTGTTACACTAGGTGGACGGATTGTCAGCCCGCTTCAATGTGGCGCAGCGGTCGGAGTTGGTTTCTCCGGAGGACGCTGTGACGCCCGAATAATTAGACTACAGTAATTCCCTGCTAATGTTGCCATGTCACCTCTGTCACTGTAGTTAATCTCGGGTTAGTTCAAAACCGATTCAAATTCAAAATTGAATTAAAGTCAAACAATAAAAGTTTTCAAACATTAAAACAAAAATGTTCGGTTAGTGCCAAATTTTACGTAGGTAATTATTGTGAAGAAAACACATGTTTAGAAAATGCTTAAATATTTAAAGTTGAATTAAAACAGTAAAAAAATAAATTAAAGAAAAGAAATAAAAACAGAAAACAAACAAATACAAAAAAAAGGAACCCCCCTGGGCTTGGCCCAAAGAAAGCCACCGACCACTGGACCAGCGGCGGCCACCAACCGGCCGGCCCACCAGCCCTGCCTACAAACCACCACTCCCCCTGTAACCCTAGCCCATGACCCGCACTTCGCCCCCCACTCACCTCGCTCCCCCTCCCCCCCCCCCGATCTAAATCGAGATCGGGGGCACGACCCAGACGAGGCCACGACGCCGCCGCTCGTCCCCGAAGTCGGTGTCAAAACCGGCGGATGTCGGGTAGGGGGTCCCGATCTGTGCATCTAGGCTGATGGTAACAGGACGCAAGGGACACAGATGTTTACCCAGGTTCGGGCTCTCTCGATGGAGGTAAAACCCTACTTCCTGCTTGATTACTATTGAAGATATGGGTAGTACAAGAGTAGATCTACCACGAGATCGTAGAGGCTAAACCCTAGAAGCTAGCCTATGATGGTATGATTGTAATTGTGACCGGCCTTCTAAGGACCAACCTCTCCGATTTATATAGACACCGGAGAGGGATAGGGTTTACATGGAGTCGGTTACAAGGAAGGAAATATAATATCCGGATCACCAAGCTTGCCTTCCACGCCAAGGAGAGTCCCATCCGGACATGGGTCGAAGTCTTGATTCTTGTATCTTCACGCTTCAATAGTCCGGACGATGTATATAGTCCGGATACCCCCTAATCCAGGACTCCCTCGGTAGCCCCTGAACCAGGCTTCAATGACGATGAGTCCGGCGTGCAGTCTTGTCTTCGGCATTGCAAGGTTGGTTCATTCTCCGAATACTCCAAAGTGATTATCGAACACTCAAACCGTGTTCAGATCTGCAAGATGATCTTCACATATCGCCGTAGAGAGAATAATACTTCACGAATGCAATCTGCTAGCAACTTCCCAGACAACATGACATGTCTTCAAGGTCGGGTCATTACCCGAACCGTTTTCCCACATCCAGCCTCAGCGTATATTGCGAGGCGGTTTCCTTGGCACGTCTTGTCGAAGCAGAGATCATGTCCCCTTATCACGGGATTCTCATCAATACGGGTATGGGTAATCCAACCGCACCGCTAATCGCGGCGAGCGGGAGGCAAACGGGTTCCACCAGGCAAGTGGGGAGGTGCAAAAAGCATTTACCGCCCCTATAAAGAGACAAGGCCTCTTTCTCTTTACCCACGCCTTTCTCTTTCCGCTAGCTCATTCCCCTCTGTTCGAGCCCTAACGCCCAAGCACTCTTATTTTCCACCGAACAGAGGTTTTCCAAAGATGTCCGGATCCGGAGCAGGAGGCAGATGGATGGACTCTACCGTCCGGGAGAAGGATATCAAGAAGCTCCGGGAAGCCGGGTATCTGGCCCAGAAGATCGGCCACCGTCTCCCACCGGCGGGACAAGTCGTCCCCACTCCGCAACCTCACGAGAGAGTCGTGTTCCTTCCCCATTTTGTCCGCGGGCTTGGGTTTCCCCTTCACCCATTTGTTCGTGGAGTCATGTATTACTACGGGATTGATTTTCATGATCTTTCCCCCAACTCCTTCCTCAATATCTCGACGTTCATCGTCGTGTGCGAGGCTTTTCTTCGGATCTCATCTCACTTCGGCCTGTGGCTGAAGATTTTTAACGTGAAGCCCAAGGTGGTGAGTGGCGTACACGCCGAGTGCGGCGGCGCCTTGGTGAGCAAGATGCCCAAGGCCGTTTGGCCGAAGGGCGCTTTCAACGACTCCGTCAAGGAGTGGCAGCAGCAGTGGTTTTATATCACCGAACCACGCGGCAAGAAGTGGGTTGCAGCTCCTGAGTTCAGATCCGGAGCTCCACTGCGGCTCACGTCCTGGCCCAAGAAGGGCCCGAACTGGTCCTCGTCCGATGAGCTGTCACTGCTCCAGACGCGCGTTCAGAGTGTGGTTGACAGGGACGTCAAACTCGTCGACGTAGTCCAGGTGATGCTAGTTCGCCTGGTTCTCCCTTGTCAGCGCCGAGCCTGCACTCTGTGGGAGTTTGAACCAACCGAGCACCAAACCCTTCAGGAGCTCTATGACTCCTCCCACAAGGATATCTGGAAGGTGCTCTTCAAGTTCGGCAAATCGTGGCCAAGCTCCGCCGAGGACCGTGGGTATCAATTATCCCATTCTGCAAGCCCGGTAAGTTACAGCCACGCTCTGTCCATCCATGCTTTGGTTGGCAGGTCATGAGGGAGACATCTTAATCGTGTTTCATCATGACCTCAGGGATGGATAAGAAGGTGGAGCGGATACATTGTCCGGCCCCACTGCCGGAGGAACCGGTCGGACCTCTTCTGACGAAGATGCTGGTCCCCGCACCTTACGAGGCGCCAAAGAAAGAGGCCTCCAAGAAGGTCAAAAAGACCCGGAGTGGCCTCCGTCGCCGCGAGGCTTCGGACGCCAAATCCGAAGACTCCAGCGATGATCCTTCTTCTGAAGACGAAGAGGAGGAAGCAGAGGAGGATGAGCCTCACTCTGATGGCGGGAAGAAAAGGACGGCCTCCACATCCCTGGAGGCCAGATTTCCCAAGAGGGGGAAGGGTTCCCTCCCGGAGGCATCCACAACGGCTGCCGATAGCAGCCCGGAGTGGGATCCCAGGGCCCGGCCCCTAGAGAAGTCGTAAGTATATGAAATTCGAACATGCATATGCATCCGGGATTGTTTTTGGGTATAGTAGTTTTAACTGTTGCCATATTTTGCACAGTCCGGCAAGGTCTCGCGCCGGACAGTCCTCATCGGAGGATTCGCTGAGCTCGGACGCCTTGGCGAGCGAGACGCCTCCAGAGGCCCCTTCCCCAAAGTCCAGGCGCGACACTGAGGTGTCGTCTCAACGGGACCCGGACCATGGGGGCATATCACTGGAGCCGGACACACGGGAGCGACGGCCCCTGAGCGTGCCTAACAGCGGGGGCGATCTTGGGTTCGGCCCAGAGCCGGACAAGGTCCAGGAGACCTCTAAGGCTCCCGGATCGGGCGAGCAGCCACCTTCGACGGTGGGAGGCTTGCTTACTCCGCTGGCAACCTCTGTCCAAGCAGAGTTGCCAGGCGGTCTGTCGACAGTGTTAAAGAACGTGTCTATCATCGATGAACATCGGACCCTCATGGGTGCGGTGGTTGAAAAGATTCAGTCCGCTGAGAGCGGGCTGAACGAGTCCTGCCTTGGCCTTATAAAGGCCTTTGAGGTATGTTTCTTAAGAAACCTGTGAGGAATCGTCGTAATATGAGTAGTAGCCCCTGATACACTGTCCGGCTGCAGCCAGAGAGCCGGGCAGGGGATCAAATTCTCTGCTATTGCAGGAGCCTGTGTGAATGACGTATACCCCTTTATGTGAAATAGACGTCTGCAGAGAAGATAGCCGCTCATAATGCGGAAGTGTCCGAACTGAAGCAGAGCCTTGCACGGGCCGAGGAAGAACTTGGTCGTGTGAAGAAGTAATTGGAAGACAAGCAAGGTATGTTGATAACATTTGTCTTGAATTTGGCACGAATGAGTAATTGTGCCTAGTGAAAAGTATTTGTATTGTATGCTCTAGGAACGAGTGCCGAATACGAGGCACTAAAGAAGGCCGTGGCTGATGCCAACAAGAAGGCTGCTGCCGAACAGGCGCTTTGTGAAAAACACGAGGCTAGAGTCATCGCAGCTGAGCGAGAGCTCCAGGAGGCTGTGAAGAAAAGCGATGGCTTGGAGCAGAGTCTAGCAGGGAAAGAATCCGAACTCGCCCAAGCTCTCGAGGCTGCGGAAGGTGCTCGGGAAGAAGCCCGAGGTGCTGTGCGGGACATTCAGGAGGCCCGGAAAGTTGCGGCTGGTAAGGCCTTCTGTATTCTTAGCCATTTGTACATGATAATGGGAAGAATTCTAAGCGGCAAGCTGAATTCTTATTTTTCCAGGGGCTTTTGTGGATCTTCCTCGCATCATATCAGATGCCGCCCAATTCTACCGAACCGAGGAGAAGAAGTCTGCGGAGAGGGATTTCTGGTCGCAGTATTTGGCGCCGAACTATCCGGTGCCTTTTATCGATCAGCTGAAGCAGCTGGTCGAACTGCACCAGGCGGCCGAACTAGCCATGAAGGAATTAGTTGTCCGGTTGTGGCCTGCGGAGCCTATTCCAAGAAGTTACTTTGGACTCGTGAAGCGGATCGTGGGCGCCTGTCCTCGGCTTGATGCTATCAAGCGATCAGTCTGTATAGAGGGTGCGCTCATGGCATTTGCCCATGCAAAAGTGCATTGGGGGAAGCTTGATGCGGAGAAGTTGATGACTGAGGGGCCGCCGGAGGGTAAGGAGCATTGCAAGCCCGAGTTGTACTATGAAGGTGTACTGAAAGGGGCCCGCCTTGTGGCGGATAAGTGTGCCAAAGACATTATATTTCCCTGAGGGCATTCGTGCCGTTTTTTGTAATATGGGATAATGGCATTTTTATTATATATTGTCTGTTTTGTTTGAACATATGTTCTTCCTGTGCGGCTGTTTATTGTATGTAAACCCTGAGAGTTGGCCAGTCGTCGGCTTCTTCCCCCACGCAAAAAGAAAATGGGGGTGTTCGGGATATATCTGAACGCTCTTTATCCCATAGTTGGGTCCTTTTAAGGAGGTGTTTCTCACCACGAACCAGGCAATCGGACTATAAGGCTTTATTACTCTCACTTAGCCATAGGAAGAGTATGGTCGGCGCAACCCCTAGTGTTCGGAAGGCCAAACTAGGGGCTCTATTGGCGCCTGATCAGAAAACCGATCCGTCGCACTCTGCATTTATAATGGCGTTGTGCGGAATAAATCTTTAAGGATTTTACAACCTCTCGAACAGCTGACCAGCTCTCGCTGCATCATGACAGTCAGTTTTCGGCTTTCTCTACTGAGGTGCTCGTCCGCGTAACCGGGACACAATCGCAGTAGTTCTCCAGCTACCTTAGCCGATAGAACGGAACGTAAGGTACCAAAACATGGGAGCCGGGCAAACCCAACCAATGACCCAAGACATGATTCGGAGCTGATGCATATAATGTTATGAGTTCGGGGTGCCGAGCGACCGAAAAAGTGGTCGGACATTATTTCCGTACTGTGAAGCCCCTGGCATAACCGGGCGTAACACGAAGCATGGTTGCCGTTTTTTGGCAAAGAGGCGTCGGCGATAAACGACGGCTGGTAAGTGTTATTTAAGTCTATGCATTGTAGTAGGATGATATGTCTATGCATATGGGTACGATTTATGATTAAGAAAAGAGGTGTTTTTGGTAGAACCTGTGATGGCCGGACTGGAGGGGGCTGTGAGTGGATTTGAAGTGAATCCGGACTGCCTTCTTTAGGGGGGCTCCTTGTGTGTCCTGGCCCATTCCACGTCACCAATCCTGTTATGCGTCAAAGCTAGGTTGTAAAGGCAAGTACTTGGAGGTAGCTGAACGTCCTCTTGTGGTTGGTTCGAGGGCTCCTGATCGGACCCTGGTTAACCCAGTCGTTATACCGTAAAGTAGCGCGGACTCCTCAGTTGGTGTCCGAATAGTCGGCTGTCATATCGGAATTTTGATAGGCATGCACGACTCGCTACTCCGGCAGTTGTATGATTTCCGCTCTAAAGGCGGGGTTCAGCCTTGCCCATAGGTGTGATTGCTATCACACGGTGTTGGCCTGAGTGATTTACCATGTGGAATCTAGTCAACGTGGTTCATCCCGTTAGCATACGATAAATTACCGCATGGTGGGAAGGTGCCGAAGATTTATTCTTTGGCGTAGCGTTTTTTGGTGATCCAAAGACAACCGTTAGAGTGGTGGGCCATAAAACTTGGCCTTTGCGCCTGGCATCTTTTAGAAGATGTTATTTGTGGCTTCATACCCGTGGGGGCTTTATGTGTTATGGAGCCCCCGGACTGCTAGATCTAGAGGTACTGCAATTGAATTGCTATGGTTAATGTGATCATGGGCGATCGGACGTACTTTTATACTCTGGGGGGGGCTCTTGACTAGGCACCTCCCCTTATTGTTTCCGGCACACGACCAGCCGCTTTGTTTTGAGGATCCGGCATTCTCTATTTGTATGCTTTGTTGTCCTTCTAGGAGTACCATGAATTTCGCATGGTTGATCGAGTATGTTGCTCGGGCCGGATAGGTTTGAGTTGTTCTTTGTCCGCTGACCGGACTAGGAATTGTTGGACTTGGCACCAGATTCTCTGACTTGACGTTTATGACCATTGCGCCGGGGCTTTAGGATGCCTCTTCGTGTATCCTTCTTACTGTCTTGGAGCGTAGTGATGTGTGGACGTCGGGGTGTGTGCCTTTGGTTCTCCTTAGGTTGAGGTAACCAGTTGTGCCGCGTATGCCCCTTGTTAGGGTGGTCGAGTCCGTACTTTTTGGTGGTCAGGATCTTGGTCCACCTATCCACTAGCAGATCTTGGTCAGCTTTAAGCTGCTCTTGCTTCCTTTGCAGGCTCCTTGCCGTGGCCATGAGTCGTTGCTTGAAGCGAACTTGTTACACTGGATCTTCATGCACGCCAAACTCATCCTTGCCGAGGCTTACCTCATCTTCGGAGGGGGGTGTATAGTTGTCCCTCTCCAAGTATCCCACCGTGGCCGGTCCGGCCTACTTGAAGGTAGGCTGATCAGGGCTGTGTTCCTCTACGGCACCATCCGGATTGCATGCATCTCCGGAGCTGGTGTTGATGTGGCGGGGCTTGGAGCGGCACTGAAGACGCCCATGGTTTGCTTTTCCTCCTAAGGGGTTATCCTCCGTAGCCTCGTCGCCATTGGTTTCCTTCGGAGTGTCCACCATGTATATATCGTATAAGGAGGTGGTCGTCCACCGCCCTCTGAGCGGTGGCTCCTGTAATTCTCCTGCATCGTCGTCCATACCGTCGATGTCTTCGGAGGCCAAATCAAGCACGTCGGTTAGATCATCGATCGTGGCAATGAAGTGGGTGGTGGGTGGGCCACGAATTCCTTCGTCGCCTGCTCCCTACTCGGGCCGGACATAGTTCGGCCGCGAGTCTCCTGATAAAGATAGATACTTTAGCGAGTTCAGTACGTCGCCAAAGGGCGAGCACTGGAAGATGTCCGCAGCGGTAAACTCCATTACCGGAGCCCAACCAGGCTCGGCGGGCTCTGGAGCGCGCGGACCGGAACCAACAACTGGATACAAATCCAGGGGTCCGGAGTCACAGGCTTCCTCAGAAGTGAGGCATGTGTTCGGCTTCACTGCCGATGAGTGTACGGCCCGCGGGGCGGGGTCCATCCCTCCGTCCTTAGGCAACGCAGCCTGCTCTGGATTTAAGTCCGGGGCTACTGCAGGAGTGATACCCCGAGCATTGTCCGGCAGCAGGTCTAAGTCGTGCCCGTCGTGACTGTCCGGTGCTGCTAGAGTAGGCCCGAATCCATCGAAGATCAAGTCTTCGCGGATATCAGCCGTTTAGTTTAGGTTTCCGAACCTGATCTGGTGGCCAAGGGCGTAGCTGTCGATCTACTCCAGATGGCTGCGAATTGGCCCATGATCTTGAAGCCGCCGAACACGAAGATCTGTCCGGGGAGAAAAGCCTCACCCTGGACTGTGTTTTTGACGATGATTGAAGGCGCCATCAAACCCTGCAGCGACGACATGGAGGAACTCTCAATGAAAGCACCATTGTCGGTGTCAAAACCGGCGGATCTCGGTAAGGGGTCCCGATCTGTGCGTCTAGGGTGATGGTAACAGGAAGCAAGGGACACATATGTTTACCCAGGTTTGGCCCTCTCGATGGAGGTAAAACCCTACTTCCTGCTTGATTAATATTGAAGATATGGGTAGTACAAGAGTAGATCTACCACGAGATCGTAGAGGCTAAACCCTAGAAGCTAGCCTATGATGGTATGATTGTAATTGTGATCGGCCTTCTAAGGACCAACCTCTCCGGTTTATATAGACACCGGAGAGGGCTAGGGTTTACATGGAGTCGGTTACAAGGAAGTAAATATAATATCCGGATCGCCAAGCTTGCCTTCCACGCCAAGGAGAGTCCCATCCGGACACGGGTCGAAGTCTTGAGTCTTGTATCTTCACGCTTCAATAGTCCGGATGTTGTATATAGTCCAGCTGTTCGGGTACCCCCTAATCCAGGACTCCCTCACCCGACACCTCACCAACGTTGCCGCCTTCCCCGCTCCGTCGAGGCCGCCACCCGCCGGCACTGAAGGCCACCCCAACCCACAGCCTCCTCCTCGCGGCTCTTCCTCCGCACCTCTGCGTCACCCTCGCGGCCGCCCTTCGTCGTCCACCGTCGTCCGAAGGCCTCCCCATCGCCGGAACACCCCGCCATCGCTGCTCGTCGCCAGGAGCTCCTCCGCCTCGTCGCGCCAACCCTGACTCCTCCGCGAGCCCGCTTTGCTCAACTACAGGGCTCGGTGAGCCCCATCCACCCCTCCTCCTCCTCTTTCCCCCGTAGGTCACCGCGCCCGCTGTCCTCCCTGTAGCCGTCTCGCCGCGCCCCGTGCACGCACACTCTTGCGCGCGCTCGCGCATGCCCTCGCATCGGCCAAGCCTGCTCACCGCGCCCCCGATCGGGTTCGGCCACGCCTCAGCCTGCCACAACCGCGCTCAAAGTTGCGCAAGCTCTGCCTCCCCCGCTACACCTCGCTCACGTCGTCGCCCTGCCTTGCCTCGCCGGCACCCGCACGGTCCCCACCGCTCGCGCACACAGCCGTCGCGCTCGGCCACCCGATGGCCGCGCGTCGCCTTGCCGTTGTCGCGCTGCTCTGGGTCCGGCGCCCCCACCGTCCTCGCCGCCGTTGCCGTCTTTGCTCCGGCCGCCATCGAGGCCCCTGGTGGCCTCGGGCCTGCACGCCCGGCGCCCGTAACCGCGCCCGGGTGCCCGATGCCTAGTGCCCGTTAGCCTTCCCCAGGGCCACTGCCTAGGGGGCCCCACGCCCTAGAACGAAAATTAAAAAAAAGATTTATTAAAAAATATAATAGATAAATAAATTATTAAAAATAATTAAAGTATTAATTAATTAATTAAAGAATTAATTAACTTAATTAATTCTGATTAGATTAACCTAATCACTATGTTTAGTTAATTAATCTGTTAGGTTAGTTAACAGTCAATGAAAGCTAGGCCCCACACTTCAGTTTGACCAGTCAACACCTCTACTGACTGCTGATGTCTGTTGACGTCAGCATGCACTATTCTGCATAATGTTGAATTAAATTAATTAAATAAATTCTGGGGCTGAAGGGGCAGGTGGCTCCATCCCGGTAGAGGTGGGCCTGGGTTCCCGACGGCCCCCGACTGTTACTTTGTGGCAGAGCGACAGGGCAGGTTGAGACCACCAAGGAGAGAGGTGGGCCTGGCCCTGGTCGGCATTCGTGGATACTTAACACGCTTAACGAGATCTTGGTATTTGATCGGGGTCTGGCCACTGGCCTATACGCACTAACCAACTACGCGGAAACAGTTATGGGCACTCGGTGTCGTGGTATCAGCCGAAGCCTTCGTGACATCAGCGACTGAGTGGCGCGCGCCTGATTGTACTGGAACGCCTGCTAGGCTCGGGCTGCTTTCGGCCGCCCACGCAACATGCAGGTGTGCAATGGGCGATGGGCCCAGACCCTTGCGCCATAGGATTTAGACCGGCGTGCTGACCTCTCTGTTGTGCCTAGGTGGGGCTGCGACGTGTTGATCTTCCGAGGCCGAGCATGACCCAGGACGACCAAATGGGATCGAGCGTGTCGGTTTATGTGGTGCACCCCTGCAGGGAAGTTTATCTATTCGAATAGTCGTGATCTTCGGTAAGAGGACGACTTGGAGTTGTACCTTGACCTTATGACAACTAGAACCGGATACTTAATAAAACACACCCTTCCAAGTGCCAATATAACCCGGTGATCGCTCTCTAACAGGGCGACAAGGAGGGGATCACCGGGTAGGATTATGCTATGCGATGCTACTTGGTGAACTTACCATCTACTCTCTTCTACATGCTGCAAGATGGAGGTGGCCAGAAGCGTAGTCTTCGACAGGATTAGCTATGCCCCTCTTATTCTAGCATTCTGCAGTTCAGTCCACCGATATAGCCCATTTACACAGATACCCATGCATATGTACTTTGGATGAGTACTCACAGTTGCTTTTCTCCCCCTTTTCCCCTTTCCTTTCTCTCTGGTTGTCGCAACCAGATCTTTGGAGCCAGGGCAGGCATACCGTCAACGATGACTCCTACTACACTGGAGGTGCCTACTACTACGTGCAGCCCACGACGACCAGGGAGTAGTTAGGAGGATCCCAGGCAGGAGGCCTGCGCCTCTTTCGATCTGTATCCCAGTTTGTGCTAGCCTTTTAAAGGCAAACTTGTTTAACTTATGTATGTACTCAGATATTGTTGCTTCCGTTGACTCGTCTATGATCGAGCACTTGTATTCGAGCCCTCGAGGCCCCTGGCTTGTATTATGATGCTTGTATGACTTATTTTTTTTTAGAGTTGTGTTGTGATATCTTCCCGTGAGTCCCTGATCTTGATCGTACATGTTTGCTTGTATGATTAGTGTACGATTGAATCGGTGGCGTCACAAGTTGTTATCAGAGCCGACTGCCTGTAGGAATCCCCTTCCAAACTCCTGGGCCGAAGTCGAGTCTAGACATTGCAAAACTTTTACTAACATGGTTGTGCGCCTTACGGGCCCATGTCGCCATTGGGTGGTAGTAGGATCTTTTATTCCTCGACCTATACTCTGGGACTCTGACATCTCTTCTATTCGGGTTAAATGATTTTACTAACTCTGACTCTAGGTTCTCGTGACTACTTCCTCCCTCAGAGCCCCTTATTACAGATGATCGCCTGTTGTGCCAGAAGATTCCAAAGATACTCTCCGATGTTTTCCCGAGACCCTTGTGCCCTTTGCTGTTGCAATCACTACCACTGATAAATCGTTACTGATAACTACCTACATTTGCCGTTCATACCTTCATCGCCAATTGCTATTGCTATTACAAGATTCCCTGAAGCATTCCAATATCCCGAGAATCCATTATGCCTGCTGCCTTGCAGCTCCATTTTCGCTTTAATACATCTATGGGTAATTCCTAACACTCATCGAGGATTTGTTCATTCCTAGTTGATCATGTGATCCACAAGATACTATGAAATACTGTCCGGTCTTCCGATAATCCATTGCCAACTATTGCTCTGCAATTACTTATGCCTTGCATTATGGTTACTTTCCATATCTCTAGCAATATTCAGGAGAATCCTTTGTCACCGTCATTTTGAGTCTTTGATCCAATATGTTTGCGAATGCTCGCAATCATCAATCCAACCCAGAGTTGATCCTTCCGGCTCAGACGTCATTTTAAACATGAGCTGGATCTCGACCAATCAAATTGCCATCGATTGTACACCTAAGACTACTCAACTTATACATCCCTAATCAGAGCATTGCTTCTGATCCCTTCTCTTGGAATTCATAATTTCTTTGCAATTGAGCTTTGAGTTAGTCAGTTGTTTCTATAATCTGATATCCTTGCATTCTTTCTTCCTCTGGTTGAGTACTGATGCTCAGATCAGATCCCTTGTCGACCACCAGACCCTTTGTTGGATTTTATCTAACAACGTCCTTCATATTCAATAACCTTGTGAGCCTTCCCTCGGATACATAATGCCTTTGGTAAATTGTATCATCTCCTTTGGTCAAACATGCTCTGCTTCCGAGCTTGAGTTATTTACCCCTGAAGTTTGTGGTATAGGTTTCTAAGAAATCCCGATGGGTTGAGCCTATGCCTTCCTTAATTTGTATGAACCCGAGAGTTTTCACGAGTCTTACTCTTCTGGTATTTTGCCAGATAAAATTTCAACACTACAACTTCATCAAACGCGAGAAGTGAATGAAAGGTTATGCATTGGAGAAGTGGGAGTCGACCTTGGACTTTGTGTTCATGCCCATGGAAACTCCTTGTAATAATAATTTCCCCCTTGATATAATATCATCTCGTGACTGTGAATTGGAATTGATCCCTTTGCAATCATGGTTCCGACCATATTTTCTCCTTGATCCCATTTCTCAAACAAGTTAAATCACTTGTCTTCTGCTGATCGATACATCTCCACAACCTTTATTTTGATCTTCCTTCGAGTATTGCCCTTCGGTTTCTCGAGAATATCAAAGCACTGTGTTGCTTCCTATGAGTCTTTATCTAGTATTGCATCTCACCATTTTCAAATTTCCCTGGGTTCTGAGTTATTAGTCGCTCGAGAACACCCATAAGTGAATTGATTCCGCACTCTGATTCAATAACTCTAAGTAATTCCCATTCCTTACAAGTTTAATAATCCTTCAAGTCATTGCTAGCTTGATCGGCTATACCAATAATGTACTAAATTTTAACTGTGCTACCTGGTCCTTCTTCCCGAAGCACAATTTTCAACGATGAGCTAATCTTGCATTGATCTTCCTCGTCATATCAATTCTCCTTGAACAGGAAACTTGATTCCAAGTTTGTGTTGTTCTCGTGGTTCCAATAACCTTTCGCTTCATCATTCCTTTGACTTGATGTCATCGCCGATGGATTACATCTTCATGAAATCTCTCGACAATTGTGTCGTGATCATCATCAACATTCCGAGTTCTTCTAGGATATCAATCGATTTCGTGATGAGAAATACCATCCTTGCCCCTCGATGTTTTGTGTTATCAACAACGACATTCTCGCATTCCCTCCGACACAAAACTTGGTCATGTTTTGTGTAGTTTCCTTTCTATCCAACTTATATTATGATTCTATCTTGGAGTATTACCATCTGCTATGTCTAGAATGTTGAGGGAATTACCTCAACTATTAATGCTTGATATAGTAATAGTTTTCACCATCACCAATCTTTCTTGGTCCCCATGTTGGTTCTAACCGGGATACCAACAGGTGAATGGTGTTGTTTGGATTCTGTACATCTAGTAACCCTATCTAGTAACCGTTCATTATTAGACTATTGATTATTGAATCATCATTCCGACGTTGGTCGTGCAACCCAGCCCATATTTCGGGTGCACCTTTCAACCAATGTTTGATTATGTATGTTTTCCTCGAGCATACATCATTATACCATTTGATCTAACAAATGTTATCTCTTTGCTCACATAATTGTGGAAATCCATCTTTTGTTAATCTCGATGAATTGTCGTTGATTCCATCAGCCACCTCCTCATCCTCTCCTTGGTTTACTTATGAACTCTTGTTTTAGAACTCGCTTCCATAGTTCATTCCCCGAGAATCTTACAAGGTCATCTCGACAAATTGTGTCGCACCTCTCACTTCTCAGGCATCCTGAGTCTGAGGTATCCTAACACCAACCAGATCTGAAACTCGGTCAGATATGATGGTTGGAACATTTTCCAAGAGTCATAGAATTGGTCTTTCTATAACCCAATAAGGTGATGTCATGCCTAGCACACCTGATTGGAGGACCTATTGCAAGACTTATTCTATGAGTTGTTCCAGATGGATCCTTTGTGTATCCAAGGTTTGACCTTTGCTTGAAGAACATGTCAATGTTATCCCGAATCATGTCCGTGGTACTCTGATTTTCAACATGAACATTTGAAGCCCAATGCTAAATGTTTCTTGCTCAATTATCCAAACACCGTTGTTTGGGTAATGTCATGAACATCCTCTTGATGTCTACTACACAACCTTCTTCTTGTAGACGTTGTTGGGCCTCCAAGTGCAGAGGTTTGTAGGACAGTAACAAGTTTCCCTCTAGTGGATGACCTAAGGTTTATCAATCCGTGGGAGGCGTAGGATGAAGATGGTCTCTCTCAAGCAACCCTGCAACCAAATAACAAAGAGTATCTTGTGTCCCCAACACACCCAATACAACGGTAAATTGTATAGGTGCACTAGTTCGGCAAAGAGATGGTGATACAAGTGCAATATGGATGGTAGATATAGGTTTTTGTAATCTGAAAATATAAAAACAGCAAGGTAACTAATGATAAAAGTGAGCGTAAACGGTATTGCAATGCTAGGAAAAAAGGCCTAGGGTTCATACTTTCACTAGTGCAAGTTCTCTCAACAATAATAACATAATTGGATCCTATAACAATCCCTCAACATGCAACAAAGAGTCACTCCAAAGCCACTAATAGCGGAGAACAAACGAAGAGATTATGGTAGGGTACGAAACCACCTCAAAGTTATTCTTTCCAATCAATCTGTTGTGCTATTCCTATAAGTGTCACAAACAGCCCTAGAGTTCATACTAGAATAACACCTTAAGACACAAATCAACCAAAACCCTAATGTCACCTAGATACTCCAATGTAACCTCAAGTATCCGTGGGTATGATTATACGATATGCATCACACAATCTCATATTCATCTATTCAACCAACACATAGAACCTCAAAGAGTGCCCCAAAGTTTCTACCGGAGAATCAAGACGAAAACGTGTGCCAACCCCTATGCATAGGTTCATGGGCGGAACCCGCAAGTTGATCACCAAAACATACATCAAGTGAATCACGTGATATACCATTGTCACTACAGATACGCACGGCAAGACATACATCAAGTTTTCTCAAATCATTAAAGACTCAATCCGATAAGATAACTTCAAAGGGAAAACTCAATCCATTACAAGAGAGTAGAGGGGGAGAAGCAACATAAGATCCAACAATAATAGCAAAGCTCGCGATACATCAAGATCGTGCCAAATCAAGAACATGAGAGAGAGAGATCAAACACATAGCTCTTGGTACATACCCTCAGCCCCGAGGGTGAACTACTCCCTCCTCGTCATGGAGAGCGCCGGGATGATGAAGATGACCACCGGTGAGGATTCCTCCGAGGCAGGTGCGAGCAGGGTCTGATTGGTTTTTGGTGGCTACAGAGGCTTGCGGCGGCGGAACTCCCAATCTATTATGTTCCCTAAAGTTTTTAGGGTATATGGGAATATATAGGTGAAAGAAGTACATGAGGGGAGCCACGAGGGGCCCACGAGGGTGGAGGGCGCACCCTAGGGGGGTAGGCACGCCCCCTGCCTCGTTCCTCCCTCATTGCTTTCGTGACGTGGACTCCAAGTCTCCCGGGTTTCTTTCCTTCCAAAAATAACTTCTCCAGAAGGTTTCATTCTGTTTTGACTCCGTTTGATATTCCTTTTCTTCGAAACACTGAAACAAGGGAAAAAACAGGAACTGGCACTGGGCTCTGGGTGAATAGGTTAGTCCCAAAAGTAATATAAAAGTGTAAAATAAAGCCCATAAACATCCAAGATAGATAATATAATAGCATGGAATAATCAAAAATTATAGATACGTTGGAGACGTATCAGCATCCCCCAAGCTTAATTCATGCTCGTCCTCGAGTAGGTAAATGATAAAAACAGAATTTTTGATGTGGAATTCTACCTAACATAATTATCAATGTAATTTTCTTTATTGTGGCAAGAATATTCAGATCCAAAAGATTCAAGATAAAAGTTTAATATTGACATGAAAACAATAATACTTCAAGCATACTAACAAAGCAATCATGTCTTCTGAAAATAACATGGCCAAAGAAAGATATCCCTACAAAATCATATAGTCTGGCTATGCTCTATCTTCATCACACGAAATATTTAAATCATGCACAACCCCGATGGCAAGCCAGCAATTGTTTCATACTTATGATGTTCTCAAACTTTTTCAATCTTCACGCAATACATGAGCGTGAGCCATGGACATAGCACTATTGGTCGAATAGAATGGTGGTTGTGGAGAAGACAAAAAGGAGAAGATAGTCTCACATCAACTAGGCGTATCAACGGGCTATGGAGATGCCCATCAATAGATATCAATGTGAGTGAGTAGGGATTGCCATGAAACGGATGCACTAGAGCTATAAGTGTATGAAAGCTCAATAAAAGAAACTAAGTGGGCGTGCATCCAACTCGCTTGGTCACGAAGACCTAGGGCATTTTGAGGAAGCCCATCATTGGAATATACAAGCCAAGTTCTATAATGTAAAATTCCCACTAGTATATGAAAGTGACAACATAGGAGACTCTCTATCATGAAGATCATGGTGCTAATTTGAAGCACAACTGTGGTAAAAGGATAGTAGCATTGTCCCTTCTCTCTTTTTCTCTCATTTTTTTATTTGGGACTTTTGTCTTTTTAATGGCCTCTTTTTTTTATTTTTCGTCCGGAGTCTCATCCCGACTTGTGGGGGAATCATAGTCTCCATCATCCTTTCCTCACTTGGGACAATGCTCTAATAATGATGATCATCACACTTTCATTTACTTACAACTCAAGAATTACAACTCGATACTTAGAACAAATTATGACTCTATATGAATGCCTCTGGCGGTGTACCGGGATATGCAATGGATCAAGAGTGACATGTATGAAAGAATTATGAATGGTGGCTTTGCCACAAAATACGATGTCAACTACATGATCATGCAAAGCAATATGACAATTATGGAGCGTGTCATAATAAACGGAACAGTGGAAAGTTTCATGGCAATATATCTCAGAATGGCTATGGAAATGCCATAATAGGTAGGTATGGCGGCTGTTTTGAGGAAGGTATATGGTGGGTGTATGATACCGGCGAATGGTGCGCGGTATTAGAGAGGCTAGCAATGGTGGAAGGGTGAGAGTGCGTATAATCCATGGAATCAACATTAGTCATAAAGAACTCACATACTTATTGCAAAAATCTATTAGTTATCGAAACGAAGTACTACGCGCATGCTCCTAGGGGGATAGATTGGTGGGAAAAGACCATCGCTCGTCCCCGACCGCCACTCATAAGGAGGACAATCAATAAATAAATCATGCTCCAACTTTATCACATAACGGTTCACCATACGTGCATGCTACGGGAATCACAAACTTTAACACAAGTATCTCTCAAATTCACAACTACTCCACTATCATGACTCTAATATCACCATCTTCATATCTCAAAACAATCATAAAGAATCAAACTTCTCATAGTATTGAATGCACTTTATATGAAAGTTTTTATTATATCCCTCTTGGATGCCCATCATATTAGGACTAAATTCATAACCAAAGCAAATTACCATGCTGTTCTAAAGACTCTCAAAATAATATAAGTGAAGAATGAGAGTTCATATATTTTTTCAAAATAAAACCACCGCCGTGCTCTAAAAAGATATAAGTGAAGCACTAGAGCAAACAACAAACTACTCCGAAAGATATAAGTGAAGATCAATGAGTAGTCGAATAATTATGAAACTATGTGAAGACTCTCTAAGATCTAAGGATTTCAGATCTTGGTATTGTATTTAAACAGCAAGCAAAGCTAAAGAAAATAAAATGACTCTCCAAGCAAAACACATATCATGTGGTGAATAAAAATATAGCTCCAAGTAAAGTTACCGATGAACGAAGACGAAAGAGGGGATGCCTTCTGGGGCATCCCCAAGCTTAGGATCTTGGTTGTCCTTGAATATTACCTTGGGGTGCCTTGGGAATCCCTAAGCTTAGGCTATTTCCACTCCTTATTCCATAGTCCATCGAATCTTTACCCAAAACTTGAAAACTTCACAACACAAAACTTAACAGAAAATCTCGTGAGCTCCCTTAGCGAAACAAAACAAAACACCACTTCACTCTACTGTAATGAACTCATTATTTATTTGTATTGGTGTTAAACCTACTGTATTCCAACTTCTCTATGGTTTATAAACTATTTTACTAGCCATAGAGTCATCAAAATAAGCAAACAACACACGACAAACAGAATCTGTCAAAATCAGAACAGTCTGTAGTAATCTGTAACTAAAGAAAACTTATGAAACTCCAAAAATTCTAAAATAAATTGGTGGACCTGAGTAATTTGTGTAGTAATCATCTGCAAAAATAATCAACTAAATAGCACTCTCCAGTAAAAAGTTTTAGCTAATCTCGTGAGCGCTAAAGTTTCTGTTTTTTACAGCATGATCATAAAGACTTCACCAAGTCTTCCCAAAGGTTCTAATTGGCACAAACACTAATTAAAACACAAAACCACATCTAAACAGAAGCTAGATGGATTACTTATTACTAAACAGAACCAAAAAGCAAGAAACTAAAATAAAATTGGGTTGCCTCCCAACAAGCGCAATCGTTTAACGCCCCTAGCTAGGCATGATGATTTCAATGATGCTCACATAAAAGATAAGAATTGAAACATAAGGAGAGCATCATTAAGAATATGACTAGCACATTTAAGTATAACCCACTTCCTATGCATAGGTATTTTGTGAACAAACAAATTATTGGAGCAAGAATCATCTAGCATAGGAAGGAAAAACAAGCATAGCTTCAAGATTTTCAACACATAGAGAGGGAACTTGATATTATTGCAATATGTAGAAGCATATGATCCTCTCTCATAATAATTTTCAGTAGCATCATGAATGAATTCAACAATATAGCCAGCACCTAAAGCATTCTTTTCATGATCTACTTGCATAGAAATTTTACTACTCCCAACATAAGCAAAATTCTTCTCACTCGGAATAGTAGTGGGAGCAAACTCAACAAATTAACTATTATATTGAAAATTAAGATCAAGATGACAAGTTTCATGGTTATCATTATTCTTTAAAGCATACGTGTCATCACAATAATCATCATAAATAGGAGGCATGCTTTCATCATAGTAAATTTTCTCATCAAAGCTTGGGGGACAAAAAATATCATCTTCATCAAACATAGCTTCCCCAAGCTTGTGGATTTGCATATCATTAGCATCATGGATATTCAAGGAATTCATACTAACAACATTGCAATCATGCTCATCATTCAAATATTTAGTGCCAAACATTCTAATGCATTCTTCTACTAACACTGGCACAATTTTCCTTTCCATCATACTCACGAAAGATATTAAAAAGATGAAGCGTATGAGACAAACTCAATTCCATTTTTGTGTAGTTTTATTTTATAGACTAAACTAGTGCTAAAACAAGAAACAAAAAGATTGGAGTGCAAGATCTAAAGAAATACCTTCAAGCACTCACCTCCCCGGCAACGGCGCCAGAAAAGAGCTTAGTTGACGGGGTGTGAGTGCCGCTTACCTAGCCTCCCCAGCAACGGCACCAGAAAAGAGCTTGATGTCTACTACAAAACCTTCTTCTTGTAGACGTTGTTGGGCCTCCAAGTGCAGAGGTTTGTAGGACAGTAACAAGTTTCCCTCAAGTGGATAACCTAAGGTTTATCAATCCGTGGGAGGCGTAGGATGAAGATGGTCTCTCTCAAGCAACCTTGCAACCAAATAACAAAGAGTCTCTTGTGTCCCCAACACACCCAATACAACGGTAAATTGTATAGGTGCACTAGTTCGGCGAAGAGATGGTGATACAAGTGCAATATGGATGGTAGATATAGGTTTTTGTAATCTGAAAATATAAAAATAGCAAGGTAACTAATGATAAAAGTGAGTGTATCCGGTATTTCAATGCTAGGAAACAAGGCCTAGGGTTCATACTTTCACTAGTGCAAGTTATCTCAACAATAATAACATAATTGGATCATATAACAATCCCTCAACATGCAACAAAGAGTCACTCCAAAGCCACTAATAGCGGAGAACAAACGAAGAGATTATGGTAGGGTATGAAACCACCTCAAAGTTATTCTTTCCAATCAATTCGTTGGGCTATTCCTATAAGTGTCACAAACAGCCCTTGAGTTCGTACTAGAATAACACCTTAAGACACAAATCAACCAAAACCCTAATGTCACCTAGATACTCCAATGTCACCTCAAGTATCCGTGGGTATGATTATACGATATGCATCACACGATCTCAGATTCATCTATTCAACCAACACATAGAACCTCAAAGAGTGCCCCAAAGTTTCTACGGAGAATCAAGACGAAAACGTGTGCCAACCCCTATGCATAGGTTCATGGGCGGAACCCGCAAGTTGATCACCAAAACATACATCAAGTGAATCACGTGATATCCCATTGTCACCACAGATACGCACGGCAAGACATACATCAAGTGTTCTCAAATCATTAAAGACTCAATCCGATAAGATAACTTCAAAGGGAAA
Source organism: Aegilops bicornis (assembly GCA_021605145.1). NCBI lineage: Eukaryota > Viridiplantae > Streptophyta > Magnoliopsida > Poales > Poaceae > Aegilops > Aegilops bicornis. The sequence continues at coordinate 610,394,489 of CM038671.1, forward strand.
ACTCAATCCATTACAAGAGAGTAGAGGGCAGAGGCAACATAAGATCCAACTATAATAGCAAAGCTCGCGATACATCAAGATCACGCTAAATCAAGAACACGAGAGAGAGAGAGAGAGAGAGAGATCAAACACATAGCTACTGGTACATACCCTCAGCCCGGAGGGTGAACTACTCCCTCCTCGTCATGGAGAGCGCCGGGATGATGAAGATGGCCACGGTGAGGGATTCCCCACGGTGGTGCTTAACAGGGTCCCGATTGGTTTTTGGTTGCTACAGAGTCTTGCGGCGGCGGAACTCCTGATCTATTCTGTTCCCCAAAGTTTTTAGGGTATATGGGAATATATATATAGGTGAAAGAAGTACGTCAGGGGAGCCACGAGGGGCCCACGAGGGTGGAGGGCGCGTCCTAGGGGGGTAGGCACGCCCCCTGCCTCGTGCCTCTCTCGTTGCTTTCTTGACGTGGACTCCAAGTCTCCCAGGTTGCTTTCTTCCAAAAATAACTTCTCCCGAAGGTTTCATTCCGTTTCAACTCTGTTTGATATTCCTTTTCTTCGTAACACTGAAACAAGGGAAAAAACAGGAACTGGCACTGGGCTCTGGGTCAATAGGTTAGTCCCAAAAGTAATATAAAAGTGTAAAATAAAGCACATAAACATCCAAGATGGATAATATAATAGCATGGAACAATCAAAAATTATAGATATGTTGGAGACGTATCACCTCTCCCCTTACCTAAATGGTTTTCTATGTTATATCCTGTCATGGGTATCATGCTCTGTTTGTCCTTGGGAATGATATACCCCAGAAATATGTGTTTAAACACATTTTTCTTTCCATTATTCTGATTAAATATGATTGACACTTTTCCCTTTCCATTGGTTTGTTTAAACCCTTATTGTGATCTATATGATATAGCAATAATAATTCCCTGCTGGTGCAACCACCTCGGTGTACAACTCTGTCAGTAAGGCCCTGTTACTAATGTTGTTGACATTCCGGTAGCCACCGATGGACGAGAACCTTGCCTAATGGTCCGCCTCGTTCCACGAGCAGGAAAATGGTTCTCTTCATCCCTCGCCCTTGGTACCGATGTTGTTACCTGCATAACTGACAGGCCTTGCTTACGTGATCGTACAAGACGTCAGCACCCTTCCTACTTTTAACCCACATGGTGGGCCCATAACCCACAGGATCGAAACCTGACTCTCTTGTACACCCCTGTTTCTAAAAGTTATTCCTCACGCTTAGCTCCGTATGTAATTCATGAGCCACTTTTTGAGAGATCATCAATTTTGGTATCAGACACAACACTTATTCCCATTGCTTTGAACCCCTTTCATGCCCTGTTTCAGGCATCGAACGATTGCTTGACCGCTCGAAACTTCCCATAATACCTCCTCGCTTTGCTTTCGATAATGTCTTAAGTTTCAATTCGAGAGTTAATTTCCGCCACCTTCCCTGATGTTATCTACTAGATAAGCAAACATTGTAGCGGTGCGTTATTCCGTAATACCCCTTTATCCTTTTGTAAGTATGATGGAGTTCCTGAAGAAAGGACGACAACTTCATCATGATGCATTGGAATAAAGAATTGAAGACATCAACGAAAGGGATTAACTTCTTCTAGAAGATTCGCTAGAATATCGTAACCCGAACTTTCCCCCTTACTCCCCTCTTAAATCTCGGGACGAGATTTCTTGTAGTGGAGGAGAATTGTGACGCCCGGATAATTAGACTACAATAATTCACTGCTAATGTTGCCACGTCACCTCTGTCACTGTAGTTAATCTCGGGTTAGTTCAAAACCGATTCAAATTCAAAATTGAATTAAAGTCAAACAATAGAAGTTTTCAAACATTAAAACAAAAATGTTTGGTTAGTGCCAAATTTTACGTAGGTAATTGTTGTGAAGAAAACACATGTTTAGAAAATGCTTAAATATTTTAAGTTGAATTAAAACAGTAAAAGAAAATAAATTAAAGAAAAGAAATAAAAACAGAAAACAAATAAATACAAAAAAAGGAAACCCCCCCCCCCACTGGGCTTCGGCCCAGCAGGCCACCGACCCACCTGGACCACGCGGCCAGCCCACCAACCGGCCGGCCCACCACCCCTGCCTACAAACCACCACTCCCCCTATAACCCTAGCCCACGACCTGCAATTCGCCCCCCACTCACCTCGCTCCCCCCTCCGCCCCCCATCTAGATCGAGATCGGGGGCACGACCCAAACGAGGTCGCGACGCCACCGCTCGTCCCTGGCACCTCACCAACGTCGCCGCCTTCCCCGCTCCGTCGAGGCCTCCACCCGCCGGCACTGAAGGCCGCCCCAACCCACAGCCTCCTCCTCGTGGCTCTTCCACCGCACCTCTGCTTCGCCCTCGCGGCCACCCTTCATCGTCCACCGTCGTCCGAAGGCCTCCCCTGTCACGCCCAATATGCGACCCTATCCAAAAGGAACTCGACGGTCCCACCAAGGATAGACCCGCATATTGCAACGCTTTTGCAAGGTGGATATCATTACATCAACATTACATAATAGATGGGGATACATACATAAGGCACAAATGCCACAAGAATACATCAACATCATATACAAGATCAACATCCGACTACGGATGAAACATAAATGTAAACTCAAACGACATCCACCCTGCTAGCCCAGGCTGCCGACCTGGAACCTATCCCCTGATCGAAGAAGAAGCAGAAGAAGAACTCCAACACAAGCAAACATCGCTCTCGCGTCATGATCATCGCATAATCTGTACCTACAACTGTTGTTGTAGGAATATGTGAGCCACGAGGACTCAGCAATCCCATTACCATGGGTATCAAGACTAGCAAAGCTTAATGGGTAAGGAAGGAGTAAAGTGGTGAGGTTGCAGCAGCGGCTAAGCATATATGGTGGCTAACATACGCAAATGAGAGCGAGAAGAGAAACAAAGGAACGGTCGTCAACTAGTAATGATCAAGAAGTGATCACGAACTCCTACTTACGCCGACATAACCCAAAAACCGTGTTCACTTCCCGGACTCCGCCGAGAAGAGACCATCACGGCTACGCGGTTGTTTCGTTTTAATTCAAATCAGGTGTCAAGTTATCTACAACCGGACATTAACAAATTCCCATCTGCCACATAACCGCGGGCACGGCTCTCGAAAGTTTATACCCTGCAGGGGTGTCCCAACTTAGCCCATGATAAGCTCTCGCGATCAACGAAGGATATTCCTTCTCCCCGGAAGAACCGACCAGTCTCGGAATCCCGGCTACAAGACATTTCGACAAAGCAATAAAACAAGACCAGCAATGCCGCCCGATGCTACCGACAATCCCGATAGGAGCTGCACATATCTCGTTCTCGTGGCAACACCGGATAGGTCGACCTACGAGTAAAACCAGCCCTCGAGTTGCCCGTGGTGGCCCATGATCTGCCGGTTTGAACCAGACTTAGAGAAGCACCGCCCGGGGGCTAAAATAAAGATGACCCTCGAGAGAGCGACTCCCAAGGGAAAAGTAGGTGGTGGTGAGGCAAATGGTAAAACCAAGGTTGGGCCTTCTTTGGAGGAGTCTTATTCAAAGCGAACTGTCAAGGGGGTCCCATAAATCACCCGACCGCGTTAGGGACGCAAAAACCGGGAACATAATACCGATATGACGGAAACTAGGGCGGCAAGAGTGGAACAAAACACCAGGCATAAGGCCGAGCCTTCCGCCCTTTACCAAGTATATAGATGCATTAATAATATAAGAGGTATTGTGATATCCCAACATAATCCTGTCCACCATGGGGCAATCTTCAACTTCACCTGCAACTAGCAACGCTATAAGAGGGGCTGAGCAAAGCGGTAACATAGCCAAACAACGGTTTGCATAGGAAAGGTGTCAAAGGTTAGAGGCTGACATGGCAATTTGGGATGGCTTGATAAACAGGTAATTGGTACCGCAACATAGCGATAGAACGAAGCAACTAGCATAGCAATCATAGTAGTGAGATCCAGGGTAGCGGTCATCTTGCCTGAAATCCCGCTAGGAAGAAGAACGAGTCCATGAAGAAGATGAAGCCATGAAGACGAACCAAGCGTAGACGAACGAATCCTCACGATCGCAACGAAACGGGAACTATCGAGAAGAAGCACACAACAAAGTAAACACACCACACATGAACAAGACATGATACACAACAAGAATGATGCATGACAAAGGCTACATGAAGCTACTCATGGCAAGAGATGATGCAAACAAGAGCAACACATCAAAGCAAGTTTAAATGAGGCCGGAAACAACATATAGCAATACCGGTAAGTCCTCATATGCAAATTTCGAAATTGGTCCAGATCTGAATAAACCTTATGTTCAAGTTATTAAACAGCAAGTTAAAGAGCACCACGAAGATCTACACGAAATTCTAGTCAAGTTACATATAAAGTTCATTAGATTCGGAGCTACGGCCTAGAAGATATGAGCAAAACAAGATAAGCATGGCATTGATGCAAAATGCATACAAACATCAAGAAAACACCTCAAAACAAGGATGCAACATGATATTATGAAACTACATGCAATTCTAAGCAAGTTTCATATAGAGCACACACAAAACGGAGCAACGGTTCAACACACACCCTATACAAGTTTAAAGGACAAGCTGTCCAAAACAGCAACTAGGCATATTGAAAGCACCAAGACAACATGCTACAGCATCTCAACGTGAAAACAGAAGGCCTGGGCATGATGTACAGGTAAAGCATGACAAAACATGAACACTGAGCTAACTCCATAAATCACTAGAACATGCTCAAACACACATGGCAAGATTGCAAATAATAACAGTTTCAGACTTATCAAGAAATAACATCAGGTTGCAATGTTTAGAGCTATAAAACAACATTCTACAGGAACTTACCATGGCAAACAAAGGCGTGGCATGAATCTAATAATTGCATAGAACAAAAGTCCCTTACTGACCATGAGCCAAAAGGGCACAGAAAATATGATGGCACCCATGTAAACATGGAAAGTTATATGACAGATTCATACAAGGCAGGAACAACAAGAAGTAGGCATGTTGGTGAGCTTGAACCACTCACCACAGAGTAATAAATGGCATGGCAAGGCAACTCACAGTAAGAAGACATGGCATAGAGGGTATAAATGGCAAGAACAACATCATAGCATACACGGATCAGCTACAACAACCTTGGCAAAATTGAATAACATGTAAACAACCTGCCAGGAAACATTTTATAGCAAAAGTAGAGCTCTATTGACTCAAGCTATGGCACTCCATAATTGCAAACAAGGGAATGGATGGATAGCGAATAACCATATGTTCAAAACATCCTTACTGAAGTATCTCAAAATAAGCATGGATCTCTCGGTAGCATCAAGTTTACATGGCATAAAAATATCAGCAGAACAGGGGCTGAAATCAGCAACATCATGAAGCCTAGTTTGCATGCTTGTGCTAGTGACCACAGAGATCACAAAAATACAAGGCATACACCCCTGTAAAGATGGCATGGCATAGTACAAAACACATGTAGGACTCAAGTTCATAGGATGCACACATCAATCATGGAAAAAATGACAAATAACCAAGTTATACCAGTTTCAGCAGATTAACATCACATAGCACTTCTGCAACGAAGATTCTGGCATCAAGATGGACTGAAATGAACATGGTGCAATGGAATGAAATTATGTACTCATCGAGGCGAACAATCCGACATATTACCCGCATGAAACGAAGCTACGGATGCAGAGTTATGGCACGATGAACTTGGCATGATAATGACAAAATACAGGGACTTAGGGGAATTTCGACCTCGGCGGAAAGTCAACCGCCGCGGATCTCGCCGGAGTTCGTCGCCGGAGAAGGTCGGCGGAGGCGGGGACGGGGTGCTCCTAGGCGGATCTCGCCGGATCCGCCCGGGCGTAGGCGCGACGGAGGCGAGGAGGCGGCGGGCGCTGGCGGCAAGGCGCGGCCATGGAGGGGAGGCAAGGAGGCGCCGGGCAACCGGGCGGATGCTGCTGGCGGGCGGCCGGGGACGGCGCGCACAACGCTGGCCGGGTCGGGAGGAGCCGAGGCGGGCGGCGACGGGCAACGGCGGCGGGAGGGCGCAGCCGGGCCGGGCGCGGAGGCGGCGGGCGCGGGCGGGCGCGGCTGGCAACATGGCGGCGGCCGGGCGGCGAGGGCGCGAGGCGGCGGGGACGAGCGGGCGGCGCCGGATCTGAGCCGCGGGCCGATGGGTTTCATGGCCGGGCGGCGCGGGGACGGCGGCGGAGGACACGTGGCGGAAGCCGGTTGGGCGCGGGCGGCGGTTCGACGTGGTCCGTCCGTCCGGACATGTCCGCGCGGCGCGAGGGGAAATTAGGGTTCCGGGAAAATCATCCAAAATGGAGAGGGGAAGACGCTTTTTATAGGTGGAGGGAGCTAGGAGAGTCCAAATGAGTAGCGGTTTCGCCACACGATCGCGGATCGAACGACCGAGAGCATGGAGGGAGTTAGATGGGTTTTGGGGCCAGTTTGAAAGGGGTGTTGGGCTTCAAGGAGAAGGGGCTTTACGTTACCCGGTTAACCGTTGGAGTATCAAACGACCTACAAATGGCACGAAACTTGACAGGCGGTCTACCGGTGGTATACCAAGGCCGCTTGGCAAACCTCGGTCCATTCCGAGAACGTTTAACACCCGCTCACGAAAAGAGGCAAAAGGGGGCGCCGGGAGACATAGGAGTGCCGGATTGGAAAACGGACAACGGGGAAAATGCTCGGATGCATGAGACGAACACGTATGCAAAATGAAATACACATGATGACATGATATGAAATGCAGATGATGACATTGCAAAGTGCAACACGCAAGCACATGACATGGCAAAGACAACGAATAACTGGCAGACACCTGGTGCATCGAATCCGGGGCGTTACAACACTCCTCCACTAACAAGAGATATCGTCCCGAGATCTTAGGACCGAGACGGAAGGGAAAAAGGATGAGGAGAAAACAAGAACTCAAGAGAACAAGCAAAGAATCGAGAGCTCTCGAGAAGAAGAGAGGCACGACGAGAATGCCGAGAATCGAAAGCTCACGGAATCAGATAGACTATGAAACCACTCCGGTTAGAACGAGATAAGGAACGAATAAGACTGAAAGAATTTAGGCAGCACTCCGGCTGAACATGGAAGGAGTTGGAACTGAGTTTGACAAAATGGAACGATAGTTGACGAGAGGAACAACACAATGCCTCCGGAAGAATTGAAAGAATTGAATGAAAAGAACTTAGAAGGAAGGGTTGAACGGAGTTGTTGAGAAAATCAACCACGAAAAGAAATAAGCTTGTTGTGGGCTTATAGGTAACATCTCAAGATCATAAGATGATAACCGGCCACAAACGGAAATGATTGGATAGCTGAGAAGAATGAAGAAATACAAAACTCCACTTCAAAATAATACGGAGAGTTAATTGCACTTCGAGACGCAAGAAGAAGGATACTTGAACTCCACCAACAAGAATCTTGCTGAACTCTTGAAGAATGAATTAAATCATGAAGAACCACCATGAAGGACTCCGGTAACAAAAGGATGATGAGATACGATTGAAGGATGAAAGGAAATAAGATTAAAGCCTTGCGATGATTTGGATGGAGGTTCCGACGAGATGGCCGGGGAAATTTGAACTCCGGAAAAGAAAAGATTAAAACACTTGGAACTAGAATTTAATCAAGACTGAACAAACTCAAGTAAGGGATTAATCACTTGGATGAAATAAGAATAAGATTTATTGTATACTTATCCTTCATCAAATTAAATTGATGACAAGCAATGGATTTGCATACTACTTATTCTTCTTGAAAAGGATTGAGAAGAGATATAACGCAAACTTGAGAAGGTCTTCATGAACCACGGTAGGATTGAAAAGAACGAATGGATTAGTGTGATAATTAAAGAAAAAGAATCTTGAACGAACCACCGTTAGAAATGAAAATGAACGAAGAGAAGAGAACGAATCGCCGGAAAGAATTAGAAGAACCAATATGCTAGAGGGGATTTAGATTCAAAAGAACAAAGAGATCATGAGCTGATTAAAGAACACTTGAACGAAGCACCGGAAGAATATTGAGATGAACGAAGGGGCACGGATATAGAATAATTGGGGAATGAATCTGAAAACTTAGAATGAAGAAATCTTCCGAAAAGGTGGCCTCCGGATGATCGAGAGAGAAAGCAACTCCTGAAATGCTCCGGATGGATGAAAAGAATTTGCATGACTAGAAACAATTTGATAGCATAACATCGAAGCTAGGACCGCGAATCTTCGAGAGAACAGACAAGATTTAGAGGAAAGACTCTTCTTCGGTCTTCAAATGACGACGAGAAATACCACCAAAATTTCTGAGGTACTCCGGGAGAATGAAAAGCAAAGAGGTTGAGCCAACAATGAAATGATTCGAAATCGATCTTGGAAAAGGCAAGTGACTGATGATATTCATTCTTATGTCACATTTGAAAAGAATTAGGAATAACTCCGGGAAAATCAGAAGAGTCAGGTAAGATCCTGGGAAAAGACCTGTGGGTTAGGGCCCACTAAAGGAAAGCACCGTTGGAAAGGATTGTTGAAGAGATAGATGATGCACCGGAACGATTGAAATATTTGAATGAGGTGACAACCTCGAATTAATTCAAACACAGACGAGTCTCCTGAGATGTCTTCATCACTCCGGAAGGATAAACTGGCAAGAGGAGAACGAGCAGGAAAAACACTTCGAGGAAAAGAATATGATCAACCTCAAAACTTGAATTGAGTCCACCGGAGAAGAAAAGAGATGAAGAATGTCGTACAAAACGAGAATTCATCGGTTGAAATAATTGAGGAAGGCGAAGAGGCTCCACACGAATGGAATTGATGGTCGGAAGAAACTCGAATCATGGGAATAATAGGGTGGGAGGGCGGGAAAACAAAGACAACTTGGAAGGGGAAACCGACGAATATCTTGAAGAGAAAACACCAGTTGAAATCATTGAGGAAAGAAAGCAAAGACTTCGCACGAGAAGGATGGGTACTCAATTACGGACTCCGGTTCCGAGAGGAAGAAGGGAGGGCGGGTGGGAAAAAAAACAAGGACGACTTCGGACAAGGAAAAACAACGACGTCGGAGGAAGAACTGAGGATTCAACTTGGCAAAGATGAAGATGGTCGAGTCGACTTGACGAGAAATGCACCGGATGAAAAGAGCTGAGGGCCAACGATCGAAAAACCAATTGCGTGATCCTAAAGAAAATTTGAAGGGGAAGAGAAGTAATTCAAAACACCTACGTCAAGATTCCTTACCAGAGCGACGAAGGGGCTGAGGAGTAAAAAGAATTCCTACTCTCCGATATAACTAGACTCTGAAAACAGTTTTCTTCTAGACTAAACCAGCGGCGAACTACACGATCAATCAAGGGGCTCCTAGGGTCGGTCGAGGCTCTGATACCAACTTGTCACGCCCAATATGCGACCCTATCCAAAAGGAACTCGACGGTCCCACCAAGGATAGACCCGCATATTGCAACGCTTTTGCAAGGTGGATATCATTACATCAACATTACATAATAGATGGGGATACATACATAAGGCACAAATGCCACAAGAATACATCAACATCATATACAAGATCAACATCCGACTACGGATGAAACATAAACAGAAACTCAAACGACATCCACCACCGCTAGCCCAGCTGCCGACTGGAACCTATCCTCGATCGAAGAAGAAGCGGAAGAAGAACTCCAACACAAGCAAACATCGCTCTCGCGTCATGATCATCGCATAATCTGTACAAGAATCGTTGTTGTAGGAATCTGTGAGCCACGAGGACTCAGCAATCCCATTACCATGGGTATCAAGACTAGCAAAGCTTAATGGGTAAGGAATGAGTAAAGTGGTGAGGTTGCAGCAGCGGCTAAGCATGTAAGGTGGCTAACATACGCAAATGAGACGAGAAGAGAAACAAAGGAACGGTCGTCAACTACTAATGATCAAGAAGTGATCCTGAACTCCTACTTACGTCAGACATAACCCAAGAAACCGTGTTCACTTCCCGGACTCCACCGAGAAGAGACCATCACGGCTAAACACTTGGTAGATGCCTTTTAATTCGGATCAGGTGTCAAGTTATCTACAACCGGACATTAACAAATTCCTATCTCGCCACATAACCATGCACGGCTCTCGAAAGTTTATACCTGCAGGGTTGTCCCAACTTAGCCCATGATAAGCTCTCGCGATCAACGAAGGATATTCCTTCTCCTGGGAAGACCCGATCGGTCTCGGAATCCGGCTACAAGACATTTCGACAAAGAATAAAACAAGACCAGCAATGCCGCCCGATGCTACCGACAATCCCGATAGGAGCTGCACATATCTCGTTCTTAGGGCAACACCGGATAGGTCAGCCACGAGTAAAACCAGCCCTCGAGTTGCCCGTGGTGGCCCTTGATCTGCCGGTTCGAACCAGCACTTAGAGAAGCAATCGCCCGGGGGCTAAAATAAAGATGACCCTCGAGAGAGCGACTCCCAAGGGAAAAGTAGGTGGTGGTGAGGCAAATGGTAAAACCAAGGTTGGGCCTTGCTGGAGGAGTCTTATTCAAAGCGAACTGTCAAGGGGGTCCCATAAATCACCCGACCGCGTTAGGGACGCAAAAACCGGGAACACCGATATGACGGAAACTAGGGCGGCAAGAGTGGAACAAAACACCAGGCATAAGGCCAAGCCTTCCACCCTTTACCAAGTATATAGATGCATTAATAATATAAGAGGTATTGTGATATCCCAACATAATCCTGTCCACCATGGGGCAATCTTCAACTTCACCTGCAACTAGCAACGCTATAAGAGGGGCTGAGCAAAGCGGTAACATAGCCAAACAACGGTTTGCATAGGAAAGGTGTCAAAGGTTAGAGGCTGACATGGCAATTTGGGATGGCTTGATAAACAGGTAATAGGTAGCGCAGCATAGCGATAGAACGAAGCAAATAGCATAGCAATGATAGTAGTGAGATCCAGGGTAGCGGTCATCTTGCCTGAAATCCCGCTAGGAAGAAGAACGAGTCCATGAAGAAGATGAACCCATGAAGACGAACCAAGCGTAGACGAACGAACCCTCACGATCGCAACGAAACGGGAACTATTGAGAAGAAGCACACAACAAAGTAAACACACCACACATGAACAAGACATGATACACAACAAGCATGATGCATGACAAAGGCTACATGAAGCTACTCATGGCAACAGATGATACAAACAAGAGCAACACATCAAAGCAAGTTTAAATGAGGCCGGAAACAACATATAGCAATACCGGTAAGTCCTCATATGCAAATTCGAAATTGGTCCAGATCTGAATAAACCTTATGTTCAAGCTGTTAAACAGCAAGTTAAAGAGCACCACGAAGATCTACACGAAATTCTAGTCAAGTTACATATAAAGTTCATTAGATTCGGAGCTACGGCCTAGAAGATATGAGCAAAACAAGATCAGCATGGCATTGATGCAAAATGCATACAAACATCAAGCAAACACCTAAAAACAAGGATGCAACATGATATTATGAAACTACATTCAATTCTAAGCAAGTTTCATATAGAGCACACACAAAACGGAGCAAAGGTTCAACACATACACCCTATACAAGTTTAAAGGACAAATTGTCCAAAACAGCAACTAGGCATATTGCAAGCACCAAGACAATATGCTACAGCATCTCAACATGAAAACAAAAGGCATGGAATTTATGTACAGGTAAAGCATGACAAAACATGAACACTGAGCTAACTCCATAAATCACTAGAACATTCTCAAACACACATGGCAAGATTGCAAATAATAACAGTTTCAGACTTATCAGGAAATAACATCAGGTTGCAATGTTTAGAGCTATAAAACAACATGCTACAGGAACTTACCATGGCAAACAAAGGCATGGAATGAATCTACTAATTGCATAGAACAAAAGTCCCTTACTGACCATGAGCCAAAAGGGCGCAGAAAATATGATGGCACCCATGTAAACATGGCAAGTTATATGACAGATTCATACAAGGCAGGAACAACAATAAGTAGGCATGTTGGTGAGCTTGAACCACTCACCACAGAGCAATAAATGGCATGGCAAAGCAACTCACAGTAAGAATACATGGCATAGAGGCTATCATGGCAATAAAAACATCATAGAATACACGGATCAGCTACAACAACCTTGGCAAAATTGAATAACATGTAAACAACCTGCCAGGAAACATTTTATAGCAAAAGTAGAGCTCTATTGACTCAAGCTATGGCACTCCATAATTGCAAACAAGGGCACGAATGGATAGAGAATAATCATATGTTCAAAACATCCTTACTGAAGTATCTCAAAATAAGCATGGATCTCTCGGTAGCATCAAATTTACATGGCATAAAAATATCAGCAGAACAGGGGCTGAAATCAGCAACATCATGAAGCCTAGTTTGCATGTTTGTGCTAGTCACCACAGAGATCACAAAAATACATGGCATACACGCCTGTAAATATGGAATGGCATAGTACAAAACACATGTAGGACTCAAGTTCATAGTATGCACACATCAATCATGGCAAAAATAACAAATCACCAAGTTATACCAGTTTCAGCAGATTAACATCACATAACACTTTTGCAACGAAGATTCAGGCATCAAGATGGACTCAAATGAACATGGTGCAATGGAACTAATTGATTTACTCGTCGAGGTGAACAAACTGACATATTACACGCACGAAACGAAGCTATGGATGCAGAGTTATGGCACGATGAACATGGCATGATAATGACAAAATACAGGGACTTAGGAGAATTTCGACCTCGGGGAAAAGTCAACCGCCGCGGATCTCGCCGGAGTTCGTCGCCGGAGAAGGTCGGCGGAGGCGGGGACGGGGTGCTCCCGGGCGGATCTCGCCGGATCCGCCCCGGGCGAGGCGCGACGGAGGCACGGTGGCGCCCGGGGCAACCGGTCAAGCGGCGGTTGCCGGTGGCGGCGGGGACGGCCAAGACGACGCGCGGCCGGCTTGTGAGGAGCGAGGCGGCGGCGACGGTAACGGCGGCGGAGGGCGCAGCCGACCGGCTCGAGGCGGCGGGCGTGGCTGGCGGCGCGCTGGCCATGGCGGGCGGCCGGGCGGCGCGGGGCGGCGGGACGAGCAAAGCCGGGCGGCGCGGATCTGGGCCCCCGGATGGGCTCTGGGCCGGGCGACGCGGGACGGCGGCGGAGGACACGTGGCGGAAGCTGGTTTGGCGCGGGGCGGCGGCTGGACGTGTCCGGTCCGGTCCGGACATGTGCGGCGCGGCGCGGAGGGGAAATTAGGGTTCCGGGGGAAAATCATCCGAAAATGGAGAGGGGAAGACGTTTTTATAGGTGGAGGGAGCTAGGAGAGTCCAAATGAGGAGCGATTTTTCGCCACACGATCGTGATCGAACGACCGAGAGCATGGAGGGAGTTAGATGGGTTTTAGGCCAGTTTGAAAGGGTGTTGGGCTGCAAGGAGAAGGGGGCTTTACGTTACCCGGTTAACTGTTGGAGTATCAAAAGACCTACAAATGGCACGAAACTTGACAGGCGGTCTACCGATGGTATACCAAGGCCGCTTGGCAAACCTCGGTCCATTCCGAGAATGTTTAACACCCGCTCACGAAAATAGGCAAAAGAGGGCGCCGGTAGACATAGGAGTGTCGGATTGGAAAACGGACAACGGGGAAAATGCTCGGATGCATGAGACGAACACGTATGCAAAATGAAATACACATGATGACATGATATGAAATGCAGATGATGACATGGCAAAGTGCAACACGCAAGCACATGACATGGCAAAGACGACGAATAACTGGCAGACACCTGGCGCATCGAATCCGGGGCGTTACATCCCCGTCGCCGGAACACCCCGCCGTCGCTGCTCGTCGCCAGGAGCTCCTCCGCCTCGTCGCGCCAACCCCGACTCCTCCTCGAGCCCGCTTTGCTCAACTACAGGGCTCGGTGAGCCCTGTCCTCCCCTCCTCCTCCTTTTTTCCCCCGTAGATCACCGCGCCTGTTGTCCTTCCTATAGTCGTGCTCGCCACGCCCCGTGCGCGCACACTCTCGTGCGCGCCCGCGCATGCCCTCGCATCGGCCAAGCCTGCTCACCGCGCCCTCGACCGGGTTCGGCCACGCCTCAGCCCGCCACAACCGCGCCTGAAGCTGCGCAAGCTCTGCCTCCCTCGCTACACCTCGCTCGCGCCGTCGCCCTTCCTTGCCTCGTCGGCACCCGCGTGGTCCCCACCGCTCGCGCCCACAGCCGCCGCGCTCGGCGCCCTACTGCGCCGATGGCCGCGCGCCGCCTTGCCGTCGTCGGCGCTTTCTGCGTCCGGCCCCATCGTCGTCCTCGCCGCCCGTTTGCCGTCTTTGCCACGGGCCGTGCCGAGGCGCCCCTGATGGCCTCGGTTCACGCCCGGCGCCTGTAATCAAGGCCGGGTGCCCGATGCCCAGTGCCCGTTAGCCTCCCCGAGGGCCACTTCCTACGGGCCCCACGCCCCAGAACGAAAATTAAAAAAAGATTTAATAAAAAAATTATAATAGATAAATAAATAATAAAAAATAATTAAAGTATTAATTAATTAATTATCTAACTTAATTAATCCTGATTAGATTAACCTAATCACTATGTTTAGTTAATTAATCTGTTAGGTTAGTTAACAGTCAATGATAGCTGGGCCCCACACGTCATTTTGACCAGTCAACACCTCTGTTGACTGCTGACGTCATGATGACGTCAACATGCACTATTCTGGATAATGTTGAATTAAATAAATTCTAAAAATGATTAAATCTTTTAAAATTAATATAAAATAAACTGTATCTCGGATGAAAATAGTTTGTACATGAAAGTTGCTTAGAATTTCGAGACGAATCCGGATATGCAGCCCGTTCGTCCGCCACACATACCTAGCATAGAGAACACGCAATTTTCCCCCTCCGGTTCAGTTGTCCGAAAACGCGAAACACCGGGGATACTTTCCTGAATGTTTCCCCCTTTCGTCGGTATCACCTCCTACCACGTTAGGACACACCTAGCACCGCACATTGTCTTGTCATGCACCATCATGCTTATG
Organism: Aegilops bicornis; assembly: GCA_021605145.1. Taxonomy (NCBI): domain Eukaryota; kingdom Viridiplantae; phylum Streptophyta; class Magnoliopsida; order Poales; family Poaceae; genus Aegilops; species Aegilops bicornis. The sequence continues at coordinate 610,409,634 of CM038671.1, forward strand.
TTTGCATTATATTTATTGTTTCTTCCCCCTCTTCTCTCATTAGACAACGAGACCGACGCCGCTGCTACCCAGTACGACTACGGTGTTGACGACCCCTCCTTCTCGGCTGAGCTTCCAGGCAAGCCCCCCCCCCCCCTTGATCACCAGATATCGACTATTCCTTCTCTCTACTGCTTGCATTAGAGTAGTGTAGCATGTTACTGCTTTCGATTAATCCTTTTCTGCTGCATATCCTGTCATTGTTGCTACAGTTGTTACCCTTACCTGCAATACTAAATGCTTAGTATAGGATGCTACTATTCCATCAATGGCCCTACACTCTTGTATGTCTGCCATGCTATACTACTGGGCCGTGATCACTTAGGGAGGTGATCACGGGCATATGCTATATACTTTATACTGTTACATTACTTATGATATTGTTCAAGATGAAATTTGAAGGCGGTGGCTCCATCCCGGTAGAGGTGGGCCTGGGTTCCCACGGCCCCGATCGTTACTTAGAGGCGGAGCGACAGGGCAGGTTGAGACCACCTAGGAGAGAGGTGGGCCTGGCCCTGGTCAGCATTCGCGGATACTTAACACGCTTAACGAGATCTTGGTATTAGATCTGAGTCTGGCCACTGGCCCATACGCACTAACCAACTACACGGGAACAGTTATGGGCACTCGACGTCGTGGTATCAGCCGAAGCCTTCGTGACGTCAGCGACTGAGCGGTGCGCGCCGGATTGGACTGGAACGCCTACTACGCTAGGTCTGCTTCCGGCCGCCCACGCAACGTGCAGGTGTGCAATGGGCGATGGGCCCAGACCCCTGCACCATAGGATTTAGACCGGCATGTTGACCTCTCTGTTGTGCCTAGGTGGGGCTGCGACGTGTTGATCTTCCGAGGCTGGGCATGACCCAGGAAAGTGTGTCCGGCCAAATGGGATCAAGCGTGTTGGGTTATGTGGTGCACCCATGCAAGGAAGTTTATCTATTCGAATAGTCGTGATCTTCGGTAACAGGACTACTTGAAGTTGTACCTTGACCTTATGACAACTAGAACCGGATACTTAATAAAACACACCCTTCCAAGTGCGGATACAACCCGGTGGTCGCTCTCTCTCGTGGTTACGAGGAGGGATCACGGGTAGGATTATGCTATTCGATGCTTCTTGGAGGACTGCAGTCTGCTCTCTTCTCCATGTCGCACGACGGAGGCTGCAAGAAGCGTAGTCTTCGACATGATTAGCTATCCCCCTCTTATTACGGCATCGCGATTCGGTCCACTGATATGGCCCTTTACACATATATCCATGCATATGTAGTGTAGCTCCTTGCTTGCGAGTACTTTGGATGAGTACTCACGGTTGCCTTGTTCCCCCTTTTCCCCCTTTCCTTACCCGATTGCTGCAACTAGATGATGGAGCCCAGGAGCCAGACGCCACCGTCGATGACGACTACTACCCCGGAGGTGCCTACTACTACGTGCAGCCCGCTGACGACGACCAGGAGTAGTTTAGGAGGATCCCAGGCAGGAGGCCGACGCCTCTTTCGATCTGTATCCTAGTTTGTGCTAGCCATCTTATGGCAACTTGTTTAACTTATGTCTTACTCAGATATTGTTGCTTCCGCTTCCAAGTGCCAGATATAACCCGGTGATCGCTCTCTAACAGGGCGACGGCGAGGGGATCGCCGGGTAGGATTATGTTATGCGATGCTACTTGGTGAACTTACCATCTACTCTCTTCTACATGCTGCAAGATGGAGGTGGCGGAAGCATAGTCTTGACGGGATTAGCTACCCCTCTTATTACGGCATTCTGCAGTTCAGTCCACCGATATAGCCCCTTTACACAGATATCCATGCATATGTAGTGTAGATCCTTGCTTGCGAGTACTTTGGATGAGTACTCACGGTTGCTTTTCTCCCCCTTTTCTCCCTTTCCTTTCTCTCTGGTTGTCGCAACCAGATGCTGGAGCCCAGGAGCCATACGTCACCGTCGACGATGACTCCTACTACACCGGAGGTGCCTACTACTATGTGCAGCCCGCTAACGACGACCAGGAGTAGTTCGAAGTATCCCAGGCAGGAGGCCTGCACCTCTTTCGATCTGTATCACAGTTTGTGCTAGCCTTTTTAAGGCAAACTTGTTTAACTTATGTATGTACTCAGATATTGTTGCTTCCGTTGACTCGTCTATGATCGAGCACTTGTATTCGAGCCCTCGAGGCCCCTGGCTTGTATTATGATGCTTGTATGACTTATTTTATTTTTAGAGTTGTGTTGTGATATCTTCCCGTGAGTCCGTGATCTTGATCATACATGTTTGCGTGTATGATTAGTGTATGATTGAATCGGGGGCGTCACAGACGCGTCCGCACTGAAGCGTGTCGGTCATCTGGCCGCATTAGTCAGCACCGCCCTCCCGTCCGGTCACATCGCGTGACATCAATGTCGACAGCTACGGCTCTGGGTTGGCATGAATGAGGGGCGGGAAGCGGCGCATCTGTTGAAGAGAAAGCGTAGGAGAGGGTTTTGGGTGGGTCCGGGGTGTCGAAGGCTTGCGTGGCAGCGGCCCAGACGCCTGCAAAGTCCCCCCCCCCCCCCCCCGTTTGCTTCTGGTTTGCAGGAAGACGAACGTCCGGACCGGTCTGCGGACGCATGCAGGACCGTGTTGAATGGCAAAACACGTCCGGCCTATGCGGTCCTGACGGATGTTGGGTGTTTGAGAGTCACCATAGATGCCCTTATGCATCGAGGTAGCTTTTGTATTGGTCGCCCCACATGTCTGGGATTTAATCGATTGTGTGTTGCGCTCTATTCGCACATGAATGTGGCCCTCCTACATTGACCAATAGGCAAATCTTTAAATTTGTGAAATTTTTGAAATCGGTCAACTTCGTTGAAGTCAGTGAACATTTTTTTTTATTTTCAAGGAACACGTTTTATAATTCACGAACATTCTAAATTCATGAACATTTTCAAAATTCATAAACATTTTTTAAAATATTTTATTTTTTACATTATTTTTGTTGTGAGAACATTTTTGCCTTTTTCGTACCATTTTTTATATTCTCTCACTTCTTTTCAGTTTTCCTTCCTCTTTTTTTTTCTTCTCTTCTCCGGATGGGCTGAGGTCCAATAGGGTGACTGGCCAGCCAACCGAAGTGAGCATCCTGGGGCATGTGCGTTTTGTTGAGGCGCGGCGTGCTGAATAGGATCTCTCGCACTTGTGGGTTATTTCACTACCAAGGGAGGGGCGAACTGGTTTTCTTCTTCATGCGTTTGTGAGGGGGTATCGGATAGCTTGCTGGTTCTATGTCGAGTGGGTGTATCGTATATGGGCCTAGGGTCATGTCTACACATGCCAGTAAAGTAGGGGAGTTCGAGAAAAAGGGAAGTCCATTTGGATGTATATGGTCCGACGGTCCATTCGGTTTATGCAGGATAAAAACTGGCGATACACTCAAACACAAACAATTAGCGATAAGAACATCGAACTAAGTTTAGTTCGGTTCTTCAATTTTCGATGTAAAAGTGCTTACCTCTAACCATAATAGCCTGGAAAAGAGGACTTAACTCACGACCGAGGAACAGCGCGGCAAAGCGCGCGTCACCCTCAACTGAAGGCCCTAACTAAGGATTATATCCAGATAAGGCGCCACGCAAACCTTTTTGAGGCATTGATCAGAGGTCTCAAGGTGGGGACTGTTGAGTTGTTATCCGGAATTTGTTAAGGATGGTTTCCTTCTCCACTAGCACGCACAAACCAGTCTATACATGCTTGACACTTCGAAATGTTGCCTATTTGCCATTGCACGGAAAAGGCATTGATCAAAGTGTTCCAACAAACTGCCAACCTGGTAGGAATGATCAAAGTAGACAGATAACATGGTGCCAATGCATACTCGGACCATTGTTCAGGCCAACCCGAATCAAGCAAGCAAGGGCAGCGGATGATTGGTTAAACGAGAAACATGTCCATTTCTGCTGCCGGAAATGAACGAACTGCAATTCCTGTACGCCCACGTCAGGAAATGTAGTCCCCTTTTCTCTTCCAAAGGACGGCTTAGGAATATAATCGTGTTACCTCTTCCGTCACATTTTGAGGTGACATTTTATAAGTTGACAGCCGGCCGTACATGAGAAATTTGCAGCCCTTCAAACCCGAAGAGACCATTTCTTTCTGAACATAGTGGAGGGAAAGAGAGAGGACAAGGAAAGCTCCCGGCAGTTGCAGAAAACTAGCAGGGGACAGCAACATGCTCGAGAACGAATCATCGGTCTTCAGCGACTTTGGTAAAGCAACACTTTTGCGTTCTTCTCCAAGTAGTTAAATAACCAATCTGTTAACCTAGAACTGAATAAATTAAGCAGGAGTGTGGTACGAGAGACGGGACTGTGCACGCGTCACGTCCGCAGTAACCAACACTTCGTTATCTACCAGACGAATAATTAAGTTGGAAGAGTACTTGGCTATCAGATTCGATACTAAATCAAGTTAGTAGGATGTGTACCAACCACACAGCTAGCTAGTACGATAGTCTAGGGTAATTCTGGTTCTGTGCAGGCCAACAAGCAAACAGACACGAAACCCTGACCAACCATGAATCCCTGTCTCGTGCGTCTCTCGTTGGGAAACGAGCGCAAAGCGTGCAGGCCACTGTGCCAGATTTTATTCGATCGGCTCTGATCTGTCTTTGCGGGGTAGGAACATTTCTTTAATCCTCTTGCCAAGTTTATTAAGTTATTCTCAGGTTCTCACCACAAAGTTTGTCCATTAGTTGGATGATGATGGGATCAAGGCTCTGAGAAACGAACGAAGCCGAGCTACCTCCGCTGGAGAGGAAAGTAAAGCATAAAAAGAACAACAAACAAATTTTTCGATCAAGTGTTTTCTCCACATTTCCTAGGCAGCTACGGCAAACTCTTCCCCTCCAGACTTCGTCGGCGAGTCCGTGGATTCGCCTCGACGTCTCCCCTCTGTTTGCCGCTTCGGCGACGGGTGGTGGAGAGGAGAATTGTGGTGCCTTTGCTCTGGCTAGTAGTTTAGATTAAGGTATTTTTTAGTCTTCACGGGTGCAATGCTAGGACGGATGACGACGCTTCCTCTTTGAGTTTGTCTTTCGAGTTTCGATCCTCCTCGAGCTCATCCATCTGGACATAGTCAACGGAGCTCCGGCGTAGATTTCCGCCGTCTCCTTGGGGTGCGAGGTTAGAGGTTCGCGTCGTGCGGTGTGATGGCGAGATTTGGTGTCAGTTGTTTCAAATCTATTAAAGCGTTCAACGACGACGGCTGTGGTTCCAGGCGCTGGCCCTTAAGGGCACGTACATGAAGACTTTCTGACCATCATCAACAAGATCAAGCCGGCTCTAGTAGGGAAACGACGACATCAGTGTGTTGGCGTCTCGTTATGGCGGCTCAAGTGGTCTTTAGGTGGTCTACAGATGTTGATGCAATTCTTATTACGTTTGAGGTGCTCCGTACTTTTGATGAACTTCTATAATAGATCTAAATCTTTTTCACACACACAAAAAAACAATTTTTCCCATTATAAAGGAAATGTATTAATGTAAAAATTTATCAATTACATCCGGCTTCTGCACCAACATGACTAAGAGCTATTCAAAACATCGAGGATGCACACATCGAATTATTACGGAAGGAAAAAATTGATCAACAGAACAGTCAACAAACAACATTTAAACTTTGAAAGTGTTGGAATATTAGGCAAGTTCATGATTAATTTCAGTAAATAATTCATGACCAGAAGAGATACTAGCATGCAATAATCTAGCAAACTAGAAGAATAGCAAGACATGCATAACAGCAGCAAACACGTAACAATAGCTGTAGAAACAGACATGAACAGAGGATGTTGGACGTACTGATTGTTAGCTATTATGGGTGCGGCAGTGTTGATAGCGATGTTGGCGACGATCTGCTGCCGACGGCGATGAATACGACGATGAGTAGCACCGCCCGACTTGGACGGAAGGCGACCCGTGATGACGAATTTGAGCGATCGCGCTGGCGCTTACCAAAAACCTAATTCGTCCTCTCCCGGTGCAGGATCGCAAAGACGAACGGTTCCGGAGACCTGCTCTCCCACGCGCCGATGCACGCCGGCGTTTGGGATGGAGTAGACTAGGATGACGGCGCAATTTGTGAGATGAGGCAAAACCCTAGGTGTTTTTTCGGTGTGTCTCTGGCCGCAGCCGGTAGCTGTATATATATTAGGACCAGAGGCGGTATTGTGTCGCGACCACAATCCCAAACCGACTCGGTTTCTAATTCGATATACTTACCGGACAAGAAATCAAAAACTTGTCTGCCAAGACATAAAAATAAAACGGCAAAAGGAAGCTGCGCTCCTGCAAGGAGACGGACCGGATTTCGGCGGACCATTCACGCGCATGTCGCATGTACGCGCCGCCCCGCCCCGGCCAGGCGAGGCGAGGCGAGCGAGCGCGCGCGTGTGGTTTTCCCTTTCTCTTCTCACACACCACTTAGAGTGGTGGAGAGAACCCACTATATAAAGAGGTCCAACTCTTCTTCAACTTCCAAGGTGGGACTAAATTTAGCATCACCACTTGCCATTTTACACATGGGCTTTGAGATTTCAGAAATTGCTATGGGCCTAGCCCATTAATTCTAACAATCCCCCACCAGATCTCAAATACCCATTTAGAGATTTGCCTTCTCTCACCACTTGTTTAATATACCTGTGTTTCAGCAGAGACTGTTAAGTTGAACTTACGCCTAGAACTTTAAGCTACATCCATTCACAACTTGACAATGGACTATGCCTTGAATTGCTAGTTTTGTGTGAACAGGTTTCACTCAAAGTCTTAACCAAGACTGACCGCCTTGAGGGCTACCCAGCGGTTTGGAGCTTATACGTCATACTCCTGGTCTCTTCATGAGTTTACTAGAGATCACCCAAATCTCATAGATCATGGCGTTTACAAATGTAACTCATATAGGTGTGTTCTTTCAATACTGCTCAGAGGACAACATCTTTGCTAATTATAGCCAATAGAACCACATTAAGGCATGTTGCCGACCTGCCTTCTGAGATCTGAGCCTTACTGACTCGAGAGTTTTGCATCTCCACTTGGAGACGATCATAAGTTATTACTCTCCTCAGTTAACCAATAGCTTGTTCTTCCCAGATCCTAATTTACGGGATCTCCGATCACAAAGGTTGGGTTACTGCTATGGTGTAACATCTATGGGTCCCATACCCATCTCCCTCGATGCAATATCTATCACATTTCGTGATAGTCCCTTTGTAAAGGGATCTGCCAGGTTTTTGTCTGTTTGTATATACGTAATGCTTATTACTCCGAGTTTCTCAACTTCCCGACAGACTTCAAACGTCTTTTCACGTGTCTTGATGACTTTGCATTATCTTTAGAATTGTTCACTTTAGCGATAACCCGTTTGGTTATCACAATTCATAAGAATAGCCGGTGCAGGTTTTTCAACAACCGCAAGTCCATCAAGAGCTCACGCAGCCATTACGCCTCAACAAAGAGTTGTGTCCAAAGCGATTAATTCTGCTTCCATAGTTGACCTCGTCAATATGGTTTGCTTGCAAGACCTCCATGACACTGCGCCACCACCATGAGTAAATACATACCCACTTGTTGCGTAAAGTACATCAACATCGGAGATCCAATTTGAATCACTATATCCTTCTAGCACAAAGAGGATGCCCTGAATAAGTAATTGCGTAACTCATAGTACCTCTCGAGATAGCGCAAGACCCTTTCTAATGCATGCCAATGATCATCACCCGGGTTGGACATGAACCTACCGGTTTGCTCACAGCAAAAGAGATATCTGGTCTTGTAGCGCTAGCTAAGTACATGAGTGAACCGACAATTTGAGAGTATCTTAATTGATCTCTCGTTTCTTTCTTGTTTTTTTCTGAGTGTCACGCTGGGATCATAAGGTGTTGGAGAAGGCTTGCTATCCATAAAACCGAATCGGTTCAAGACCTTCTCAACATAGTGAGATTGTGTTAATGTAATCCCACTCTCATCCTTAATAAGTTTGATGTTTAGAATTACATCGGCTTCTCCCAGATCTTTCATGTCAAAACTTTTGATAGAAAAGACTTGACCTCATTAATTGCATTAATGTTTTTACCAAAGATCGATATGTCGTCCACATACAAACATAATATGACACTATTGCCCCCACCATGGCGATAGTAAACACACCTATCGGCCTCGTTAATGACAAATCCTGCAGAAGTCAAAGTTCTTTCAAACTTCTCATGCCATTGCTTAGGTGCCTGTTTCAGACCATACAAGGATTTTAACAACTTGCACACCTTTCTCTCTTCACCCTTCACCACAAACCCGTCAGGCTGATCCATATAGATCTCCTCTTCCAACTCTCCATTGAGAAAAGCTGTCTTTACATCCATTTGATGAATGATAAGACCATAAGAGGCAGCCAAGGAAAGTAACACTCGGATGGTGGTCATTCTAGCAACGGGTGAATAGGTGTCAAAGTAATCTTCGCCTTCTTTCTGAGTGTAGCCCTTGGCCACTAGCCGCTTTGTACTTATCAATAGTACCATCGGGCTTTAGCTTCTTTTTGAACACCCACTTACAGCCCACGGTTTACAACCATATGGTCTATCAGTTAGTTCCCAAGTTCCATTAGAAATAATTGAGTCCATCTCATTATGAACAGCTTCTTTCCAATCATCTACATCCGAAGATGCATATGCTTCTGCAATCGTCTTGGGTGTGTCGTCCACAAGGTAATACAATGAAATCATCACCAAAGGATTTTGCAATCCTTTGTCTCTTGTTCCTTCTAGGAACTTCATTGTTATCCTTCTCAAGGACTTCCTCATGTGATTGTTCGAAATATTCATCAGTTGTACTAGATTCAGGAATTATCTCGTAAGAAAATCTAGCAATGCTATGCATATCTTTCATAGGAAATATGTTCTCAAAAATGTTGCATCACGAGATTCCATTATAGTATCAACATGCATATCGTGTACTTCAGATTTTACCACTAAAAACCTATAAGCAATGCTTCGTTGAGCATACCCTAGAAAGACACAATCCACTTGTCTTTGGTCCAAGTTTGCGTTTCTTAGGAATAGGAATATTGACCTTTGCCAAACATCCCCAAGTGCGCAAATAAGAAAGTGATGGTTTTCTCCCAACCCACTCCTCATAAGGGTTTTCTCCTTATTATTGTTGGGAACTCTATTCAGGACATGACATGAAGTCAATAGAGCCTCCCCCCACCATGCCTTAGATAAACCAAAGAAGGTGTCTAACATGGCATTCACCAAGTCACCAATGTGCGGTTTTTCCTCTCGGCCACTCCATTTGATTGAGGTGAATAGGAGGCGTCCTCTCATGAATAATACCATGTTCCTCACAAAATTCATCAAAAACTTTTGGAGAATACTCTCCACCACGATCGGACCTAAGACGCTTGATCTTTCTCTCTAGTTGATTTTCAACTTCAGCTTTATAGATTTTAAAGTAGTCTAATGCTTCATCTTTAGTTTGCAACAAATAAACATAGCAAAATCTAGTCGCATCATCAATCAAAGTCATGAAATATCTCTTTCCACCTTTTGTCAACACACCATTCATCTCACAAAGATCAGAATGTATGAGTTCTAGAGGTGCCAAGTTTCTCTCCTCGGCAGCCTTATGAGGCTTTCGAGGTTGCTTAGATTGCACACAACTATGGCACTTAGAACCTTTGGCAACTGTGAAGTTCGGAATTAAACTCATGCGGGATAGCCGAGACATTAAACCAAAATTAATATGACATAAACGAGTGCCAAATACTTGCATCATCATTAACACTAGCAAAAATTTGGTTTATTGACTTATTGCAAAAATCGAAGAGAAAAGCGGAACAAGCCTCCGCACTCATAGTCTTTTCCTATAAATTGTCCAAATCTTGACACGATTACTTTATTGGACTCTAAAACTACCTTAAATCCATCTCGACATAGAAGGGAGCCGCTAACTAGATTCTTGTTCATAGTAGGGACATGCTGCACGTTCCTTAGTTGCACGATCTTTCCGAAGTAAACTTCAGATCCACCGTGCCAATGCCACGAATGTAAGCATGTGACCCATTCCCCATTAGGACGGAAGAATCCCTTGCGACTGATAAGAAGTAAACAGGGAGATGTCAGCACACACATGAACGTTAGCACCGAATCAATCCACCACGAAGATGATTGAAATCTGAAAGCACAATAGGTAAATTACCATACCCATCAAGATTGCTAGCGGTCACCATGTTGACAGTCTTGGAGCTTGTTTTCCTCTGCTGATGCACGTTCGTGGCATTCCTTGGAAAAGTGTCCAGGCTTCCCACAAAGCGTAGCACTCTAGCTCAGCCTTGTTGAACTTCTTCTTCTTGAAGGTAGTAGTCTTGGTAGGCTTGTTGAAAACAGGTTTGTTCTTCCCTTTGTTCTTATTCTGTGGGTACCTACGCACCATGTTAGCGATGAGGCTGAACCTCACCTCCTTTTTCAAAGGTGGTATCTTTAGCCCGAGCTTTTTCTTCAACATCAAGAGATGCAATCAGATTTTCAACTGATATCTCCTGTCTCTTATGCTTCAGAGTTGTGGCGAAATTCCTCCATGAAGGAGGCAACTTTGCAATCATGCACCCAGCCACGAATTTGTCAGGTAGAACACATTTAAGGAGTTCAAGTTCCTTCACAATGCACTGTATCTCATGAGCTTGTTCAACCACGTAACGGTTATTCACCATCTTGTAGTCATGAAAACTCTCCATGATGTACAGTTCACTTTGCTGCATCTGTAATCAATTTTGCATTCAGTGCATCCCACAGAATTTTTCCGTCGTTTATGTGCATGTACACATCACACAGACGGTCAGCAAGAACACTCAGAATGCATCCCACAAGCATAGTATTGGCTTCCTGGAATTTTCTCCGATCTTCGTCGGTCATTTCCTCTGGAGCACCGACACTAGCATGGAAAACTTTCAGAGCAGTAAGCCAGAGCGTGGTCTTCACCTGCCACCTCTTAAAGTGCACACCGGTAAACTTATCCGGCCTCAGTGCATCAAATAATCCAGCCATAGTTAACTCAGGAAATTGACTATAATTAGGTTTTTGTATTGTTGGAATATTAGGCAAGTTCATGATTAATTCCAGTAAATAATTCATGACCAGAAGAGATACTAGCATGCAATAATCTAGCAAACTAGAAGAACAGCAAGACATGCATAACAGCAGCAAACACGTAACAATAGCTGTAGAAATGCATATGAACAGAGGATGTTGGACGACCGATCGTTAGCTATTATGGGTGCGATAGTGTTGATGACGATGTTGGCGACGATCTGCTCTTGTGGCGATGAATCTGACGATGAGTAGCACCGCCCGACTTGGACGGAAGAGCGAACCGTGATGACGAATTTGAGCGATCGCGACAGCGCTTCCCAAAAACCTAATTCGTCCTCTCCCGGTGCAGGATCGCAAAGACGAACGGTTCCGGAGACCTGCTCTCCCACGCGCCGATGCACGCCGGCGTTTGGGATGGAGTAGACTAGGATGACGGCACAATTTGTGAGATGAGGCAAAACCCTAGGTGTTTTTTCGGTATGTCTCTGGCCGCAGCCGGTAGCTGTATATATATTAGGACAAGAGGCGGTATTGTGTCGCGACCACAATCCCAAACCGACTCGGTTTCTAATTCGTATACTTACCGGACAAGAAATCAAAAACTTGTCTGCCAAGACATAAAAATAAAACGGCAAAAGGAAGCTGCGCTCCTGCAAGGAGACGGACCGGATTTCGGCGGACCATTCACGCGCATGTCGCATGTACGCCCCGGCGAGGTGAGCGAGCGCGCGCGTGTGGTTTTCCCTTTCTCTTCTCACACACCACTTAGAGTGGTGGAGAGAACCCACTATATAAAGAGGTCCAACTCTTCTTCAACTTCCAAGGTGGGACTAAACTTAGCACCACCACTTGCCATTTTACACATGGGCTTTGAGATTTCAGAAATTGCTATGGGCCTAGCCCATTAATTCTAACAGAAAGTCGGTCCGGAAAGAAAAGAAATAACTCTGAATGATAGCAAACGTGAAGAAAAACTACATGATCTTGAGACATATCCCTAGTGGCCACTCAGTCGGAGGGGCCGGGGACAAAATCCAAGATTGTGTGATGGCGCATGTCCTACATACGAATCATGTAGTGGCTGACTTATTAATTTGGGGACAAATCCAACACTATGTGATGGCACACACGTCCAACATATCTACAGGTCACTAACTTGCAAAGCATTTTGGATCAGGCGGTCCCTTGATCTTGAAGCTTGGCTTCTTTCTTCTTCTTTTTTACAGAATGAAGCCTATGTTTGCTTTACACAAAGTAAACTTTGTGTCGATTGTAGCAAAACAAGCGTCATTAAAATTTTCATAGACCTAGATAGGGGGGAGTCATGATTATGGATGGCTGTGTGTGTCGATCTTTCCCTTTCTACGCGAGTGTTGGCACTTGGCAGTCCCCAAGTAGTAATAGGGATTAGGTGGTCTTCGGACCTCCCCACTTGGACCGCAACATGAGGGAGCCCACTTCGATTTCGACGTTACTGTGATTTGCAGCGAATAAAGCTCTAGTACATTTCGCATCAAATAAGATCCTGAGTGCGGATTTCTTGCTCCCTCCCAGGCTCCATGGATCCAGGTTTTTGAAAAAAAAAATTGAAAATCGTATTTCAAAGCTTCAGAAAAATCTGAAAAACTACAGATGTCCATAGGGATGTATACTACATTTCTGTAAGAAAAATATGATGAAATACGTTTTGGTGTGAGCTGCACACACAAAAAGGAAATCATGGGCTTTCATAGTGAATAGTGCATGTGCTAGAAGTACATGATTTTTTAGCTCGCACCAAAACATTTTTCATCATGAAAATTTAGATATATTTTTTGAACATAAAACATTAGGAAAGGGCCCTACCATGTCTCAGATTTTCATCATATATTTCTCATGATGATTTTTAAGCCTGCGCCAAAACATGTTTTCGTCACAAAAAAATAGATATATTTTTTGAACATAAAACAATAGGAAAGGGCCCTACTATGTCTCAGATTTTCATTAATAAATGGGAATAGAGGAGTTAGATGGGGAAAGAAAAATATTACAAGTGGTCTAACTAGACTTGCATGCCTTCTTTCAAGCTAGGCTTGGCTCTCTTCATGATTATGGCGAAGTGTCCTTTGAAAGTGAATATGCATGACATTAGATCCTTGGTCTGATTGTTAAAAATGATATGGTTCAAGTGTATCCAGATATTACAGCATCCAGCAACGAGTATTTCTTTGAAAACTACGAAAATTTACAGAAATGTAATATACATCCCTATGTACATGTGTGTTCTTCATATATTTTTTAAACCTCAAAATATAATTATTCTTGTTTTTGTAAAATAAAATTAAAAATCGAGGCACCATGGAGCAAGGGATCAAAAGCCATTTCCGCATCGCTCTCATTTATATATTTCATTTATGATCATATTTATATGTATATGTATTAACAAAAAATATGTATATGTAAAAGAAAATATATATCAAGTGCTATCGTGGTTTTGGGTCCTACTTGCTCCCAAGCCATGCCATGTAAGTTGAAATAATTTTTAAAACTAGATTGTCTAAAGCTTCATCTGCAATGCTAGGATATTCCAACTACAAATTTGACTCACACATCAAGAAAATGGGGCAAATTAGTAGGAAAAAAAGATCAATTTTATGACATTTTTTAATTAATTTGAACGTATGCTTCATGTAATATCATGACTAGTATTACTATAACCCCATGGAAGGTAAGATGTTATCATGACTAGTAACTATAGCTAATTGATCGTGCATTACAACGAGGGCATACATATTTTAGTGGTTCAACACCGATCTTGTCTGACATAAATCTTACACCATCATATATTCATATTTTAGATTTTCGTAAGATTTGGTTTGATTCGATTATGGGTAGGGGAAGATAAAGAAAGATTTGATTTAAGTGAGGTATTGATAAATTTGATTTGGTTTGTGTATGGGTAGGGGAAGACTGGGAAAGTTTTGATTTAGTTGAAGTTTTGTTCAGATTTGATTTGATTTGATTGAACTAATGCAGGACGTGGTGGAAGGGACATGGGAAATGTGGAGGCGAAGACCAACGTACAACGACCAACTCTCATTTAATAGCATAGATATGAAAAACATAGTTATAAGTTAAAGAACAATGATATATGCCCACTAGTAGAAAAACGAGCATTGGAAGTGGCACCTGGAAGCAATTGTGACCAAGCAGAATGAAGTCGGTTGCAATACCCACACCGGAAGCTGTTATTTCTGTCATAGTAAGCTCTAGAGGTGGTTGGTAAGCTGAAAATGCTTGCGGGAAAGATTGGAGGTGGTTAGTTCTACGACACCGCCTCTAGTTTCTGAACCCACACAAGCAGTTTCTCCATCGAAACTGCCTACGGTTGGTGGGTACATCGGGACGCGGCATTTCCCTTCGCTTTGTTTAAGGTTTACCAGGAACCACCCCTTCATTTTTCGCCCATTTCACTTCCCATTCCCCTTCCCCAATCCATGACCAAACCCTAGCGCCATCGAAACCAACTTCAACTCGTCGAGCACGTTGACTCTTCTACGCTTATTCCCTGTGACCTCATCAACACATTATACTCTGCTGAACAGAGGTGGCGCCGAGACAGATTGGCCCTTGGTGGTGGCGCTGAGGCAAATCGATCCATCTGTGGTGACGCAGTGGCAGATCGGTCCATCCGCAACAGGGAGGTGGCAGATCAGCCCATCCACGGTGGTGGGGTGGCACATTCGCCCATCCATAGTGGCGTAGTAGCGTCATTAACATAGGCAGCTCGGGGGAAGGGTGAGGTCGCAGCTCCTAGGAGGGCAATGCCATCGCCGATCTGCACTGAGGCCTCCTCGGGCGTACTCATCTCCAGCATAGTGAGCTCCCAAGTGTTACCGCCTTTGCGCCAATGGATTATTTTAGTGCTAGTTGTTGCATGCTTATGTATTTTGTTCGTAGGGTTAGCTATTGTATGCTAATGGATTTGTAGGGTTAGTTGTTGTGTGCTTATGGATTTTGTTTGTAGGGTTATGATGTATGCTTATAGATTTTTGTAGTTGTTGTTGCATGAGCTTAGAGACCGATGATGAAACTTGTAGCCTTTACACATACCTGAGGTGTGGCTAGTTTTGGATTATATGTGTCAAAGAATAACTTAACTTCTTTAACTCATGCTAGACAAGGTAGTTACATCTTTGATGTCAAAAATAAGGTTCATTGTGTTATCTGAGGTCTGTATGTTCTATGTGCCACCAAATTAATTGTCGACGCAGTTCAAAACTAGTTAGCAGTATTCTTTTGAAACATATATCAATTTTAGTTGCATAGTACAAAAAACCCGCTTATGGATTTGAGGTTTCGTTAGGAGGAATTCATTGAATCACAACAATAGATGGAACCAACATAGTCTCTTAGATTCGCCGCGGCCACATGCTTCTTGGAGAAGTAGAGAGAGTTAGCAACTTTTATTTCTTTTGTTTGAGTTGTTGGTAGGGCACTACTCAGAAAATGAACAACATGATCTGGACAAATTATGAACATGATCACACCACTGCCTAAGTTGGCTATGATCTTCTCGACAATTTTTTAAATAAATAAATATAATAATTATGATCCTAATATTCGTGTATATCATAGGGCATACTACCTTTTAGTTGCACCACACTAAATAACTAATCGGGTTGGAGTCGTACAAATGACTTTTCGCCGCACTAGCCATCAGATTGGCCTCACATGTCCACACCCCAGCCATTGGTTCTGCAATGGAATGGGCTTAGGTATGATATTATTAAGTACATGCATTTATTAAATCAATGAATATATATTATGTCAACTCTTGCTAACTTTTGTTTTATACAGAGTAATAACACTAGTAGAAAAAGGGTCAAATGTGAAGCACATTAGTACCGGTTTGTAAAAAAACCGGCACTAATGTGATCAATAGTGCCGGTTCATGGCTGCGATCAATAGTACCGGTTCGTGTTGAGCCTTTAATACCGGTTCGTGCCACGAACCGGTACTAAAGGGTAGTGGCGAGGTGGCGTCGGGCGGGTCCCCGACGAGTTCTTTAGTACCGGTTTGTGTTACCAACCGGTACTAAAGGTCTAACCTATAGTACCGGTTCATGCCACGAACCGGTACTAAAGGGGACAAGCCTTTAGTACCGGTTCGTGCCACGAACCGGTACTAAAGGGGCCAATTTTCAAACTCTACCCCCCCCTGTGTATCGCCATTTCAGTTTTGAAAAAATCAAAAGAAAATGATAAAAAATTCAAAAAATAAAATCCTTCGAGAGGTAGTTATATTACTATATCTACTAGTTAGGAAAATTTGAAAACTTAAATTTGGACATGTTTTGCAAAAAGTGTAGGGAAAATGTAAAACGGCTATAACTTTTGCATACGATGTCGGAATAAAACGTATAATATATCAAAAAATTCAGCACGAAAATCCGCATCCGATGGAGACCGCCTACAGCCTGTTTGGAATTTTTTAAAATCCTCAAATTCGAAAAGGAAAAAAAGATATGGTCAAATTTCAGTTTTTTTAAAAAAATTTGGTTAAATTTGGTCAAACAACTTATTCAAGAAGTATTAATGTTACAACATAATCATTCAAGAATATTAGTGTTACTAAATAATTATTTCAATTTTTTGAATTTTGGTCAAACTATGGTCAAACTTATTCAAGAAATATTAGCGTTACTAAATAATTACTGTTTTTTTAGAATAATAGTTTCAAACTCAAACGGTGAAATGTGTGACTTCATGCTCAAGCTAAACTCCTGAGGGTTAATAGGATTGACATCTTACTATTGTGAGGAAAACAACAAGTGCAGACTCGGAAACGAAGGAGAATAGAACCCGAAAGTTAAGCGTGCTCGAGCTGGAGTAGTGAGAGGGATGGGTGACCGGTTGGGAAGTTAGATGATTTGGAATGAGTGATCCATATTTGAGCAGTTAAGAGAGGTGATTAGAGACTAAATCATCAAATAATCAGAAAAATTAAAAATCGAAAAAAAATCAATTTTTTTTCCAAAATTTTCAAAAAAAAAAAAAACCTTTAGTACCGGTTGGTAACACCAACCGGTACTAAAGGTCCCCCATACTAGGGCGCGAGCTCACGCCACGTGGTGGCACTTTAGCGCCGGTTCGTGCCGAACCGGTACTAAAGGGGGGGGGGGCTTTAGTGCCCACACTTTAGTGCCGGTTCCATAACCGTGCCGGTTCCATAACCGGCACTAAAGGCCCTTACAAACCGGTTTTAAAGCTCCATTTTCTACTAGTGTAATTTGGTTACACTGCACCAAAGAAGATGACTAGTGGTGCTAAAATTTTACCTGTTTATGTAAGCACCGAGGAATTCTGTTGGAATTTGCTTCATTGTTGAATGGATTAGAAAGTTGGATATAGCGTGGTGAGATAATCATTTTTGCCATCTCCTTCCAATAGTGTGGCCTCTAGTTTGGTAAGAGTCGGGACAGGTAGACCACTTGAGACGATGAGTAGTTTAGGAATCTTTGGATTTAGATCCATGTCATTTCTCTAGTTTGTTATGAGGATGGTTTAGGATTCTTTGAATTTATATATTTCTTTCATATGTTTGATGTTAGCGATTCTTGAATTTATAAGGTCTTTCTTTCATATGTGAGTTGTGAACTATGTGAGATTAGTCAATAAATTTGAATGTATTATGTGATGTAATTGACTTATGCGATGAATGAGAATGATTGTGCCTTTGCAGATGTACATGTGATCTTTTTGGCATTTCAATTGCAATGAAACGGTATGGTAGAAATGTTACTGGACTACAGTCAGTTGTATGCATGAAGTTGCTGCAGATGATAGAGTACTTTGGGTGGGTATATATTGGAAGCCGCTTGTGGTGTGACGTAAGTTGGAGGCAGTTCTGCACGCGAAACCGTTTGTGGCGGTAAGAAATTGGAGGTGCTTTTGGAAACCGCCTCCGCTATGATGAGTATTAGCGACACAGACTTTCAGGCGCATCGGCGAACCGTCTCAAGCCCATGTATCAAAACCGCCTGCAAAGCCCGATTATGCACTAGTGATCATGCATACTTCTATTTTTTGATTTTTTATCCCACTTGTTTCTATATGACATGTCTGTGCACTCGCTTCTTTTTACAAGCTAATCATTTTTATTTGGTCACTTTTCAACCTTAGGATCAAGATCTTAGTACTCACCTAATACAATGGGGAAACAGAAACACTGAAAGTCCTCCTCTTAGCTCGAGCTAATGTGAGCTTGGTGAACGGTAAAATCTTAACAAATAGGTAAAAAAAATCAAAAAATTGTGTTTTTTTTTTGGTAGCAAACACTGGTGTGTTTGTCACATGAATGCAAATTTTCACGATAAGATCACATTTGTGAAAGTGTGGACAAAAAAATTGATGCTCCAAAATGCTTCCGAAACAATCTTTTTGGAGCATTGATTTTGATGCTTTTTGCCTAGACTTTCACGAATTTTCTTTCGTCGCGAAATTTTGCACGCACGTGAATCACACATCAATGTTTGTTCACAAGAAACCCCAGATTTTTTTTTTGATTTTCAATATTTGTTTGGATTTTACTGTTCACCCGAGCTCACATGAACTCGAGCTAAGAAACTTCACGGCCATAGAAACATCCACTTTTATGGCGGGCATAAATTTCGTTTTGGTATATATGGAAGTTCTACGTGGATCTTTGGTATAAAACAGCAATAATGCGTGAAATATCACGACGGTTAACATATGTGATGGCTTGGCCATGCGTCTCCCTGGATATGCACGAGCACACCGACCGAACTGGTGTCCCAGCATCCTCCACGTCGACCACGCAGCCTGAAGAACAGAATTCCCACAAGCATGGCATTTCCCATCGCATCCAAGTGGACGACCAGTTCCCCAAAGCTTTCCCGTCTCGAAAATGACCGGATCGACAGCCCAGCGACAGCGGGTGGTAGAACACGGCCAGCCATAAAGCATACGTCGCCAAGCATGTGGGCGAGCAAGCAAAACCTGCTGCGGTGGATATGGATCGTGGCCGCAGAGACGCGGACGTACGCAGCACAGGATCGTGCAACTGGTGGTGCATTGGCATTGCCTTATTGAGCCTGCCGGGGACGTGTGGTCCAGGCGCCATCCAGCAGAGAGCAGAGTGCTTCAACTGCAAAGGTCGCTCTCTCCCGTCCCGCTTCCGGCCCGTGGGCCCTCCACCTACGCGGCCTGACACTCCACAGCGCGCTGCATTATTTCTTTCTTTTTATTTTCCCTCTGCGCACCGGAGGCCCTCTCCACCCGGCGCTCTGGTTGGCCGGAGCCTCGGGCAGGGGTCCACACGGCAGCGAGCGCGCGCTGCGGGTGCGCGCCCGAGGGTAAGCCGTGGCGGGCGGTGAGGAAAGGTTTCCCGGGATTTTTATTGTATATATCACGTCAGCATCGGGCCCATGGCTGACGCAGGCCCACCCAGTAATCGCGCGCCACGTCGTGAATGCAATCGCGGCGCGGGCCCCGTACGTAGTTCTGTCTCAGTTGTTTGCGCTTTCTCATTAACCCTTCCTCGTGGACCGCACCCCTTCTCCCGCTGCCGCCCGCTAAACGCTACGTTCACCCATGCACGCAATAATAATCGGCTCCTTGAAGTAACGGAAATGGAAATACATGTACCCTCGTTTCATTTTCTCTACCTTCTTCCTTTTTTCTGCCAGGAATAGATCACTCGTTGACTTGGTGTATGAACTGCATCATGTACTTGTGCCAAAAAGTTACAAGATGAACAAGTGTGGCTGGCTCAACAACCCACACCACTTCTCTAAAGTTATAGTAGCTCCATTCCTACAAGATGGGCGGTCGATCCAATCCACTAAGCATCCTATTCTTATAAGCATTAACATGATCATATATTATCTTAAAAGTGATGAGGTGCTCTGTAGCGATCGTGTGGACAAACAATATGGAGTTTAGTCAACCATTGGAGGCAATCACTTTGATTAAACTAGCCTTCTTCCTTACTAATTTCCTATTCTTGTCTTCTTAGAAAATGTTTTGAGTAGATCTTAGAAAATATTTTGAGTAGATCTAAAACATGCAAATGAATCATACCATGTGGAACCCCTATAATATTTGTTTGCATATATCACAATATATTTGTTATCTTTATATTTCATATCTTCCTAAAGTAACAACCATTTGTTCTTTAAACGGCTTAAATTCAGCTGCATCAAATATGGATTGTTCTCACCCGCCAAAAATAGATTGTTCTTTTCCAGTTGCCACATTTTACTCTTTCCTATTTTTACCCACTAAATGTTTCCACATCCCGTGAGTTGAGAAATAAATAAACTATAAAAAGCAACTACCTTTTCTTGTTCTTTGTAATGATTATAAAAAGCAACTAGCTTTTCTTGTTCTTTGTAGTTGAAAAAGGCAACTTGCTAGTATTCCCTACATTGCAAAATGTAGGACATGGTTTGGCTGTCCAATTTTGTACTTTGGCCATAAAATTTGCGCACAATACTTTTTTGCCCAGTTTTAAAAAGTCAGAATCATAAGAAAGTGATTTTGACATAATCAAATGATATCAAGTCTTCTACTATATAATACAAGCCACGGGTCTAGTAGTTTGGTAGTATGTGCTTGTAAAAAGATCTTGATTTCTTTAAATGATATCGGAGAGGGCAGCCTCTCTTTTGCTCAGAAAATATATACTCTCCATAATATAAGCCACGTATCGTTGAACTAATTGTGGGTTAAACCATGAAATTTGAGAAAACACAACACGGCATACAGATTTAACCGGAAGAAATACAATTCAGTGTTTCTATGCGTAAAAATGGTCCAACAGTGTTCAAACCAAAACACCATACATACACAATATATTGTATATATATGTAAGAAAATTGTATATATGTAAATAATTATTGTGGCCGTAGCTGATTATCCCCTTTCTCTCTAGGTCACATGCGTAGGCAGCGCGGGCCTCCTGTAATAATCCTCCAATGCGAGCGCCCGCCCGGTCTCCGGGTTGTCTCCATCGTCCCGTCCATCCATCCAAAGCAGGCTAGCGGCTCCTCCCCTGAGTTACTGCTCTACTCCTTCCAGGACGCCTCGCCAGCTCCCTCCCAACTCCCATCAAGGACCGCGACCACCGCGTGTTGAGCTAAAATCCCCACAATGCCAGTAGCCTTTGTTCGTACATGGCCAGGACCTGCCGCAGCAGAAGCCCTCGCTCTCCTCTCTTCCTTCTGAGACGAACCAGATCGCCTCGCCGCTCCCCTTCCCGCCCGCCCATCCACTAGCGAGCTGAGCTGATGGATCACCGGAAGCAGCAGCAGCAGCGGAGCCCCAGTCCCCGGAGCGGCGGCGGCTCGGGCAAGCACGGCAGCAAGGGGGGCAGCAAGGCGAGCGGCGGCGGGGGCAAGAAGCCGATCAAGGTGGTGTACATCTCCAACCCCATGCGGGTCAAGACCAACGCGGCGGGCTTCCGCGCCCTCGTCCAGGAGCTCACGGGCCGCCATGCTGACCCCTCCAAGTACAATACCGACGACGGCTTCGACGACGGCGGCGCGGCGCAAGGGCTCAGCCTCAGCCCGGAGGGGAGCGCGGCTGGGTCGACGCCTGATGCGGGCGCCCCCGGCCCGGCCGCCACTGGAGGGCAGACGGAGCTCGCCGGGGCGGCGTTCGGCGACGGCGACGGCGACCGCGAGGACGAGGAGGACATCTTCGGATCGCAGCTGCTGGACAACGACTACTCCGCCTTCTCGCCGCCGCCGCTCCTCTACGACTACCCGCACAGCAACAAGGTGTAGTGACCAGTCACCCCCGATCCCTCCCGCACGCTAGCTGCATGTTAGCTGACGGCCTGACGCGTGTGCCCCCGTTCCTTGTTTGCATGTCATTTGAGGATTTCGCTGTATTGCATGTGTGTGCCGCTATGATTTGTGCGTGCGTATGATGATCTGCTAGCTCCAATTTAACCCGTTGCATCCCCATGATCGGCCTCATAATTCCCCTATACACATATCTATTGGGGGTCTCCGTGTTCTTCCTTCCCCTTCTCCTGTGTGGACATAGCTGTACTGATGCAATGTGCTACGTAGTGTACATGTGTACATATGCCTAGATGTTTCGGCAATTGACCTTTTTCCCCATGCCGGGTTCGATTATTTCATACTGTTTCTCTGATTTTATGATCACCTAGTCCACCTAGTGCTCTCTTTGGCATGCTCAGCTGGCAATTTCTGGGTCACCACCACTTGTGGGTGTTACTTTCGGTATGGGGAGCTAGCGTGTGCGTGCAACTGTACTTGATCATGCCTAGGCAATGTGCCATGAAGCAGTATGAACATGTTTCTGAAACCCTCGCGAGACACGATCGCACGACTGAAACAATTATGAAAATATTAGCGTTTCTTAATTATAGCACATTCCTTTTCTTTCCCCTTCATTACGTCTTGGGCTATCAAAGATAGGAGCGAGTCACAAGAAAACACACAAGTGCTGCATGCCATGCTGCAGTACTACCACAATTCGCTGCATGCTGCTTTTTATCCTTTTTCACAATTCTTCAGAATCTAGATGTTTAGCATCGTTTGACTAGTTTTTACCCTAGTCCTTTGGTTCTTCTGATCCTATTTGCTTCATTTTTTTATATTTTAGTTGCTACCATGATTCTTCTACATCAACCGAATGGTTGGGCGTTCCATACTTTGCCTTTTGTTCTTTAATTCCTTTCCACTTTGACTTCCTCGACATTGATTGATATAAAGTACTTTTGTTCCTTGAGCTTTTCTGCTCGATCTGTGGATGTTTTATCTTAATTCTCAGCTGTACAATTCTTCGCTTTTATCTTTTTGCCATTGCTTGATGCACAAATTCATTATATTGCTTGACGTGTGGGATGTTGCACAATTGCTAGGTGTCATAGACCACAACGTGGTTTATCAAAGTAGTTAGCACAATTGTGTCCACTATATAAATTAAATCTCCTGTAATACAGTATAAGATCAGCAAATTCTTAACTTATTGCTTTTGGGAAATTTGCCAACTTAGCACATTTTTAATATATAAAAAAAGTAGTATGGCATTCACAAGTGTACCTCGTAATAACTTTAGGCTCATTCTAACTTTCACCTCTTAGAATTAGAACATGCATTGTTTAAAAATCGATTGAATGACCTTCTAGTAAAACTAAACCCGAAGGTATTAATGTCTCAAAACTAATATCAGCCTTTGATCTGATATTTTGATGGCTTAGATTGCACGAGTCTCACTTTTCTATGTAGAATGGTGCTATTAGGGGATCGCATGTGTACTTTAGGGGATCACTTTAAGACATGATGTAGAAAGCGGTATTGCAAATGCAAACACCAATTCTATGGTGTTATTAGGTCACTAAATACACAATTAACATCCACATATCCTTGTTTATAAGGCTGGCATGCACTTTAATAAAAACCTTGACCCGTTAATTTGGTCAACAAAATATTTTGTTCACCAAACTGAAGGTCAAACATTTTATTTAAATATATGTGGGTCATACAAACCCAAATTGAAGTAGTAACTCCTAGAATTTCAGATATTCAACTTAATTTTGATTCTTTAGATCAAATTGGATGAATAAGATTATTTGTGTTGAACCTTAACTAGTAATCCCTCCGTCCCATAATATAAGAGGCAAAAACATAGTACTTTCGTAAGTAGTATAAATTTTAAATGGATATATGGCAACCAATATAGACAGGGTGTGTTTTCATAATGCATGTGTATTGTTTGATTGTACCATGATTGTGGTTGCTATATATGTTAATTATTACCATTATCTAGAAAATATCGACTAGCTCAAGTAGTGTTAGCACACAAGCATCTCCATCGAACACAACATATCCTGCCTACTTAGGGCATCTCCATCGAATCCCCAACATTCCATCCCCAATAGGGTATTGTGATGTCCTAATACCATTTTTCTGATTATTGGGAGGGGGTTGCTTTTGTAGATCCCCGATAACGTCATACCCAACACACACACGGGACATGTGCGTCCGACATGTCAGTGGGCCCATTTTTTAATTCCTTTTTTGTTTTTTTTCCTTCCCTCACTCCTTCCTGACCTCTCTCTCTCTCGTCGACATCCTAGCAAGGAGGTGGCATGAGCGGTGGGGCGTAGCATGGGGTTAGGTAGCACGACGAGCTCATGGCAGGGTGACGATGGTGCGATGAGTTTGCGGCAGGGTGGCAGTGCCCGGGCTCGATTTGGTGTGGCGCAAGCGACCCGGGAGGGTGGTTAGAGGGCGGGGTGGTGGCGATGGATGGGCGTGGGCTGGCGGCGAGGCGAGGTTGGGATAGGGTTGTGGAGGCGAAGTTTGGGGCGGTGGTGGCGAGGTTGTGGTGGGGCCATGTGGAACTGGGGTGAGGCCGGGGGGTAAGTCCATGTAGCCAAAACAATTTGCTTCCACACCGAGCCCGTTCTTTGATCAAACTAGACGATACCCCGCTCATTGCCACGGAATTGGATATATATAGTTTCTAAATCTTGTGTTGAACACTAATTCAACCCTTCCAATTTAAAATATGAAAGTTTTCTACACATGCAAAAAGAAATCTTAACATGAAAAAGTTGTGCATGTCACAATTAAATGCAATATAATTTAAAATCCACTTAGAATGCACTAATGCATGTTGCATGGTACACATTCTCTTGTATGGATCAGACGGATGCTAGTAGATCAAGCTAGTAAATCTCATGGCTACAACAATTTTGATGATGTGAAAGCACGCATGTTAAGATAATTAGAAGTAGTGGGGATTACCCTTAGGTATATAGGATATAGGATGTGCCCCTTATGTCTAATGAAATACAACTATATTCTTCCATTGCCCTTTTTTTGATAATATGAGCCAGGCAAGCCACTTCTATGGTCTCCATATAACAAGCATTAACTTCTTTTTGAAAAGGAAGATAACAATCATTTATTATTGAAAAGGAAGATAAACCCTCGACCTCTACATCGATTGATGCACATATCCATATATTATTTATAATTGAAAACTATGTCAAGATTTGATGTTGAATATATTGTCTTAAGAAAGAAAAACCAAGATCATCCACATAGGACATGCCTCATGACAACATCTCCAAAATCCTACCACAAAAGCATATGACCGTGAACCAAATCACTAGTTGAGCAACATGTGGGCCGAAAATGGCGCAACACTCCAAGGCAACGCCTTCAAGATGGAATTGTCACACGACGATGTTAGCTGGTCCACTCAGATGATGGATCATGGACTATCACCCCAAAGGAGATCTTCATACCAACACCTTCAAAAAGGTTAACATAAAGACGTTGACACTACCTAATCAAGCCAAAAGGCTTCATCGGTTCACACCCGGAGTGTGTACAACTACGATGATAGGTCGTAGTCATCCACCATTCTACTGGCCTAACCAAGGCTTTCATAGGCGGTAGGCGCTAAGCAAGCATTGCCTTTGCCCAATGCAAGGATTGCATAAGCAATGCCTAAGATCCCTTAGCTGTTTTGTACAAACTAAGCAAGAGGGGCGACTGGTACATTTCCAGATAATATAGGCTCTAACCTTCGCGCAACACTAGCCAAATAAGGTCCATTATGGAACCCTAGCTTGCCAACCCAATCTTAACCATCCATCTACCCCCCCCCCCTCTCTCTTTCCTTTGCCTGCTCCCTTCCATGCACACATCAATGGTTCTGCTGCAACTCCTCTATGGCCGCACCTCCTCCACAACTACATCTCTGTCCTTGCTTTCATCCCTGTTTCCCGTCGCTGCCTCTCCTTCCCCACCACCGTTGGTGTCGAAATACCTTGTCGGCCGCCTAATCTACTGACTAGGGCCAAAGGATGTGTTTGCCTCAGACCAATGCCTAGCCAAGCTTAAACGTGTGTCTACGAGCGCCTATTCTTTTCAAGCGGCGTTCTCACATAGAACTTGCTGACCAAGGGAGTGGTTGTTCATAATTTTTCTGATCACCGAGTAGATATTCTTTATGAGGTCTCAAACACTCCATGCTGTCCCCTATTCCTCATTGGACTACTCATGCAATATTGATACCACACATTTTCTCACAGTCCCTGGAAAATTTGAGGTAGTCCTTCACTTCCCATATGGGAACACTCCTATAAGACCAGGTTGGTGTTGTCAAGGGTAATAGGCATCCCTTTTTGCTCCCACCTAAGTAACATGTACTCATCTCCCAATGTTTGAAAGGAATTGATGATGAGTAGTGCAATCAATTTACCAAATACCATACTTACATATGGTGCCCAAGGAGTCTCTTAGAAGGTGTGACATCAGTTCTCTCTTGTAAACCTTTGAGATTAATGCGATACATGCATGATTAATCACTAGGTCATATACCTAACAGACTCCCAGAGATAACAATACTACACATGGGCCACACAGAGTCATGTTCAAGATGGCGATTGGTTGAGGAAGACAAACAAATAGGAGACCAACTAGGAGTTACAAACTTGCAGTTCAATGCATAGTCAGAGAACTACTCCCTCTGTTCTTAAATATAAGTCTTTTTAGAGATTCCAACATGGACTACATACGGAGCAAAATGAGTGAATCTACACTCTGAAATACATATATATATATATATTGGTATGTAGTTCATGTTGAAATCTCTAAAAGATTTATATTTAGAAACGGAGGGAGTATATAACTGTTAAGCTTCATGCACTAGCCAACGCAACCAAAAGTCCAAACTGATGGAAAGGGCTAGGCAATTCACACATACACTTCAACACCCCCTTTCACACATGACGCAAGAAGTCAACACGTGAATAGACTCAGAGGTATGGCTCAAGAGGCCTATATGTGGACACAGAGAGGGCAACAACAATTTTTTGATAAATTGTGAAAGTCGGGACTTGAACTCTACACCTTAGGCCCTCATACCATGTTAATAAGCTTCATGCACTAGCCAATGCAACCAAAATTATGAACTGGTGGAAAGGGCTAGGCAATTCACATACACACTTCAACAATAATAAGGCAAATTCCCTCTATAGAACACCAAGGTGATCTAGATCGTATGAAGCACTAACCCCAAAGCTTTCTACAAGTTGTATTGAATGTTTAATCGTCGAATCCTCTCTTGTAGAGCTTTGAGATTAATTTGATACATGCATGGTTAGAGTTCTTTTCCCGAGGGAGGACCAGACATGTCTAAACCATCATCATCTAATCATCTCACAATGTTTGAAAGGAATTGATGATGATGATGATTAGTGCAATCATTGAATTAAATACATACTTACATATGATGCCTGAGGGGGCCCTTAGAAGGTGCGGCCCCTAGGTCGTGTACCTGAAGGACCCTAGAGATAACAAGACTACACATGGGCCGCATGGAATCATGATCAAGATTGAAATTGGCTAAGGCAAACAACTAGGAGTTACAAACTTGCAGGCCAATGCACGGTCGAAGAACTATACATGCATGATTGGGGTTCTTATCCCGAGGTAGGGTTAGAGTTGTCTAAATCATCGTCATTCTGATGAATCACTGCAATAATCGCCACATATATCACTTTTTGCACACACACCCCTATGTTTATAAATCGAAAAACATGGATAAAAACAATCATCAACATCTAGCATTGATCATGAGGATATCAACCAACAACATTGAAGTCCTTTGAGTCCACCTATGATCGTGTCAAGTTCCTATCAAAAGGGTAGTGGGCTTAATGACAACATAGATCCTCATATTTCCATTAGTTGATGGCTGGTAGGATGGACTTGGGGAACGTCGCCCTACTCAATAGTCTAGCAATGGCTCCAGCAATTTCGCAAACAAGAGCATCACCATCGACATTGGGCGCGACTTACCCGACCTCCAGAACACGGGCTATGTTGGCCCAGAATCCAAAGGCTATGAAAGTGGATTCAAATATGTAGGGATACATATGGTCTTTCAACCGGTCACCACCGACATCGAAGAAGCAACTCATGAATCCTTTGTGCAGAAATTAAGAGCTCCCGACTCTAATTTCTAAACCTATTACGAAGATCTGGGCGTTGAATCATTCATGGGTAAATTTAGGTGCTACGCTAGTGAGCCTAAATGTTGGCATGCCTCATTAGAGCCAGCTATACAATATGGGTTTATCATATATATATTATACCCTTTACCAAGCGGACTGTGCCCTTAGGAGGTCTTTAGCATCGAATATAGCGCTTTTCAATGAACCGACCAACTGTTCAATGGGGCATATGTATCGGAAGACCGAAATCAGACCATAACTGACATGAACCCTGATCTGAGTGCTCGAAGTTAGAGGCAAGACAAAAGATTGTTGAGGTTAGAGGTTAGGTAAATAGTCAATCTCATCTAATGACTCACATAAGCCAGGACTAGTTGAAGTTAATGGAGATCAATCTTTGATTGGTGCAAGAACATGAAGAAGCTGCTCACTAGCTAGATGTCGATGCTTGGACAAGCAA
Organism: Aegilops bicornis; assembly: GCA_021605145.1. NCBI lineage: Eukaryota > Viridiplantae > Streptophyta > Magnoliopsida > Poales > Poaceae > Aegilops > Aegilops bicornis. The sequence continues at coordinate 610,438,256 of CM038671.1, forward strand.
AGGTAATGCCCATATGAAACCCTTCATGTCAACCAAGATCGGGACAATCCTCGTCAATTATGCCAACGCACGACCCACACTCAAGGGCTTGTGGGGGTGACCTCTGTAACGTCGCCCAAGAGTGACACTAAAGTTAAGATTTGCCAAAATAATGGCGAGCTTCGTGAATTTGCACGTGAGACCATATCCGGTACGACAACTTGGATCACAATTGTGAGTCCTCTCAACACACTTAAACCAAGTCCAATGGTGGGATATGTTTAAGACTAGGTTGGAAAGCTATTGCGACACTAGCAATGACCCCGCTGACTACCTATAGATCTATGCGACAACCATTGAGATTGCAAGATTGGTCGCATACCACAACACTAGCAACCACGTAAACTAATTTTTTTTCAGTGTCCTTAAGGGCCGGACCAATGTGCTTGACCAACTTGAAACTTGGGCCAGTCAACTCATGGGATCAGCTATGCAACCTATTTCTCGAAAAATTTCAGGAAGTGCTCCTCCAACTAGGTAAGAAGAAATGTATCTTGGCTGCTCCAAGGAGAAGAGGAATCATTGCTTGATTTTATATGTTGTTTCATTATCGTCTATAGCACCACCCAGTCGACAGTTGATGATGATGTTATCTAGGCGTTCATCCGGGGGTATCACATTGGGGATGCACCATGGAGCTTGCTGTTAACGAACCACACATAGCCCGATAACTCATGAGCATCGCCAATAAGGTGGCTAACAATGAGTAAGCCTACTAGTATGTCCATAGAAGCGAAAGAAACAGATCGCGACCACTGCCCGTTGTGTATAACAACCCACATTGATCAAGCACAAATAAACCTTCCAAGACAAGCCATGTAAGAAGGTCTAACGCAACAAGGTCATGGTAATGTTTCCGAGCAGGCATCATGGGCCACTCGTTGGCAAGGGAAGGCGCCCGAATATGCCCAAGTAGCCCCAACCACATGATACCACTTTATGCAAAATCCTGGCATGGCACTCACAACACACCTAAGGACAACCTCTACAAATGTTCTTATGTTTTAGGAACACACAAGAGACGGGGTCGAAAAGCTTCACGAAAAGTAAGAAGCGGGATTATAGTCCGAATGACTCTATGTCAATGTAGTACTAGTATGAATCTGAAAGGAGGATCAGACATATGCTCAAGGGCTCGCCTTTTATGAGTCAAGGCGATAGTACAAGGTTGTGGCTCGTGAAGTACTAGCCATGATTCCCAAAATCAGCAAGAGACAAATGAGCGGACATCCATGTGACGTTTGATACGTTAGGAAATATGCAACTTGTATTTTGGGGGGTTAAGAGCAAGTATATATACAATGTACATGTGGAAAATATGCAAAAAAGCCCCTTATACTACAGGGAAACTGTACATGCTACATAGAAATAATATAACTCTGACACCCCACCCCCCTCAAACTCAGGGTGGATCCATAACACTAAGTTTGGAGAGATAAAATCCATGATGTGCTCTTGTATGGGCCTTCGTAAAGAAATCCCCTTATACTATAGGGAAATATGCAGGCTACATGGAAACATAATAGAACTCTGACAGCCCCCCCCCCCCCAACTCAGGGTGGATCCACAACACTAAGCTTGGAGTTGTAAAATCCAGGATGTTCTCTAGTATGGACCTTCGTAAAGAAATCCACCATCTGCAACTCGGAAGGCACATTCAGAAGAGCAACAACCTAATCATGCGCACCTAAGGATACAAAATAAGCATAAATACTGATAGCACATGTACTGTATGACAAGAGGGGATTAGGTCTAGTGACAGAAACACCAAACTCTTGAAGTAACCACCATAACCAAGTCACCTCCGTCGTTGAAAGATCCATAGCTCGCAAATCAACCTTTGGACTCAAACAGGAAACTAAGTCTATTTCTTCATCTTCGAGGCAATGAGAGAACCAACAAGAAAAAACACAGTAAACAGACAGTGAACGATGTTTCGAGGGATCACTAACCCACATAACATCCGAATAGGCCTGAAGATGTAACAAACTAAAGTGTGGAAAGCGAAGATGGTGAGAGAGCGTGCCGCGAAGATATCGTAGAACGTAAAGGAGGTCACCGTAGTGAACTGAAGTGGGAGCAAAGAAAAACAAATCAAAATATGGACATGATAGGAGATATCCAGACGAGTTACAACTAGATAGACAAGACTCCAAACAAGATGATGTAACATGTTGTATACAAAAGATCCCCATCAGAAGCATGAAGGTGAACATTGAGCTCCACGGGAGTCTTGACAGTGAGCTCATCAATAAGAGCAGCACGAGAAAGAAGATCATGAATATACTCCTCTTGGGAAATAAGAATCCATAAGAGGTAGAAGAAACCTCAATCCCAGGAAAATAACAAAGATGAACAAGATCATACATGAGAAACTGCTCACTAAGATGTCCCTTCATGAAGCCAATGTACTCAAATTCGTCGCTAGTGATGATCATGTAATCAACATATAGAAGAAGAATCCAATCAGGAGTGGAGAGGTAGATAAAATGCGCAGGATCATGAGCACTTGTCGAAAAACTAGCCGCAATCACCACAAAGGCAAACCGCTCAAGCCAGGCACGAGGGGCTTGCCTAAGGCAGGCAACAGACCATGTCATCAGGAACAAAATACTCTGGTGGTGGCTGTGTGTAAACCTCCTTACGCAACTCGCCATTAAGAAACATTCTTGACATCAAGCTGAGAAGTGTGCGGACAATGGTTATGTGAGCCACATGAGAAAATGTCTAATCATAATCATGACCATGATCCATTGAAATCCATGAGACACAAGACGGGCTTTATAGTGCTCAAGAGAACTATCGAGTGTCTCTTAACCTTGCAGACCCACTTGCAAGTGATCAGATAAACACAAGAAGGGAAACAAGATTCGATGCGCTCAAGAGTAGCAATCTTCTCTAACATCACATGTTGCCATTCAGGATGAGCAACAACATCACGATAAGAAGTCGTCTCAAGAATGACATCGCCATAAAAACCATAGAGGTTAATGGCAGGCTGAGGACAAGCACGAAAACCATAAGTAGGTTGAGACAAGGAAGATGACATTTAAGAAGTAGATGGCTCATTAGTAGACTCATCCACAACACGTGGAGGATGAGTATAATAGTGAGGAAAAGAGGGGAGAATACGAGGAGGAATCACCAGAATAGACTCAAGTGATGGATATGAGGAAGCCACTGGCAATGAAGGTGTAGAGTCATGTGACAAATGAGGTGAGGAAACCACAGGAGCTGGCGGCATCGAATCAGATGAGCAAGAGCAGTGGGATGGGTGGACAAGGACTCAACATGAGTGATAGGTGTGTCGAAAAATGTGAGGAAAGAGGTATCCTCCATTAAAAAGGCCAAGGAGGATGGACGCAGATAGAAAGGACAAGACTCATCAGAAGTCACGTTCCAAGAAACATTTATCCGACGATCGATAGCATCCCAATAGTGGTAACCCTAAGTAGACACACTTAACCGATTGAACAATTAGTTTGGTGTGCTCGCGAGGGGGAGGGGGCAAGAAGAACGTAGAGAACACAATCAGACGTGCCAAGGGTGGAATAAATATGTGAACGACCAAGAAGAACCTCGAAAGGTGGATGCCACCCTAGACTATGGAAGAAGGCTGAAGGTTAATGGGATAGGTGGAGGTAGAAACAACTTCATCCCTAAAATGAGGGGGAAGCGAAGTAGCAATCATAAGCTCACGGGCCGTATCAAGAATGTGACGGTGCTTGCTTGAGCACCAAGACAAGAGAAGGAAGAGTACCCTGCCTAGCATGGAATCCACGCAACAACTTGGAGATATACTCTCCAGCAGAATCAACACGAAAAACATAGATAGGCATAGACAACCGAGTTTGAACCATGGCAGGAAAACACTTTTAGAGAGAACCTCACTACGAGAAGACATAAAGTATAGCCGAGTGTAGTGAGAGAAATCATCCATAAAGATAATATAGTATTAATGACCCCCTTTCGTCGCGAAGGGAGCCACCCATACATCTGATGAACTAAATCAGAAGGACATTGAGATACTACTATGATAAGGTAACTGAATATGTTTACCAAGCCGACAATCCTGGCACTGTAAAGAGACACCTCCTGAGACAGACCCTAGATGATCTTGACGAGCTAAAGGCGACAGGCGGAGCCACAAAGATGACCCGGACAATTATGCCACTGCTTGGAAGAGCCAATGGCCGAGGCGACGGAAGCAGAGCGACTGACACCGGTGGTGGTTGTTGTGGAAGGATATGAAGCTAGTCTAGCTTCCAAAGTCATTGGGAGTCACAGCGATGAGGGCTAGCCCCACCCGGAGCGTGATTACTATGGTGTTGGCTAGAAGAAGAGTCAACATAAGAAATGGCGCAACAACCAAAGTCACCAAGCCGACCAGCAGAAAATAGGTCCATTGTAAGTCAAGCAATATGATACATTTGGAACAGAAAATGAAGAAGTGCTAAGAATGCCTCAACTAGCAACAAGAAGGGAAGTACCATCAGTTGTAAGAACATGAACAAGAAAGTGAAGAGACCTAAGGGAGGACAAGGTGGAAGAATCAAGGGACATATGAAAAGATGCTCCAGAATCTAAAATCCATGGGGATATACCTGACTGCACCGAGGGTGGTCTCTCAGTGCCAAAAGCATCAGTCATAGAACCTACAGAACCAAGCGAAGAATAATCTAAAGCTGCAAGCAAACGCTTAAGTCTTGTAATATCCTGCTCAGTTAAGGAGAAGCTGGGGATGTTAGAGTAGGAGCACGAGTCCGAGAAGATGGGCCACACATGTGCCTCTTCTTGAAGCAATCAAACTCGAGGTGATCATCCCTGTTGCATTAGCCACAATGAGTATGAGCATGACCCCACCACTTGGAGTGGGTAGAAGAGGCGGAGCATCTAAGCGGGAGGGAGCCAGTGCAGCAGGTGACGTAGTAGGAGTTTGATTGGCGAGCATAGAGGGAAGCTAAGCAGACAAACACCAAATAGGCTAGTGTACTCAGCGCAAATCTTAGTAAGTGCCTCCATAATAGAACCACATGGCACATGGGCAAACTGTTGAGCACAACATGACTCAAACTCCTTACGGAGCAGCGACAAGAACTCATAGACGTGTTGAAACTCCAAGTCGGACATCACATCCTGACAACACTGCATGGACACAACCAGCGGTGTGGGGGCAGTCGAGTTGACGCTAGATAGCAGTGCTTTATGCATAGAAATCATCAACAGTAGAATCACCATGCTGAGGGGCATGCTCCTAATGGACCGCAAGCAAGTAGAGGGCATCACCAGAGGGATGATAGAGCTATCCAGGAAGGGTCCACATGTCGAAGGCAGTAGAGAGGCTCACAAACTCAGAAGAAATTCGAGGCAGGACACTGGCACATAGAATAGCCGCAACACGAGCATCATCATGAAACCACTAAGTATAGACAGGCAACTCATCACGATAAGTGGCAAGAGCCGTCTGGTAGTTTGAGGCATGCTAGTCATAAGCAACATCTGCAACATCAGTAGCAGCCTTGGTGGCACCCTGATCATCCTAGGAAGCATCTGAGGTAAGAACGGGTGGCGTCGGTGGGCTAGGAACTACAGGAGGAACCGGACACAATGGACAGGAGACCTCACCGGAGAGAACGCCCGGAGACGAATACCAGGCATATGAATGTGCATTATGGCGGCAAACTTGGTGCACTTAACCTCATCAAACACAACGGACCAACGTGATCAGACACATAGCTCATTGTAGAGGGCATTACCATTTTTTGCTGATCAATCAACAAGACACAGCCGGATGAAATAGATTAGGACACGCGACCGACCAGATTGGACCAAATCACACAAAATCGAGGCGGTGTCCTGGAGGACGGCGGTGAACTAGCAGGGACTAAGCGGGTAGGGCATACTGTAAACAGGAGGTGGTGATTTGAACCGGGAGGCGCACCAACAAAAGCGGCGCATGACATGGACCCAGTTAGGGGCGGCGCACGAGCGAAAGCGAAAACTGGGCAGACGAGTAGAGCGTGACCGAACCAGGAAGAGGTCGCTTCGACCAGGACAAGGACCAGCAGCGTGACACAGACCAAGGATGGTCGACGGTGCACTAGTAGGAATCGGGCGGTGACTAGAGTCCAGAGGTGGCAGGATGAGGAACGGGGGGGGGGGGGGTGGGGGGGGGGGGCCACAATTGTGAGGCACGATGACAACATGAAAAGGAAGCGATGATGGCCCGTTAGGAATAATATGGCGGCAACGCGAGTTGGATCACAACACGAGTTGCAGGTGCAAAAAAATAACCTAGCCTCTAATCCCATGTTAAGAAATATGCAGCTGGTATTTTCAGGGGTGTAAGGGCCAGCATATATATACAATGTACATGTGGAAAATATGCAGAAAAACCCCTTATACTACAGGTGGAAACTATACAAAGCTACTTGTAACATAATGTTAAACACGATAAAAGCCACTCTCCCGAGAATTTCATTCGACCCAGATGATTCCCAATCGTGATAGAACCCACAATCAACAACTACAAAGTTTCCAGTGAGCTAACAAATGGAGAATTTCATTGAATGACCTCTTTGGTGATGCTCCTACCCTCCATCAGGTAGTCCCCAGCTATTCATCCACCCCCCCCCCCCATTGGCAACCTTCTCGTAATCTTAGGGACAATAGGGAAATTTTAAATGGAGAAAATCCTATTCGATTGTACGACTTCAACATATCTTACAATGACATTATAGGGTTCTCGATGCTCACTAAGTTAATCGAAGAAATGCAGTATGCCTATTGATGTGTCAAGATACCTGAACCAAAAGAGTCATCACGACACGAGGTTGCTTTGAGATTGGCCTTTGCTGGTACAAAGAGAGACTTGAATGACAGAGTAATAACAAAAACAAAAGGGTCAAGAGTCTCAAAACATCAAAGAACCACAAGCTCGATGGAAGAAACCAAGTGAGGACCAGATCAACGTCCAAACAAAAGAACCTTATTTACGAATTTTTTATTTAGAGAAAACATGAGTATTGGTGTGCAACGCAACCCTTCTTGCAAAAACTACCTGTTCGGATTCATCCAAGGACAAGTAGTCGGGGGCTACATTGGTACATCAAACCTTGTAGATTTTGATAACAACATGTTGTCGAATATCTTTTATTGGCTTCCTATTTCTTTAATAAAGGAAATGGGTCTCAGATAATGACTGTCGGGACATAGTTTAAGTCCTTCATTACATCCTCAAGGTGTACAGGGGCTCAGGTTACGCCTTCCCCCTCCCCTTTCCCCACATGAGAACTCGAGGTGTATTACTTGGACTCCCCCACTTGTAACAAAGCCTTCTATTTAGACCAAAAAGAAAAAAAATAGTGAAATAGAAGGTCTACAACTAGCTCATAAAACTTGAAATAACTAGGTAGCAGTCAGTCGAATCTTTCCAGTCAACATGAGCTTTTGTAATGTGACACATCCCGCAAAAAAACATGAGCTTTTGTAATGTGACACAACAATGTGTGGTCAGCACAACTAGAATATCGTCCCAACTTACCCGGGATTAAGCTCCATTTTATAAATGGTATGTACAAAGTTGTGTAGACAAGTGAAGGTCAAATATGACCCAAAGAGCACTCAAGAAGATTTCACCCAACTTTGAATTTCTCCTGCCAACAATGAGTCTCATTGGGTGTCGACATCACACGAATAGGGAACAAGTAACTTAGTTGTATGAGCAAATTATCTTCCTTCTGCTCCTTGTGCCACACCTCACCGTCTTGACCTTCACCTCGCACTCATTGTTGTCATGCCAGATGTAAGCGTATCCTCTCGATCTTTGCTTTCTCCAGCTCCACATTCACCCAAAGGAGCGGGATAAAAGAGATGGCCACCTTTTAAGGCCTAGAGTTGTAGTATCGGGACATTGAGTTAAGTAAATTTGTACACCATTAGAGCCCTCAAAGTCAAGAAAGACGCCTTCCGTAGCCAATGAACGAAGGTAGAAATCCTCTAGCTCCGTATGGTTTTGAACTCATGCCAAGGTGAAGCCCGTGAATGGAAATATCCCTCAGAGCATACGCTCCCACGACACTCAATTTGTCCTCAATGTTTGTGGTGCCCCTACCAAAGTGCATGGCCGTAATCCAGCACTTAGGAACATGGTTGTATATAACTATTTCACCACCACACAAAATTTATGTAATGGCAGCTAAGTTTCTTGAAAACCCATGCTTTATAGTTAGTGGGCACCTTTAGTTATCCGACATGTATCTATTTCCCCCTCCTTTGGGCCTTCCACTTACGAAGTGTGAGTAGCTACTCGAACCACGGTGACCTAGACTCCTTAGCTTTGAAAAACTTGAACATAATCAGTCTTCAACATTTTCCATGGGTTTTCACTAACATTCAATTCCATGAACTTAGAGCGCATAACACATAGTCAACCAACCTGGGGCAACAATTGTGAGGCACGATGACAACATGAAGAGGAAGCGATGATGGCCTGTCAGGAATAGGATGGCGGCAACGCGAGTTGGATCACAACACGAGTTGCAGGTGCAAAAAACTAACCTAGCCTCTAATCCCATGTTAGGAAATATGCAGCTGGTATTTTCGGGGGGGGGGGAGGGGGTGGGGGTGGCAAGGGCCATCATATATATACAATGTACATGTGGAAAATATGCAGAAAACCCCTTATACTACAGGGAAACTATACAGGCTACTTGTAACATAATGTAAAACACGATAAAAGCCACTCTCCCGAGAATTTCATTCGACCCAGATGATTCCCAATGGTGATAGAACCCACAATCAACAACTACAAAGTTTCCAGTGAGCTAACAAATGGAGAACTTCATTGAATGACCTCTTTGTAGATGCTCCTACCCTCCATCAGGTAGTCCCCAGCTATTCATCCACCCCCCCCCCCCCCAATTGGCAACCTTCTCGTAATCTTAGGGACAATAGTGAAATTTTAAATGGAGAAAATCCTATTCGATTGGACGACTTCAAGATATCTTACAATGACATTATAGGGTTCTCAATGCTCACTAAGTTAATCGAAGAAATGCAGTATTCCTATTGATGTGTCAAGATACCTGAACCAAAAGATTCATCACGACACGAGGTTGCTTTGAGGTTGGCCTTTGCTGGTACAAAGAGAGACTTGAATGACAGAGTAATAACAAAAACAAAAGGGTCAAGAGTCTCAAAACATCAAAGAACCACAAGCTCGATGGAAGAAACCAAGTGAGGACCAGATCGACGTCCAAACAAAAGAACCTTATTTACGAATTTTTTATTTAGAGAAAACATGAGTATTGGTGTGCAACGCAACCCTTCTTGCAAAACCTACCTGTTCGGATTCATCCAAGGACAAGTAGTCGGGGGCTACATTGGTATATCAAACCTTGTAGATTTTTGATAACAATATGTTGTCGAATATCTTTTCTTGGCTTCCTATTTCTTTAATAAAGGAAATGGGTCTCAGATAATGACTGTCGGGACACAATTAAGTCCTTCATTACATCCTCAAGGTGTACAGGGGCTCAGGTTACGCCTTCCCCCTCCCCTTTCCCCACATGAGAACTCGAGGTGTATTACTTGGACTCCCCCACTTGTAACAAAGCCTTCTATTTAGACCAAAAAGAAAAAATAGTGAAATTGAAGGTCTATAACTAGCTCATAAAACTTGAAATAACTAGGTAGCAGTCAGTCGAATCTTTCCAGTCAACATGAGGTTTTGTAATGTAACACATCCCGCAAAAAAACATGAGCTTTTGTAATGTGATACAACAATGTGTGGTCAGCACAACTAGAATATCGTCCCAACTTACCCGGGATTAAGCTCCATTTTATAAATGGTATGTACAAAGTTGTGTAGACAAGTGAAGGTCAAATATGACCCAAAGAGCACTCAAGAAGATTTCACCCAACTTTGAATTTCTCCTGCCAACAATGAGTCTCATTGGGTGTCGACATCACACGAATAGGGAACGAGTAACTTAGTTGTATGAGCAAATTATCTTCCTTCTGCTCCTTGTGCCACACCTCACTGTCTTGACCTTCACCTCGCACTCATTGTTGTCATGCCAGATGTAAGCGTATCCTCTCGATCTTTGCTTTCTCCAGCTCCACATTCACCCAAAGGAGCGGGATAAAAGAGATGGCCACCTTTTAAGGCCTAGAGTTGTAGTATCGGGACATTGAGTTAAGTAAATTTGTACACCATTAGAGCCCTCAAAGTCAAGAAAGACGCCCTTCTGGTAGCCAATGAACGAAGGTAGAAATCCTCTAGCTCCAGTATGGTTTTGAACTCATGCCAAGGTGAAGCCCGTGAATGGAAATATCCCTCAGAGCATACGCTCCCACGACACTCAATTTGTCCTCAATGTTTGTGGTGCCCCTACCAAAGTGCATGGCCGTAATCCAGCACTTAGGAACATGGTTGTATATAACTATTTCACCACCACACAAAATTTATGTAATGGCAGCTAAGTTTCTTGAAAACCCATGCTTTATAGTTAGTGGTGGGCACCTTTAGTTATCCGACATGTATCTATTTCCCCCTCCTTTGGGCCTTCCACTTATGAAGTCTGAGTAGCTACTCGAACCACGACGACCTAGACTCCTTAGCTTTGAAAAACTTGAACTTAATCAGTCTTCAACATTTTCCATGGGTTTTCACTAATATTCAATTCCACGAACTTAGAGCGCATAACACATAGTCAACCAACCTACATATAGCTCAAGCTACTAATCTTTAAAAAGCCCTTAATATTGCAACCATGCATTTCGTAATTGAATATGTTCTGGTTATATATTAGTTATCCAACCATCGAGTCCTAGGATCACCCTAGCTCCAAGCTCAGAACATCAAACATTGTTCTTGGCTCATATTCAAGAAAAAACGTTAGCATCAAACATATGATTTTTGGGAATAACAAAGATATAATTAAGATCTTAAGTACCTTGCTAGGTATGCTTTCCTTGTTTCTTTTGATGTCATAGTTGTAGCTTCCCACAAATTATGTAATTAAATAGGGCCTACAATAATTAGGTTATCCTAGTTCTCAATGTTTCATACCAGCCCAACTAGGTACAAGGTGATAGTATATAACTGCATGTATACATGGTGTATGCACAACAAGATGCATCCAGACCAAATATTATCCATGGTAAAGATATAACATACATGATCAATTATTATGGATATCTGTAGTAGGGAATTATATATGACAAGGGATAATGATAAACACTTAACAACATAAGCAAACTCTCATGAGTCATTGCATCAAACTATTTTCCTAGACTAGATGCTTTTAAACCCTTACTTTTGGTGATTGATGAAAACATGACATGTGGTTTCAAATCTATGTATAGAGTAAAACAAGTTGTATAGTGGAAAGGGTACAATAAAATTATATATGATACATGGAAAATACATAAGAAGATTGTTGTAGGGGATAAAAACGACTCTTGGTCTAGAGACTCTCAGTTCTCTGCATGATGCAAGCTGGAAAACCGGAAGATGAACAAATTTGAGGCATAAAAAGATAAGCCAAGGTATAAAGTCAAAGGTAACCCATAGGATAAGAGACCCATGAGGAAGACGAAGCCCACCAAGCCCATTCACCACCAACCCTGACGGACCAAGACAAACCTCTCCATGAACCAAGTGCATGGACCAAGGAATTCCAAAATAGGCTTACTTATCTTCTTGTTTAGGGACATTTTAGGCTTCTCTACAATAGGAACTTTTGTCCTTGCCTTTCCCTTCCCACAAAGGGTATTGGTGTTTCTATTTGCACAAGGCTAAGAACCCTATAAAAAAAACACATGTGTCATTTGTAGACCATCTCACTTTTATGAATGGATCTCTCACATGCATGGTGGTGTTGAGAGCTCTTCCTCTTGGTGGCAATCTCTAACATCTCTCTCGTCAGGGAAAATGAGAGGTCGAATTCTTGTTCAAGTTTGTCAAAAGTTTACCTTGATTTCCTTAACAACATGAGCAGGATTCCGTGTTTTGACATAATTGAACATGTATAAACGAAAATATGTCCATTCCCATTTAGTACCACGACCCATAGAACTACCATCGAACACCCATTCTCTTGTGTAGTTTTTCACTATGACAACAAACATGATCAGTGTATATATGAAGAGGAGACTTTTTGTATATATTTAAATGTATTTTAAGGAAAAGAGCGAGTGGGTAGACTGACATCCTATTGGGGATCGTTGCATTATTTAACTAACTCTAAACCCACGAGAACTATTATTTATTTCATGCTTAATAAGTTTCTCATTGCAAAGTATGAAGATATGCAATACCCTTGAACCCAAGATGCCACATGGAACTGGAAGCGTATGTCAATCAAGGAAGTTCATAACTCTAATCTAATTGATGTAGTGACCATTACTTAAACGCATGTTAGCCTCTTAAACAAAACAAAGGTCTTGCAAGACTAGTGTCCTATACTATTTGATCATTCTTCCTCGAGGAGGCCTTGTTAAGGTGAAACCATTCACTTCTTAAATATAACATATTGTTCTCAAGGCCTTGCCCTAGTATTGTACCTTTTCATAGTCCATGGCTCGTAGGGACTCTTGTTGTAAGGTCGGGCTCAGTAGCCTCTTTGCCAACCTAATACCATCCTTTCTAGTATAAAGGCTCTTCAAATGCAATGTTATTGCATGCACTTTTCATTTGACAGAGGTGTTAAAGAGTACTTCCTCCATTCCTTTATGTAAGGTGTATTATTTCTGGCACGGTGATCAAGGCACATAATTATACACATGCTAGGACGAAATTAACCTTGGCAAAATCATTGATTAGTGGCAACTAAATCATTAGGCAAGGAAAGTAGGAGATAAAAACAATCAGAGATCGACATTTTCCTTTTTTCTCTTTACAAGAGAAGATGCATGCAATCAGGGGAGAGATACTCTCCTTTTTTTGAAGGGGTAATGATGGAATTACAAGGAATTAGAAGAAATGCACCTTACATTGCGGAATTTTATCAAAAAATAAATACACCTTATATAAAGGAATGGATGGAGTATTAGTATTGGTCTAGGTATTTGTATTAGTTTAGATTTTCTTCCTTGTAGTCCAACTCTCTTGATATATTTGACCCTTGGGCTATGCAATAAAGACAAGTTGCTCCCCTAACACTACCCCTCTTTGAACCAAGGGTTTTGACGCGTCAGTAATATCATGAATATAACTGAACCTCTATATTAGGTGGAAGCGCGCATCGGTATCTAAAAAAGGTCGATGAGGGCATTGTTTTGATTGTTTTTCCTTGGTTATAGTTATTGGCTCGAAGGGCGTAGTGGTACTATGCGACTCAAGTTTCTTGCCCCCCCCCCCCCCAATCATATTGTTGACCATCTTGAAGCAACACTAGTACATAGAACACTATTACAAGAAGTTCGAAAACATCATCATTGTTGGTACTTTGAACCGCCTATGATGAAAGCCCCTAGATAACATTGGCTCATCATATAGGACATATGAGTTGTTTGGGATGATGCTACCATATATGGTTCATCTGGGTGGATTGTTTCATATTCAAACTACACAATTAGAACACAACTGTAGCCTAGGCATTGTCTCGGAGCTAAATTACAAGACAACGATGCACTTCACTAGCCAGAGGTTGTCACCCTTCCCCACGGCCAGCTCCGATGGACTTCTAAGGAAACCAACACTAGGGCAAAGGTTCCATTATGGGGTGCAACCCATATTTTGCAAACCAAACTCACTAGAGAGCACGATTTTGATCACAACAACTAAACCTTTAGTCCCAAACAAGTTGGGGTATGCTAGAGTTGAAACCCATAAGATCTCGAAACAACCTCATGGTTCTAGCACGTGGATAGCTAACTTCACACGTGCCCCTATCCATGGCTAGTTCTTCGGTGATATACCATTCCTTTATATCTCTCTTTACGGACTCCTCCCATGTCAAGTTTGGTCTACACCGACCTCTCTTGCATTATGAGCACGCTTTAAATGTCTGCTATACATTGGAGCTTCTGAGACCTGCGTTGTATATGCCCCAATCTCAAAAGATGTTGGAGAAGCTTATTTTTCAATCGGTGCTACCACAACTCCTATAGAACCTGCCTTTTAGCTTTTGTGGCACTTTGTTGTCACAGAGAACGCCAGAAGCTTGGCGCCACTTCACCCATTCGGCTATGATTCGATGGCTCACATCTTCATCGATATCACCATCCTTCTGTAGCATTGACCCCAAATATCAAAAGGTGTCCTTTGGAGGTACCATCTTCCTATCAAGGCTAACCTCCTCCTCGTGCCTAGTAGTACTGAAACCGTACCTCATGTTCTCCGTTTTAGTTCTACTAAGACTCAAATTGCAAAGTTTGTCTCCATACCTCTAACTTTCTATTAACCCCGCCCAACTATCATCTACTGGTACCACATCATACACAAAGAGCATACACCATGGGATATCTCCTTGTATATCCCTTGTGACCTCATCCATCACCAAAGTAAAAAAGATAAGGGCTCAAAGCTAACCCTTGGTGCAGTCCTATTTTAATCAGGAGGTCATCAGTGCTGCCATCACTTGTTTGAACACTTATCACAATATTATCTTACATGTCCTTGACGAGGTTAATGTACTTTGTTGGCACACTGTGTTTCTTCAAGGGCCAACACCTGACATTCCATGGTATCTTATCATAGGCCTTCTCCAAGTCAATGAACACCATATGCAGGTCCTTCTTTTGCTCCCTATATCTCTCCATAAGTTTTTGTACCAAGAAAATGGCTTCCGTGGTCGACCTTCCAGGCACGAAACCAAACTGATTTTTTGTCATGGTTGTCATTCTTCTAAGCGGAGCTTCATCGTATGGCTCTTAATTCCACGGCAATCAGTACAATTTTCAACATCCTCCTTGTTTTTGAAGATTGGTACTAATATACACCGCCTCCATTCTTTTGGCATCTTTTTTGCCCGAAAAATGAAGTTGAAAATTTTAGTTCATCGTACCATCACCATGTCTCTTGAGCCTCTACACATCTCAATGGGGATATAATCAGGGCCCAACGCCTTGCCTCCATTCATCCTTTTTAAAGCCTCCTACAAATTTTTAAAGCCTCCTGTAAATTTTAATCATAACAACCCCTGCATAATTTTTTGTGTAATCCAAGGCAATATGTTGTTCCCATTACCCGTGTAAAAAAACTACTTAATAGCATTTAAGAATGAACATCCAAATCATTAATATCCTACGGTAAATGAGAACTTCCAACATATTAAATAATCACCTTCACAAATGTGGTCATGGTCAGGCATAGCTGTCAATGCCCCAATGTACTCCTATAAAATCACACCCCTTGGCCCTCAATGGGTCTCCACCTTGATATCCACCATCCTGCATGATCGTCCTTCTAGCCTCCCTCCTATAATCCTAGGCTAGGGTTTTCCTAACTGTCCACGTATAGCATGACTAGGGCATCTTGCCGATTGGGCTAAGCCCTAAAGAGGTGTCTGGACGGGAGAAGACCATGGATGTGATGAGGCAACACTTTGAGAAGAACTTGTGGTCATAAACATGGTGATCACACTGTAAATGTGAAACCATTGCATCGTAACCTGAATTGTCGGTGTCAACCCGATTGACTAAGTACCCTTTACCATCCCGTGAAAGTTGGCCGCCACCATCCCCAACACCATTTTCATTATCTTAGCCGGCTTAGCTGCCATGCCCAGATAGACTTTGACTATATAACAGAAGAGAGCTGCATGATCTGTTATCAAGTGAAAAGAAAGCAGGTCCATAATTTCGTTGATAGGCCTAAGTTCATCATCTACAGTCAACATCAGATTTGTCGAAAGAACATCGGTTAACATAACCTAAGGAGTAAGAATGAAGTAGTTCTAGTTATAATCAAGCCATGTCGTGAGCTACTGCTTGAACCTGTCTTTCACATTAGTGAAAAGACACAGAACTGCTAAAATCGCTATGCATCGTAGAAACTCAATACCACCATCAGTGTCATTGTTAATTCTAGTGGTCATATCGGTGGAGGAAGGGAGAAGAACAAAGAACACATGCTAGATTTAGTGGGAGAAAGTGAGAGGTGAAGATTAGAAGGCTATGATAAATGAAGGAGCATGTGTGATTTAGGATTTGGAGATGAGAGGTGAAAGATTGTTATGGCACTTGTACATGTGAGTTGCTGAGGCGATCACTACCAGTTGGGTTGGGAACTTCAATATGTTTATTTTTAATGAAACTCAAACAATTAAGCATATAAGTCATTTGGGATGATCTTGTCTCAGATGATTTGTCATATTAATGGTTCATGTAAAAGAGTCTGGGATAAGTCACTTATAACATCGATTTCAGTTTCTAAACATTCTTAGGATAGGTTAATTGTTTGGGTGAAAACAATATCTGGATTGACTTACTACAATCAATTATGATGAAGTCATCTTAGATCAAGGGTTTAGAATTGTATGTCCTACAACACTACAAGCAAGCGTTAGCCACCAAGGTAAAATGGAGTTGAGAATATCTTCTATGGTTTAAAAAATCCAAAGAACATGGGAATATTAATACACTACAAGATTCACGAAGAGGTCACTGCATCGAAGTTGGAGACTACGGTGGCACGACAAACACTAGAATTAAGGGAGATGCCCTAGCTAGCATTGGTATTGCTACACAACCTTCATGCAATAACATAGGAATATTGATGGAAACAAATTCACTTTGAGCAATAGAGTTACTAAGGGTTATAACTAGTAAACTATTAGAATTATATTGCTTGGATCTAATAGATCTAACATTAGAGAACTGCATAGGATCATGAAAAGATTTGAGCCCATGTAGGTTAGCAAGGTTGTGTCATGTATCAAAACAGAGATATATTATGAAAAGGCATAAACGATGGATCAAGCCGAATCAAACCATCTTAGCATGATCAAGATGGTGTTGATCTAGATATGTATAATCTGAACTATCACGGTCTTCTAAACCTTAATTTCAACAACCACCTACATGGAAGTTCATTGATGAACTCGCTTCTAAATCATTATGTTGAACACTAACGGTAATATGCTTCCACCTTTTGAAATTTTGACTGAACCAAAAGGGTTACAAACTTAAGTTGGATACATTATCTAGCCGAATCTACCTCCAGCAAACCTCCAACCCCTCTTACCATCTCAAGGAATATGTTCGTAAAGCTTATAACTCTAGAATTTCTTGGTGGTCGATTAGCACATTACTGAAGTGCCCAAATAGGTCATTAATGACTACTAAACATTCAAATATGATATTCACTCATGGTGTGTTGTGCAATCTCAACTATTCCCTCTCCAATCCACTTTAAGAAGTTTAGTAGGGTGCATGAGGCCTCATAATCATGCCCACCTCAACTCACCAAAGCCTCTCAGGCATGCCCACATCGAACCAGGAATTGAGCTTCCGTAGTCAACATGGCTGGCTCAAATCGAGAAACAAAAATATGAAACTAACTGTCATACGTCTGCATTGGCCTCTAGACATGCTAGGGTTACATGCCTTCAACTCCCAAGCGAACAAAGTAAGCCATCACCCATACTCCTCTGAATCCAACTAAGATACATGCAACCAAATACAAAACTTCATGGTCCAGCTAGTTCATCCAAAGGTCTGAACTGATGGAGACGGGTGGGCAATATATTTCAACACTCCCTCATGTCTAGGCTCTTTCGGCCTTTAGATATGAGATTGATGTATTACTTTAATACTTAATTGGCCGGGTCTTTAACTCAAGACCTCTTGGCTCTGATACCATATTGAATTTCATGCTCGACCCAGTTCATTAGAAAATATGTACTGATGAGAAGAGAGGGCAATATATTTCAACACCAAAAAATTATGAGCTCTACGTGTCTTAACATATACATACCACCAAACAACATCTCAGCTCAACATGTCTGAACATACACAAGCTACCAAACTCATAGCAATTGTAGAGTAGCCATGTGCGCGCGCGGGGGGTGGGGGGTGGGGGTGGTAAAGTGACTACTCAATAGCCATTTTGTCACCATATGCTACTTGACCATGGGCTGGATAGTCACACCTTACTAAAAAGCAAAAAATTTAGAAAGGTGAAAAGGAAGTCATTAGAGTTAAGTCCGATCAAGCATCCCATCTTAATCATCTATGCTTTCTCACGAGTATTACTGAAATTTCTCTTTGGACCAAGCATCTCTACCAAACATTGGGGTTGTTATCTTGTTGGGCAAAAGGCCTTATATTTGTATTGTCCCCTTTACACCTCATTCACTTGATCATCCTAGATAATCCAACCTAACACCTTATCTTCTCAACCTATTGAATCGTAGAAACGTTAGGCATATCTAGATATATGAACTTGTGTGCAACTATGAGAACAATAAATCCATTAGTGTTAAACCTTGTGCATTGTTTTCCGTATAAGCAAATGGATGATTGGTTAGAGCATTTGTACAATGGGATCTCACAGACTTCTCGATCAAGGCAGGATCATTTGGACCATTTGACCACCATTTATAACATCAACTTGGTAGGCTCTTGGGAAACTATTACTATTGGTTGGATGATCCGATATAACTAGACAGAATATGAGATATTGATCTAGAGTTGTATCCTGATCATACTACGAATGTGCGATAGATTGATACATTGGATGGAGAAATGTTCATATAACTTTTTTCCTGATATCCATGAAGGTTCAATGATTTTGTGACTAGTTTCCAAGGTGTAGGTCTTATACACCGATGATAATCTTCTTGGGTTGGATGATCCACATATGTCATTTTTCTGAAAGGTGGAGGATGGATCCATGACGGTCTAGGGCATGTAGCTTTTTAGTTGTTGTACTTCTACATGATGATCATCCTCACAAGGGTTTGATGACCCACAAATGATATTTTCTAAGAAGATTGACAACTATCTCCACCGGAAAGCTATAACTATGCTTGGGTGGATGTTCATTGAGTTACACTTGCAACTCCATCAATCGTTCTAAGCCCTCGGGAAATTATAAATCTCTTGTGCATCAAGCTTATCCCCAGATTTCATTGGATATTGGAAACTATCGATAGGAAGTTGTGGTATATCACACTTGGTTTTCCAAACTTGTTACAAGGCACTTGTATAAGGCTCGGGGAGGTTTTGAAGGTCTTAAGCTCACCTGTTCCTAGAGAAGGCCTACCTTGAGTTTGAGTGCTTTTGTTCTTGAGAAAACACAAGAGAAAACAATAATTACAAGAGTACTTCAAAGGAGAGTAAGGGAGACTAGCAATTTCCAACACCTTGGGAAATTAATGTCTCCTCTTCCTTTGCAACTCTATTGTAATTACTTTCCCAATTTACATTCCTAAAGTCCCTTAGAACTATGACCAGGCTGCAGAAAACACTAGAACCATGTAAGGTTGGGAATTATTTTAGATAATACAATAAACACTTGTTACTTGTTTAAGAAACCTCTTTCATTAATTTACAAGAGTAGATTTGGCAAAAGTTTTTACAACCATACAACAAGTGTTATCTTTTGTATGATAGCATGAGCAATATCCAGTTGGTGATCACTAGTTCTACACCATTTAGAACACTGGATACTTTTTCTAAATCACAATATTGTCATTACTTAATTTCATTAAAAAGTGGGCATTTCCTACTCTTCTAAAAATATCCATCTTTCTATACTTCTAATGTATTATACTCATTTTTTCCCAATTAGCCATTCATTAATTTCATCAAGAATTGGGTCATCTTAACCCTAGAAGCCAAGAAGAAATGGCTTTCCAACTGAAAGGAGGATGAATCTCTACTAAGACAAATATAGGAAGGAGGGCAATGGGAATTCTCCGTAATGGGCATAAGCCTGATGGGAGTAATTCACATGGAGGTGGAAGGCCTACTGAATTATCAAAGTTGTCAACTAGAGAGGAGAGGTGTATAATCTACTAACAAATTTTAGGCCACTTTTGGTTCATAGGATAGGAATATCATAGGAATAGGAAAATCATAGGCAGTGAGATGACATATATCTCAATTCCTATAGGGAAAGAGATGTCATTTGATGCATAGGATAGGAATTTTTTTCATTGAGTCTAGGCTAATGTTTTTTCCTTTGAAATGTGAAGGATCGGTTCCTATCCTACATTGGAATTCAATTCCTACAAACCAAAGGGCTCCAAAGGAATTTTTTTTTCTTTTACGATCCCATCCTATAGAATTCCTACAAACCAAAGGAGGCCTTATTCCAAATTAAAACAAAAGAATTTGTAGAGATATAAAGGTTCTCTAGGACAATTCTAGGTGGAATAGCCTATATGCTACAAGCAATCTAGCAATTCTACCAAGACAATATAAACAAGCTACGTAGACACACAAACAAGGCAAAGTAGTAGAATCAATAAAAGTAATGTGGAGATGAGGAATTATTCCTAGATTTCAAATCTTTGTGGAGATTTTATGTCTCCACAGGAGAGGCATGGAGACCAACATCCCTAGGGCCATAACGGCCGAGCCTTCTTCTCCTTGAGTTTTCACCAAGAACTATGAAATCATCCACTAAAGGTAGATGTTTAGGCGGTCCCTAGCCTTCACAAACTCCTCGGAAAAATCCACAATGTTGGTTGCTTCCAGGTGACTCCCATTCCCTAGGAGCCCCCGAACTCCAAGAAAATGGACACGATGAATGCTTAAGAGGGTAAGTCGGTGCTCTTGATCTGGGTAAATCCCAAATTTCACTCATTCTAAACAACAACAATGGCAGCAACAAAATCTTCAGTCCCAAACAAGTTGGGGTAGGCTAGAGTTGAAACCCATAAGATCTCAAAACCAAGTCATGGTTCTGGCACATGGATATCTAACTTCCACGCACCTCTCTCCATGGCTAGTTCTTTGGTGATATTCCAGTCCTTCATATCTCTCTTTACGGACTCCTCTCATGTCAAGTTTGGTCTACCCCGACCTCCATTTCACTTATTTTAAAGTGCTTGTCAAATCCACTCTCTTCCCCCAAGGGCTTGGCTCAACGGCCTTTCAAACAGGTGGAGGGGTTCTTGACGCGTTGGATTTGAGTCGAGAAAGAGTTTCCCGTGCTTGACAGGTTGAATGCTTTTGCAACCCAAAAGGTATAATATAAAGGCTTTTCTTGGTCGTGTTTTGGGGAAATGCTAAAAACATAGGATTTCTTTGATGAGGAAGTGATGAATCGTCTAATTAATAAACAAGACTAATCTTAGAAGGAACATAAAAAAGGAAATGCCAAATAAATAAAAATAGAGGGAATTGCATGGGTGAAGAGGGCTGAATTCCATGTTCAAAGCATCACACTCTAAGAAGAAAAGTTATATTGTCATGTTTTGCTTTCTTTTCATACGATAATGTGAAAATGGGACGGACTTGAGTTTACAAAATGCTCCATACACATCTCACCATGGCTCAGAAGATAACCGAGTTGTCTTGCAATCTTCAAAAAATCCTTTATGAAGTTACCCTCTATTTGTGGCACTTCAAGCATGGTTTTAGATAAGTTGGGAATGTGAGAGAATATTGATGTGTTTGGGAGAATAAAGAGGAATTCATAAAATCGTTGAGGAATAAGCTTGTCTTTGTCCACACCCTTATTTCTTGTTATCAACCCTAAAAAGGCCTCCAACATTGCATAAACCAAATATTTGAGTTTTCAAATATCTGATACTTTTTTGGATGTAGCAGTATATGAGAGTGCCTTGTTTTGATAGGTTCTGAACTGTCCTGGGTTTAATGGTACTGACGGAGACAATTCAGAATTCATTTATTGTTTGACAAATAGTAACCTATTGGGTGTATCTATAATACTTTTGAAGGGACACATTAATACGTATTGTCTACTTATATTCATCTTAAAAATTCATAAATGCTAGCAAAACATCTGTAGTTAGGACTTGGTATGCATTTGTTTTATATCCGACATGGGATTTGGT
Source organism: Aegilops bicornis (assembly GCA_021605145.1). Taxonomy (NCBI): domain Eukaryota; kingdom Viridiplantae; phylum Streptophyta; class Magnoliopsida; order Poales; family Poaceae; genus Aegilops; species Aegilops bicornis. The sequence goes on from CM038671.1 coordinate 610,460,275, forward strand.
AGAAAAACAGAAAGACTCATCTTCACCCATCCTATCTGTCCTGTTGTTTCCCATTCTGTATTTTCAGTAGTCACATGTAGAAATTGATCTGTATTACTTCTATGATACTAGTGACTAGTGATTTATTATACTGTTATTTGCAGGGTCAGCAATCGTCTTAGTTCTTTTCTGGAAAATATATATTAATGGAGAAGAACCTTTAAAGAAATAGTTGGTTGGCAATAAAAAATGCATTCAACAAATTTTTGCATGGAACCTACTGGATATTAACCGAATAAGTTCAGCTTGAACAATTGAAGTGAAGTATTCATGTAATTTAATTCTACACGTTACTTTAATCTGGTATATAGAGATATGCTAGTAATATCTTGAAAGACAGCTGAAGATAAACAAATTAAGAAGAATAAGGGCACAAGAGCAATATTAAATGCTTACATTTTTATCTGAAGTTGAATGGGTTAATTGAGCTACTTAACTGAACCATTCGTCCATTTTCGTACCATATCATATGTTCATCCTTCTGCGGGGTCCTCAATTAAGGTAGGTCAGTTGGTATCTAGATTCTAGTATTGGCTCAGAAATAGATGATATTAATGAGCTGGCTGACTTCAGTGTTTTGGTTGGTGATCCCTTATGTATGACACTGATTAGATGCTCAATAAAAGTCATTGAGTGAAACAACAATCTGGTTTCCCCCAGAACTCATCATATGACTTGCACATTGTGCATACTATATGGCATGTGGTGTTGTGTTCATGCTTATTGTAGAAATGAGCTCAGCTGAAGTCATTTGACTGAAACAGCAATCTAATTTCTCTCAAAACTCATGAGATGACTTGCAAGGTGCGTATATGTGACTGAAACTGTGAAACAGCAATCTGCTTTTCCCTGAAACTCATGCTATGACTTGCACATTGTGTATACTTTATAGCATGTGGCCTTGTGAAGTATTCTTATTTACTGTAGAAATGTGAAGTGTTATATGAGCTGTTTCTAAGCTTGCTTTAAGCACAATAGGTGTTGTTTCCAGTTGGCATTCGCTGGTAACTGGTATGATTGCATTTTACTCTGAACCCCGAATCAGACCACAATTTTACTACTCTTTTCTAGTGAAAAACAAATATTTATTTTTCTGAATTGTGCTGTAACACTCTGCTTGTGCAGAAAAATAACTGCAACCTTTTAACCCTTTGCATATAAAAAACAAGGCTTTTGCTGTGTGTACACATTCCTAATTTGCAAACCGACAGTTACCAACTTCTAATTTTTTTGTACATCAGCAGTACCTTCTGCATTGGTCAGTTACCAGGCTATATAACTTCCAGAGCTCGCTAGGAAAATTGATGCTGATTACTGGTTTGTTGATGGCACCTTTATTTTCTGATATTGGCATGCACTGGGCATCACCCAATCATTTCCATGCACTTTTTCAAACAAAACTGCTGCTCTAGTCATCCCGTCCTTTACTGTTCGTCAGTTTACCACATGAGGTGTTGATGAATGAAATAATGACTACCAGTACTGAACATAACCTTCCCTTTTTGCATCCATAAAATTTTCATTTGATTGAGCATAGAGCAATTATGATGCGGTGAGTACTACTTACAGACTGTCCCCCAAACTTAAAAGTCTGAAATCAGAAAATGAAGCCCAGGCCGTAGAATTCGTAAGTTGCAGTCTGAAGACGAATTAGCTAGGTTGTGGATGCATGAGATGACGGATTGTTCAGAGGTCGGATAGTACTGAAGCTTCATCTTTTGAAAAGAAAATAACATACATAGATGATGGATTACCATCAGAAGCTTGCCGGTAGCGACTATTCTGAATCTTCACATAGAACATCTGCTTGTAAGCTTGGGCATGTGATGCATCTGCTTGGTCAACCTGCCTGTTCCTCCTGTCCTGCCTTGTTTGGTCGTCATCCATGAGATACTGCTTGCTTCCGTAGATTTTGACGGTAAACTGGCTGGATTGCTCGACTGGAGGTCAAGTGACCTATCAAATTTGTGTTCGGAGTTTTGAGCCGTCGGTAGTTTTCGCACGGTGCAGGAAGAGACCAGAGTGAGGAGAGGAATTTTTTCTCTCTGCTAACAAGGTTAGTTTGTCTCGTATTACAGGATTATATTACGGTTACAAGGGAGGCAAGGTCCGTTTTGCAAAACCGACCTAGATAACAACCGACTTGGATAAAATAGCATTCTTACAGATCAACCTTATCTGCTCGTAGTTATCTACTGCTCCATGCGTTGCGAGATGGGCAAGTCAGTTTGACTTTGGTCACATGCTGTATCTGAATTTTATGTGGCTCGACGGCCGAGCTGCTACTGTTGACCTGTGAACATATCCTTTGGCTGCACCCAAGCTTGGAAACACATACAGTATTAGTTTGAAATCTTAATTCGTACTGTAGCTCGAGAAGAAAAAATAATATTAACTTTTTATGGATAACGGAATGTTCGATTACCCCGGCCTAATGCATACAATCAAATTAGTAGTACAATATTTTAATGCAAAAAAATAATTAATACAGCGTTTATTATTTCACTTGTTGTCTTTGTCTTTGTTTGCTTATTTCACTTGAATTTTTTTTCGTTTGCCTTCGTTTTCTCTTGTTTTGGGAACGGTGCAAGCTCCACCGGCTCCTAGCGTGGTTTCTGTTGGCCTTCTCGGGTATTGTTTGGCTTTCTTTGTTTTCTCTCTCTTCTGATTTGTCTTGTTTTGGAGAGTGCCCAACATTCGCAGGTGCAACCATACCTAAATTTTTTAAAAAAGGAGGATGACTTCCGGCCTCTGCATTTGAAAGATGCATACGGCCATTTTATTGATTATTCTCGAGGACCTTACAAAATAGTACAACAATATGCATGAATCCGTCATCTTGTCAACATCTGCCGCTACTCCAATCCATATGATGAAGGGGAGCAAGCTGGTAAATACCTGACCTCTCACCTAAGCCTAACATCTAAAGCCGGAGGCCCCGACCGAGCCACATACCGGGTCCGGGGCACAAACCGGTCTGACGCACTCACATGTGTCGTCGCCGCCATCTTCCACTAGTCCATCTTCAGAGCAGATTGAGGTGCCAACATTGGTAGGTGCCTCCGCCATCGACGCCACCATGACGCCAAACGACGACCTCCACCTACGTGAGTCCATCTCCAAGCAACGGACGCAGATCCATGCTAGGATAGGGCCGCACCACATCCGTCGCCCACTACCCACAAGCGCCACCCAGCCCCAAGGTTCCCAAAGCGGCGCCTTCAAGAAGGGAACGGCGCCGTGAGCGCCGTCACCGCCCAACAAAGTTAGGGTTTTCGCCTGGGAGACCTAGGGAAGGGAAGTGAGGGATCGATCCATACCGACGCCTCGAAGGAGGGGAACAGCGCCCTCAGGCGTCGCCGTCGACGCGGCCAGCCATGGCCGACCAGGGATTTCTCCCGAACTAGATCCCCGCCACCAAGCGCCTCCTGTACAGAACCGGCGACCCAAGGAAGCGCGGCCCGACGAGGTTGGCCCGCACGCCAAACAGGGGAGGAGGGGAGGCGCCAGATCACGCGCACCGGTCACCGCAGAAACCATCGCCGGCCGCCAACGACCACCGGATCCTGCCGCCCGCGCGGCCGGGACGCCAGATCCACCGCCCGCACGGCTGCTAGCCGGTCGTGCCTTGCCAATGAAGTCGCCGCTCTAGATCCGGGATTCCCCATGCAGGCAGGGCACCGAGGCCTCGCCGCCCCCACCCTGGGCGCCCCGGGCTGGCCGGGGGGCGGCCTCCGGCGGGGGCGTGGATGGGAAGTGGCGGTGGGGCGGCTTGGGAGGAGGGGCAGCTTGGGTTGGGAGGGAGGAGGAGGAGGGGCGGCTGGGCTTTTCTACTTGCGACCATACCTAAATACTGCGGCATAATTTCAGTTCCTATTTAAAAGTTCACTGAGAAATGAGAAAGCATGACATTTCATAAAAAAGGCTTCTCGAGGGAGTAAACTCCCATCTCATTCACGTCCGGACTACTCTTCTTCGTTCGTACGTGTCAGATGGTATGCACAGTTGTCTATTAAGCACATTTGAGTGACAGCCACACTGTACACTTTTTTTTTCTCAAAACAAACACACGCATTGCTTTATTTTAATAGAGCCACATATCAACATGATACAAGGTATTAAAAAATCCGTATATACCAAGCGGCCTGCTTGGTAAGCAATCAACAGAATATTGCAATCAATGAAAAAAAAAACTGTATATACTGTTTCACAAAAGAAAGACGACAAAACATACCGAGGGCACTAAAAATGCATAAGAGTGCACCGCCGAACACCTCTAGTACACCACTAAGAAGAAGCACATGAGGCACGCCGTCGCACAAGAGTGCACTATCGAACGCTTCTAGCACACAGTCAAAAGAGGTACATGAGACGCGCGGTCGCCACAGAAGGTCACGATACATTGTACCAATTTTATACCATAGAAGTGAGTGAAAATTGCTTTTGGAGACCGAACTCCATGCAGGCCGTCTTTTGAAAAATTCATATTTTTATGTTTTAAAAAATTCTGAAAAAATACAGATATACATGGAGGCATAATGTACATGTTTATAAATTTTTACAATAAAATACGTTGAAATAAGGATTGTGCAAAACAAAACAAAACAAATATGTGTTTTTCAGCACATGATACCGTGCATCCCCAAAGTCCATGAATTTATTTTTTTACGGGTCACAATTCAAGGTATGTCATTGTGAATTTTCACACACACATACATTTCATCCTAGATGCATATTTTTCCAGATTTTTTTAAACTGAAATGTTTGAATTTTAATTTTTTTTAAAATTTCTGGCCTTTATGGAGCCCGATCACCCAAACGCCATACTCAGAACTGTGAATATTATTTTCTTTAAATTGCACAGAAACCACGTCACACTATTTTTGCAGTCTGGCACACGTGCTACATTTTTGCTTGATGTAGACTTTTTTGCCCCACTTTGCCGGACTCAGAACTCAGCTGACTCCGTTTGTAGAGCGGTACCGAATGGTCCAACTCCGTGGAGCTGAAATCTTGGAGCGGAGGCCTCTCCGTATATTTTTTTAAAGTATGGCCAATAGTATAGTCAATAATCGGCTATATGAATTTACCATGTCACTTATAGTCCATCTAATTGCTCACTCATACAATAGTTAGTCATACTAGTGTACTATATCATTAATATATGGTCAAATGTTTCTTTTACAAAGGGTGTTGGAGTTCGTGCTATAATGGGTTGTAAGTTTGTAGCCCGCTTCATTTTCCTCTCCTATTCTCTCTTATCCAACTCAACAAAAATGTATTATTTAAAGTCTTACAGCTCGTCTACATCATCTTATCGTACTTGCTCTTAAGTTAGTATTCAGATATTGTAAGTGCATCTAGTGCCCCTTAGTGATTTTGGTGTATTGAAGACTTATAGGTTAAGGGACTAATGTGTTTATGAGTGTACACAGGTCTATAAGTCTATGAGGAGTTTCATATTTACAGAGAAAGTCGACCCCTAAAAATGAAGTTCTTCGACTGAAGACCTTGATATTCTGAAGACTTTCTGAAGACTTTGAAAGTGAAGAAATTGGTGTGAACTTGAAGACTTAATATTCATTTGAGGAACATGAAGCGTGAAGACTTTTTTTTTCGTAGTTTCGGTTTTCTCTTTCTTGAGTCATAGGAAACACCGTACTGTTAAAGGGGTCGAGGAAATACTAAGGAAAAATTTCCATGTGATGCTCAACTCAAAATCCTACACCTACCAATCCCTTCGAGTGAAGCCTTTGGAAATCCCATACGCTTTAGTCAATTTCTTCAAAGGATGAGACGAAGTTCTTACATTGTTGAAGAATTTGTTCTGACCGAGGAGTTAGGAATTCGCCAAAGGCGGATTGCCTACACAAAGGAGGAACATGATAGCCCTAAGGAATTTGAGAGTCAAATTTCCGACCGTTCTTTGTCTTCTTGCATGACTGTCCCAAAATATCTTATCCACCTAACGGTCATATCATTGAAGGGCATTTATGTCTTATCATGCTCGGGCTGCTCCCTAGGTTATAAATAGCCGCCCCTACAACCACTAGATGGTTGGCTGCTCGAGAGAACTTGACACTTGTCATTTAAGAGCAACCCATCCTCCGAGGACTTTGAGCGAAAATCATCGAAAGTGAGGGAAAACCCAAAACCAAACCCCTACAAACCCAAAGTGATTGAGCATCATCAAGAGATTGATCCTGCGTGGATCCGACGATTGTTACCTTTGAAGACTGTGCTTCTTCCAGACGGTTAGGAGTCATGGTCTAGTGCATCCAAGAGGAATTGTGTATCGCCGAGTGACCAAGTCTGTGAAGGTTTGGAAGTCGCTCAAGACTTACCACGAGTGATTGGACGAGGTGCATGTGACCTTAGTTCAAGGAGAATACGGTGAGGACTTGGTGTCTGAGCTGCGTGCTCGCCGACCGGGTGTCCGGACTATGTGTCATCGAAGTTTAAATACTCACCGCTTCCAACCAGTGACGCATAACCGAGACAAAGCAGCTTGAACTGGTCTACCAAATCATTGTCTTCACCAACCTTATCGGTTCTATTTCCTCAACCCTTTCATTTCCTCATTATTGTGTTGAGTGTTTGTTCATATCTGTGTTTGAAGACTTTGACTGAAGACTTTCTCAATTTCCTCAGTTCAATTTCTTCAGTCTGTTTGTCTTCATCTTGTGCTATCCTGTGTTTACGCTTTCTGTACTCTTTGTTCGTCTTCATTTAATCATGATGACCATGCCCGCATTCTCTTGCTTACTTCTGAGTACTTATTCCGCTGCAAGTAGTTCTTCGCTAAGGAATTTCCTCACCGGCAAATTCCTCAGTGAAGAATTCATAAAAATCGCCTATTCATCCCCCTCTAGTCGATATAACGCACTTTCAATTGGTATCAGAGCACGGTACTCCCTTGTTCTGTGTGATTTTGGTTTAACCACCTGGAGTTAGTTATGTCGACCGCGAGTATGAAGAAAGTGACATGTCCTATCTTTGACGGTCTTGATTATCCCAAGTGGAAGGCCATGATGAGGAAGCGCCTCATGGCAATGGACAGCGAGCTGTGGACCGTCAACGAAATTGGTCTTCTTGATCTATGCAAAACGGCGAACGCAGATGATATTCGCAAGTACACTCGTCTTGGTATCATGGCGAAGGACATCATCTGTTCCTGCCTATCTAGAGATGAATTCAAGCGCATTATGCATCTTTGCAATGCGAAGCTTATCTGGGACCGAATCTCCAACATCTATGAAGGTCATCGAACCCGTCATGATCCTTGGTTTGAGGACTTCAAGGAATCTCTCAAGACGATGACTTTCGAACCAGAATCATCATCTTCTGCATCATGTCTCATGGCAAAGGGTGTCGAGGTAACCAAATGTTCCTCATCTGAATTTAGTGACTATGAATCTGATGATGATGGATCTGATGATGATATTGAACCTAGCTATACCAAACTTGTTTGCATTGCCGCAAACAACAACATGCCTTGGAAAAGGTTCAAAACATGTTAGGTAAGAGTGATGATATGTTAGGTGAAGAAATGGATCGCACTAAAGCCCCGACCGAAAATCTTCGAGACTTCTCCTAGGTTTGACAGCCTTCAAGGTCATCATAACACTCTCTTATCTGATCATGAGAAACTTTCTTAGAATTTCTTCAAAGAAAGCAAGATCTTGAGAAGCTAAGAGTGAGTTATGAAGATCTTCCGAAGGAGCGTGATTCATTACTTGCTCAACAAATCAGCGCTTCTCAGGAAGAATTTGTTCCTCCATGCTTAAAGTGCATTGAACGTGAATCGCTTAATTCTTCACCGAATGTTCAAATGCTTCAACTACTACAAATTCTTCACCGCCTCTGCTATCACTAATTCCTCATCCGAGGACATTGCTAGTATCACCGACGATGCGAGGTTGAAGGAATTGTACATGACAGGCATGTACAAAAGCCTCAAAGGGCATCGACTCTTTGTGATGTGCTTAAAAGCAGATCCTTAACAGAACCCTAGGAAAGAGGGTATTGCCTTTGAGAGGAAACTCAATGCTGATGGAACATATTGGAAGCCCGAGCAAGATCCCAAAACCTCATGGGTTCGCAAAGGGACCTCGATTGATCCATCTAACTTATCCGGCTTTACATGTGAATCTCCTCATTCTTCTCGATGAGTCATTTGACTCCAACTATAAACTGTTCAAAAATCAGAATGGTGAAGTATTTGCTAGATATGTTGGCACTACCTGCAGGAACGGTTCCCCTATGAAGAAAATCTGGGTTCCCAAGAAGTGCCTTGAAAGTCTTCAGGTGAATGTCCTCATGACACCACCTGTGAAGAATAGGAACCACAGATCAAATTCTTCATATGGACCAAATTCTTCATATGGATCCAAGTCCTCATACGGACCAAATTCCTCACGTGGATCAAATTCCCCAAAAGGATCAAACTCCTCATATGATTATCATCGTGCTAACAACTCTGTTTCGCAGGGTAGAGCTAAGGGCTATGAATATGTGCATTATTCTTCAAATCAATATGTTCATAAGTCCTCGAAGAATTTCTCTGCTTATTCATATGCTTACCCTAACCCCTCTTATGTGAAACGAAATGGATTGGCCTCTATGCCACCATTCTCATATGGAGCTCGCAGAGTGATGAACTCTTTGCCACCCCTTGAGATGTGGGTGGTGAAGAAAAGAACTAACCTCTTCAGCAGGGTCAGGTCTCCGGGCGTACTTTAAACGTCTCAAGAATTTCTTTGGGGGCCCGACAAAAATGCTCGAAAGGACGAGGCTAATCATGAAGAAATGAACTTTCATTTCACATGTCCTCATATCGCTTATCTCATTATACGCTCGATGAAATTCTTCCGATGAACTTGATATCATATTCTTCACTGATGAAGTATATGAGATCGTAAGTTGCACTAATTCATCTGCAGGATGATCAACCCAAAGCCACTGAGTGGGTCCTCGATAGTGGATGTACAAATCACATGACTGGTGAAAAGAATCTATTGATGGATGCTCCCTTATCACCGTCACATCTGAAGCATATCATCTTTGCTGACAAAGGCAAAAGTCAGGTATTGGGTCTTGGTAAGGTTGCGATCTCTAAGGACATACACATGGACAAAGTCATGCTTGTAAGGCAAAAGTCAGGTATTGGGTCTTGGTAAGGTTGCGATCTCTAAGGACATACACATGGACAAAGTCATGCTTGTTGAGTCCTTAGGATACAACCTCATGTCAGTCTCAATGCTTTGTGATCTTGATATGGTTGTTATCTTTGGCAAGTATCGTTGTGTTGTGATTATGGAAGCTGACAATTCCAAAGTCTTGAAGGCTTTAGGAGAGGAGACTTGTATATTGTTGATTTCTCTCTGAGGACCACAACCAGCCGTGTGTCTACTTGCAAAAGCTTGAAGGTTGGCTATGGCATCGACGACTTAGTCACGCAGGCATGAGGAATTTACTGCACGCTTGCAAAGAAGAAGCATGTCATTGGCATTGAGAATGTCAAATTCCTCAAGGATCACTTGTGTGGAGCCCGTGAAGTCGGAAAAATGACCAAGGCCAAGCATCCAAATGAAGACTATCATGACCACTACTCGTCCCTTGAATTGCTTCACATGGACCTCTTTGGTCCTAATCATTACTCAGCAGTCACTAATGATGCATCTTTATATGGCTTTGTTATTGTTGATGATTACTCTCATTACACATGGGTACACATTGTTACTTACAAAAATGAAGTGCAGGAAGTCTTCAAACGATTTTCCTCGAGGGCTTCAACCAACTTTGGTGTGAAGATCAAACACATCAAGAGTGACAATGGAACTGAGTTCAAGAATTCCGGTCTTGATGCCTATCTTGATGAACTTGGTATTACTCATGAGTTATCTGCTTCCTATACTCCTCGGCAAAATGGCGTCGTGGAGCGCAAGAATGTAACTCTTGTTGAGATGGCTCGCATTATGCTTGATGAATACAAAACGCCTAGTCGTTTTTGTAATGATGCAATTGATACCGCCTGCCACATCAACAACAGAGTGTATCTTCAAAAATTATTCAAGAAGACCTCCTATGAACTACACAATGACAAGAAAAACAATGTGATTTATTTCAAAGTCTTGATTGCTAAATGCTGGATTAGAGATCCTCATCACAGTTCTAAATTTGCACCGAAAGCACATGAAGGTTTTATGCTTGGTTACGGAAAGGACTCGCACACCTACAGAGTCTTCAAGATCGTTCTTCACAAGATTGTTGATATTGTAGATGTGCGGTTCGATGAAACTAATGGCTCACAAAGAGAGCACCTACCTTCGTGTTAGATGAACCAAATCGAGGAATCTATCAAGTTCAAGGCAACCGAGGATGTCATTCCTCTTTGAAGAATCTGTGAAGAATTCATTCCTCAGACGCGAAGAACGCCGAGTGATGCACTCAAGATAATGTGAAGACAATGGTGCCGAGGAAAATGATCAAATTCTCGGGCGACAACCAGCTCATCCTCGCGTTGCAAAAGAAGTGCAAGTTGACAAGATCATCGATGACATTGAAGCGCCAGTCCTCTCACACGCTCAAAAGCTTCACATTTATCTAACTTTTGTGGGCACTATGCTTTTGTCTCTATCACAGAGCCCACTAAGGTAGATGAAGCATTTCTGGAGCCCGAGTGGATTCAGGCCATGCAAGAAGAATTACATCGATTCGAGCTCAACAATGTCTGGGAACTGGTCAAACGTCCAGATCCTCGCAAGCATAATATCATTGGCACAAAGTGGATCTACCGCAACAAGCAAGATGAAAATGGTCTTGTGGTGAGGAATAAGGCACAACTTGTAGCTCAAGCCTACACACAGGTTGAAGGAATTGATTTCGATGAAACTTTTGCGCCTGTTGCTAGACTTGAGGCTATTCGCATATTACTTGCTTATGCTAACCATCATAATATCACTTTATATCAAATGGATGTAAAAAGTGCATTCCTCAATGGTAAGCTTGAGGAAGAAGTATATGTTGCTCAACCCCCAAGTTTTGAAGATCCAAAGAATCCTGACAAAGTCTTCAGACTCAACAAGGCCCTCTATGGTCTCAAACAGGCCCCACGGGCATGGTATGATACATTGAAGGAATTCTTCGTGAAGAATGGCTTCACACCAGTTCACTCGACCCTACTCTCTTTACTAAATCATATGACGGTGAACTGTTTGTGTGCCAAATATATGTTGATGATATTATCTTTGGTCATCTTGACCAACATTATAGTGATGAATTTTCCTATATGATGAGTGAAGAATATCAAATGTCTATGATGGGAGAGTTGAAATTCTTCTTAGGTCTTCAAATTCACAACAACACAATGGCATATTCATATCTCAGGAGAAATACCTCAAAGATGTCCTGAAGAAATTCGGCATGCAAGATTGCAAAGGTGTCAAAATTCCTATGCCCACAAGTGGCCATCTATGCACTAATGAAAATGGTATTGAATTCGATCACAAGGTATACCGCTCCATGATTGGTTCTCTATTGTACTTATGTGCATCTAGGCCAGATATAATGCTTAGTGTTTGCATGTGTGACCGATTTCAAGCTACACCGAAGGAATCACACCATAAGGCTGTGAAACATATTCTTCGATATCTAGCCCACACACCAACACTAGGATTATGGTACCCCAAGGGCTCTACTTTTGATCTCATTGGATATTCTAACTCGACTATCTTTGGTGATCGTGGTGGACCGCAAGTCAACATCTGGTACTTGTCATTTCCTCGGACGATCTTTGGTCCGTTGGTCCTCGAAGAAATAGAACTGCGTATCACCGCTTCATCGCGGAAGCTGAATACATTGCTCGGCTCTTGTTGTGCTCAATTGCTTGTGGATGAAGCAAACTCTCAAGGACTACGGCATCAACATGAAGAATGTGCCTCTCATCTGTGACAATGAGAGTGCCATCAAGATTGCTCACAACCCAGTTCAGCACTTTCGAAGACAAAGCACATTCAAATTCGTCATCATTTTCTTTGTGATCATGTGTTGAAGGCGACATCTCCATCGAGCATGTGAAGATCAAGAACAACTAGCCGATATCTTCACAAAGCCCTTGGATGAGAAGAGATTTAGCAAGTTGCGGTGTGAGCTAAATATCTTAGAATCTTGAATGTTCTTTGAAAAGGACACACATCCTGACACTTATGCAAAATTGATGACTTAGATGTGCAACACATGAAGAAACGTTTTTCTTCAATCAATGAAGAACAACTCTCTAAGTGTGAAGAAATTAATGAAGAATTTGATTCTCAGAACCCTCACGACAATTGTACGCGGTGTCTGAAATCATCATTCTTATACGGTGGGTCACGCCACCACCAAAGTTGAAAATCTTCAATTTGAGTTTTTCCTCGCTTTTGAAATTCTTCAGTTTTTCAAATTCTTCAACTTTTCAAAATCTTCACTGTTTCCGTCGTTTTTCTTCATTAGCTTTATATATATATGGGTTTATGTCATCTACAACATTCACTTATGGCTAATTCTTCAAGTTGCTTTTTCTGCTAAGTGAATGTGATCGGACCCTTCCCCCTCTATGCTATACTCAACCCAATCTATTCACAAATTCTTCATGTGCGTTCTATTTGAAACTCGTTCAAAATCTTCACCGTGTCCTTGTCAGCTGAAGAAATTGCGAACGGAACTTTAAAACTGATCTTAACCAAACTTTCGTTTTTGCCGCTCAAACCGTTCCGCATTCCACGATAGACTTATCTATTCACCCACGATCTAACACGATCTCCACTTTTCAGCACGTGGGTGACACATGTCAAGCGAATGAGAAGGGTCAGGGGCACGTTCGTCCCAAACCTTCGGGCGAACAGTTTTTCACCGTGGCTATATATACCCCCTCTCCCCTTCCTCACTTCCTTTACTCCGCTCGACCTCTCTCTCTCGCTCGAGCTTCTCAAACCCTAGCGCCGCCGCTACTCCATCGTCGCCCGGTGAGGAAGAGCTTCATCGCCTCGACCTGCCGCCGACGCATTCGCTACCGATCATGGAAATCTTCACTCCGCCGCCGTAGCTGTCTTCCTCCGCCAAGTTAGGGCGTGGAAGATCTAACCACATTTAACTTCCCATCTGCTTTTCTCGGTTCGTCGTGTTCTTCACTTCGGGTAATTAAAAGTTACTTTTATTACTCGCTTTAATTCTCAAACCTTCACGAAAATCTTCAAAGGTGTTTATTCTTCAAATCTTCACACATATGAACACCTCAAACAAAATATGCTCTTGATTCGCTTTCTCTAAGCAATGATTTTCTTCAAGATTCCTCAATTGTGTGGATCCTTGATCTATACAACTCTGGAACCTAAGACAAAGATCGCTAGTGAAATTCTTCAAGGCTCATCTGGTCAAATTCCTCAAACTAGTTCTTTTTGAAAACCTTACGAGAACGCATATGACCTCTCCAAATTCCTCGCAACTATACTGCTCACAGGTACTCATGTCCGTCTTGAATCACTAGGTTCTCATCAACTTAACTCATTTGTAGCGTTCCTCGAAGAAAAGTTGCATACTTCTTCGGAGAATTCGTTTGTTCAAATTCCTCACCAAGAATATGGCGAGAAGGAAAGAAGCCACGAGAAAGGAGGAAAGAGGCACGAGGTCATGACTGCGTTTGAGATCCCTGAGGAAATATATGCTGATTATTGCACACCTGATGAAGCCGAGTTCGGCAAAGAAAACAAAAATCAGCGCAAGGTGCGCAGTCAAAGGATTGAAAGGAGATGGGCAAGAGAATGGAGGGAGTACAGATATGTTACTCCAAAGTACATGAAGAAATTCGCACTGAATCCTCCATGCCCAAGAGCTCCATTAGCACCTGGTCAAGAAGCTGACCCCACGAGCATCAAGCGTGGTGAGGACTTTCCTGAAGAATGGGCCAAGCGCCAAGCCAAATTGGCAAGACAAGCCAACGAGGCAAAGGAGGAAATTCAATGAGGACTCTGCTGCAGCTGCTGCCACTGAGGCCTCTGTCAAGCCACAAAAGTCTATGGCAAAGAAGCCCGCACACAAGCCAAGTGCTTCACCAACAGTGCCCTCACGGCCAAGTTCCTCAGTTGTGCCCTCACGGCCAATTCCTCATGATGCTCCTGCTCCTCCCAAGTCCTCAGCTGCTCCTACAAAGTCCTCAGCAGTTTCGACAAAGTCCTCAGCACCTGTGCATCTGGCCTCGTGCCAAAGGACTGCAGGCATCTCCATTGCCTCTGGTGTTTCAGCAAGTTCCTCAGCTGCACCAAATTCTTCATCTGGCCCGACTCTGCTGAAGACTAAGGCCACAGCTAGACGAGGTCCTCGGCCAAGTCCCAAGAAGAAACATGTCGCCTTCCAAGAGCCACCTGAAGATGATGAGGCTGATGATGATGAACTTGCGGAAATCATCAGAGACCGCCAAGAAAGGGCCACTAGAGCCAAAGGCACACTGCCCATCATTGGATCCAAGAGCGATCCTAGACTACATTGATCTACGGCACAAGGACCCAAAAACTCCTATGCCCGACTTCAAGTTGACACCTGGCCAAAGTCACATGCTGACTCATTTCATCCAAGAGGAGAAATGGAAATTTGATACGGCCAGAGAGATCAAGAAATCGCAGTACAGAAAGGAGAAACTGCTGAAGAAAAACGTTGTCAAGATGACAACTGAAGAACTTATCAAGATGCAGGCTGACATCAAAGCCCTCAGCGACAAATTTGACTCCTATTATGCTGATTGGCAAGGAGCCAAAGTCGATTCGCCAACCTCGACGAAGAAGTTCACCAATGTTGCTGCCCCAACGCAACATGAAATTCCTCGGTGGAGCCTCACCAGCAGATCGAAGAACATGCCAAGACCGGCCGATGAAGTTCAGGCTGTCAAGACAATGCTAGTTCGAGTGGCTGATGATCCCATTCCACCGCCGAAGAAATTGCCGTGGCATCCACTAGTGGTGCGCTGAAGAAACCGAACAAGTCAGGCAACTACATCGCCATACGCTGAGGAAAATCAACCAGATTCCTCAGCTCCTCCTGCGCCAACACCAACTCCAATTTTTCCATCTGCCTCTGATGTGAAGAAGACCAAGGCTGCAGAACGAGCTGCAGTGAAGAAACGGAAAGCATCAGCTGCGTCAAATTCTTCGGCTGCGAAGAAAATGAAGCCAATTACCAGCTCCTTTGAAAACCCTATTGATGTTGTTCCAATTTCCTCAATTCCATCAAAGGACCTTGTTCCTTTTGGTGAAGATTATGACATCCCAAGCGAATCTGATGAAGAAAATCATTTTGCTGCTTCGTCGGAGCAGATTGATGATGAAATTGAAGTGGAAGCAATCCCTTCAACCCCAATCATTTCCTCGCCTATGCCTCAGTTCACAGCTGAAGAGGCCGGTGATGAGGAAATTGAAGAAGATGTGGATATTGGAAGCACAACGCCAGTTGATGAACGATGACTTTTGGGAAAGTCAAGATCCAAATTCTCCACTCTTCACCCCAATTCAACAGATTCTCGGTCCCTGCTCCAACAGTTCAAATGGGCTCAAGAAACTCATCCCACTTCATCTCAGACATGAAGAAATTCCAGCCACTAGCGCCGATGAACCTGCCATCGCTGATCCTCGATTGCACATATAGAGGAACAAGAAATTCCTCACTGAAGAACACGAGATTGCGATTCCAGAGGTCGTGATGCAACTCACTAACACTCCACCGCCAAAGCCAAAGAATCCCTTCTCAACAAAGCAAAAGTTCAAGGCTGAAGATTTCTTGGCGAAGCACGTATTCTTCACCGATTACAATCCATATGATTCTCGCCGCATAAGGAAGAGGCGTTTCTGGACTGCCAGTCAAGCCAATTTCTATTCCTCAGTGCTCTTCAACAAATACAAAGTCTTCGATCATGCACATATTCCTCATGTGGACATGGAGTCTCTGCCAGGCTTCGAGCCAGTCCTCAGTGTTCTTCACGACGCATGAGTTACGAATTTCTGATCGACATCTGTGATTGGAATGAAGAACTCATTCTTCAATTCTATGCAACGCTGCGCATCACCGGAGATGCTGAAGACGTGAACTCATGGGTGTTAGATTGGATGTCTGAAAACACTCACTACAAGGCACCAGCAACTGAATTGCTTCGTGCTCTACCACTCAGTCCTCCACTTGATGGTGCTCGTTGTATCTACAACGAACCAGAACTTTCAAATCACTATATGCAAGTGCTGATGAAGCCTTTGAAGCCAGGGCAGGCCCAAAGAACCAAATTCCTCGTCAAGGTATTACTATATGTGCCTCGGACTGTCTATCGGATTCTGACGAAGACAATGAGTCCTATCAAAGGCCACGACTCAAATGATGAAGAAGTCGTTGGCATCATGAAGAATATGCTTTTCAATATCATTGCTATGTCACCATTTGAGCTGAAGCCTTATGCGCCTTGGATAATGAGATTTATCAGGACAAGGTCTTCACTCAATTACAAGGCTGATACTCTGAACCACTGCAGCTACTTGCCTCCAATTGAAGTCCTCAAACGGACATTTTCCTTAGCTGATGACAAGGGCAAGGCAACTGCTGTGATCGATGAAGGCACTCGTCCATTGGATGGACAGTTTCGCAAAGCTGCATCCTACTCCACCAATGATGACTCGCCACACATGACTCGCCGCAAATACCTCAGCCAAGCAAAATCCTCAAGCCACAACACCTGTGGTGATGACTGATCGTGAGTTACTCCTCGCCTTCATCGGAAGGTTGATCGCAATCATAAATGGGTCAAGCGTCGGTTTGGTTCAATTCTTCACAACATGACCTCTACACACAATGCGGTGAAGAAAAACCACTACTACCTCCATGAAACCTTCAAACGCACTGGGTTGTTCTTTCAAATGTCTACAACACGGAAGAACTGGCGACAATGGGTCTCAAGGAAGAATTTGACTGGTACGCACCTCCTCAGATTTAATACAAGAAGGTCAAAGTTCCTTCCTTGGTGGCCAGCTCCTATTCTTCATCACGAGACACTGATGAAAATGAAGACTTGGACGACACTGCAGCAGGCCCCACTACAACAACCAACCCCAACAACGCCGGCGCTCCTTCATCAACTTGAAATTCTTCAGGGGCGTTAGTCCTCAGTTTCGATCCTTTTGGTCATTCGATGACAAAGGGGGAGAAATGTGAGTTAGTCTTCAAGCGGGTCTATTATATGGCATTTTTTGTTAAGTTACAACTCTCGTTCTTCTGAAACTTTTATTGGATCGAGTTGTAATCTTAAACCCGATGGTGCTTTGATACTTTTGATGCACTGTGCTCTGACACTCTTGATGCGTTATTTTGCATGCTTGTTCCTCATTAATGTTATCGCACGCATGCTGAATTTCATCAAGCACAAACCAGTCTGACGCACTCACATGTGTCGTCGCCGCCATCTTCCACTAGTCCATCTTCAGAGCAGATTGAGGTGCCAACATTGGTAGGTGCCTCCGCCATCAACGCCACCATGACGCCAAACGACGACCTCCACCTACGTTAGTCCATCTCCAAGCAACGGACGCAGATCCATGCTAGGATAGGGCCGCACCACTACCGTCGCCCACCACCCACAAGCGCCACCCAGCCCCAAGGTTCCCAAAGCGGCGCCTTCAAGAAGGGAACGGCGCCGTGAGCGCCGTCACCGCCCAACAAAGTTAGGGTTTTCGCCTGGGAGACCTAGGGGAAGGGGAAGTGAGGGGATCAGTCCATACCGACGCCTCGAAGGAGGGGAACAGCGCCCTCAGGCGTCGCCGTCGACGCGGCCGGCCATGGCCGACCAGGGATTTCTCCCGAACTAGATCCCCGCCACCAAGCGCCTCCTGTACAGAACTGGCGACCCAAGGAAGCGCGGCCCGACGAGGTTGGCCCGCACGCCAAACAGGGGAGGAGGGGAGGCGCCAGATCACGCGCACCGGTCACCGCAGAAACCACCGCCGGCCGCCAACGACCACCGGATCCCGCCGCCCGCGCGGCCGGGACGCCAGATCCACCGCCCGCACGGCTGCTAGCCGGTCGTGCCTTGCCAATGAAGTCGCCGCTCTAGATCCGGGATTCCCCATGCAGAGGCAGGGCAACCGAGGCCCCGCCGCCACCATCCTTGGCGCCCCGGGCTTGCCCGGCGGCTGCCTCAGGCGGCGGCGAGGAAGGGAAGAGGAGGAGGGGCGGCTAGGGAGGAGGAGGGGCACCTAGGGTTGGGAGGGAGGAGGAGGAGGGTCGGCTGGGCTTTTCTACTTGCGACCATACCTAAATACTGCGGCATAATTTCAATTCCTATTTAAAAGTTCACTGAGAAATGAGAAAGCATGACATTTCATAAAAAAGGCTTCTCGAGGGAGTAAACTCCCATCTCATTCACGTCCGGACTACTCTTCTTCGTTCGTACGTGTCAGATGGTATGCACAGTTGTCTATTAAGCACATTTGAGTGACAGCCACACTGTACACTTTTTTTTTCTCAAAACAAACACACGCATTGCTTTATTTTAATAGAGCTACATATCAACATGATACAAGGTATTAAAAAAATCCGTATATACCAAGCGGCCTGCTTGGTAAGCAATCAACAAAATATTGCAATCAATGAAAAAAAAACTGTATATACTGTTTCACAAAAGAAAGACAACAAAACATACCGAGGGCACTAAAAATGCATAAGAGTGCACCGCCGAACACCTCTAGTACACCACTAAGAAGAAGCACATGAGGCACGCCGTCGCACAAGAGTGCACTATCGAACGCTTCTAGCACACAGTCAAAAGAGGTACATGAGACGCATGTCGCCATACAGAAGGTCACGATACATTGTACCAATTTTATACCATAGAAGTGAGTGAAAATTGCTTTTGGAGACCGAACTCCATGCAGGCCGTCTTTTGAAAAATTCATATTTTTATGTTTTAAAAAATTCTGAAAAAATACAGATATACATGGAGGCATAATGTACATGTGTGTAAATTTTTACAATAAAATACGTTGAAATAAGGGTTGTGCAAAAAAACCAAAACAAATATTTGTTTTTCAGCACATGATACTGTGCATCCCCAAAGTCCATGAATTTATTTTTTTACGGGTCGCAATTCAAGGTATTTCATTGTGAATTTTCACACACACACACATTTCATCCTAGATGCATATTTTTCCAGATTTTTTTAAACTGAAATGTTTGAATTTTATTATTTTTTTAAATTTCTGGCCTTCATGGAGCCCGATCACCCAAACGCCATACTCAGAACTGTGAATATTATTTTCTTTACATTGCACAGAAACAACGTCACACTATTTTTGCAGTCTGGCACACGTGCTACATTTTTGCTTGATGTAGACTTTTTTGCCCCACTTTGCCGGACTCAGAACTCAGCTGACTCCGTTTGTAGAGCGGTACCGAATGGTCCAACTCCGTGGAGCTGAAATCTTGGAGCGGAGGCCTCTCCGTATATTTTTTTAAAGTATGGCCAATAGTATAGTCAATAATCGGCTATATGAATTTACCATGTCACTTATAGTCCATCTAATTGCTCACTCATACAATAGTTAGTCATACAAGTGTACTATATCATTAATATATGGTCAAATGTTTCTTTTACAAAGGGTGTTGGAGTTCGTGCTATAATGGGTTGTAAGTTTGTAGCCCGCTTCATTTTCCTCTCCTATTCTCTCTTATCCAACTCAACAAAATTGTATTATTTAAAGTCTTACAACTCGTCTACATCATCTTATCGTACTTGCTCTTAAGTTAGTATTCAGATATTGTAAGTGCATCTAGTGCCCCTTAGTGATTTTGGTGTATTGAATACTTATAGGTTAAGGGACTAATGTGTTTATGAGTGTACACATGTCTATAAGTCTATGAGGAGTTTCATATTTACAGAGAAAGTCGACCCCTAAAAATGAAGTTTTTCGACTGAAGACTTTGATATTCTGAAGACTTTTTGAAGACTTTGAAAGTGAAGAAATTGGTGTGAACTTGAAGACTTAGTATTCATTTGAGGAACATGAAGCGTGAAGACTTTTTTTTCGTAGTTTCGGTTTTCTCTTTCTTGAGTCATAGGAAACACCGTACTGTTAAAGGGGTCGAGGAAATACTAAGGAAAAATTTCCATGTGATGCTCAACTCAAAATCCTACACCTACCAATCCCTTCGAGTGAAGCCTTTGGAAATCCCATACAGTTTAGTCAATTTCTTCAAAGGATGTAGACGAAGTTCTTACATTATTTGAAGAATTTGTTGACCGAGGAGTTAGGAATTCGCCGGCGGATTGCCTACACAAAGGAGGAACATGATAGCCCTAAGGAATTTGAGAGTCAAATTTCCGACTGCCAGTTACAAGGCCAGCTGTCCCAAAATATCTTATCCACCTAACGGTCATATCATTGAAGGGCATTTATGTCTTATCATGCCGGGCTACTCCCTAGGCTATAAATAGCCGCCCCCTACAACCACTAGCTGGTTGGCTGCTCCGAGAGAACTTGACACTTGTCATTTAAGAGCAACCCATCCTCCGAGGACTTTGAGCGAAAATCATCGAGTGAGGAAAAATCCAAAACAAAACCCCCACAAACCCAAAGTGATTGAGCATCACTGAAGAAATTGATCCTGCGTGGATCCGACGATTGTTACCTTTGAAGACTGTGCTTCTTCCAGACGGTTAGGCGTCATGGTCTAGAGCATCCAAGAGGAATTGTGGATCGCCGAGTGACCAAGTCTGTGAAGGTTTGGAAGTCGCCTGAAGACTTACCACGAGTGATTGGACGAGGTCTGTGTGACCTTAGTTCAAGGAGAATACGGTGAGGACTTGGTGTCTGAGCTGCGTGCTTTCGGCCGACCGGGTGTCCGGACTGTGTGTCATCGAGTTTAAATACTCACCGCTCCAACTGTGACGCATAACCGAGACAAAGAGTTGGAACTGGTCTACCAAATCATTGTCTTCACCAACCTAACTGGTTCTATTTCCTCAACCCTTTCATTTCCTCATTCTTTGTGTTGAGTGTTCATTCATATCTGTGTTTGAAGACTTTGATCAAGACTTTCTCAATTTCCCCAGTTCAATTTCTTGATCTGTTTGTCTTCATCTTGTGCTATCCTGTGTTTACGCTTTCTGTACTCTTTGATTGTCTTCATTTCATCATGATGACCATGCCCACATTCTTTTATGCTTACTTCTGAGTACTTATTCCGCTGCAAGTAGTTCTTCGCTAAGGAATTTCCTCACCGGCAAATTCCTCAGTGAAGAATTCATAAAAATCGCCTATTCACCCCCCCTCTAGTCGATATAACGCACTTTCAGATATCCCAGAACTTGTAGGTCGTGGAGTTGCTCCAAATTATGAGCAAAATCCCGCTGCTTAGAACATCTTTGACAAATCCCCTTTCTCATATAAAAATTTGGTTTAGCAGGAGTTAAGGAAACAAATTATTTCAACAGATCCCGTAAACATGATATTTTTAGTCGACTACATATAATCAGCCCAACTTCCTCTCCATCTAAGGAAAACAAGTCTTTCTGTAAACCTCCGCCTCTGACCACCGTCATCGAATTTCCGGCACCGCCCGCCCGCTGCCGCCGCCAAAAACCACTTATTGGGGAGGGGGGGGGGGGTTGGGTTCTGGGGAGCTGTTGGAGATGCTCACCTGCAAACCTCCCCTAAATTATATGGAGACCCCGTATAACAACTTTTAGTCGGAGATTTTAAGAAACCTTGTTGGAGTGTTGTTAGGCCCATTTAGAAGTGGTCTGGCTCCACACTCCAAGCAAGCGGAGCCGGCCCTAATGGGCTGACTCCACTGAGTCAGATCCGTGAAGTGCAGGGGTGGGGGATACCCCGTGTAGCGGGCATGCAATGATACAGAGGTTGTGTCGCGTGGTGACCGCTCGAGCATTCAGGAGATATCTTATCCCGAGCAAGCCGTCGAGTTCCAGTTTGATCGTCTGAGGTGGTTTTATCGTTTTCCCAGGGAGTGTTTCCTTGGTTTTTCGGCTTTTTACGGGTTTGGGTTTTTTCCTATCTTTCCTTGATTTTTCGAGGGGGTTGTTTCTCTATTTTTCTGGTTTCCTGGTTTTTTTGTTCCCATCTATGGGGGGCACATGTGTGCTCCCACTCCCATGTGGATCACATGTTGGGCATTTGGGCGCACGAATGTGCTCTAGCGGCAAGCAAAAGTGTGCTTCCTTGCGAGAACACGGTTGTGCTTCACCCTGCGGGAGCATAAAACTAGTACACTTGGGAGCAAAGTTGTGTTTCCTCACAGGATCACAGTTGCCCATACCCACCATAGGATCATAGGTTAGTGCTAGTTGGGAGCACATGTTAGTTCATATTGAGGCACGGGTTAATACTAGCTGGGGGCACGAATTTCTCAGGTAAAAATGTTCGTCAAAATCTACCAACATTTGATCTAATTTTGAAGATCTCGATATAAGACAATGGTGAAAATGGTTCATAATTCAAATGCACGGTTCAAGATATGTTTTATTTTGAAAAAATGGATCTACAAAACAAGGCACAAACAAACCAAGCCATTTCTTCCGCGTGTAGGAAAGATCCCTCCAAAACTCCCAAGCTGCAACAAATGACGCACGTGTGGTGTGCCACTTGTCGCCACACAGGAGATGGGTGTGACCTTTGCAAGGAGTGCTCCTTTTTTCTGAGAAAAACTTCTGATCTATTCATCAACTTCAAGGTAGTACAAAGAACACCCCAAGTAGAAAATTACCTCTAGGTCCATAGACCACCTAGCGACAACTACAAGAACTGGAGCGAGCTGAAGGCGTACCACCGTCATCGCCCCTCCCTCATCGGAGCGAGGAAAACCTTGTTGTAGTAGACAGTTCGATATTCATCGTGCTAAGGCCCCACAGGACCAGCGCACCAGAATAACAACAACCCCCGATGAAGAGAAGCATAGATCGAAAGGATCCAACCTGTAGACACACAAATGAACAAAGACCAAATACAAGTGGATCCACCGAAGACAAACTCCGACCGAATCCCGCGAGATCAGCTGGAGACAAACCTCCACATGCCCTCCGACGAAGCATCATCGGGACGGGGGGTAGGCGGGGAGGACCTTATTCCATCTTCAGGGAGCCGCCAACGTATCACCTTATCGAGCCTAACAAAACTAAAAAAACATCTAAAACCGGAGTCCTACCACCAGCAAGGGTCGGAATCCACCACGCCTCCATGGCCCTAAGGCCACGGGAGACGGGGCAGATCAGCGACACCTACGGGAGGCAGAGGAAACCCTAACGCATGCATCGTGCCATCCTCACGAGCGAAGGGGTACGCATGTATTGCAGTACTCCTTAACTAGTGATTTCGGTGAAGTAGACAAGGCTCGTAGAAGAAAAATGAGAAGTGGGCGAAGCGTCATGCCGCAGATCTGAAACCTGAAGTTCTTCGAATTTATGTTGAATTGCTACCCCAAAGTGAACATATCAGTTTGATTTTTCCTTTCTTCCCTGAGCTAGCGAACAACACTTATCTTGCTTATTCGGTGTCACCATTTCCTGACATGTGCTAACCCTAAAGAGCACCACCCTACCTTTGGTGAACGGTCGTGGCGCCGGAGTTCTACAACATCCCAACGGAGTAGCACTATATTTGATGGGTCACCCGCCCCATTTGACAAAGAAATTTGAGTCAACTCTAAGATGGGCATCATTGTTAGAAAAGGTTCTCGTTGATCCATCAAGGACAAGTGATGTCGCTTGAAGCTACGTCGGTATTTTCCCAAAGAGGAAGGGATGATGCAGCACAACTACGGTAGGTATTTCCCTCAGTCATGAAACCAAGGTATCAATCCAGTAGGAGAACCGAGCAATACTATGTAAATGGTACCTGCACATAAAGAACAAATATTTGCAACCCGACGCGTATAAGGGGTTGTCAATCCCTTTTCGTGTAACGGCGTCAGAAATTGTCAAGTTGACGGGATAAAATTTGTGTAGATTGGATAAAATAGATCTCGATAAAACATGAAATAAAATAAGTAATAAAAAGTGCAGCAAGGTATTTTTGGGTTTTTGGAATAATAGATCTGAAATTAAAAGTGGCAAATAATAGATCGGAAAGCAAATATGATAAAGAATAGACCCGGGGGCCGTAGATTTCGCTAATGGCTTCTCTCAAGAAAATAGCATAGATGGGTAAACAAGTTACTATTGGGCAATTGATAGAAGATCAAATAATTATGACGATATCCAAGGCAATGATCAATATGTAGGCATCACTCCAAGATTAGTAGACCGACTCCTGCCTGCATCTACTATTACTCCACACATCGACCGCTATCCGCATGCATCAAGTGTATTAAGTTCATGGAGAAACGGAGCAATGCAATAAGAATGATGACATGATGTAGACGAGATCCATGTAGGAATATCCCCCATCTTGTTATCCTTAATAACAATGATACATGCATGTCTTGCTGCCCCTTCTGTCATTGGGAAAGAACACCGCATGATCGAATCCATCACAAAGCACCTCTTCCCATGGCAAGAAATATTGATCTAGTTGGCCTAAATAGACCAAAGATTCAAAGAAGAAATACGAGGCTATAAATAATCATGCATATAAAAGATCCAAAGAAGATTCAAATAATATTCATGGATATAGATCTGATCATAAACTCAAAGTTCATCAGATCCCAACAAACACACCGCAAAAAAGAGTTACATCAAATAGATCTCCAAGAGACCATTGTATTGAGAATCAAAACAGAGAGAGGAAGCCATCTAGCTACTGCCTACGGACCCGTAGGTCTATGATGAACTACTCACGCATCATCGGAGAGGCACCAATGAGGATGATGAACCCCTCTGTGATGTTGTTTAGATTGGATCTCGTGGTTCTGGAACTTGCGGCGGCTGGAATTGTGTTTAGTCGACTCCCCTAGGGTTTCTGGAATATTTGGGGATTTATAGAGTGAAGAGGCGGTGCAGGAGGCCACCGAGGTGGGCACAACTCACCTGGGCGCGCCTGGGCCTCCTAGCGCGCCCTGGTTGGTTGTGCTCCCCTCGTAGCCCCCCTCTGGTACTTCTTTGGCCCATCAGGTGTCTTCTAGTCCAGAAAAATTCTCCAAAAAATTTCGCTGCATTTGGACTCCGTTTGGTACTGATATTCTGCAAAGTAAAAAACAAGCAAAAAACATCAACTGGCACTGGGCACTATGTCAATAGGTTAGTCCGATATAAATTTGCTATAAAATGATTGTAAATCATCCAAGAATGATAATATAACAGCATGGAACAATCAAAAATTATAGATACGTTGGAGACCTATCAACAAGCAATAACAAGGCGACACCAAAATTTGTTAACGGGTTCACCGAACATCGGCTATGTCCTAAAGAGGCATGACTATGAGGCTCCTTGACATGTACTAAACCAACATAGTACAATAAAAACATGTCCATCGAGGCCATCCAACAACATCTTCGACCACCCACCGCGACCAGTTTGGCCAACTCTGCCACGGGTGCCGGACCTCCTTTCTGTGTTTTGTGTCTAGCCTACCAGCTTATGTCTTGTCTTTTTTTTGCATGTGTTCGGCCCAAACACATAACCTTCATATGATTACAAGCCTAACTGTAGCACAACACATACACATATATTTGACACATATTTTAATACTCCACCTTGGTGAATATGTTCCCGCCATCTTGAAGTCGTCCTGCATGAACCTCCTTGTATCTTGGACTTGGACCATTAATCATGACCTCCACTGCTAGTTCCTTAACTTCACATAGACCCAACAACAATTGTGATCCCTTTTTTATTCACCATTGTCAACTCTCCCATGAAAATTAAGTTTTTCAACTCTTGTGTGCAATCCTAACTTTTGGGAGTATCTGAACTCATAATATCCCACAAACACTCTTGTATCATCACCCAGGTAGCTTCTTCATTGATCCGTGTGAGAGTGAACAACTCACATATTTTTGACATATACATGGAATACCATAGAATATATGGTCATGGTCATGTACTCTCCAAACTTTTGGCATTGAACATTTCCACCACTTTCTCAAATTCACCATGGTCGGCTTTTCATCCATCTGATAAGTTAAACTCGATAGATTGGGTCACCAACTTGAACCTGGTACTCATCAACGTTGTATCAACACCCCTTGCACACTTGTCTGACTACCAGTGTATTGGTATATTGGCGTGTTCCATGTGTACTTCATGCCTCATCCGCTTCACCGCGTCGAACTCTTATTGTCCTGGTCGACTCTATCGGGTCACCAAAAGCACCACCTCAACCCCAACTTCAGAGAACCACCGATCATCACCAATTGGTTTTGAGTCCCGTTTATCCCCCGGACCGCTAAGCTCCAGCCCATAAAATGTCCTTCTTTCTATTTCTCTTTGAAATAGCTCTAATTCTCTCATGTCTTACACCATAGCCCCTTCATCGGCATCTAGTGAAGTCTTCCATCATACTCCAGCTTCACCTTCAACATGATTGCATGGTGAATGATCAGTCCATCCTCACACATTGACTTCAAGCTCTCATGTGTATGCCATCTTGAATCAAACCATGTGTCATTGCCATGTTGAAGCAAACAAGCCCTTGGTCCGGCGCTGCTTGTTGGCACACCCAATAGTCGGCCACCATTAGCATCACAACCTTATGTCATTATTGTCAACCTCGTTATTGTATTCTATTCTAACCAACATTCTTGTCAATTCACAAGATTGTCTAGATCAACGAAAATTTTCCACCGGCACAACATGTTGTAGAATTTTCTGAGCCTTATGTGCATGATGTCATCATTGTCGCATGCACTCCTTCTTAATCAAGTTGGATTTCTGCTAGCGTTACAAAAATATTGTTGCTCCAACAAATTATCCAGCGCTATATGAAGTTCCCATACTATCGAATTGTACCAGTCCATGATACCGATCCATAATGCTCCAACTTCATGATCCAGTGAAAATATCACCTCCGATGCAACACTTGAATGTACGTAGCAACTATAACGAAATACAAATTGATCCAATATACCAACTTCATTGGTCACCTTTTTTCGAAATGGAGGCAAAATATTTGCCTCATCTATTAATTAAGGAGAGAATAGAGTTTGTGTTACAAGTGCCCCGCATAAAACCAATGAGATTACTACCCTGACAACAAAGTCCCATATTTCTTTGCACCCATGGTGACCAGAGCTTCCTCTCCTCGATGACAATGTTGAGCAGGGTTGTAGGGATGCGCTTTTATGGCGAAAGACCTCGAGCGCTCCTCTTATTCCAATTGACCAAGATACAAGCATGGGGAGGGAGGCCATGGCTTTCCTATTGGGGATGCCAATCCGGAGTGGTTAGTCCACCAATCCTTGATGGTGCGCTCAAGATGCCACGAGGATGTGTTAATGCTCCTGAGGTGTAGCCTGTCAACAACCAAATTCCAAAGGCGAAGAGTGAACTGACACTTGAAGAAGAGATGGTCACCGGATTCTTCCAGTCTATTACAAAGCAGGCAAAGGCCACAATTTGTCCAACCACGCTTGGCCAACCTATCACGGTCCAATTTCTGTCTTGGATGGCAACCAAGCGAAAAGCTTATAACTTTCGGCATTGCCCAAACCTTCCATACCATATGCTCCATGCTACTTGTGAGCTGCGTTGGGATTTCCTCGAAGAGGAGAGGATGATGCAGTACAGTAGAGATAAGTATTTCGCTCAGTTATGAAACCAAGGTTATCAATCCAGTAGGAGAACCAAGCAACACTATGTAAACAACACATGCACACAAACAACAAATGCTTGCAACCCAACGCGTACAGGGGTTGTCATTCCCTCAACGGTTACGAGCAAGATTAAACGTTTGAGTTTTTGATAGGTAGATCAAATAAAAATACAAAAAAAATTGCAGCGATATATTTTTGGTTTTAATATATGATAAAAAATAGACCTGGGAGCCATAGTTTTCACTAGAGGCTTCTCTCATAAAAATAGCATACGGTGGGTAGACAAATTACTGTTGAGCAATTGATAGAAAAGCAAATAATTATGATGATATCCAAGGCAATGATCATGTATATAGGCATCACGTCCGAGACAAGTAGACCGAAACGATTATGTATCTACTACTACTACTCCACACATCGACCGCTATCTAGCATGCACCTAGTATATTAAGTTCATGGAAGAACGGAGTAACGCCTTAAGCAAGATGACATGATGTAGACAAAATAAACTCATGTATGAAATAAATCCCATCTTGTTACCCTTAATAGCAACGATACGTGCGTGTCATGTCCCTTTTTGTCACTGTGATTGAGCACCGCAAGATCGAACCCATCACAAAGCACATCTTCCCATGGCAAGATAAGTCAATCTAGTTGGCCAAACCAAACCAATAAATTGGAGAAGAAATACGAGGCTATAGCAATCATGCATAAAAGAGTTCAGAGAAAACTCAAATAATATTCATGGATAGATTTGATCATAAACTCACAATTCATTGGATCTCAACGCAAAAAGTCATTACATCAAATATATCTCCAAGAACACCGAGGAGAACATTGTATGGAAGATCAAAGAGAGAAGAAGCCATCTAGCTACTAACTATGGGCCCATAGGTCCGTGGTAAACTACTCATGCATCATCGGGGGGCAGCAAGAAAGGATGATGAAGAGCCACCTCCGTGATTGAATCCCCCTCCGACAGAGTGCCAAAAAAGGCCTCCAGATGGGATCTCGTGGTTCTGGAACTTGTGGCGGCGGAAAAGGTATTTCATGGACTCCTTTGGTGGTTTCATAGTTTTAGAGAATTTATAGAGGCAAAGCTAGGTCAAACGGAGCCTCGTGGGCCCCACCACCCATCAGGGCGCGCCCTGGTGGGTGGTGGGCCCATGCTCCCATGTTTGTTCTTGTCTCGAAGCTTCTAGTGTTCTTTTGTCCAGAAAAAATCTCCAAAAAGTTTCATGGCATTTGGACTTCGTTTGGTACTGATATTCTGCGAAACCAAAAACAAGCAAAAAAACAGTAGCTGGTATTGGGCACTAAGTTGAGAGGTTAGTCCCAAAAAATGATATATAATTGCTTGTAAGTGTATATAAAAGATCCAAGATTCATAATATAATAGCATGGAAGAATCAAAAAATTTAGATACGTTGGAGACGTATCAAGCATCCCCAAGCTTAATTCCCGCTCGTCCTCGAGTAGGTAAATGATAAAAACAGAATTTTTTATGTGGAATGCTACCTAACATTTTCATCATATATTATTTTCTTTGTAGCATGGATATTTGGACTTGAATGATTCAAAGCAATAGTCTATAATTTGACATGAAAACATCAATACTCAAGCATATCAACAAGCAACCATGTCTTTCAAAATATCAACGCTAAAGAAAGGTATCCCTAGCCCATTATGCTCAATCATTGATCCATTCATGAAACACACTCAAATATTAGCTAAATCCAATACACAAGTATGACAATAGTATTCCCTAGTTGGTGCTTTGTAAGAGAAGATGGAGACACAACATAAAAATAAAATTGCATAAAAGTAAATAGATAGGCCCTTTGCAAAGGGAAGCAGAGATTTGCAGAGGTGCGAGAGCTCAAAGCTTAAATTGGAGATAATTTTTTTAAGAGGCATGCTTTTCCTGTCAACGAAAACGACCGAGAATTCCCAATATCTTCCATGCTAGAAAAGTTATAGGAAGTTCCCAAGTAAATTTTATTTCCTCTCCACCACTCTTCCACAATCCATGGATAGCCGTTTCCATGGGTGCCTTCCATACCAACACTTTCCAAGGAATTTATTATCATAGTATTTTTTTCATTTCGGGACTGGGCTTCCCTATTACCTGCCACACTCTCGTGCAATGACAGGTGAATAAGCACTCATCGTGATAATAAAATACCTAGCATGGAAAATATTTGCCACCCCCTGCCGCTTCATGAGCGGTACAGGCACACAAAACGGAAATTCGTTTTGAAAATTAGAGTTGGCACATGCAAATTTACTTGGAACAACATGGAAATGCCGCATATAGGTAAGTATGGTGGACTCATATGGCACAACTTTGGGTTTTAGGAGTTGGATGCACAAGAAGCATTCCCGCTTAGTACAGGTGAAGGCTAGCAATAGATTGAGAAGCGACCAGCCAAAAAATGAATATGGTCATAAACATGCATTGAACATAATTAACACTGAATAATGCACCACAAGTAGGATATAACTTCATCACATTACTATTGACTTTATGTGCATGCATAGGGAATCACAAACCTTAACACCAATATTCTTAGTAAATCATAATTACTCACCAACATGACTCGCATATCACTATCTCCATATCAAAAAACTATTGTAAGGAATCAAGTTTATCATATCCAATGATCTATATGAAAGTTTTTATTATATCTCACTTGGATATCTATCACTTTGGGACCAAATTCATATCTTATGCAAATTACCGTTGCTATTATCAACTCTCTAAAAGATATAAGTGAAGCATGAGAGTGCAAATGTTTCTTCAAAAAAAATCAACTCTCAAAATAATATAAGTGAAGCATGAGATCATATTTCTTTTTAAAAAATTCAACTCTCAAAATCATTTAAGTGAAGCACGAGAGCATATTTCTTTAAAATATAACCACCACCGTGCTCAAAAAGATATAAGTGAAGTACTAGAGAAACTGCCTAACTCAAAAGATTTAAGTGAAGCACATAGAGTATTCTAGCAAATCATGATATGCGTGTGGCTCTCTCAAACAAGTGTGTTCAGCAAAGATGACTATGACAAACTAAAAGGCAAACAAAGCAAAGACTCATATAATACAAGACGCTCCAAGCAAAACTCATGATATGTGACGAACAAAAATAAAGCTCCGAATAAAATTACTGATGGTTGCTACCTCTTGAGCATGCGTTGGTTTTCCCTTGAAGAGGAAAGGGTGATGAAACAAAGTAGCGTAAGTATTTCCCTCAGTTTTTTAAGAACCAAGGTATTAATCTAGTAGGAGGCTACACGCAAATCCCTCGTACCTGCACAAACAATTAAGAACCTTGCAACCAACGCAATAAAGGGGTTATCAATCCCTTCACGGCCACTTGCAAAAGTGAGATCTGATAGAGATAAATAGATAAATATTTTTGGTATTTTAATGGTATAGATTGGAAAGTAAAGAATGCAAAATAAACGGCGACAGAAATAGCACGTAGGCGGGAGATTACTATGATGGAAGATAGACCCGGGGGCCATAGGTTTCACTAGTGGCTTCTCTCAAGATAGCAAATTCTATAGTGGGTGAACAAATTACTGTCGAGCAATTGATAGAAAAGCGCATAGTTATGAGAATATCTAGGCATGATCATGTATATAGGCATCACGTCTGTGACAAGTAGACCGAAACGATTCTGCATCTATTACTATTACTCCACACATCGACCGCTATCCAGCATGCATCTAGAGTATTAAGTTCATAAGAACAGAGTAACACATTAAGCAAGATGACATGATGTAGAGGGATAAACTCAAGCACTATGATATAAACCCCATCTTTTATCCTCAATGGCAACAATACAATACGTGCCTTGCTACCCTAACATCCTTTGGAAAGGACACCGCAAGATTGAACCCAAAGCTGAGCACTTCTCCCATTGCAAGAAAGATCAATCTAGTAGGCCAAACTAAACCGATAATTTGGAAAGACTTGCAAAGATATTAAATCATGCATAAAAGAATTCAGAGAAGAATCAAATATTGTTCATAGATAATCTTGATCATAAATCCATAATTCATCGGATATCGACAAACACACCGCAAAAAGTATTACATCAAATAGATCTCCAAGAGAATCGAGGATAACTTCGTATTGAGATCCAAAGAGAGAGAAGAAGCCATCTAGCTAATAACTATGGACCCAAAGGTCTATGGTAAACTACTCACACATCATCAGAGAGGCTATGGTGTTGATGTAGAAGCCCTCCGTGATCGATTCCCCCTCCGTGAGCTGGAAAAAGGCCCCAAGATGGGATCTCACAGGTACAGAAGGTTGCGGCAGTGGAAATAGGGTTTCGTGGTGCTCATGGATGTTTTCAGGGTATAAGAGTATATATAGGCGAAGGAAGTAGGTCGGTGGAGCCACGAGGGGCCCATGAGGGTGGGGGCGCGCCTACCCCCCTGGGCGCGCCCTCCTACCTTGTGGCCACCTTGTTGCTTCCTTGACGTCCACTCCAAGTCTCCTGGATTGCGTTTGTTCCAAAACGATCCTTGCGAAGGTTTCATTCTGTTTGGACTCTGTTTGATATTCCTTTTCTGCGAAACACTGAAATAGGCAAAAAACAACAATTTGCACTGGGCCTCCGGTTAGTAGGCTAGTCCCAAAAATAATATAAAAGTGCATAATAATGCCCATTAAACATCCAAAACAGATAATATAATGGCATGCAACAATAAAAAATTATAGATACGTTGGAGACGTATCAATGGTCGTTAGAAGAAAGAGGGGATGCCTTCCGGGGCATCCCCAAGCGTAGTTGCTTGGGAGTCCTTCAATATTACCTTGGGGTGCCTCGGGCATCCCCAATCTTAGGCTCTTGCCACTCCTTATTCCTTCATCGATCGTGATCTCACCCAAAACTTGAAAACTTCAATCACACAAAACTCAACAAAACCTCGTGAGATCCGTTAGTATAATAAAGCAAATTGCTACTTTAAGTACTATTGCAAACCCATTCATATTATATGATTTCATTATACCTACTGTATTCTAACTTTAACATGGCTTATACCCCCCAATACAATCCATAGATTCATCAAAATAAGCACACAACGCAACGAAAATAGAATCTGTCAAAACAGATCAGTCTGTAGTAATCTGAACATTGACCATACTTTTGTACCTCTAAAAATTATGATAAATTAGGAGAACGTGGGAAATTTGTATATAAATCATGTGTAAAAACTTCAGAATTTTTCGTCGCTCCGGTTATTTTTAATAATTCTTCTACTGGACATAAAAGTTTCTAGTTTTACATAGAATCAAAGCAACTATCAACCAAATCACCCCAAAGGCTTTGCTTGGCACAAACACTAACTAAAACACTAAAACACAATCATAACGGAGGCACAATTCTATATTTATTGAAACAGCAAGGAAAACAAAAGGTTAAAAGATAACTATTGGGTTGCCTCTCCTCAACTAGCGCTATTGTTTTACGCCCCTAGCTAGGCATAACACATAATTTCAAGTGTTGTCATCTTTGGTTTTAGTTACATAGGTGGCCCTCATGATTGACTCATATGGTGGCTTAATTTTAGTTCCAAGGAAGTGTTCCATACCCTTCTTTAACAGAAACTGAAATTTAATATTCCCTTCTTTCATGTCAATGACGACACCTATAGTTTGTAAGAACGGTCTACCAAGTATTATGGGACAAGAAGGATTGCAATCAACATCAAGTACAATAAAATCAATGGGCACATAGTTCCAATTTGCAAGAATAAGAACATCATTAATTCTACCCAAAGGCTTTTTGTAGGATCGAAAGTAGGTCTAGAGGGGGGTGATTAGACTACTTAACCAAATAAAAATCTAGCCTTTTCCCAATTTTAACTGTTGGCAGATTTTAGCAACTAAGCAAAAGTCAAGCAATCAACCTACACATCCAATTCTAAGAGTGTAGCGGCGGAAAGTAAAACATTGCATATGAAGGTAAAGGGAAGGGTTTGGAGAAGGCAAACGCAATGTAGACACGAAGATTTTTGGCGTGGTTCCGATAGGTGGTGCTATCGTATGTCCATGTTGATGGAGACTTCAACCCATGAAGGGTGACGGTTGCGCGAGTCCATGGAGGGCTCCACCCATGAAGGGTCCACGAAGCAGCAACCTTGTCTATCCGACCATGGCCATCGCCCACGAAGGACTTGCCTCACTCGGGTAGATCTTCACGAAGTAGGCGATCTCCTTGTCCTTACAAACTCCTTGGTTCAACTCCACAATCTTGTCGGAGGCTCCCAAGTGACACCTAACCAATCTAGGAGATACCACTCTTCAAAAGGTAATAGATGGTGTGTTGATGATGAACTCCTTGCTCTTGTGCTTCAAATGATAATCTCATAACACTCAACTCTCTCTCATAGATTTGGCTATGGTGGAAAGAAGATTTGAGTGGAAAGCAACTTGGGGAAGGATAGAGATCAAGATTCCTGTGGTTGGATTGGAATGTCTTGGTCTCAACACATGAGTAGGTGGTTCTCTCTCAGAAAATGAGTAGTGGAAGTGTAGGCATGTTCTGATGGCTCTCTCTGAAATGGAGAAGGGGGTGGAGGGGTATATATAGCCTCCACACAAAATCCAACCGTTACACACATTTGACCCAACTCAGACCGAATAGAAGAACTCGGTGAGACCGATTTAGTTCAAAATGTGAACGTTAGGAATCTTGGTGGGACCGACATGATCAACTCGGTGGGACCGATGTGCTAGGGCTAGGGCAAAACCTCATCTTGGTGAGACCGATTGCATGAACTCGGTGAGACCGATTTTAGCAACGAGCAAACAAAGAGTTGGTCAGTGGGACCGATTACACATTTTGGTGAAACTGAAATAATTACAACATGCAACAGCGAGTTTGTAAGGCCATCTCGGTGAGACCGAGATCTGCATCGGTGAGACCAAATTGTTTAGGGTTTCCGACAGTGGCTAGGTCAAGTGAACTTGGTGGCGCCGGATAGATCAAATAGGCGGGGCCGAGTTTTACTTTGAGTTTTGGACAAATGTCTGAGGGTTTTGGAGCAATATCACTAAGCACTTTGAGCAAGTACACCATTAAGCAACACCTCATCCCCTTTTAATAGTATTGGCTTTCCTATGGACTCAATGTGATCTTGGATCACTAAAATGAAAATGAAGAGTCTTGAGCTTTTGCCAATCTTTGTCCTTAGCATTTTGAGGGGTCCACATCTCTAGTCCATGCCATGCCAATCATTGAACTTTATGAAATATTTAACTTGAATGGATATTAGTTCAATGAGCTATATGTTGTTATGAATTACCAAAACCACCTTGGGATTTGTTGCACTTCCAATCTCCCCCTTTTTGGTAATTGATGATAACATATAGATCAAAGCTTCGACAAATGATAATATGAATGAAATACATCGTCTCTTTGAGAAGTACGTGATAAGCGGGAGCTCCCCCTAAATTTGTGCATTATTTAAAATTTTCCTTTGAATGCAAATGCACAATCGATTAGGATCATGGGTCACTCTTCCATGTCACATACATCTTGGTGGAGCGCTCAAAATGATAGGAGCTAAATAACATGCACTCATCACCAAGGGTAAACTTGATTGATCATACACAAATATCATAGATATCATCATGCAAGCACACATTAAGGCATAGTATGATCAAACACATGATCACAAGAGTATCTCACAAACATAACACAAATTGTAGCAAGAATCAAACAAGCAAACAAACAAAGTAGTAAGAGAGGCAAAAAAAGGCAAAATACACTCTCTCTGTCTCGAAGCCTAACGATCTATATACTTTCTCCCCCTTTGGCAACAAGTTACCAAAAAGCATGAATATGCATAGTGCTATGCGGCACTCTAGGCACGATCTCCGGGAGCTCCTGAAGTGGTCTTCTGGCCGGTTGCTCCGGTGTGCGTAGATGGCGTTGAGAGGAGTTCGTCTGCAAATGCTTGGGCAGAGGTCTGTGGAGCTGGAGGAGTTGAAACTGGAGGTGCAATAGTGGCAGTTGTTGCAGGTGCTGAAAGTGTACCTGGTGTCACTAACAACTGGCACTGCCAAAGACCTTTGTGCCCTTGGCACTCGCTGAAAAGTGTCTGTGGTAAGTCTGTCATTCCTGTCCTCAACTTCTTCCTGGAACTTCTCCATTGTGGTATGGATCTTTGTGACCTTCACATTTAGATCATGAAATTTAGTATCAATGATCCTCCCAAGACTCTCTTGATTTTGAGTCAGGGTGGCCAAGCCCTTCTCAATCCTCACAGTAGCCTCAAGTAGATAACTGAGTTGATCTTGCTTGGTCTTGATAATCATAGTTGAAGCATCTGGTGCACTAGCTGCCTTTGCTGCTTTTGCAGCCTTTGATCTCTCTCTCTCTCTCTCTCTCTCTCTCTCTCTCTTCTCCTGAGCTTCTGCACATGTAGGATGAGATGCATCCATGACAATCTCATTGTCCTCAAATTATGACCTCAGGGGAAGATGCTCTTTATCAAGAAGATGTTGTCGGATTTCGGGTTCCGGCAGACCCTCTAGGTTCGAACTCTGGGGTGCATGCGCAGATCACACCTCCAACCTAACTACACCTCGTCGCCTCGCAAGGATCTAACTACACAAAGAGCAACACAAGGGACACAAGGTTTATACTGGTTCGGGCCACCATTGCGGTGTAATACCCTACTCCAGTGTGTGGTGTGGTGGATTGCCTCAGGGGCTGATGATGAACAGTACAAGGAAGAACAGCCTCGCGAGGGTCTGTTCTTGGCCAGTGCGATGAACTGCTAGGGGGAGTTCAGTCGCTTCTCTCTCTCTCTCTCTCTCTCAGATGCCTCTACCCTGTGGGTGGCAAGTCCTATTTATAGGCAGAGGCCCTGGGCCTCTTCCCAAATATTGAGCGGGAAGGGCGCCAACAATTGGCCATTTTGAAGGGCAACATCTAGTACACTTATCCTGACTAAAGTCGGTCCTCGCCTGCCAAAGGCCCTGACGGTGACGCCGGCTTGGGCTCCACGATGACCTCCTTCCTGCCGTTCTGCTGGTCTTAGTCTTGTTGCACCGAAATGGTTGCCTTTCCTTGATACTCTTGGCTTGCGCTTGCCTCCCTTGCACCAAAGGGGAAACGAGGACATTGCGCGGGCTGGCGCCCGCCTGGCGCCCTTGGTCGTCATGGCTTGCGTCATGGGCACCTCGCGAGGTACCCCGCCTTGATCTCTCCGCCTCCTCGCGAGCCAGCCTGACGAGATCGTGCCTGAGGAAGCTTCTTGTCGTCCGCCCCGTGAGGCTTGGCCCCTCGTGAGGGTCTTGAGCTTGTGTTGATGAAGATGGGCCGTACTGGGCCACCCCTTGAGCCACGCCGTAGGCCGCAGGCAGGCAAGTCTGGGTACCCCCGTTCCCAGAACACCGACAGTAGCCCCGGGCCCAAGGCGCGCCTGGACTTGGCTTAGCAGAGAAGCGAAGGGGCAAGTATGCGCCATGGCCCTAACAGCTCTTGACCTTGGGCGCCGCGTGGCGGTTGATTGGACATGGGCGTCCCCACTTCCCCATGACGCCTCGGCAACTGCCCGAATTGACAAGCCCTGCATGCAAAGCGGGCCATGATTACCTGTGATCGTGGAGGTCGACGGTTGGCCTTCTCCGGCTATAAGTACGGAACGGCCGTGCCCTTCCAATCCATCTCTTCTTGCTTCTCCCTCTTCTCCATGGCTCCGTCGAAGAGGTTCTCGGCCGCGGAGAAGGGGAAGGCCCGCCAGGTGGAGCCTGACTCTCCCCCGGCCAAGCGCGGTCGAGGCCATCCTCGCAAGCATCCTGTGGCTCCCGTAGCGGCTTCCCGCAGTAATGGAGGCGATCTCCCGCGCGGCGACGGGCCTCGGGCCATTGAAGGGGGGCACGCTACGACCGCATGACCTCCTAGGCCGCGCTTCCACTCGGCAGAGGTGCTGCCGGAGTTTGTTGTGTGGTCGGTGGAGCCGACCAGCACCTGGCTCCAGCTTCCCCGCTTCCTTTTAGGTGAACTTCTGGCCGGCGCCCGGCGTCTCGCTCCAGCGGACGGTTCTTTGCAGCCGGGCCTCTTGGGCTTCGCTGGAGGTCTCCACCGCTGGGAGCGTGGCCCTGACCCGCGACTGGCAAACGTTTGCCCGCGCGCATGGTCTAAGCCGGCGGTGCACCCTG
This sequence comes from Aegilops bicornis, assembly GCA_021605145.1. Lineage (NCBI taxonomy): Eukaryota > Viridiplantae > Streptophyta > Magnoliopsida > Poales > Poaceae > Aegilops > Aegilops bicornis. Next base: position 610,498,272 of record CM038671.1, read on the forward strand.
CACTTCAAGTTCGACGGCGATGCCACCCTCTACGTGAGGGTGTTTGGGGAAGATGGTCGCCGCGCTGGGTGCTGCCCCGAGGACAACGACCGCGGCTGTGGGCCTAGCCCCGGCGACGATCGGGATGAAGATGACAGCGCGCGCGTGGTCGGCGGCGCTCGGGGCTCGTCGAGCTTCGGCGACTCTCCTTCGGATAGCGGCTCCTCCAGCGGCGGCGCGACCAGCCTCCGTGCCGCCGCGCCCTCCTGGAGGGGGGTAGCGGGTCTGCACGCCGCCGCGCCTTAGTGAAGCGCGAGAGGGAGTCTGCCTGAGCTCCGGAGGTAGTTCGAGCCTTCGCCGCGAGTTGGTGTCAAGCGAGCAGCGCCTGTTTTGTTCTTTTCCTATTCCTGCGCAAAGAGACAGTAGTGTAGGGCCCCGCGGGGGCGTGCTTGGACTGTTGCTGTTAATTACCGTATTGTTTCTGCTATTTCTGTATTAGGCTTTTGTGCCGCATGCCTGCGCGTAGAAATTACTTAGCTTGGGGGCGACCTGTCGCGGTCTTCGCCTCCCAAGGACGAGGCCTCGTCGAACGCTTCATGCCCTGCAAAGATTAGTCAGGAGAGGTAGCTTCCAGCCTCAGTTGTGGAGGCGACCGACCCAGGTCCTGTGTTCGTGTCGCGGTGCCCGTGGGGCACGGACTGGGAGGGGTGCTCCCGTAGCGGACCAGGCTTGGGAAGCCTCAAACGATAGGGGCAGAAAACACTTGCGAGGGTGCCCGCGCCGCTCCCTCGCGAGACTCGCATGAAAGAAACCAAGACAGGGGGGCGAAAAAGGCAGAGAGTCACAAGCCAAAGACGACAACAACTTCAATAAAACTTCAAATGGGAATGAACAAGCCAACTGCAGAAAGCAAATGAAAGAAGCCGCGTCCGGCACCTAGTCTAGTCTTCGACGTCTTCTCACGGTAGCGGAGCTAAGTGCTGCCAGGGCGTGGGCGGGAGCCCCGAGGCCCGAGGCGGCACTCCGGAGACTCAGGCGTGTACAGCCCCACTCATTATTACGTGAGAGTGTCACGGGCGGCGAGCTTCACAGGCATTTGCCTTCTTCACAGGCACCGGGCCTTTTCCCAATCGCAGCAGCTTCACAGGCATTCGTCTTCTTCACAGGCACCGGGCCTTTTCCCAATCGCAGCAGCTTCACAGGCATTCGCCTTCTTCACAGGCACCGGGCCTTTTCCCAATCGCAGCAGCTTCACGGGCATTCGCCTTCTTCACAGGCGCCGGGCCTTTTCCAAAACGCGACAACTTCACAGACATTCACCTTCTTCACAGGCACAGGGCCTTTTTAGGGGTAAAACCTTCGGAGCTGCTGGATGTTCCACGCGTTCTGGACGGGCACCCCCTCCTGGGTCTCCAAGCGTGCGGAGCCGGGCCTGGAAACATGAACAACCTTGAACGGGCCCTCCCACATGGGAGAGAGCTTATGCAGTCCCTCCCTGGAGAGAACCCGTCTGAGCACGAGGTCCCCTACCTCAAGGGTCCTGGGGCGAATGTTGCGGTAGTGGTATCGCTGTAGTGCTTGCTGGTACCTTGCTGCTTGTAGTGCGGCTTCTCGACGATGCTCCTCCCCCAGCACGAGGTCCATCCCCCGCATGGCGTCCTGCTGCGCCTTGTCGAACACCAGGACTCGTGCGGAGCAACGTCTAACCTCGTGAGGGAGGACCGCTTCAGCTCCATAAACTAGGAAGAACGGGGTCTCGCCAGTCGGCTTGGTCGCGGTCGTGCGGATGGACCAGAGCACAGACTGAAGTTCATCGTACCAGCCCCTGCCGCAGGCTTCCAGCTTCTTCTTGAACGTCCTGGTTTTGAGGCCCCTCGGGACCTCTGCGTTGGCCCGCTCGGCCCGACCGTTGCTCCGCGGGTGTGCAACCGAAGCGTAGCATACCTGCGTCCCAAGGTTAGCACAATATGTTTTGAAGAGGTTACTGGTGAACTGCGAACTGTTGTCGATGATGATGCGGTTCGGCACCCCGAACCGGCTCACAATGCCCTTGATGAATTTGACCGCAGAATCTGCAGGGATGGTGCGGACGGCTTCCACTTCAGCCCACTTAGTGAACTTGTCCACGGTGATGTAGAGGTAGCGATAGCCTCTCGGCGGCCGAGGGAACGGGCCTAGGATATCCAGCCCCCAGACTGTGAATGGCCATGAGAGGGGTATAGTTTGCAGACCTCCCGCCGGCTGATGGATCTGCTTGGCATGGAATTGGCAGGCCTCGCAAGCCTTCGCCAGTTCCACGGCATCATTGAGCGCAGTGGGCCAATAGAACCCGCTGCGGAACGCCTTGCCAACGAGGGTCCGTGATAACGAATGATGCCCACAGTCTCCATCGTGTATGTCTGCTAGCAGCTCCTTCCCTTGCTCCCTGGAAATGCAACGCACGGACACATCATTCGGTCGCTTCCGGTAGAGCTCTCCATCCCTGATGCAGTACGCCGTGGCTTGCCGTGCCACACTCTTCGCTTCCTCCTCCTTTTCTGGCAAGGTCCCTTGCGTCAGGTAACTCCTGAGCTCTGTGATCCAGCATCCCTCCTGAGGCTCCAGCGTCAGGAGAAAATGCGCTCCTGAGGCCGGGCCGCATCGGGCTCCCGAGGTGTGGTGGGGAGCTCTTCCCGAGGCTGCACCGTGCTTGACAGCGACGGCGTCGCCGAGGGCTTGAAGAGCCGCTCCTCGAAGACGCCAGGTTCCTGAGGTAGCTGCCTGGATGCCCGTTGGCGATGTCATCAGCCTCTTGATTGGTGCCGCAAGGCACATGCTGCAACTCCAGTCCCCAGAACTGCTTCTCCATCCTGTGGACCTCCGCGAGGTAGGCTTCCATGTGCTCATCCCTTGGCTCGTATACTTTGTTGGAGAAGTTGACGAGGAGTTGTGAATCACCCTTGATGGTAAGGCGCTTCACTCCTGTGGCGATCATGCTTTCAGGCCCGCTATCAGGCCTTCATATTCTGCTATGTTGTTGGAGACCTTTTCTCCATGCTGGAAACAGAGCTGCATGACATAGTAGAGCTTGTCTTGAGTGGGAGATATAAGCACTACGCCAGCCCCCGCGCCGTGTCTGGAGAACGCCCCGTCGAAGTACATGACCCAACCGTCCGGTGCCTCGCTTCCCGGGGAGAGGGATCGATCCTCATCAGCCTTGAGGCCCGGCGCCTCCGCCGATTCCGCCACGAAGTCCTCTAGCGCGGCCCCCTTGATGACTCTGGTGGTGCTGAATTCTAGCTGAAACGCTTGCAGCTCTATGTTCCACTTAGCGACTCTACCAGCCGAGTTGGGGCTCCTGAGCACCCTTTCCAAGGGGTACGCTGAGACAACCTTGATGGGATGGCCCTGAAAATAGTGCCGCAGCTTGCACGAGGCCACTAATAGCGCGAGGAGGAGTTTCTCGGGCATGGGGTACCGCGCCCTTGCGTCCCACAATACTGTGCTGACAAAGTACACAGGGTGTTGGACGAGGCTGGGAGTGCTGGTGCCGCTAGCATCCTCCGGAGGCCGTGGCGCCTCCTGAGACAGTGGAGCCCCTAGCGACTGGTCGCCAGGGGGAGGGGTCTCTTCTGTTCCGAGTGTGCTTCCCTGCGGCGGCTAATCCTTCTCAGCTGTGGTAGTGGTCTCTGTGAGCCCCCCTTGATCCTGCTTCGCCTTGACCCGGGCAGCTGCCGCGGCTTTGGTCCAACGCTCCTCCCTAACCGCCACCAGGGCTGCGTTGGCAGAGTAGGGAGTGGCTGCAAGGTAGAGCACCAGGGGCTCTTGAGGGCGCGGAGCCACCATTACCGGAGGGCTGGTTAAATACCTTTTGAGATCTTGGAATGCTTTGTTGGCCTCTTCAGTCCATTCAAAGGGGCCCTTTTTCTTCATCAGCTTGAAGAAGGGTAGCGCTCGTTCCCCCAACTTGGAGATGAAGCGTCCTAGTGCGGTCACACGCCCAGTGAGCTTCTGCATCTCTCTGAGGGTCTTCGGTGGGCTCATGTCCTCGACTGCTTTGACCTTTTCTGGGTTAGCCTCGATGCCCCGGTGGGACACAAGGAAGCCCAGGAGCTTGCCTGAGGGGAATCCGAACACGCACTTCTTCGGGTTGAGCCGCAGGTCCACTGCGTTGAGGCTCGCGAAGGTTTCCTCCAAGTCTTGTGTCAGGGTTCTGGCCTCCCGGGACTTCACCACAATGTCATCAACGTGAGCCTCAACATTCCTCCCGAGCTGCCGACCCAAGGCGATGTGCATCAGCCGCTGAAAGGTCGCTCCTGTGTTGCGCAGCCCGAACGGCATGCATGTGTAGCAGTACACTCCACACGGGGTCAGGAAAGCAGTTTTTTCCATGTCTTCTACCGCCATCTTGATCTGGTGATATCCAGAGAAGGCATCCAGGAAACATAACAGGTCGCACTCGGCGGTGGAGTCGACGATCTGATCGATACGAGGGAGCGGGAATGGATCCTGCGGGTAGGCTTTGTTGAGGTTGGTGAAGTCGACACACATATGTTCCTTCCCCCCTTTCTTTGGCACGACAACCGGGTTAGCCAACCAACTGCAGGTATCGGACCTCGCGAATGACCCCTGCCGCCTCTAGCTTGCGGGTCTCTTGGACGATGAAAGCCTGCTTCTTAGTGGACTGCCGTCTCGCTTTCTGCTTCACGGGGCGCATGTTGGGGCACACGTTGAGGTGGTGCTCGATTACGCCTCTTGGGACCCCTACCAGCTGATCAGGTTCCCATGCGAACACCTTCTTGTTCGTGCGTAGGAACTTGACCAGGGCCTCCTCCTACTCGAGCTCGAGGTTGGCGCCTATGGTGAAGGTGGCATCAGTGGATCCGTCCTCGTCGACCAGTATCTGCTTGGTTTCTGCCTTGTCTTGGGTGAATAGCTGCTTCTTCTTGGCCGGCGCAGCCCCCTTGGGCTTAGGGGCGTCTGAGTCTGCGGGCTGTGCCGCCGCCGCAGTCTTGAAGACGAGCTTGAGCACTTGCAACGCATCCCCGGTGTCTCCGGATACGGTGAGGACGCCGCTGCTCCCGGGCATCTTCATGAGGTTGTACGCTGGGTGAGTCGCAGCCATGAATCGGGCTAGTGCTGGGTAGCCAAGGATGGCGTTGTATGGGAGGCCGATGGGGGCAATGTCGAAGTCGATTAGCTTCGTGCAGAAGTTGTCGTAGGTGCCGAAGGTCACCGGAAGATGGATCTGTCCCAGGGAGCCGCCTGAACCGCCTCCGACGCCCGAGAAGGGCTCATTGGCTGAAGCGCCCGTGGTACGGGGAGGAGGCTGAAGGCTTCAACTGAGAGCACGCTCAGGCCTGTGCCGCCGTCGATGAGAGTCCTGGTGACGGCCACCTGGCAGATGGTGGGGGTGCACATCATTGGGAGCGGGCCCGAGCAGGCTGAGTTGGAGGGGTGATCCTCCGAGCTGAAGGCCAGACCGGCCTTGGGCGCCGACCGACCCGGAGGAGCCCCATGCTGCGCGGAGGCAGCGCCGATCTGGCGGACGAATGGCTTGATGTGGCGGCCTGAAGGTGGCGCCTGCGAGCCGCCCAGGAGAGCTGCGACGACCGGGGGCACCGGCGCAACGTGCTAGGCGAGGAAGAGGTTGCGCAGCTCCTCCCAAGAGGCCACAGAAGCCGCTGGCAGGTGGAGCAGCCACATGCGCGGGGCACCGGTGATGCCATGGGAAGCCAGTTAGCCATGACCTCGCTGCCGCTTCGCCGAGGACGGCCCTCAGACGCCAGCAGAAGGCCATGGATCAGTCGGTTGTTGTAAGCAGTGGCGTCTCGCTTGAACTTTTTCGCCATCGCACTGTCGCAGGCTGGGCCAAGGCTCGAGCCCCTGCCTCGGCGGCGCCGGGCGCATCGAGCGAGGCGGGCGCTGCTCATCATAGGGCGAATCGCGATGTTGGCGGAGAGCAGGTCGGCAGAAGGAAAGCTCACAAGACCTTACTTGGCGCGCCAAATGTCGGATTTCGGGTTCCGGCAGACCCTCTAAGTTCGAACTCTGGGGTGCACGCGGAGATCACACCTCCAACCTACCTACACCTCGTCGCCTCGCAAGGATCTAAACTACACAAAGAGCAACACAAGGGACACAATGTTTATACTGGTTCGGGCCACCATTGCGGTGTAATACCCTACTCCAGTGTGTGGTGTGGTGGATTGCCTCAGGGGTTGATGATGAACAGTACAAGGAAGAACAGCCTCGCGAGGGTCTGTTCTTGGCCGGTGCGATGAGCTGCTAGGGGGAGTTCAGTCGCTTCTCTCTCTCTTTATCTCTGATGCCTATACCCTGTGGGTGGCTAGTCCTATTTATAGGCAGAGGCCCTGGGCCTCTTCCCAAATATTGAGCGGGAAGGGCGCCAACAATTGGCCATTTTGAAGGGGAACATCTAGTACACTTATCCTGACTAAAGTCGGTCCTCGCCTGCCAAAGGCCCTGACGGTGACGCCGGCTTGGGCTCCACGATGACCTCCTTCCTGCCGTTTTGCTGGTCTTGGTCTTGTTGCACCGAAATGGTTGCCTTTCCTTGATACTCTTGGCCTGCGCTTGCCTCCCTATCACCAAAGGGGAAACGAGGACACTGCGCGGGCTGGCGCCCGCCTAGCGCCCTTGGTCGTCATGGCTTGCGTCATGAGCACCTCGCGAGGTACCCTGCCTTGATCTCTCCGCCTCCTCGCGAGCTAGCCTGACAAGGTCGTGCCTGAGGAAGCTTCCTGTCGTCCGCCCTGCGAGGCTTGGCCCCTTGTAAGGGTCTTGAGCTTGTGTTGATGAAGATGGGCCGTACTGGGCCACCCCTTGAGCCACGCCACAGGCCGCAGGCAGGCAAGTCTGGGTACCCCCGTTCCCGGAACGCCGACAGATGTGTCCCTGTTCCCATCTTGGAGTTGATCAACATCTATATATGAGGGGCATATCCACATGATCTCTTCTGATCAGCTGTAGTTCTCTTCACTGTTTCAACAATCAAAGTCATCACTTTGAACTTCTGGGGTACATCAAACATGTGGATCAAGTTGATGGAGTGACCACAGATCATTCTATGATCTCCTGTCTGTTGGAAATATGCCCTAGAGGCAATAATAAATTAGTTATTAGTATATTTCCTTGTTCATGATAATCGTTTATTATCCCTGCTATAATTGTATTGAAAGGAAACTCAGATACATGTGTGGGTACATAGACAACACCATGTCCCTAGTAAGCCTCTAGTTGACTATCTCGTTAATCAATAGATGGTTACGGTTTCCTGACCATGGACATTGGATGTCATTTATAACGGGATCACATCATTAGAAGAATGATGTGATGGACAAGACCCAATCCTAAGCCTAGCACAAAGATCGTAGTTCGTATGCTAAAGCTTTTCTAATGTCAAGTATCATTTCCTTAGACCATGAGATTGTGCAACTCCCGGATACCGTAGGATTGCTTTGGGTGTACCAAACGTCACAACGTAACTGGATGGCTATAAAGGTTCATTACAGGTATCTCCGAAAATATCTGTTGGGTTGGCACGAATCGAGACTGGGATTTGTCACTCCGGTTGACGGAGAGGTATCTCTGGGCCCACTCGGTAGGACATCATCATAATGTGCACAATGTGACCAAGGGGTTGATCACGGGATGATGTGTTACGGAACGAGTAAAGAGACTTGCCGTAACGAGATTGAGCAAGGTATCGGGATACCGACGATCGAATCTCGGCAAGTACAATACCGCTAGACAAAGGGAATTGAATACGGGAGTGATTGAATCCTCGACATCGTGGTTCATCCGATGAGATCATCGTGGAACAGGTCGGAGCCAACATGGGTATCCAGATCCCGCTGTTGGTTATTGACCGGAGAACGTCTCGGTCATGTCTACATGGTTCCCGAACCCGTAGGGTCTACACACTTAAGGTTCGGTGACGCTAGAGTTGTTATGGGAAATAGTATGTGGTTACCGAAGGTTGTTCGGAGTCCCGGATGTGATCCCGGACGTTACGAGGAGTTCCGGAATGGTCCTGCGGTGAAGATCGATATATTGGACGAAGGGTATTGGAGTCCGGAAGTGTTCCGGGGGTACCAGGCTATGGCGGCATGACCGAAAGGTGTTTCGGAGCCCGGCAAGTGTTGGAGGGCCTCATGGGCCAAAGGGAAGGGGCAAACCAGCCCACTAAGGGGTGGTGCGCCCCCAGCCCCTCTCACGTAACCGGGAGAGGTGGGGCGCCTCCCTAGGGCAGCCCCTTCCCGGCTTGGGGGCAAGTTTCCTAGGGGTGGGGCGCCCAAACCCATCTAGGGTTTCCCATGTGGCCGCCTCCCCTAGGGAACCCTAGGCGCCTCCTCCAACCCCTTACCCCTATATATAGTGAGGAGAGAGAGGGCAGCGGACCCTTCCCTGGCACAGCCCTCCCTCCTCCAACACTTCCTCCTCCTTCGTAGTGCTTAGCGAAGCTCACGGGAGAACCACGAGCTCCATCACCACCACGCCGTCGTCTTTGCCGGAGTTTTCCTCAACTTCTCCTCTCCCCTTGCTGGATCAAGAAGGAGGAGACGTCCCCGGGTTGTACGTGTGTTGAACGCGGAGGTGCCTTCCGTTTGGCGCTAGGATCATCGGTGATTTGGATCACGACGAGTACGACTCCATCAACCCCGTTCTCTTGAACGCTTCCGCTTAGCGATCTACAAGGGTATGTAGATGCACTCTCCTTCCCCTCGTTGCTGGTTTCTCCATAGATAGATCTTGGTGACACGTAGGGAAAATTTTGAATTTCTGCTACGTTCCCCAACGATGGCATCATGAGCTAGGTCTATTGCGTAGATTCTTTGCACGAGTAGAACACAAAGTAGTTGTGGGCGTTGATTTTGTTCAATATGCTTACCGTTACTAGTCCAATCTTGTTTCGACGGTATTGTGGGATGAAGCGGCCCGGACCGACCTTACACGTACACTTACGTGAGACAGGTTCCACCGAATGACATGCACTTGGTGCATAATGTGGCTAGCGGGTGCCGCCTCCCACTTTAGTCGGAACGGATTCGATGAAAAGGGTCCTTATGAAGGGTAAATAGCAATTGGCATATCACGTTGTGGTTTTATGTAGGTAAGAAACGTTCTTGCTAGAAACCCATAGCAGCCACGTAAAACATGCAAACAACAATTAGAGGACGTCTAACTTGTTTTTGCAGGGTATGCTATGTGATGTGATATGGCCAAGAAGAATGTGATGAATGATATGTGATGTATGAGATTGATCATGTTCTTGTAATAGGAATCACGACTTGCATGTCGATGAGTATGACAACCGCAGGAGCCATAGGAGTTGTCTTTATTTATTGTATGACCTGCGTGTCATTGAAGAACGCCATGTAATTACTTTACTTTATTGCTAACCGGTAGCCATAGTAGTAGAAGTAATAAGTTGGCGAGACAACTTCATGGATACACGATGATGGAGATCATGGTGTCATGCCGGTGACGATGATGATCTTGGAGCCCCGAAGATGGAGATCAAAAGGAGCAATATGATATTGGCCATATCATGTCACTATTTGATTGCATGTGATGTTTACCATGATTATACATCTTATTTGCTTAGAACGACGGTAGTAAATAAGATGATCCCTCATTAAAATTTCAAGAAAGTGTTCCCCCTAGCGTGCACCGTTGTGAAAGTTCGTCGTTTGAAGCACCACGTGATGATCGGGTGTGATAGATTCTTACGTTCACATACAACGGGTGTAAGCCAGATTTACACACGAAACACTTAGGTTGACTTGACGAGCCTAGCATGTATGACATGGCCTCGGAACACAAGAGACCGAAAGGTCGAGCATGAGTCGTATAGTAGATAATGATCAACATGAAGATGTTCACCGATGATGACTAGTCCGTCTCACGTGATGATCGAGACACGGCCTAGTTGACTCGGATCATGTAATCACTTAGATGACTAGAGGGATGTCTATTCGAGTGGGAGTTCATGAGATGAACTTAATTATCCACGAACATAGTCAAAAGATCTTTGCAAATTATATCGTAAGCTCGCGCTTTAGTTCCACTGTTTAGATATGTTCCTAGAGAAAATATAGTTGAAAGTTGACACTAGCAATTATGCGGACAGTAGAAAGCTTATGTCCTTAATGCACCGCTCAGTGTGCTGAACCCCAAACGTCAGCCCTGTGGATGTTGCGTAACATCAGACATACACGCTTTTGATAACTACGTGATAGTTCAGTTAAATGGTTTAGAGTAGAGGCACCAAAGACGTTTCTCAAAACATATAAGATGTTTCGAGGGCTGAAATTGGGATTTCAGGCTTGTGCCCACGCCAAAAGGTATAAGACCTCCGACGATTTTCTTAGCACGCAAACTAAGGGAGAAAAGCTCAATCGTTGAGCTTGTGCTCAGATTGTCCGAGTGCAACAATCACTTGAATCGAGTGGGAGTTGATCTTCCGGATGAGATAGTGATGTTTCTCCAAAGTCATTGCCACCAAGCTGCTAGAGCTTCGTGATGAACTATAACATGTCAGGGATAGATATGATGATCCTTGAGGTATTCACGATGTTTGACACCGCGAAGTAGAAATCAAGAAGGAGCATCAATTGTTGATGGTTGGTGAAACCACTAGTTTCAAGAAGGGCAAGGGCAAGAAGGGATACTTCATGAAACGGCAAATCAGCTGCTGCTCTAGTGAAGAAACCCAAGGTTGAACCCAAACCCGAGACTAAGTGCTTACGTAATAAGGGGAATGCATTAATCGGAGCAGAATTACCCTGGATACTTGGTAGATGAGAAGGCTGGCAAGGTCGATAGAAGTATATTGGATATACAATATGTTAATGTGTACTTTACTAGTACTCCTAGTAGCACCAGGGTATTAAGATACCGGCTCGGTTGCTAAGTGTTAGTAACTCGAAATAAAAGAGCTACGGAATAAACGGAGACTAGCTAAAGGTGAGCTGACGATATGTGTTGGAAGTGTTTCCAAGTTTGATTTGATCAAACATCGCACGCCTCACTCTACCATCAAGATTAGTATTAAACCTGAATAATTGTCATTTGGTGATTGCGTTGAGCATAGACATGATTGGATTATGTCTATCGCAATACGGTTATTCATTTAAGGAGAATAATGGTTACTCTATTTATTTGAATAATACCTTCAATGGTCTTGCACCTAAAGGAATGGTTTATTGAATCTCGATCGTAGTGATACACATTTTCATGCCAAAAGATATAAGATAGTAATGATAGTACCACCTGCTTGTGGCACTGCCATTTGAGTCATATTGGTATAGAACGCATGAAGAAGCTCCATGTTGATGGATCTTTGGACTCCCTCGTTCTTGAAAAGTTTGAGACATGCGAACCATGTCTATTGGTGTATATGCATGAAGAAACTTCATGCAAATGGACCGTTTGGACTCACTTGATTTTGAATCACTTGATACATGCAAATCATACCACATGGGCAAGATGACTGAAAGCCTCGTTTTTTGATTGAAATGGAACAAGAAAGCAACTTGTTGGAAGTAATACATTTTGATGTGTGCAGTCCAATGAATGCCGAGGCACTTGATGGATATCGTTATGTTCTTACTTCACATATGATTTGAGTAGAATCTGAGTATATTTACTTGATGAAACACAAGTCGAGAATTATTGAATGGTTCAAGTAATTTCAGAGTGAAGTTAAAGATCATCGTGACAAGAGGATAAAATGTCTATGATATGATCATAGAGATGAGTATCTGAGTTACGAGCTTTGGCACGCTATTAAGACATAGTGGAAATTGTTTCACAATTAATACCGCCTGGAACACCATAGTGTGATGGTGTGTCTGAACATCATAATTGCACCCTATTAGATATGGTGCGTACCATGATGTCTCTTATCGAATTACCACTATCGTTCAGGGGTTAGGCATTAGAGACAACCGCACTCAATTTAATAGGGCACCACGTAATTCCGTTTAGACGACCCTGTTTGAACTATGGTTTGGAGAAACCTAAGTTGTCGTTTCTTAAAAGTTTGGGGTTGCGACGCTTATGTGAAAAAGTTTCAGGTTGATAAGCTCGAACCCAAAGCGGATAAAATGCATCTTCATAGGACACCCAAAACAGTTGGGTATACCTCTTAATTCAGATCCGAAAGCAATAGGGATTGTTTCTTGAATCATGTCCTTTCTCGAGGAAAAGTTTGTCTCGAAAAGTTGAGTGGGAGGATGGTGGAGACTTGATATGCTTATTGAACCGTCACTACAACTGGTGTGTAGCAGGGCACAGGAAGTTGTTCCTGTGGCACTTACACCAATTGAAGTAGAAGCTTATGATAGTGATCATGAAACTTCGGATCAAGTCACTACCGTACCTCGTAGGGTGACAAGGATGCGAACTGCTTCAGAGTGGTACAGTAATCCTGTCTTGAAGGTCATGTTGCTAGACAACAATGAACCTACGAGCTATGGAGAAGCGATGGTGGGCCCATATTCCGACAAATGGTTAGAGGCCATGAAATCCGAGATAGGATCCATGTATCGTAACAAAGCATGGACTTTGGTGGACTTGCCGATGATCGGCAAGCTATTGAGATAAATGGATTTTTAAGAAGAAGACGGACGTGGACGGTAATGTCACCGTCTATGAAGCTCGACTTGTGGCAAAGAGTTTCTCACAAGTTGACTACGATGAGATTTTCTCATCCGTAGCGATGCTTAAGTCCGTCGGAATCATGTTAGCATTAGCTGCATTTATGAAATCTAGCAGATGGATGTCAAAACGAAGTTTCCTTACCGGTTTCCGTAAGGAAAGGTTGTATGAGATACAATCGTAAAGGTTTTGTCGATCCTAAGGATGCTTTGAAAGGTATGCTAGCTCGATGATCCTTCCATGGACTGGAGTAAGCATCTCGGAGTTGGAATATACTCTTTTATAAGATGATCAAAGATTTTGGGTTTATACAAAGTTTATGAGAAACTTGTATTTCCAAAGAAGTGAGTGGGAGCACTATAGAATTTTTGATGAGTATATGTTGTTGACATATTGTTGATCGTAAATGATGTAGAATTTCTGGAAAGCATATAGGGTTATTTGAAAAGTGTTTTCAAGTGAAAACCTGTATTAAGCTACTTGAACATTGAGCATCAAGATCTATAGGGATAGATCAAAACCGCTTAATGGTACTTTCAAATGAGCATATACCTTGACATGATCTTGAAGGTGTTCAAGATGGATCAGTCAAAGAAGGAGTTCTTGCCTGAGATGTAAGGTATGAAGTTAAGACTTAAAGCTCCACCACGGCAGAAAAGAGAGAAAGGACGAAGGTCGTCCCCTATGCCTTAGACGTAGGCTCTGCAGTATGCTATGCTGTGTACCGCACCGGAAGTGTGCCTTGCCATGAGTCAGTCAAGGGGTACAAGAATGATCCAGAATGGATCATTGGACAATGATCAAAATTTTCCTTGGAGTAAATAAGGACATGTTTCTCGATTATGGAGGTGATAAAGAGTTCGGCGTAAAGGGTTACGTCGGTGTAAGCTTTAACACCTATCCGAGTGACTCGAGTAGCAAACCGGATACGTATAGTGGAGCAACCATTTGGAATAGCTCCAAGTGGAGGCGTGGAAGCAGCGTTTACAATATGACCTAGAAATTTGCAAAGCACACACGGATCTGAAAGGTTCGGACCGTTGACTAAAACCTCTCTCACAAGCAAAACATGATCAAACCTCAGAACTCATTGAGTCTTAATCACATGATGATGTGAACTAGTTTACAGACAGATGTGAACTAGATTATTGACTCTAGTGCAAGTGGGAGACTGTTGGAAATATGCCCTAGAGGCAATAATAAATTAGTTATTAGTATATTTCCTTGTTCATGATAATCGTTTATTATCCATGCTATAATTGTATTGAAAGGAAACTCAGATACATGTGTGGGTACATAGACAACACCATGTCCCTAGTAAGCCTCTAGTTGACTAGCTCGTTAATCAATAGATGGTTACGGTTTCACGACCATGGACATTGGATGTCATTGATAATGGGATCACATCATTGGGAGAATGATGTGATGGACAAGACCCAATCCTAAGCCTAGCACAAAGATCGTAGTTCGTATGCTAAAGCTTTTCTAATGTCAAGTATCATTTCCTTAGACCATGAGATTGTGCAACTCCCGGATACCCTAGGAATGCTTTGGGTGTACCAAACGTCACAACGTAACTGGGTGGCTATAAAGGTTCATTACAGGTATCTCTGAAAGTATCTGTTGCTTTGGCACGAATCGAGACTGGGATTTGTCACTCCGGTTGACGGAGAGGTATCTCTGGGCCCACTCGGTAGGACATCATCATAATGTGCACAATGTGACCAAGGGGTTGATCATGGGATGATGTGTTACAGAACGAGTAAAGAGACTTGCCGGTAACGAGATTGAACAAGGTATCGGGATACCGACGACTGAATCTCGGGCAAGTACAATACTGCTAGACAAAGGGAATTGAATACGGGATTGATTGAATCCTCGACATCGTGGTTCATCCGATGAGATCATCGTGGAACATGTGGGAGCCAACATGGGTATCCAGATCCCGCTGTTGGTTATTGACGGAGAACGTCTCGGTCATGTCTGCATGGTTCCCGAACCCGTAGGGTCTACACACTTAAGGTTCGGTGACGCTAGAGTTGTTATGGGAAATAGTATGTGGTTACCGAAGGTTGTTCGGAGTCTCGGATGTGATCCCGGATGTAAAGAGGAGTTCCGGAATGGTCCGGCGGTGAAGATCGATATATTGGACGAAGGGTATTGGAGTCCGGAAGTGTTTCGGGGGTACCAGGCTATGGCCAGCATGACCGAAAGGTGTTTCGGGAGCCCCGGCAAGTGTTGGAGGGCCTCATGGGCCAAAGGGGAAGGGGGCAAACCAGCCCACTAAGGGGTGGTGCGCCCCTCCCAGCCCCTCTCACGTAACCAGGAGAGGTGGGGCGCCTCCCTAGGGCAGCCCCCTTCCCGGCTTGGGGGGCAAGTTTCCTAGGGGTGGGGCGCCCAAACCCATCTAGGGTTTCCTGTGGCCGCCGCCCTCCCTAGGGAACCCTAGGCGCCTCCTCCAACCCCTTACCCCTATATATAGTGAGGGAGAGAGAGCGCAGCGGACCCTTCCTGGCGCAGCCCTCCCTCCTCCAACACTTCCTCCTCCTCCGTAGTGCTTAGCGAAGCTCTGCCGGAGAACCACGAGCTCCATCACCACCACGCCCGTTGTCTGTCGGAGTTTTCCCTCAACTTCTCCTCTCCCTTGCTGGATCAAGAAGGAGGAGACGTCCCCGGCTGTACGTGTGTTGAACGCGGAGGTGCCGTCTGCTCAGCGCTAGGATCATCGGTGATTTGGATCACGGCAAGCACGACTCCATCAACCCCGTTCTCTTGAACGCTTCCGCTTAGCGATCTACAAGGGTATGTAGATGCACTCTCCTTCCCTCGTTGCTGGTTTCTCCATAGATAGATCTTGGTGACACGTAGGAAAATTTTGAATTTCTGCTACGTTCCCCAACGGTGGCATCATGAGCTAGGTCTATTGCGTAGATTCTTTGCACGAGTAGAACACAAAGTAGTTGTGGGCGTTGATTTTGTTCAATATGCTTACCGTTACTAGTCCAATCTTGTTTCGACGGTATTGTGGGATGAAGCGGCCCGGACCGACCTTACACGTACACTTACGTGAGACAGGTTCCACCGGTGACATGCACTTGGTGCATTAGGTGGCTAGCGGGTGCCGCCTCTCCCACTTTAGTCGGAACGGATTCGATGAAAAGGGTCCTTATGAAGGGTAAATAGCAATTGGCATATCACGTTGTGGTTTTGCGTAGGTAAGAAACGTTCTTGCTAGAAACCCATAGCAGCCACGTAAAACATGCAAACAACAATTAGAGGACGTCTAACTTGTTTTTGCAGGGTATGCTATGTGATGTGATATGGCCAAGAAGAATGTGATGAATGATATGTGATGTATGAGATTGATCATGTTCTTGTAATAGGAATCACGACTTGCATGTCGATGAGTATGACAACCGGCAGGAGCCATAGGAGTTGTCTTTATTTATTGTATGACCTGCGTGTCATTGAAGAACGCCATGTAATTACTTTACTTTATTGCTAACGGTAGCCATAGTAGTAGAAGTAATAAGTTGGCGAGACAACTTCATGGATACACGATGATGGAGATCATGGTGTCATGCGGTGACGATGATGATCTTGGAGCCCCGAAGATGTAGATCAAAAGTATCAATATGATATTGGCCATATCATGTAACTATTTTATTGCATGTTATTTTTATCTTGATTATACATATTATTTGCTTAGAACGACGGTAGTAAATAAGATGATCCTCATTAAAATTTCAAGAAAGTGTTCCCCCTAACGTGCACCGTTGTGAAAGTTCGGTTGCTTCAAGCACCACGTGATGATCGGGTGTGATAGATTCTAACGTTCACATACAACGGGTGTAAGCCAGATTTACACACGGAAACACTTAGGTTGACTTGACGAGCCTAGCATGTACAGACATGGCCTCGGAACACAAGAGACCGAAAGGTCGAGCATGAGTCGTATAGTAGATACGATCAACATGAAGATGTTCACCGATGATGACTAGTCCGTCTCACGTGATGATCGGACACGGCCTAGTTGACTCGGATCATGTAATCACTTAGATGACTAGAGGGATGTCTATCTGAGTGGGAGTTCATGAGATGAACTTAATTATCCTGAACATAGTCAAAAGATCTTTGCAAATTATATCGTAAGCTCGCGCTTTAGTTCCACTGTTTAGATATGTTCCTAGAGAAAATATAGTTGAAAGTTGACAGTAGCAATTATGCGGACAGTAGAAAGCTTATGTCCTTAATGCACCTTTCGATTGTGTTGAACCCCAAACGTCGTCTGTGGATGTTGCGAACATCGGACATACACGCTTTTGATAACTACGTGATAGTTCAGTTAAATGGTTTAGAGTAGAGGCACCAAAGACGCTTTCTCAAAACATATAAGATGTTTCGAGGGCTGAAATTGGGATTTCAGGCTTGTGCCCACGCCAAAAGGTATAAGACCTCCGACGATTTTCTTAGCCTGCAAACTAAGGGAGAAAAGCTCAATCGTTGAGCTTGTGCTCAGATTGTCTCGAAAGTGCAACAATCACTTGAATCGAGTGGGAGTTGATCTTCCGGATGAGATAGTGATGTTTCTCCAAAGTCATTGCCACCAAGCTGCTAGAGCTTCGTGATGAACTATAACATATCAGGGATAGATATGATGATCCTTGAGGTATTCACGATGTTTGACACCGCGGAAGTAGAAATCAAGAAGGAGCATCAATTGTTGATGGTTGGTGAAACCACTAGTTTCAAGATGGGCATGGGCAAGAAGGGATACTTCATGAAACGGCAAATCATCTGCTGCTCTAGTGAAGAAACCCAAGGTTGAACCCAAACCCGAGACTAAGTGCTTACGTAATAAGGGGAATGTACATCGAGCAGAATTACCCTGGATACTTGGTAGATGAGAAGGCTGGCAAGGTCGATAGAAGTATATTGGATATACAATATGTTAATGTGTACTTTACTAGTACTCCTAGTAGCACCAGGGTATTAAGATACCGGCTCGGTTGCTAAGTGTTAGTAACTCGAAATAAAAGAGCTACGGAATAAACGGAGACTAGCTAAAGGTGAGCTGACGATATGTGTTGGAAGTGTTTCCAAGTTTGATTTGATCAAACATCGCACGCCTCCCTCTACCATCAAGATTAGTATTAAACCTGAATAATTGTCATTTGGTGATTGCGTTGAGCATAGACATGATTGGATTATGTCTATCGCAATACGGTTATTCATTTAAGGAGAATAATGGTTACTCTATTTATTTGAATAATACCTTCAATGGTCTTGCACCTAAAGGAATGGTTTATTGAATCTCGATCGTAGTGATACACATTTTCATGCCAAAAGATATAAGATAGTAATGATAGTACCACCTGCTTGTGGCAATCGCCATTTGAGTCATATTGGTATAGAACGCATGAAGAAGCTCCATGTTGATGGATCTTTGGACTCCCTCGTTCTTGAAAAGTTTGAGACATGCGAACCATGTCTATTGGTGTATATGCATGAAGAAACTTCATGCAAATGGACCGTTTGGACTCACTTGATTTTGAATCACTTGATACATGCAAATCATACCACATGGGCAAGATGACTGAAAGCCTCGTTTTTCGATTGAAATGGAACAAGAAAGCAACTTGTTGGAAGTAATACATTTTGATGTGTGCAGTCCAATGAATCTTTGAGGCACGTGATGGATATCGTTATGTTCTTACTTCACATATGATTTGAGTAGATACTGAGTATATTTACTTGATGAAACACAAGTCAGAATTATTGAATGGTTCAAGTAATTTCAGAGTGAAGTTAAAGATCATCGTGACAAGAGGATAAAATGTCTATGATATGATCATAGAGATGAGTATCTGAGTTACGAGCTTTGGCACGCTATTAAGACATAGTGGAAATTGTTTCACAATTAATACACTGGAACACCATAGTGTGATGGTGTGTACGAACATCATAATTACACCCTATTAGATATGGTGCGTACCATGATGTCTCTTATCGAATTACCACTATCGTTCAGGGGTTAGGCATTAGAGACAACCGCACTCAATTTAATAGGGCACCACGTAATTCCGTTTAGACGACCCTGTTTGAACTATGGTTTGGAGAAACCTAAGTTGTCGTTTCTTAAAAGTTTGGGGTTGCGACGCTTATGTGAAAAAGTTTCAGTTGATAAGCTCGAACCCAAAGCGGATAAAATGCATCTTCATAGGACACCCAAAACAGTTGGGTATACCTCTTAATTCAGATCCGAAAGCAATAGGGATTGTTTCTTGAATCATGTCCTTTCTCGAGGAAAAGTTTGTCTCGAAAAGTTGAGTGGGAGGATGGTGGAGACTTGATATGCTTATTGAACCGTCACTACAACTGGTGTGTAGCAGGGCACAGGAAGTTGTTCCTGTGGCACTTACACCAATTGAAGTAGAAGCTATGATAGTGATCATGAAACTTGGATCAAGTCACTACTGCACCTCGAGGGGTGACAAGGATGCGAACTGCTTGAGAGTGGTACATGTAATCCTGTCTTGAAGGTCATGTTGCTAGACAACAATGAACCTACGAGCTATGGAGAAGCGATGGTGGGCCCATATTCCGACAAATGGTTAGAGGCCATGAAATCCGAGATAGGATCCATGTATCGTAACAAAGCATGGACTTTGGTGGACTTGCCCGATGATCGGCAAGCTATTGAGATAAATGGATTTTTAAGAAGAAGACGGACGTGGACGGTAATGTCACCGTCTATGAAGCTCGACTTGTGGCAAAGAGTTTCTCACAAGTTGACTACGATGAGATTTTCTCATCCGTAGCGATGCTTAAGTCCGTCGGAATCATGTTAGCATTAGCTGCATTTATGAAATCTAGCAGATGGATGTCAAAACGAGTTTCCTTACGGTTTCCGTAAGGAAAGGTTGTATGAGATACAATCGAAAGGTTTTGTCGATCCTAAGGATGCTTTGAAAGGTATGCTAGCTCGGTGATCCTTCCATGGACCGGAGTAAGCATCTCGGAGTTGGAATATACTCTTTTATAAGATGATCAAAGATTTTGGGTTTATACAAAGTTTATGAGAAACTTGTATTTCCAAAGAAGTGAGTGGGAGCACTATAGAATTTTGATGAGTATATGTTGTTGACATATTGTTGATCGAAATGATGTAGAATTTCTGGAAAGCATATAGGGTTATTTGAAAAGTGTTTTTCAAGTGAAAACCTGTATTAAGCTACTTGAACATTGAGCATCAAGATCTATAGGGATAGATCAAAAGCGCTTAATGGTACTTTCAAATGAGCATATACCTTGACATGATCTTGAAGGTGTTCAAGATGGATCACCAAAGAAGGAGTTCTTGCACGAGATGTAAGGTATGAAGTTAAGACTTAAAGCTCCACCACGGCAGAAAAGAGAGAAAGGACGAAGGTCGCCCCTATGCCTTAGGCGTAGGCTCTGCGGTATGCTATCTTTGTGTACCGCTTAGGAAGTGTGCCTTGCCATGAGTCGATCAAGGGTACAAGAATGATCCAGGAATGGATCATTGGACAGCGATCAAAATTTTCCTTGGAGTAAATAAGGACATGTTTCTCGATTATGGAGGTGATAAAGAGTTCGGCGTAAAGGGTTACGTCGATGCAAGCTTTAACACCTATCCGAGTGACTCGGAGTAGCAAACCGGATACGTATAGTGGAGCAACCATTTGGAATAGCTCCAAGTGGAGCGTGGAAGCAGCGTTTACAATATGACCTAGAAATTTGCAAAGCACACACGGATCTGAAAGGTTCAGACCCGTTGACTAAAACCTCTCTCACAAGCAAAACATGATCAAACCTCAGAACTCATTGAGTCTTAATCACATGATGATGTGAACTAGTTTACAGACAGATGTGAACTAGATTATTGACTCTAGTGCAAGTGGGAGACTGTTGGAAATATGCCCTAGAGGCAATAATAAATTAGTTATTAGTATATTTCCTTGTTCATGATAATCGTTTATTATCCATGCTATAATTGTATTGAAAGGAAACTCAGATACATGTGTGGGTACATAGACAACACCATGTCCCTAGTAAGCCTCTAGTTGACTAGCTCGTTAATCAATAGATGGTTACGGTTTCCTGACCATGGACATTGGATGTCATTGATAATGGGATCACATCATTGGGAGAATGATGTGATGGACAAGACCCAATCCTAAGCCTAGCACAAAGATCGTAGTTCGTATGCTAAAGCTTTTCTAATGTCAAGTATCATTTCCTTAGACCATGAGATTGTGCAACTCCGGATACCCTAGGAATGCTTTGGGTGTACCAAACGTCACAACGTAATCGGGTGGCTATAAAGGTTCATTACGGTATCTCTGAAAGTATCATTGCTTTTGGCACGAATCGAGACTGGATTTGTCACTCCGGTTGACGGAGAGGTATCTGGGGCCCACTCGGTAGGACATCATCATAATGTGCACAATGTGACCAAGGGGTTGATCATGGGATGATGTGTTACTGAAGCGAGTAAAGAGACTTGCCGGTAACGAGATTGAACAAGGTATCGGGATACCGACGGTGAATCTCGGGCAAGTACAATCTTGCTAGACAAAGGGAATTGAATACGGATTGATTGAATCCTCGACATCGTGGTTCATCCGATGAGATCATCGTGGAACATGTGGGAGCCAACATGGGTATCCAGATCCCGCTGTTGGTTATTGACGGAGAACGTCTCGGTCATGTCTGCATGGTTCCCGAACCCGTAGGGTCTCCACACTTAAGGTTCGGTGACGCTAGAGTTGTTATGGGAAATAGTATGTGGTTACCGAAGGTTGTTCGGAGTCCCGGATGTGATCCCGGATGTCACGAGGAGTTCCGGAATGGTCCGGCGGTGAAGATCGATATATTGGACGAAGGGTATTGGAGTCCGGAAGTGTTTCGGGGTACTGTGCTATGGCCACATGACCGAAAGGTGTTTGGGAGCCCCGAGCAAGTGTTGGAGGGCCTCATGGGCCAAAGGGAAGGGCAAACCAGCCCACTAAGGGGTGGTGCGCGCCTCCCAGCCCCTCTCACGTTACCAGGAGAGGTGGGGGCGCCTCCCCTAGGGCAGCCCCCCTTCCCGGCTTGGGGGGCAAGTTTCCTAGGGGTGGGCGCCCAAACCCATCTAGGGTTTCCCTGTGGCCGCCGCCTCCCCTAGGGAACCCTAGGCGCCTCCTCCAACCCCTTACCCCTATATATAGTGAGGGAGAGAGAGCGAGCCGACCCTTCCTGGCGCAGCCCCTCCCTCCTCCAACACTTCCTCCTCCTCCGTAGTGCTTAGCGAAGCTCACGAGAACCACGAGCTCCATCACCACCACGCCTGCCAGTTGTCGGATTTTTCCCTCAACTTCTCCTCTCCCCTTGCTGGATCAAGAAGGAGGAGACGTCCCCGGGCTGTACGTGTGTTGAACGCGGAGGTGCCGTCCGTTCAGCGCTAGGATCATCGGTGATTTGGATCACGACGAGTACGACTCCATCAACCCCGTTCTCTTGAACGCTTCCGCTTAGCGATCTACAAGGGTATGTAGATGCACTCTCCTTCCCCTCGTTGCTGGTTTCTCCATAGATAGATCTTGGTGACACGTAGGAAAATTTTGAATTTCTGCTACGTTCCCCAACACTGTCTTGGGCAACAGAGTGTGCCTCAAGATGGTGTTGATGGTGGCCAGACCTGACAGCGAATAGTATATAGACCCAAGCTTATGAGTCTCCAAGGCATCATCAGGAATAGTCTTGTACATGTTGGCCATGGAGTTGTGATCCTTCCTAGTCTTGGCATATACATCAGTGTCATTCTCATCTTCCTTTGGGGCATTGATCAACTTAGCCCACTCAAAGATTGTACATTGATATTTGGTTCCCTCAGTCATCCAAACAATCCTTCCATCTGGGTAGAAGTGAGCAGTGGAGTAGAATTGCATGATCATCTCATCATTCCACTTTTTCAACTTCTGACAAACAAACTTGTCCACTTCATTCATCCTGAAGCTCTCATGCACACCTGGGAAGTAGTCCTCATTGTCATCAATATATGTCCAGTCAACCCACCTCATGTCACTAACAATGGTCTTCTTGTCTAGCAAGACTGTCTCATAGAAGTCATGTTGTTCCTTGGTGTGGAAACGATAGTCTACATCAGTTTTTCTCCTGATAGCATAGGGATCCGTCTGTCTCCATAATCTCAGACCTGCATCCTTCCTTTCCTTCATGTTTTCTGCCACTGGATGATCATCACTATGATCTGGAATCTTTGGCTTCAGCTTTCTAAGCAACTGTGACTCTTCTTCTTCTTGAACTTGAACCTTTGGGGCCTTGTTCTTCTTAGCAGCAGATATGTTCCTGGTGGATCTCTTGGGTGCAGATGGTTTTGGAGCTTGAGATTGAGTTGGAGGCTTGGGGCTGACTTGGGCTTAGATGGAGCAGCCCCAATCCTTATAGCACCCCCCATGATCTTTTGAGACTTTGCAGCAGGTGCAATAGGCTCTTCCTCCTCCTCTTCTTCCTCATCAGAGTCTCTCATCATAGATGGCTTGCCAATGACTCTGGCTATAGTCTTCCTGACTCTCGCCTTCCTCTTATTTCCTCTAGCGGCCTCTTCTTCTCTTGGTTCAAGAGTGAACTCCATAGTTTCTTGAATGGAGGCTCTGGCTTTTGACATAGGCTTCCTCTTAGCAGGAGCTTTCTTTGGCATACCAGGCTTGGTGTCAGCAGCAGCAGAGTTCTCTTTCTTGAGCACCTTCTTCTTGGAGGTCACCTCCTCCTCAACAACAAAGTCTTCATCCTCAGACTCAGATGGTCTCTTCTTCCTTTGCCTAGTAGCAGCCTTAGGCAAGTTGTTGGGCGTGCTTCTGCTACCTTCATCATAACTGCTTGAGGGACTAGTGTCCTCACTAAGGTTGAGCTGCTCTTCTAACTTGTTCTGGCTGTCACTGCCCTCTGACATAGCTGAAACTGGCCCTGTGAATAGACGGGTATAGATAGAATGGATGAGCATCACAAAGTACAGATGTTTTGCAAAAATATTGAGACAAAACTTAATTTTAGTTTTCTGCAGAAAACATTTAGGAGCTACTGGTTTGACAAACTCGGTGACACCGAAGCACAAACAGAGTCTAAACACACAGTTTCGGTCAGACCGAAATGCAGTTTGGTGACTCCGAGATGCTAGGGTTTCACAGAGTAGGTGATTTCGGTCACACCGATCAGTACACTTCGGTCACACCGAGTTCTACTTGTGCAATGGCCTGAGCCAAATCGGTGAGACCGAGATCCTTAGATCGGTTGGTCTGAGATGAGTTCGGCGGAAACCTAACCCTAAGTTTTTTGCATCAAATCTATTCTAATGGAATCTTTCGGTGGATGGATTGATCTCATTCGTGGTAAGAACAATGGCAATGATCTTTATGCAAGAATTGGAATAAGAGAGCGCATAAAGAGGTCAAGTCTGTACCGTAACTTGGCGATGAACTTGCTACAGCGGCAACGGCGGTGAGAATCCCGTTGACGGTGATGGAAACCAGCGGCAGGAGGGCACTAGCGACGACGGCAGAGCTGGGAGGCACGGACGAGTGGTTTGGAGAAATTTCCAAATTTTTAACCCGCGGTATATCCAATCACTGTCGGTGTAACCGAGTGGAACGACTCGGTGGCACCGAAATGCAAAACTGCTAGCAGTTACTGCAACTCGGTGTGACCAAATTGTTTAAATCGGTTGCACCGAGATGAAAACCTAGATCAACTTAATGAATTCAGTGAGACCGAGTAGGAGTGGTTTGGTCTGACCAAGATGCATTAAGAGGTTTTGGAAGTTTAAGCCCTTGACGGATCGGTGGCTATGAGTGCTCCTCACCCGGAGGGTCCGAATTTGACTTGTTCAAACTTTGTGATGTACCATGAATAGAGTTTGAGACAAGAAAAGAACAAATACCTAGAGGGAGTACTTAGGCATTCTTGTCCATCCATTTGGCAAAAAGAAAAACCAAACAATCAAGGCAACAAATGGATGTCCTCGAATGGAGAAAGTTATGCAACCAACATGCGCGCATAATAAGATGGCAAATAAAATATGTGGCAAAGCATGCACAAACACTCTAGGATCTATCAAGCAATTGGCGATGACTAGGTTATCTATATATGAGTATATTGACCGAGGAGTCAAATGAGAACATTTGATCGTAGGTCATACTCATCGTTTAAGCACAAGTGGGGTTACCACTTTTACATAAAGCATTGTTATGTTCACATCATTAGAGTTGCTTTAGCTCAATTCTTAGAGCAAAGCTCCCCCTAGATATCCCCCTTAGAGGGATGAACTAACCTTGGGTTTTGTCGATGATGACTTCATGTAGGTGTTGAAGATGTGGATGCTCAATGTTGATGTAGATCATTTGGAGCAATCCATTGGAGTGAGTTGCACTTTCAATACCTACATGGGTTAGTCCCACAAGGAACACACAAGAATATCCATAGACATAGAGTGAAATACACATATGATGATGTCCATGAAAGCATTAGGTTACCTTGTCCCTTGTCTTACCAACAAGAGGGTTTGTGACTCCTTGAACTAGTGCAAGGTATGGAAGTTGATTGCACTTGTCCTTGCCAAAATGAATATGAGTGAAGTATGTTGGCGGAGTCACCCTCAAGAACTCTCTAGTTCTTCTTCTTTGGGACCCACATCAACTTGATGGGAATCCTTGGAGTTTTGGTCGTACTTGATGAAGTAGAACTTGATGTAGTCATGGGAACCCACTTGACCAAGGCCTTAGGAGCTTCTTCAAATGAATCAATCTCTTCTTGAAGCTTGTCCTTGCCTTTTAGCTTGTGGTCTTGTGGTGGAAGATCATCTTGAGATTGTGTTCCCTTGAAAGAAGTGGGGTCATACTTCTCTTGTTGAGGAACAAACTTCATCTTGGGGTATTTATCTTCTTCCCACTCAACTCCATTGGCATTGAACTTTCGTTCAATACCAACACCTTGATTCTTCTGGTGCCTTCCTTGCTTGCGTACAATTTCCTCAAATTGCTTACTCCCGGCAAGGCTCTTGTAAACACCTTTCTCTATAATTCCCTTCAATAAGCTATTTTCTTGCTCAAGTGTAACTTGGCTAAGGGAATCTTTAGTGGAATCAAGAGAACTAGTAGAAGCAACAATATTGGATTTAACATGATTGTTGTTACTACTGCAAGAAGAATCTTTCTTCCTCTTGTTGCTAGATTTTACTTGTGGCATGTAAGTAGACAAGATTAAACGTTTGGCAATGTAAGAAAAACTTTTCTTTCGAAGATCATCATTGATTACTTTTAAGAACCCATGCTCTTGCTCTAAATTGAGCTTCTCAAAGCGTAGCTTCTCATGAGTCGTTAAAAGCTCTCGATGATCCTCTAAAGTAGTTTCATGAGCTAACTTAAGAGTGTTTAGTTCTTTAGTTAAATGCTCAATCTCCTTCTTATCATTGCAATTCGTTTCATCTTGATTAGCATGATTAATATCAAATTCATCATAGTTTTCATCACTAGTGTTGTCAACAAGTAAATCATCATCGCCTAGCAAATCATCTTCATCACTATTAAAATAAACATACTCAGGGTGTGATACCTTAGGGCCTTTAGCCATGAAGCATCTTCCAATTCCTTCATTTGGTGAGTCAAATATGTTGTAGGAGTTGGATGACACAAGTGCAAGACTGGGAACACCTTCATCTTAATATATTCGGAGTCGGAGTGATAACTTCTCTCGGAGTATTTGTCGGAGTCAGAACTTGATACCCATTCACCAACGTGAGCTTGATGTCTTCGTCTCGTGTAGCTCTCTGATGACTTGTCCTTCCTTTCTGAATCATTGCTTCTACGATAGGGTCTTCGTTCATAACAATCATCTCTACTCCTTCTCTCTCTTGGTGGTGATTCATCTCTTTTACTTCTCTTTTTAGGTGAATCTTCTCTTCTCTTGTAGGGAGATGTACACTCATTGGAGTAGTGTCCGGGTCTTCCACAATTGTAGCAATTGTGATTACGACTAGAAGATCTTTTGTCATTGTAGGACCTTGACTTGGAACTTCTCTCTTTGCTTCTACTCTTGTAGAATTTGTTGAAGTTCTTCACCATTAAGCTCAATTCTTCATTGAAGACTTGTTTCTCACTTGATATTGTAGGAGCATCACATGAAGCTTTGTAAGCACCACTAGACTTGTTGTGGAGCTCTTCCTTATCCTTGAGTGACATCTCATGAGCAATAATTCTACCAATGACTTCCGTTGGCTTGAGATCTTTGTAATTGGGCATCATTTGGATCAAGGTGCACACGGTATCATATTTTCCATCCAAGGCTCTTAGGATCTTCTTGATGATGAATTTGTCGGTCATTTCTTCGCTTCCTAAGTCGGCAATCTCATTTGTGATGAGAGCAAGCTAGAGTACATCTCAGCGACTCCTTCACCATCCTTCATTTTGAACTTCTCAAGATGACTTTGAAGCAAATACAATTTTGATTCCTTGACGGACTCGGCACCTTCATGCATATCAACCAAAGTATCCCAAATTTCCTTTGCATTCTCAAGGCGGCTGGTTTTGTTGAATTCTTCGGGGCACAGTCCGTTGAAGAGAATATCGCAAGCTTGAGCATTATATTGCAACATCTTCAATTCTTCCGCGGATGCTTCATGATCCGGTTCTCTTCCATCCTTGAAGTATTCACCTTGTAAGCCAATACGCACAATAGCCCAAATGGTGGGGTTATGACCAAGAATATGCATTTTCATCTTATGATTCCAGCTAGCAAAATTAGTACCATTAAAGTAAGGACCTCTACGGTGATAATTTCCCTCGCTAGACGCCATACTCTCCTAGCTTGTGAAACAAAGTCTACGATCACCAAAGCTATGGAAATCAAGGAAAATGGAGACCAAAGCTCTGATACCACTTGTAGGATCGAAAGTAGGTCTAGAGGGGGGTGATTAGACTACTTGACCAAATAAAAATCTAGCCTTTTCCCAATTTTAAGTGTTGGCAGATTTTAGCAACTTAGCACAAGTCAAGCAATCAACCTACACATGCAATTTTAAGAGTGTAGCAGCGGAAAGTAAAACATTGCATATGAATGTAAAGGGAAGAGTTTGGAGAGGGAAAACGCAATGTAGACAAGGAGATTTTGGGCGTGGTTCCGATAGGTGGTGCTATCGTACGTCCATGTTGATGGAGACTTCAACCCATGAAGGGTAATGGTTGCACGATTCCAGGAAGGCTCCACCCACGAAGGGTCCACAAAGAAGCAACCTTGTCTATCCGACCAAGGCCATCGCCCACGAAGGACTTGCCTCACTCGGGTAGATCTTCATGAAGTAGGCGATCTCCTTGCCCTTACAAACTCCTTGGTTCAACTCCACAATCTTGTCGGAGGCTCCCAAATGACACCTAACCAATCTAGGATACACCACTCTCCAAAAGGTAATAGATGGTGTGTTGATGATGAACTCCTTGCTCTTGTGCTTCAAATGATAGTCTCCCCAACACTCAACTCTCTCACAGATTTGGCTATGGTGGAAAGAAGATTTGAGTGCAAAGCAACTTGGGGAAGGCTAGAGATCAAGATTCTTGCTGTTGGATTGTAATGTCTTGATCTCAACACATGAGTAGGTGGTTCTCTCTCAGAAAATGAGTAGTGGAAGTGTAGGCACATTCTGATGGATCTCTCTCAAATGGAGAAGGGGGTGGAGGGGTATATATAGCCTCCACACAAAATGCAACCGTTACACACATTTGACCGAACTCGGTCAGACAGAATAGAAGAACTCGGTGAGACCGATTTAGTTCATATGTGAACGTTAGGAATCTCGGTGGGACCGACATGATCAACTCGGTGGGACCAATGTGCTAGGGCTAGGGCAAAACCTCATCTCGGTGAGACCGATTGTATGAACTCGGTGAGACCGATTTCAGCAAAGAGCAAACAAAGAGTTGGTCAAGCAAACTCGGTGGGACCGATTGCACATTTCGGTGAAACTGAAATAATTACAACAGGCAACAGAGAGTTTGCAAGGCTATCTCGGTGAGACCTAGATCCGTATCGGTGAGACCGAATTGTCTATGGTTTTTGGCAGTCCTAGTTCAAGTGAACTCGGTGGTGCCGGATAGATCAAATCGGTGGGGCCGAGTTTGACTTTGAGTTTTGGACAAATGTGGAAATGAGAAAGTGGCTGAAGGTTTTGGAGCAATATCACTAAGAACTTTGAGCAAGTAGACCATTAAGAAACACCTCATCCCCTTTTAATAGTATTGGCTTTCCTATGGACTCAATGTGATCTTGGATCACTAAAATGAAAATAAAAAGTCTTGAGATTTTGCCTATCTTTGTCCTTAGCATTTTGATGGGTCCACATCTCTAGTCCATACCATGCCAATCATTGAACTTTTTGAAATATTTAACTTGAATGGATA
The DNA here is from genome assembly GCA_021605145.1 of Aegilops bicornis. Classification (NCBI taxonomy): domain Eukaryota; kingdom Viridiplantae; phylum Streptophyta; class Magnoliopsida; order Poales; family Poaceae; genus Aegilops; species Aegilops bicornis. Next base: position 610,527,383 of record CM038671.1, read on the forward strand.
TTAGTTCAGTGAGCTATATGTTGTTATGAATTACCAAAACCACCCGAGGATTAGTTGCACTTTCACTTTTTAATAGTAGAATCCGCCAAGTGCAAATTAAGAGAACATTCATCCAGATTGGTAAAACCTAGCACATCACCTAGAGATTTCAGAATTGTGGAAACGCTAGCACCCAAATCACATAAAGTAATGCACTCATAATTTTTAATCTTGACTTTAATGGTGGGCTCCCATTCATCATATAATTTTCCAGGAATTGAAATATCTAACTTTAGGTTTTCTTCTAAATCTTTCTTCATTTCTTCTACAATATCTTTAGTAAAGCTTTATTTTGTTCATAGGCATTGGGTGAATTTAGCATGGATTGCAACAAAGAAATAAACTCAATCAAAGAACAACTATCATAAATAAAGTCTTTGTAATCCAAAGGAGTGGGCACATCACTAGTTAAAGTTTTTACCTCTCCAAACCCACTCTTAACAAATTTTTCATCAAGATTTTGCCCCTCCGAATTATGGGGAGACCTTCTAACTAAAGTTGAATCTTCTTCAGTCGCCTTATCATCAAGTTTAACATTACTAAACAAGGAATCAATAGAAGAAATGCCAATCATTTTAATATCTTCATCATTACTACAAAAGAAACCGGGAGGAATCGCTTTTTCTAAAAATTCTCTTTTAGCTCTAAGCATAGCAGTTCTTTTCTTACTTTCATCCATGGAGACATATAAAGCTTTAATTGATTCATTAATATCAATCTTAGGTGGAAAAATTTTAGTCTTAAGATTTTCCACATCATGAATAATTCTATTAATGCTCCTAGACATATCATCAATTTTGCTCAATTTTTCTTCTATCGTAGCATTGAAAACTTTTTGAGCATTAATAAATTCTTTAATATTGCTTTCAAGATCAGAGGGAATCTTATTATTATTATTATTATTATTACTATATTATTATAAGAATTACCATAGGAATTGCCATAATTATTAAAGTGGACAATCAAAGTGGACAATGGCACATCATTAGGATCAATGGAAGCATTTTTACTAGCAAACAATTTCATAAGTGCATCAACTTTATCACTCAAAGTGCTAATTCCTTCAATGGAATTCACCTTTTTTACTAGTGGGAGCTTTATCAATATGCCATTGTGAATAATTTTCCATAATATTATCAAGCAATTTAGTAAATTTAAACCATGAGTATGGAAAATATCTTATCGTTACTTTCATCCTTTCCCAACATTGGGCAACATGTTCATGATCAAGTTACTTGAAATTCATAATTTGATTTCTAAGGGAAATAATTTTTGCGGGAGGAAAATATTTAGTAATAAAAGCATATTTGCACTTATCCCGAGAATCAATACTATTTCGTGGCAAAGAAGAAAACCAAATTTTTGCACGACCCCATAAAGAGAAGGGGAATGATTTTAATTTCATAATATCATTGTCCATATCCTTTTTATTTTGCATATCACATAATTCAACAAAAGTTTTTAGATGGGACGTGATATCCTCATTAGGATTACCGGAAAATTGCTCTTTCGTCACAAGATTCAACAAAGCGGCATTAATATCATAAGACTCCACACTAGCGGCGGGAGGAGCAATCGGAGTACTAATAAAATCATTATTATTAGTATTTGAAAAATCACACAATTTTGTATTTTCTTGAGACATTATGACTACGCAATCAAGATAACGAGCAAGCAAAGAAGCAAACAAGAAAATGGCAAACGGAAAATATTTTTGTATTTTTGTAAAAACTTTTTAGAAGTGGGGAGATGAAAATGAGTGCCAAATGCTGAATAATGTGAATGCAAGGAGATGAAATTTTATGCGTAGGTACTTGATAGATGTTGATGATGTCTCCCCGACAACAGCAACATAAATTGTTCCTGCTACTTGTGAGTTGCGTTGGGATTTCCTCGAAGAGGAGAGCATGATGCAGTATAGTAGAAATAAGTATTTCCCTCGGTTATGAAACCAAGGTTATCAATCCAGTAGGAGAACCAAGCAACACTACGTAAACAACACCTGCACAGAAACAACAAATACTTGCAACCCAACGCGTAGAGGGGTTGTCAATCCCTCAACGGTTACAACGAAGATTAAACAGTAGAGTTTTTTATATATATCAAACAAAAATACAAAATAAAATACATAAATAAAAGTAAATTGCAACATTATATTTTTGTTTTAATATATGATAGAAGATACACCCGGGGCATAGTTTTCACTAGAGGCTTTTCTCATAAAAATAGCATATGGTGGGTAGACATATTATTGTTGAGCAATTGACAGAAAAGCAAATAATTATGACGATATCCAAGGCAATGATCATGTATATAGGCATCGTGTCCGAGACAGGTAGACCAAAATGATTCTGCATCTACTACTATTACTCCACACATCGACCGCTATCCGGCATGCATCTACTGTATTAAGTTCATGGAAGAATGGAATAACGCCTTAAGCAAGATGACATGATGTAGACAAGATAAACTCACGTATGAAATAAATCCCATCTTGTTACCCTTAATAGCAACGACACGTGTGTGTTATGTCCCTTTCTGTCACTGGGATTGAGCACTGCAAGATCGAACCCATCACAAAGCACCTCTTCCCATGGCAAGATAAATCAATCTAGTTGGCCAAACCAAACCAATAAATGGGAGAAGAAATAAGAGGCTATAAAAATCATGCATAAAAGAGTTCAGAGAAAACTCAAATAATATTCATGGATAGATCTGATCATAAACTCACAATTCATCGGATCTCAACAAACACACCACAAAAACTCATTACATTAAATAGATCTCCAAGAACACCGAGGAGAACATTGTATTGAAGATCAAAAGGAGAGAAGAAGCCATCTAATTACTAACTATGGACCCATAGGTCCGTGGAAAACTACTCACACATCATCGGAGGGCAGCAAGGATGATGAAGAGCCCCCTACATGATCGAATCCCCCTTCGGCAGAGTGCCAGAAAAGGCCTCCAGATGGGATCTCGTGGTTTTGGAACTTGCGACAGTGGAAAAAGTATTCCGTGGACTCCTCTGGTGGTTTCATGATTTTATAGAATTTACAGAGGTGGAGCTAGGTCAAACGGAGCATCATGGGCCCCACCACCCATCAAGGCATGCCCTGGTGGGTGGTGGGCCCATGCTCCCACGTCTGGTCTTCTCCCGAAGCTTCTAGTGTCTCTTTTGTCTAGAAAAAATCCCCAAAAAGTTTCATGGCATTTAGACTTTGTTTGGTACTGATATTATGCGAAACCAAAAACAAGCAAAAAATAGCAACTGGCACTGGGCACTAAGTTAATAGGTTAGTCACAAAAAATGATATATAATTGCTTGTAAGTGTATATAGCATCCAAGATTGATAATATAATAGCATGGAACAATAAAAACTTATAGATATGTTGGAGATGTATCACTCCACTGGAGAGAGAATCTTCCCCAAGGATTGTGCCATGTAAACGGAAGCCGCCGAGTAGTGCCCACTAGCCATGTGCTTCCAAACAATGTCCTCTTGTATGAGAACGTGGAGAAGCATCCAAAGCATGAAAAATCCGCGAATGTGTTGGATGGAGAAAATGGTAGAAGGATTGATCTTGAAGATCCAAGGATTGTCTCTAAGAGCCTCCCTTACATTCCAATTATTTCATGACGACGCCTCAAAGATAAGAGGTGCAATATCCATAGGTTTATGCCCAAGAAATCCATGGGGAGCTCCATAATGTGTCCTTGCTCTGTTACTGATAGTGACAGAGGTGGAGGCATAGAATAAGTTGAGGTCATCCTTGTCACATGGTTTCTCATCCCATCCCACAACTTGGAAGGCTCCTTCCACTCCTACCATGGCTATCAAAGCCTAAGAGCACACGCAAATTTGTCGTTGTTGAGCGCTCCTAGCCCACCATATTTCGTAGGCTGGTAAACATCCTCCCAATTAACATTGCATTTTGCCCTAGTCATTGATACGTCCATTTTGCATCATGCTTTTATGTTCATATTTATTGCATTATGGTCTGTTATTACATATTATGGTACAATACTTATGCATTTTCTCTCTTATTTTAAAAGATTTACATGACGAGGGAGAATGACGACAGCTGGAATTCTGGACTGGAAAGGAGCAAATCTGAGAGATCTATTCTGCGCAACTCCAAATGTCCTAAAACTTTACGGAGAATTGTTTTGGAATATATAAAAAATATTGGGCGAAGAAATACCAGAGGCGGACCCACCAGGTGGCCACAAGCCTGGGGGCATGCCCCCAGGGCTTGTGGGCCCCCTGGCAGGTCTCCGGCCCCATCTTCTGCTATATGAAGCATTTTGACATAGAAGAAATCAATAGAGAGCTTTCGGGATGAAGCGACGCCGTATCGAAGCGGAACCTGGGCAAAAGCAATCTAGGGCTCCGGTGGAGCTATTCTGCCGGGGAAACTTCCCTCCCAGAGTGGGAATCGAAGCCATCGTCATCAACAATGATCCTCTCATCGAGGGAGGGTCAATCTTCATCAACATCTTCACCAGCACCATCTCCTCTCAAACCCTAGTTCATCTCTTGTATTCAATCTTTGTCCCAAAACCTCAGATTGGTACCTGTGGGTTGCTAGTATTGTTGATTACTCCTTGTAGTTAATGCTAGTTGGTTTACTTGGTCGAAGATCATATGTTCAGATCCTTAATGATATTCAATACCCCTCTGATCTTGAACATGAACATGCTTTGTGAGTAGTTAGGTTTGTTCCTGAGGACAAGGGAGAAGTCTTGTTATAAGTAATCATGTGAATTTGGTATTCGTTCGATATTTTGATGAGATGTGTGTTGTCTTTCCTCTAGTGGTGTTATGTGAACGTCGAATACATGACACTTCACCATGATTTGGGCCTAGGGGAAGGCATTGGGAAGTAATAAGTAGATGATGGGTTGCTAGAGTGACAGAAGCTTAAACCCTAGTTTATGCGTTGCTTCGTAAGGGGTTGATTTGGATCCACATGTTTCATGCTATGGTTAGATTTATCTTAATTCTTATTTCGTAGTTGCAGATGCTTGCAAGAGGGGTTAATCATAAGTGGGAGGCTTGCCCAGTAAGTACAGCACCCAAGCACCGGTCCACCTACATATCAAATTATCAAAGTATCGAACGCGAATCATATGAGCATGATGAAAACTAACTTGACAGTAATTTCCATGTGTCCTCGGGAGCACTTTGCTTTATATAAGAGTTCGTCCAGGCGTATGCTTTGCTATAAAAAGGATTGGGCCACCTTGCTGCACCTTTGCTACACTTGTTACTTGTTACCTGTTACGAATTATCTTATCACAAAACTATCTGTTACCGATAATTTCAATGTGTGCAGAAAATACCTTGCTGAAAACCGCTTGCCATTTCCTTCTACTCCTCATTGGGTTCGACACTCTTACTTATAGAAAGGACTATGATTGATTCCCTATACTTGTGTTTCATCAAGAATCTTTTCTGGCGCCATTGCCGGGGGGTGAAGCGCCTTTGGTGAGTGGAATTTGGTAAGGAAACATTTATATTACGTACTAAAATTTATTGTCACTTGTCACTATGGTATATAATCCTTTGAGGGGCCTGTTCGGGGTATCTTCATCTTGATTAGAAGAGCAAAGAGTTGTTCCTCAACCTACTACACCTATTAAGAATATTTCTTATGAAATTCCTTCGGGTATGATAGAGAAACTGCTAGCTAATCCTTATGCAGGAGATGGAACATTACATCCTGATTTGCATCTAAACTATGTGGATGAAGTTTGTGGATTATTTAAGCTTGCAGGTTTGCCCGAGGATGAAGTCCAGAAGAAGGTCTTCCCTTTATCTTTTAAGGGAAAGGCATTGACATGGTATAGGCTATGCGATGATATTGGAACTTAGATACAACCGATTGAAAATGGAATTTCATCAGAAGTTTTATCCTATGCATCTGGTTCATAGTGATCAGAATTATATATATAACTTTTGGCCTTGTGAAGGAGAAAGTATCGCTCAAGGTTGCGGGAGGCTTAAGTCAATGTTATATTCATGCCCCAATCATGAGCTCTCAAGAGAAATTATTATACCGAATTTTTATGCTCGGCTTTCTCGTAATGATCAATCCATGATCGATACTTCTTGTATTGGTTCTTTTATGAAGAAGACTACTAAACTTAAATGAGGTCTTTTGAAAAGAATTAAACGCGACTCTGAAGATTGGGAGCTCGATGAAGGTAAGGAGTGAGGTATAAACCTTGAGTTTTATTGTGTTAAATCTTTTATGGACACCAATGTCTTTTGTGAATTTAGCACTAAATATGGACTTGACTCTGAGATAGTAGTTTCTTTCTGTGTATCTTTTGCTACTCATGTTGATCTCCCTAAGGAGAAGTGGTTTAAATATCATTCTCCCATTGAAGTAAAAGTAGTAGAACCCAATACTTATAACGTTGATCTAGTTATTCCTGCTGCCTATGTTGAGAAACCACCTTTTCCTGTAGGATAAAAGAACATGCTAAAGCTTCAGATGTGGTTCAGAGTTATACAAGAACGCCTACACCCTCTGAAAAAATTAAAGTAGAACCTAGTATTGCTATGGTTAAAGATCTCTTGGGTGAAAATATTGATGGGCATGTTATTTACTTCTGTGATGAAGCTGCTAAAATTGCTAAACCCGATAAAAAAGATAAACATAGACCTGTTGTTGGCATGTCTGTTGTGTCTGTTAAAATAGGAGATCATTGCTATCATGGCTTATGTGACTTGGGTGCTACTGTGAGTGCAATCCCTTTTACTTTATATCAAGAAATTATGAATGATATTGCACCTGTTGAAATAGAAGATATTGATGTTACTATTAAGCTTGCTAATAGAGATACTGTCACACCACTTGGTATTGTTCGAGATGTTGAAGTCTTGTGTGGGAAAATAAAATATCCTACTAATTTTCTAGTTTTGGGTTCCCCACAAGATGATTTTTATCCCATTATATTTGGTAGACCTTTCTTGAATATTGTTAATGCTAAGATAGATTGTGAGAAAGAAACGATCAGTGCTAATTTTGGTGATGTGTCTCATGAGTTTAATTTCTCCAAATTCCGTAGACAACCGCGTGATAAAGAATTGCCTAGTAAAGATAAAATTATTGGTCTTGCTTCTATTGCCATGCCTCCTACTTATCCTTTAGAACAATATTTGCTAGACCATGAAAATGATATGTTTATGCATGAAAGAAAAGAGATAGATGATATATTCTTTAAACAAATGCCTGTTTTGAAACACAATTTTCCTGTTGAGACTCTTGGAGATCCTCTTCCACCAAAGAGTGATCCTGTGTTCGATCTTAAACAATTACCCGATACTTTGAAATATGCTTAACTTGATTAAAGGAAGATATATCATGTTATTATTAGTGCTAAACTTTCAGAGCATGAGGAAAAGAGATTATTGAAAACTTTAAGGAAGCACCGTGCCGCTATTGGATATACTCTGGATGATCTTAAGGGAATTAGTCCCACTCTACGTCAGCATAAAATTAATATGGAGCATGTTGCTAAATCAGTTGTTGATCACCAGCGACGATTAAATCCTATGATGAAGGAAGTGGTAAGAAATGAAATTCTAAAGCTTCTGGAATCATGTATAATTTATCCTATTGCTGATAGTAGATGGGTAAGTCATGTTCACCGTGTCCCTAAGAAGGGAGGTATTACTGTTGTTCCTAATGATAAAAATGAATTGATTCCGCAAAGAATTATCACAGGTTATAGAATGGTAATTGATTTTAGAAAATTAAACAAAGCTACTAGGAAAGATCATTATCCTCTACCTTTTATTGATCAAATGCTAGAAAGACTATCAAAACATACACATTTCTGCTTTCTAGATGGATATTCTGATTTTCCCAAATACCTGTGTGATAAGAGGATCAAGAAAAAACTACTTTTACTTGCCCTTTTGGTACTTTTGCTTATAGATGTATGCCTTTTGGTTCATGCAATGCACCCACTACTTTTCAAAGATGTATGACTGTTGTATTCTCTGACTTTTGTGAAAAGATTGTTGAGGTTTTCATGGACGATTTTTCCGTATATGGAACTTCTTTTGATGATTGCTTAAGCAACCTTGACCGAGTTTTGCAGAGATGTGAAGAAACTAGTCTTGTCTTGAATTGGGAGAAGTGTCACTTTATGGTTAATAAAGGTATTGTCTTGGGGCATAAAATCTCTGAACGAGGTATTGAAGTTGATGAAGCTAAATTTGATGCTATTGAAAAAATGTCGTGTCCTAAAGATATCAAAGATATAAGAAGCTTCCTTGGTCATGCTGGTTTCTATAGGAGATTTATTAAACACTTCTCTAAAATTTCTTATACTCCCACTAACCTTTTGTAAAAAGATGTTCCATTTGTTTTTTATGATGATGATTGTGTAGAAGCATTTGAAATACTTCAGAAATCCTTAATTTCTGCACCTATTATTCAACCACCTGACTAGAACCTACCCTTTGAAATTATGTGTGATGCTAGTTATTATGTTGTTGGTGTTGTTCTAGGACAAAGAGTTGATAAGAAATTAAATGTTATCCATTATGCTAGTAAAACTCTAGACAATGCTCAAAGAAACCATGCTACTATTAAAAAAGAATTTTTAGCAATTGTGTTTGCTTGTGATAAATTCAGATCTTATATTATTGATTCCAAAGTGATTGTTCACACCGATCATGCTGCTATTAAATACCTCATGGAAAAGAAGCTAAACCTAGACTCATTAGGTGGGTTCTCTTGCTGCAAGAATTTGATTTACATATTATTGATAGGAAAGGGGATGAGAACCCCGTAGCAGACAACTTGTCTAGGTTAGAAAATATTCTTGATGACCCACAACCTATTGATTATAGTTTTCCTGATGAACAATTAGCTATTGTAAATGCTTCTCGTAGTACTCCATGGTATGCAGACTATGCTAATTTTATTGTTGCTAAATTATACCACCTAGTTTTACATAGAAACAAAATAAAAAGGTTTTCTATGATTTAAGACATTACTTTTGGGATGACTCACACCTTTATAAAGAAGGAGTAGATGGTGTTATTACACGTTGTGTACCTGAGCATGAACAGGAACAGACCCTACGCAAGTGTCACTCCGAGGCTTACGGAGGACACCATGCTGGAGATAGAAGTGCACACAAGGTATTGCAATCTGGTTTTTATTCGCCTACTCTCTTCAAGGATGCCCGTAAGTTTGTCTTGTCTTGTGATGAATGTCAAAGAATTGGTAATATTAGTATACGCCAGGAAATGCCTATGAACTATTCACTTGTTATTGAACCATTTGATGTTTGGGGATTTGATTAAATGGGAGCTTCTCTATCCTCTAATGGGTATACACATATTTTAGTTCCTGTTGATTATGTTACTAAGTGGGTAGAAGCTATTCCAACTAGTAGTGCTGATCACAACACTTCTATTAAAATCCTTAAAGAAGTTATTTTTCCAAGCTTTGGAGTCCCTACATATTTAATGACTGATGGTGGTTCACACTTTATTCATGGTGCTTCCGTAAATTGCTTGCTAAGTATGATATTAACCATAGAATTGCATCTCCTTATCATCCTCAATCTAGTGGTCAAGTAGAATTAATAATAGAGAAATAAAATTGATCTTGCAAAAGACTGTCAATAGATCTAGGAAGAATTGGTCTAAGAAACTTGATGATGCACTATGGGCTTATATACTGCTTATAACTATGGGCATGTCTCCATATAAAATGGTTTATGGTAAAGCATGTCACTCACCTCTCGAACTAGAACATAAAGATTATTGGGCAATCAAAGAGCTCAAATATGATTTAAAACTTGCCGGTGAGAAGAGGTTATTTGACATTAGCTCACTCTATGAATGGAGAATCCAAGCCTATGAAAATGCCAAATTGTTTAAAGAAAAAGTTAAAAGATGGCACGACAAAAGGATAAAAAAGCATGGATTTAATGTAGGTGACCATGTCTTGCTATACAATTCTCGTTTAAGATTTTTTGCAGGAAAGCTTCTCTCTAAATGGGAAGGGCCTTACATTATCGAGGAAGTTTATCGTTCTGGTGCCATCAAGATCAACAATGCCGAGGGCAATAACCCGAAGGTGGTGAATGGGTAAAGAATCAAACATTATATCTTAGGTACTCCCATAAATGTTGAAGCTAATATAATTCATATCATAACACTGAGGAGTACATAAGGGAAACCTTCTAGAACGCTCCAGACCCCTGAAAAGGAATAGGTATGTGATACGGTAAGTAAACCGACTCCAAAAGTTTTCCAATGGCAATTTTACTCCGTTTTGGAATATTTAAAAAATAGAAAAATAAGAAGTAGTCCTAAGAGCGCACGAGGAGGCGACAAGCCGTGGGGGCGCGCCCTACCCCCTGGGCGCACCTCCCAGGCTTGTGGCCACCTCGTGTGCCCTCCGGACTCCGTTTTCTCCCAGAATACTTGCTTTACATTGTAAAAATTCATTACATAATCTCCCAAAAGTTTTGACCACTATATCATGGCAATATCCTTTGTTCTTGTTTCGAGCTGTTTTTCAGTGGATCTAGATTGCGATGACGTCTCCAAGCGCTCCCAAGGACAAGTTCTATGACAAGGTCATCAACCCATACCTTCCGGAGGTGCTGCAACACCCTCAAACCATTGATATGCGTGAGGGGGTGCTTCACATCCGGGACGTTCAAGGCCCAAGGAGGACCGGAAGCATGGAAGCCAGGCTCGAAGCAGTGGAGCATGAAGTCTTCGAGTGCCAGGGGACGGTGGAACACGGACTCAACACCAACCACTCTATGACCACCGAATTCACCTGTGACCACAAGCTGGACACCAAGGATATTGGAGAGGCCATATTCAAGCTTCATGAGAAAAACAAGCATCTCCAAGCCCAGATCTATGACCTGCAAAACCAAAATTGTGAGTATGAATACAAATTTAAGAGGATGAGTTTGGCTGCAGAGTTGAGGATTCCAGAGACCCGCTCATCCTTTTACGATGGTGAGCCTATGCCTTGTAAGACGGAGGACAAGCCTTCCGAATCATCAACCTCATCACCACCACCTCCGAAGAAGGAGACTTTAGTACATGGGTATGGGCACTCCCCTCGGCTTGTGCCAAGCTTGGGGGAGGTGCCCCGGTATCTTATCACCATCACATCTTTACCTTTACCGTTTATCTTAGTTTGATCCTTTTGGTTTATCATGTAGTAGAATAAAAGTTTTAGTATGATCTAGTTGTTGAGTTTTGCCTTGTGATCTATCTATGTAATCGAGTCCATGAGTAATATAATAAAGAGTAGTTTTGAGTTGAGGGCTTTGCTTACTTACCTTGATCTTGGAAAATAAAAGTAAAGAATAAAAGAAGTAAAAAAGATTATATAATGATCTTATGGAGAATGATGACTTCACATATAAGGAGTATGATGAATAAAATTTGCTGAGGGTTGACAAACATAGTGTTCGTCATTGTCAGGACCCCGATTCCAAGTCACATCGATCTAGCCGGTAACACCTCATATCACTTTGCGGCCTCACGCACGGTATTCCCACGGGTGTCGCCTTACCATGGCCCGGGACCGTTTGCGCCTTTTGGCTCACGTATATGATGGTGTCGCTAGCATCCATATGACAGAGAACCCGGGCCGACATGGCTAGTCATGAACCCAAAGAGGCACTAACCCATGGGGACAGGCATACATGAATCACATCGAGCATGTCAGTTAGCAGCGTGTGAATCCGGGCTGTAGCACTGGGCAAACAGGACTCCGGGAACCCGGGCTGTAGCAGGCTAGGTAGGACTCCGGATGTCACCGCGTGACATTTCCCCGAAGGGACAGACACAGGAACAAAGTGAAACACATGCCGGCCAGTCAAGTGTCCTGAGCAGTAGTGCTGGGCTAGCAGGACTCCGGTGAACCGGGCTGTAGCGGACTACTATGGCTCAAGGAGGCACTAGACTACATTTCCCCATAAGAGAGGCTGCCAAGGATAAACAACTAGATTGTCGGATCCCACACATACCAAGCATTTCAAACATACACACAATATGCTCGATATGTGTAAATACAACATGGCATCACAACATAACTCTACGACTCAAATATTTATTCATTAGGCTCTGAGGAGCGAGATATTACAAACATGGGTCTCTCGACCCAGCATTCAGAGCATACAAGTCAAAACACAAAAGGAAGCTTAACATGTCTGAGTACAAACATCTACAAATGAAAAAGGCTGAGAAGCATGACTATCTACCAGATCCTGCCGAGGGCACAAGATCGTAGCTGAGGTAACAAGCTAAACGTCGAAGTCCACGCGGAACTACTAGCGAGACTGGCGTCTCTCTGCAAAACATAAAATAAGCAAACGTGAGTACAATTGTACTCAGCAAGACTTACATCATAACTAACTACATATGCATCCTTATCAACAAAGGGGGTGGTGGAGTTTGACTGCAGCAAGCTAGCTTTGACTCGGTGGCTATCCTGAACTACAACTGCAAGTAACTCTTTTGAGGTGGCGCACACGAGTCCACATATTCACCATATCAATACACCACTATGGTGTAACGCCCGGATAATCATGCTACAGTAATCTCACGTTGATGGTTCCACGTCACCTCTGTCACTGTAGTTAATCACGGGTTAATTCAAAATTCAAATGCAAGTTAATGATAACAATAAAAGTTTTCAAAAATTAAAACTAAAATGTTCGGTGGTTGTCAAATATTACAAAGGTAATTGTGGTGAAGTAAACACATTTTTATAAAATGTCTAAATAATTTAGAATGATTTAAAACATAAAAGTAAATAAATAAAAGAAAAGAAAACAAAACAAAAAGAAGAGACCCCCGGGCTTGGCCCGGTGACCCTGAGCCCCAACTGGGCCACCACCAGCCCAGCCGGCCCACTACCCCTCCCTTATCCACTCACCGCACCACTTCCACCCCACCGACACCTCACTCTCCCCCCTCGAAATATCTCCTCCTCCTCGGCCGCTCGACGCCATCACCGACGCTCGACGCCATCCCGCCGGAGCTCGCCGCCCCCCCCCCCCACGCCATGACGCCGCCGACCTCCTCGCCCTCGCTCGCCGGCCACCTCCTCCGCCACTTCATCCTCCTCCCGGTCGGGACCGCCCCGCGCCCGAAGCCGCTCGTCCTCGCCGGAGCGCTCCATCACCGGCCTGCCTCCTCCTCGTCGGCGTCGTCCCCGTCCCCCTCCACAACGGCCCTCCCCGACCTCCACCGAGCCTTTGCCTCGAACCCCTACGGCCTTGGTGAGGCCCGACCTCTTCTCTCTCCCTGCCCCGTGCTCACCACGTCGGCCAGTCGCGCCCGGCGCCACAGCGCCCATGGCCGCGCCTCGCGCCCCCTGCTCTCTCCTGCTGGCCTCGCCAGCCTCGCCGAGCTCCCCGTCCACCCGCACGAGTCCGCACTGCCGCACCGACACGCCCCTCCCTCTCCTTCCTCCCCTGCTCGACGCGCCACCGCGCGTGGCCTCGCCCCGACGCCTCCCGTGCGCTTACGCCATGGCGGCACGTTGGCCGCCCCTGCCGCCGCTCTTCCCCCTGCCGTGCAGCCCTGCTGCTGCTTGCTGCAATGGCGGCGCCGTTCACAGCGTCGCGCCGTTGGTCCCGCATCGCTGCCGTCTTGCCCAAGACCGGCCCGGTCGCGCCACCCTCCTCCCCTCCGACTGTTGCCTAGCCGGTGCTTTGCTCGATATGGCCTGGTCGGTGCCATCTCCGGCCCCCCCCCCCCCTCCGTGCCGTGGCCTCGTGGGTCGGGCACCCCCAGCGCCCGCAACCGCGGCGCCTGTTCGGGCGGTGCCCGCAACACCCGAACCCACTATGGCCCTTGGGCCAGTGTCATGTGGGGCCACGCCCAGAAAGTTTTTCTTTATTTAAAAAAAGAATTAAAAAATATAATAAATAAATAATTAATAAGAAAATTAATTAATTAATTAATTAACTAAATAATTAACTTAATTAATCATGTTTAGTTTAACTAATTAAGATTAATTAACCTAATAAATAGTTACCCTAATTAACTACTGTTAATTAGCTAAACAATCCCTAACAGGTGGGACCCACTGGTCAGGTTGACCAAGTCAACTCTGTTGACTGCTGATGTCAGCATGACATCATGCTGATGTCATTAACCTGTTTTTCGAATTAATTAAATAATTAATTAAATTCCAGAAATTAATAAAATCTTTAGAAAATCATATATTTTAATCCGTAACTTCGATTAAAATATTTTCAACATGAAAGTTGCTTTCGAGCAGCCAGACGAACCCGGATACGCAGCCCGTTCGTCCACCACACACCTAACATATCAAACACGCAACTTTCCCCTCGGTTCATCTGTAAAAAGCGAAACACCGGAATACTTTCCGGATGCTTCCCCTTCACCGGTATCACCTCATACCGCGTTAGGGCACCCCTAGCATCGTTACTTGTCATGTCATGCATCGATATGCATATGTTTACATGGTATTCATTGTTTCTTCCCCTCTTCTCTCGGTAGACTACGAGACCGACGCTGCTGCCTTGATTCGACTCACGGAGTTGGCGACCCCTCTCTCTTGCGAGCAACCAGGCAAGCCCCCCTTGATCACCAGATATCGCCTACTCTCCTCTATCTGCTTGCATTAGAGTAGTATAGCATATTCTGCTTTCCGTTATTCCTATCACGATGCATAGCTTTGTCCTTGTTACTACTGTTGTTACCTTTACCTGCAATCCTACATGCTTAGTATAGGATGCTAGTATTCCATCTGTGGCCCTACATTCTTGTCCGTCTGTTGTGCTATACTATCGGGCCGTGATCACTCGGGAGGTGATCACGGGTATATACTATATACTTATACATGATACATGTGGAGACTAAAGTCGGGTCGGCTGGTGGAGCACCATGAGTGGATCTTTGTGGCGGAGGCAGGCAGGTTGAGACTACGGGTGAGAGGTGGGCCTTTGTGCAGTCGGCGTTCGCGGATACTTAACACGTTTAACTTGAGATCTTGGTATTTGATCCGAGTCGGCCATTTGGTCTATACGCACTAACCATCTACGTGGGAGTAGTTATGGGTATCCCGGCGTAGTATCGGCAAGGCACTTCGTGACGTCGTGGCGGCGCTTGGCCGGATTGGACTGGAACGCCACTAGGCTAGGTCTGCTTCCGGCCCGTACACACAAGTTGGTATCAGAGCCGACTGCCTGTAGGAATCCCCCTTCCACACTCCTTGGCCGAAGTCGAGTCTAGACATTGCAAAAACTTTTACTAACTTGGGTGTGTGCCTTACGGGCCCACGTCGCCATCGGGTGGTACTAGGATCTTTTACTCCTCGACCTTTACTCTGGGATTCTGAACTCTCTTCTACTCGGGTTAAGCAGATTTACTAACTAACACTAGGATCCCGTGACCACATTCACCCCAAAGTTGGATAAAGCCATAGTTACTCCTTGGAATTGTATTTTGATCAATTTCCACCTTGTCATTTGACTCCTTTGAAACATCTTTGTTTCAGATGGAACCCACGAGGCAGGTCGTGCGCCACATGACGGCCATTGGCGCCTCGGGATCACTGCGGTGCTAGCGAGAGATGATGACCTATCCGGGTTATTTTGGCACCTGAGTACACCGTCTTTGAGGAGTACCGGGACTTTAACGAGGAAGCGATGCCGAGCCATCGTCCACCTCTCATCTCGGGAGTATGACTCCACTCTTGTCTGCACACCGCACATGGTGTTGGGGTGACTATCGATATGGCAGTCCACGATGCTGCTTATCTGCTCGACACGTCTTCGTGGAGAGTATCGGGAGTTGGACACCTCCCCTTGAGCACATTGCTATCGCATCCGATGTTGGTGCGGAGGTTACTACACCGCTGCTGCCTACTCCTTTGTCACCGAGAGCCCTTCTACCATCGAACTTTGTTCTGCATGCTGATGGGCTGGATCGAGCTAACCGAGCTCTTCGCCACGAGTTGTAATCAGCACCTTTACCGTGCTCTGACGCTGTTGCACCCCTTTGTCCGATCCAGAGAGCTGCCGCGTTTTGTGATCTACCCAGCCAGGACCATGATGCCCCAGGGTGTCGGTTGGCCAGAGGTGGGAGGCTACTCTCCCGCACTTGGTCCTCTTCTGCCACTTGGGCGTCGGGTTACGCACTGAGTATCCATGACCCCAGGTCACCGGCGTGGAGGACTATCCTGCCGCACTACCAGCTTTAGGGCTACTGACTACCTCCATGATGCCGCGTGGGACTGATGTAGGCTTGCTTGTTAAGTGTTAGATGCATTCGTCGCGAGCCTGCGTGCCGCCTATGATGTCTTAGTCTATGTCTTTGAACTACGTGTGCGAACTCTATGCATGATCCCTTTTGTATGATATGCCGAGCTACTATGTAGTTTCTATCGTCTTGCTTTCATTATGCATGTTTCATCATGAATGATTCTTGTCCTTTGCAAATTTATCAAATCTTTGAACTACCTGTTATATATTAGCGGGATGGTTAGACCAGTTAATTAGTCGTGGTCGTGGTGGCAACTTCCCACCACCGCTTTGAGTACATGGCTGGTATGATCCAACAGCTTGAGATGAATCGCCGGTTCATGGAAAACATGATGGCTCGGTTTCCTCGCCCCAATATGAACCGGCAGCCAAACACAAAGCAACTTCTGCAGGATTTCATGCGCCTCAACCCAAGTGTGTACCGCAGCTCAACCCAGCCCACGGATGCTTGATGGCTGGCTCCGTGACATCACCTATGAGATGGAGTCTCTTGATGTAGCCCACCCGGCTATGTCACATTTGCTTCCTTCTTCTGAAGGGACCCATGACTCAATGGTGGGACAGCCACAGGCGTACTCAGCCAGCTGGAACAATCATCACCTGGCCAGACTTCCAAGCTGCTTTTCGTGCCCGCTTCGTCCCTCAAGGAGTCATGGACCGGAAGAAGCGCGAGTTCTGCAACCTCACCCAGGGCAACAAGACTGTTGAAGCTTATCAGCGGGAGTTCCTGGACTTGTCTCGCTATGCTGAAGAGGACATTGCAACTGATGCACGCAGACAATAGAAGTTCCGTGACGTCCTTCAAGCTGACATCAAGCTCGCACTTCTAGTGCACGACTTTGCTGATTTCGCCACCTTGGCGAACAAAGCTATCAATGTCGAAACTGGTCTGCAGGAATACCAGAGCTCTAACAGGCGCAACCGTGACACGGGCTCATCTTCGGGCTCGTCCTCGCAGAAGCGTAAGATATGGATTCCCAACAGCATGTACCAGCCAAATGCACCTGCCCCAAGGCAGAGCTATGCTGCACCTCGTCTGCCTACTCCTCCAACTAGGCAGCCAAGGCTTCCAGCTCCACCACCCCAAGCTCCTGTTCCCACTCCCAATAATGGCTTGTGCTTCAGGTGTGGTCAACCAGGGCACCGTGCTAGGGAATGCAACCAGAACCAGAATCAATCGGCCCTTCGGCGGCCGTGGAAGCAACCAGTCCCGCAACAACAATGCCAAGCCTTATGGTCGAGTTCATGACAACCACGTTGATCTGAACGAAGCTTAAGACCAGCCTGCTACTGTGATGTGTACACTCCTCGTGAATTCAGTAACGGCATCTGTTTTATTCGATTCGGGAGCATCGCATTCATTCATGTCGGAAGATTTTGCATACAAGCACGAGTTAAGTGTGAGGAGATGAACTCTTCGGTAGTGGTAAAACCCCTTGGGACAATGTCAAACCTCCATGGTTGGCGTCGGCGTCCCGTGGAAATCGAAGGGCTGGAATTCTATGCCTCACCCATTATCCACGAAGGCGTCTAACATCGACCTCATTTTGGGGATGGATTGGTTGAAAGCGCATCTTTGCTTCAATTGTTTGCGCCACTAAGACCGTCCATCTGCTACACCCTTCTGATGAAATAATAAGCTACAATGCCCGTCTGGTTCAGAATGCCGAGGCAAGGCTCTATGCATTAAATGCATTGAACGTTGCACCACTCGAGGGTATTGAAAACATTCCCGTCGTGCGTGAATTCCTAGACGTCTTTCCCGAAGAACTCCCAGGGATTCCCCCTGCTAGAGTTGTCGAATTCGTTATCGACTTGAAGCCAGGCACCACTCCTATAGCAAAGCGACCCTACAAGATGCCGCCGCATGAACTCCTTGAGCTTAAGGAGGAAATCGACAAGTCTCTTTGAAGTGGTTTCATTCGCCCAAGTTGCTCTCCTTGGGGAGCACCTTCTCTCTTTGTCAAGAAGAAGGATGGGACAAACCGATTGGTCCAAGACTACAGTCCTATAAACCAAGCTACCATTCAGAATAAGTATCCTCTTCCTCAGATCAATGATCTGTATGATCAACTGGCTGGTTCGTCAGTGTTCTCTAAACTCGACTTGAGGTTGGGTTACCACCAGATCCGTGTTCGTGAAGAGGATATCCCAAAGATCGCCTTTGTGACTCGTTATGGTTCATATGAGTACACCGTCATGTCTTTCGGCTTAACCAATGCTCCAGCCACCTTCTCTCGTTTGATGAACTATATATTCATGGATTACCTCGACAAGTTCGTCGTGGTTTATCTGGATGATATCCTGGTATTTTCCAAGAACGAAGAAGAACATGCTGAACATCTTCGTCTTTTGCTGGAAAAGCTACGAGAGCATCAACTTTATGCCAAGTTCTCCAAATGTGAATTCTGGATTCCCGAAGTGACCTATCTCGGGCATGTCATCTCTAAGGATGGTATTGCCGTCAACCCCGAGCGAGTTCAGGCTATTCTTGATTGGACTCCTCCGAAGGACGTTAAGCAAGTCAGAAGTTTTCTCGGTCTCGCTTGACTATTGTAAATCGATTAAGTGAGAACTTCTCCAAGATTGCCGGGCCTCGACTAACCTATTTCATAAGGGCGTCAAGTTCCAATGGGAGATAAATGTCGGGAAAGTTTGAGGCACTCAAAGACAAGTTGACTTCTGCTTGATACTAGCTCCTCCACGATACTAAGAAGGACTTAGTCACTTCTTGTGGCGCTTCCCGTCGAGGATTAGGTTGTGTCCTAATGCGAGGCGCAAAGTGATTGCCTATGCCTCTCGACAATTGTGCCCTCACGAAGAAAACTACCCAGTTCACGACCTCGAACTTGCTGCTGTCATTCATGCGCTAAAACAGTGGCGACATTACCTTCTCGGTAATCGTTGCGAGATCTTCACCAATCACCAAAGTCTAAAGTATCTGTTCACTCAGTCGGCCAGACCTGAACCTCCGTCGGCAGAGATGGATGGAGATTGTTGCAGACTTTGACTTGGATATTTCCTATACACCAGGCAAGGCTAATGTAATGGCTGATGCTTTAAGCCGCAAGTCTTACTGCAACCACCTCCAGATTCACAAGGTTCAGCCCTCACTTGTTGAAGAATTCAGAAAGCTGAACCTCCATATTGTTCCTTCGGGTGCACTCGCTCCCCCTCCTGAGGAGTCTCGCAAGATGAATCTCCGTGTTGTTTCCCAGGGTTCCCTCTATACCCTGGCTGTCGAACCCGATCTCGTGAGCTCCATCAAGACAATACAGGGATATGACTCTGAAGTCCACAAGATTAAGCGCGACCTCAAAGAAGGAAAGCCCTCATTCTTAACTATTGCGATGATGGCGCCTTGTACTTGAGGCCGCCTAGTGGTGCCGTGTAAGAAGGAAAACCTGCATATGACTCAGGAGGTTATGAAAGAAGCTCATGATACGCCTCTATGTATCCATCCTGGTAGTACAAAGATGTACCAAGACATCCGTCAGAGATTCTAGTGGTCTAATATGAAGCAAGACATTGCTCGCTATGTTCTTTGAGTGTGACGTTTACCGTCGTATCAAAGCGAGAACATCAAAGGCCTGCTTTGGAACTCTGCGACCTATCTCTATTCCTGAATGGAAATGGGACCATGTTGAAATGGACTTAAATCCTTGGATTTCCCAAGTCGCAGAAAGGTAATGATGCTATTCTTGTCGTCATTGACCGGCTTTCTAAAGTTGCACATTTTACGGCGATCAAAGAAGCGATCACTTTGCTAGTCGACTTGCAACTCTCTACATGTCCGTAATTGTTTCACTTCATGGTATTCCACTGGTTATCGGTTTGGACCGTGGCAGCTTATTCACTTCAAGATTAAGGGCAAGTTTCCAAGAAGCTATGGGGACTCACTTATCTTTCGATCTTGCATTTCATCCGCAGTCACAAGGGCAAGTTGAGCGTGTCAACCAAGTTCTCGAAGACATGCTTCGAGCTTGTGTTATTTCCTTGACAAGAAATGGGAGGAATCTCTCCCGTATGCTGAGTTCTCTTATAATAATAGCTATCAAGCTTAGTGCGAAGATGGCCCCTTGAAGTGTTATATGGGCGTAAGTGCGAACCCTACGAACTGGTCGAAGCGGGGAGCGTCCACTCGTCGGTCCGGATATTATCCAACATCTTTGAAGAACAAGTACGCATTATTCGCGAGAATCTCAAGACTGCTTCGATCACGTCAAAAGAGTAATTATGACCGTCATCATAAAGACATGGTCTATCAACTTTGGCGAAAAGGCCTATCTTCGCGTTACACCAATGAAGGGTGCTCACCGCCGGGATCAAGGGCAAGCTAGCTCCTCGCTATATTGGCCCATTCACTATTACGGAAAGGCGTGGAAAAGTGGCATATCAAGCTGGAGCTTCCGTCGAACCTTTCTCGGAGTTCACGATGTGTTCCACGTGTCACAACTCCGACGCTGCTTCAAGGACCCAATCCGGCGGTGGACCATGAAGTGCTCGAATTGCAACAGGACCTCTCCTATAAAGAGCATCCGGTCCGCATTCTCGACCAAGCTGAACGCCGCCTGCGTCGGGAAAGGCGATCAAGTTCCTCAAGGTTCGATGGTCGCACCATTACGAAGATGAAGCCACTTGGGAATGAGAGGATCGTCTGCGTGATGAATACCCCGCACTCTTTCCTGCTACCTCCTAAATCTCGGGACGAGATTTCTTGTAGTGGAGGAGATTTGTAACGCCCGGATAATCATGCTACAGTAATCTCACGTTGATGGTGCCACGTCACCTCTGTCACTGTAGTTAATCACGGGTTAATTCAAAACTGTTTCGAAATTCAAATGCAAGTTAATGATAACAATAAAAGTTTTCAAAAATTAAAACTAAAATGTTAAATTGGTTGTCAAATATTACAAAGGTAATTGTGGTGAAGTAAACACATTTTTATAAAAGGCCTAAATAATTTAGAATGATTTAAAACAGAAAAGTAAATAAATAAAAGAAAAGAAAAGAAAAAAAAAAGAAGAGAAACCCCCCCCCTCGGGCTTCGGCCCAGCTGACCACAGGCCCCAACTGGGCCACCACCAGGCCCAGCCGGCCGGCCCACTACCCCCTCCCCTTATCCACTCACCGCACCACTTCCACCCCCGCCGACACCTCACTCTCCCCACCCCCCTCAGAAATATCTCCTCCCTCCTCTCCCCGATTGGATCGGGATCGAGGAGGAGGACGCCATCACCGACGCCTCGGCGCCACCCCGCCGCCCGGAGCTCGCCCCCACGCCAGGGGCGCCGCCGACCTCCTGCGCCCTCGCTCGCCGCCACCTCCTCCGCCACTTCATCCTCCTCCCGGCCGGACCGCCACGCCTTGGCTGCTCGTCCTCGCCGGGCGCTCCATCACCGGCCTGCCTCCTCCTCGTCGGCGCCGTCCCGTCCTCCTCCTAGCAGCCCTCCCGACCTCCACCGAGCCCACTGCCTCGAACCCTACGGCCCCGCGGTGAGGCCCCGGCCTCTTCTCTCTCCCTCGCCCCATGCTCACCACGTCGACGGCCGTGCCCCGGCGCCCCTGGAAGCGCCCATGGCCGCGCCCTCGCGCTCCCCCCCTGCTCTCCTGCCTGGCCTCGCCAGGCCTCGCCCGGAGCTCCCCGTCCACCCGCACGAGTCCGCACTGCCGCACCGACACGCCCCTCCCTCTCCTTCCTCCCCTGCTCGACGCGCCACCGCGCGTGGCCTCGCCCCGACGCCTCACGTTCGCTTACGCCATGGCGGCACGTTGGCCGCCCCTGCCGCCGCTCTTCCCCTGCCGTGCAGCCTGCTGCTTCTTCTTCCTTGACCGCCGTTCACCGGCGTCCGCGCCATTCGGGTCCCGCATCGCCGTCTTGCCCCTTGCCGGCCCGGTCAGACCACCCTCCCCTCGACTGTTGCCTAGCCGGTGCTGCTCGATATGGCCTCGCCGGTGCCATCTCCGGCGCCCACCCCCGCCCCTCGTGCCCGGCCCTCGTGGGGTTGGGCACCCCAGCCTTATAGCCGCATGGCGCTGTTCGGCGGTGCCCGCAACACCCGAACCAACTATGGCCCTTGGGCCAGTGTCATGTGGGGCCACGCCCAGAAAGTTTTTCTTTATTTAAAAAAAGAATTAAAAAATATAATAAATAAATAATTAATAAGAAAATTAATTAATTAAATAAATAAATAATTAACTTAGTTAATCATGTTTAGTTTAACTAATTAAGATTAATTAACCTAATAAATAGTTACCCTAATTAACTACTGTTAATTAGCTAAACAATCCCTAACAGGTGGGACCCACTGGTCAGTTGACCAAGTCAACTCATTGACTGCTGATGTCGACATGACATCAAGCAGATGTCATTAAACTGTTATTCGAATTAATTGAATAATTAATTAAATTCGAAATTAATAAAATCTTTAGAAAATCATATCTTTTAATCCGTAACTCGGATTAAAATATTTTCAACATGAAAGTTGCTCGAGCAGCAGAGACAAACCGGATCGCAGCCCGTTCGTCCACCACACACCCCTAACATATCAAACACGCAACTTTCCCCTCCGGTTCATCTGTCAAAAGCGAAACACCGGAATACTTTCCGGATGCTTCCCCTTCACGGTATCACCTCATACCGCGTTAGGGCACCCCTAGCATCGTTACTTGTCATGTCATGCATCGATATGCATATGTTTACATGGTATTCATTGTTTCTTCCCCTCTTCTCTCCGGTTAGACTCTGAGACCCGTGACTGCTTCTTTGCCAGTTCCTCTGGAGTTGGCGACCCCTCTCTCTTGCGAGCAACCAGGCAAGCCCCCCCTTGATCACCGGATATCGCCTACTCTCCTCTATCTGCTTGCATTAGAGTAGTATAGCATGTTCTCGCTTTCCGTTATTCCTATCACGATGCATAGCTTTGTCCTTGTTACTCTTGTTGTTACCTTTACCGCAATCCTACATGCTTAGTATAGGATGCTAGTATTCCATCGTGGCCCTACATTCTTGTCCGTGCATTTGTGCTATACTATCGGGCCGTGATCACTCGGGAGGTGATCACGGGTATATACTATATACTTATACATGATACATGTGGAGACTAAAGTCGAATTAAATTTGGTGGAGCACCCATGAGTGGATCTTTGTGGCGGAGGCGACAGGGCAGGTTGAGACTACTGGGTGAGAGGTGGGCCTGGCCCTGGTCGGCGTTCGCGGATACTTAGCTGTTGGGGAGCGTAGTAATTTCAAAAAATTCCTACGCTGCGCAAGGATCATGGTGATGCATAGCAATGAGAGGGAGAGTATTGTCCACGTACCCTCGTGAGACCCGTAAGCGGAAGCGTTATGACAACGCGGTTGATGTAGTCGTGCGTCTTCACGATCCGACCGATCCAAGTACCGAACGTCACGGCACCTCCGAGTTCAGCACACGTTCAGCTCGATGGCGATCCCGGACTCCGATCCGGCAAAGTGTCGAGGATGAGTTTAAATCGGCCTGACGGCGTGGTGGCGATGATGATGTTCTACCGGTATGAGCTTCGCCTAAACTCATGACGATATGACCGAGGTGGAATATGGTGGAAGGGGCACCGCACACGGCTAAGGAACGATCCGTAGATCAACTTGTGTGTCTTGGGGTGCCCCTTGCCCCGTATATAAAGGAGGGAGGGGAGGTGCAGCGGGACCCCAAAGGGGTGCGCTGGAGAGTCCTACTCCCACTGGGAGTAGGACTCCCCTCTGCCTTGTTGGAGAAGGAAGGGGGAGGGAAAGAGGAAGAGGCGCCGCCCCTCTCCTTGTCCTATTCGGACTAGGGGGAGGCGTAGCGGCCTGCCCTGGCGGCCCTCCTCTTCTCCCTTATGGCCCACTAAGGCCCATTAACCCCGGGAGGTTCCGGTAACCCCGGTGTTCGGTAAAATCCGATTTCACCGGAACCATTCCGATATCCAAATATAGGCTTCCAATATATCAATCTTTATGTATCGACCATTTTGAGACTCCTCGTCACGTCCGTGATCACATCCGGGACTCCGAACAAACTTCGGTACATCAAAACTTATAAACTCATAATAAAACTGTCATCGTAATGTTAAGCGTGCGGACCCTACGGGTTCGAGAACTATGTAGACATGACCTAGAACTATTCTCGATCAATAACCAATAGCGGAACACGGATGCCCATATTGGTTCCTACATATTCTACGAAGATCTTTATCGGTCAAACCGCATAACTACATACGTTGTTCCCTTTGTCATCGGTATGTTACTTGCCCGAGATTCGATCGTCGGTATCCAATACCTAGTTCAATCTAGATTCTTGGCAAGTCTCTTTACTCGTTCGTAATACATCATCTCGCAACCAACTTATTAGTTGCAATGCTTGCAAGGCTTATGTGATGTGTATTACCGAGAGGGCCCAGAGATACCTCTCCAGAGCAATCGGAGTGACAAAACCTAATCTCGAAATCGCCAACCCAACATGTACCTTTGGAGACACTGTAGTACTCCTTTATAATCACCCGATTCACGTTGTGATGTTTGGTAGCACCCAAAGTGTTCCTCCGGTAAGCAGGAGTTGCATAATCTCATAGTTACAGGAACATGTATAGGTCATGAAGAAAGCAATAGCAATATACTAAGCGATTAAGTGCTAGGTGACGGAATGGGTCATGTCAATCACATCATTCTCCTAATGATGTGATCCCATTAATCAAATAACAACACATGTCTATGGTTAGGAAACATAACCATCTTTGATTAATGAGCTAGTCAAGTAGAGGCATACTAGTGACTATATGTTTGTCTATGTATTCACACATGTATCATGTTTCGGTTAATACAATTCTAGCATGAATAATAAACATTTATCATGATATGAGGAAATAAATAATAACTTATTATTGCCTCTAGGGCATATTTCCTTGATCTCCCACTTGCACTAGAGTCAATAATCTAGATTACCTTGTAATGATTCTAACACCCATGGAGTCTTGGTGCTGATCATGTTTTGCTCGTGGAAGAGGCTTAGTCAGCGTGTACGCAACATTCAGATCCGTATGTATCTTGCAAATCTCTATGTCTCCCACGGACTTGGTCCGGATGGAATTAGGCGTCTCTTGATATGCTTGGTCCTCTTGTGAAATCTGGATTCCTTTGCCAAGGCAATTGCACGATATTGTCACAGAAGATCTTCATTGGTCGATGCACTAGGTATGACACCTAGATCGGAAATGAACTCTTTCATCCATACTCCTTCATTTGCTGCTTCGAAGCAGCTATGTACTCCGCTTCACACGTAGATCCCGCCACGGCGCTTTGTTTAGAACTGCACCAACCAGCGGCTCCACCGTTTAATAAAAACACGTATCCGGTTTGCGATTTAGAATCGTCCGGATCGGTGTCAAAACTTACATCGGCGTAACCATTTACGACTAGCTCTTTGTCACCTCCATATACGAGAAACATATCCTTAGTCCTTTTCGGGTATTTCGGGATGTTCTTGAGCGCTGTCCGATGATCCACTCTGGATTACTTTGGTACCTTCCTGCCAAGCTTATTGCTAAGCATACGTCGGTCTGGTACACATCATTGCATACATGATAGAGCCTATGGCTGAAGCATAGGGAACATCTTTCATTTTCTCTCTATCTTCTGGCGTGGTGGGGCATTGAGTCGACTCAATTTCACACCTTGTAACACGGTAAAATCCTTTCTTTGCACGATCCATTTTGAACTTTTTCAAAACTTTATCAAGGTATGTGCTTTGTGAAAGTCCAATCAAGCGTCTTGATCTATCTCTATAGATCTTGATGCCCAATATGTAAGCAGCTTCACCGAGGTCTTTCATTGAAAAACTTTTATTCAAGTATCCTTTTATGCTATCCAGAAATTCTATATCATTTCCAATTAATAATATGTCGTCCACATATAATATCGAAATGCTCTGAGAGATCCCACTCACTTTCTTGTAAATCTGAGGCTTCTCCAAAAGTGCATATAAAACCATATGCTTTGATCACACTATCAAAGCGTTTATTCTAACTCCGAGAGGCTTGCACCGGACCATAAATTGATCATTTGGAGCTTGCACACTTTGTTAGCACTTTTGGATCAACAAAACCTTCTGGTTGCATCATATACAACTCTTCTTCTAGAAATCCATTCAAGAATGCAGTTTTGACATCCATTTGCCAAATTTCATAATCATAAAATGCAGCAATTGCTAACATGATTCGGAAAGACTTAAGCATCGCTACGGGTGAGAAAGTCTCATCGTAGTCAACCCCTTGAACTTGTCGAAAACCTTTCGCAACAAGTCGAGGTTTATAGACAGTTACATTACCATCAACGTCAGTCTTCTTCTTAAAGATCCATTTATTCTCAATGGCTTGCCGATCATCGGGCAAGTCAACCAAAGTCCATACTTTGTTCTCATACATGGATCCCATCTTAGATTTCATGGCTTCCAGCCATTTTGCGGAATCTGGGCTCACCATCGCTTCTTCATAGTTTGTAGGTTCGCCATGGTCAAGTAACATGACTTCCAGAATAGGATTACCATACCACTCTGGTGCAGATCTTACTCTAGTTGACCTCGTGATTCGGTAGAAACTTGATCTGAAGTTTCATGATCAATATCATTAGCTTCCTCACTAATTGGTGCGGTTGTCACGGGAACCGGTTCTTGTGATGAACTTCTTTCAATAAGGGAGCAGAATCTGATTATCTCATCAAGTTCTACTTTTCTCCCACTCACTTCTTTCAAGAGAAACTCCTTTTCTAGAAAGGATCCGAATTTAGCAGCGAAAATCTTGCCTTCAGATCTGTGATAGAAGGTGTACCCAATAGTCTCTTTTGGGTATCCTATGAAGACACATTTCTCCGATTTAGGTTCGAGCTTATCTGGTTGAAGTTTCTTCACATAAGCATCGCAGCCCCAAACTTTAAGATACGACAACTTTGGTTTCTTGCCAAACCATAGTTCATAAGGTGTCGTTTCAGCAGTTTTGATGGTGCCCTATTTAGCGTGAATGCGGCCGTATCTAAAGCATAACCCAAAAGCGATAGCGGTAAATCAGTAAGAGACATCATAGTTCGCACCATATCTAGTAAAAATACGATTACGACGTTCGGACACACCATTTCGTTGTGGTGTTCGGGTGGCGTGAGTTCTTGAAACTATTCCGCATTGTTTCAAATGTAAACCAAACTCGTAACTCAAATATTCTCCTCCACGATCGGATCGTAGAAATTTTATTTTCTTGTTACGATGATTTTCCACTTCACTCTGAAATTCTTTGAACTTTTCAAATGTTTCGGACTTATGTTTCATCAAGTAGATATACCCATATCTGCTCAAATCATCTGTGAAGGTGAGAAAATAACGATACCGCCGTGTGCCTCAACATTCATTGGACCACAAACATCGGTATGTATGATTTCCAACAAATCAGTTGCTTTCGCTCCATAGTTAGGAGAACAGCGTTTTAGTCATCTTGCCCATGAGGCACGGTTACGCAAGTACCAAGTGATTCATAATCAAGTGATTCCAAAAGCCCATCGGTATGGAGTTTCTTCATGCGTTTTACACCGATATGACCCAAGCGGCGATTGCCACAAATAAGTTGCACTATCATTATCAACTCTGCATCTTTTGGTTTCAACACTATGAATATGTGTATTACTACTATCGAGATTCAATAAAAATAGACCACTCTTCAAGGGTGCATGACCATAAAAGATATTATTCATATAAATAGAATAACCATTATTCTTTGACTTAAATGAATAACCGTCTCGCATCAAACAAGATCCAGATATAATGTTCATGCTTGGCGGCACCAAATAACAATTATTTAGGTCTAAAACTAATCCCGATGGTAGATGTAGAGGTAGCGTGCCGACCGCGATCACATCGACTTTGGAACCATTTCCACGCGCAAGATCGTCACCTCGTCCTTAGCCAATCTTCGCAATCCGTAGTTCTGTTTGAGTTGCAAATATTAGCGAGTAACCAGTATCAAATACCAGTACTACTGCGAGTATTAGTAAGGTACACATCAATAACATGTATATCACATATACCTTTGTTCACTTTGCCATCCTTCTTATCCGCCAAATACTTGGGGCAGTTCCGCTTCAGTGTCGATGCGCTTGCGGTAGAAGCACTTCGATCTCGGGCTTAGGTCCAGACTTGGGTTTCTTCTCTTGAGCAGCAACTTGTTTGCTGTTCTTCTTGAAGTTTCCTTCTTCTTCCCTTTGCCCTTTTTCTTGAAACTGGTGGTCTTGTTAACCATCAACACTTGATGCTCCTTTTGATTTCTACCTCCGCGGCTTTTAGCATTGCGAAGAGCTCGAATAGACTTGTCCATCCCTTGCATATTATAGTTCATCACGAAGCTCTTGTAGCTTGGTGGCGATGATTGAAGAATTACATCAATGACACTATCATCAGGAAGATTAACTCCCGGTTGAATCAAGTGATTATTATACCCAGACATTTTGAGTATGTGTTCCTTGTGAACTATTCTCCTCCATCTTGCAGCTATAGAACTTATTGGAGACTTCATATCTCTCAATCCGGGCATTTGCTTGAAATATTAACTTCAACTCCTGGAACATCTCATATGCTCCATGACGTTCAAAACATCGTTGAAGGCCGGTTCTAAGCCGTAAAGCATGGCACACTTGAACTATCAGTATTCATCGGCTTTGCTCTGCAGACGTTCTTAACGTCGTCGGTTACATCAGCTGACAGGCACTGGCACCCAGCGGTGCTTCGGGGCGTAATTCTTACGTGCAGCAATGAGGATAATCCTCGGGTTATGGACCCGATCCGTGTAATTGCTACCATCATCTTTCAACTTTGCTTTCTCAAGGCAGCATTAAAATTCAACGGAACAACAAAGACGAGCCATCTATCTACGGTAAACATAGACAAGCAAAATACTATCGGTACTAAGTTCATGATAAATTTAAGTTCAATTAATCATATTACTTAAGAACTCCCACTTAGATAGACATCTCTCTAGTCATTTAAGTGATTACGTGATCCAAATCAACTAAACCATGTCCGATCATCACGTGAGATGGAGTAGTTTCAATGGTGAACATCACTATGTTGATCATATCTACTATATGATTCATGCTCGACCTTCGGTCTCCGTGTTCGAGGCCATATCTGTATATGCTAGGCTCGTCAAGTTCGACTGAGTATTCGGCGTGTGCAACTGTTTTGCACCGTTGTATTTGAACGTAGAGCCTATCACACCCGATCATCACGTGGTGTCTCGGCCACGAAGAACTTTCATAGCGGTGCATACTCAGGGAGAACACTTCTTGATATTTAATGAAAGATCATCTTATAATGCTACCGTCAATCAAAGCAAGATAAGATGCATAAAGGATAAACATCACATGCAATCAATATAAGTGATATGATATGGCCATCATCATCTTGTGCTTGTGATCTCCATCTCCGAGCACCGTCGTGATCACCATCGTCACCGTAGCGACACCTTGATCTCCATCGTAGCATCGTTGTCGTCTCGCCAACTATTGCTTCTACGACTATCGCTACCGCTTAGTGATAAAGTAAAGCAATTACATGGCGTTGCATTTCATACAATAAAGCGACAACCATATGGCTCCTGCCATTTGCCGATAACTTCGGTTACAAAACATGATCATCTCATACAATAAAATATAGCATCACGTCTTGACCATATCACATCACAACATGCCCTGCAAAAACAAGTTAGGCGTCCTCTACTTTGTTGTTGCAAGTTTTACGTGGCTGCTACGGGCTGAGCAAGAACCGTTCTCACCTACGCATCAAAACCACAGCGATAGTTTGTCAAGTTGGTGCTGTTTTAACCTTCGCAGGACCGGGCGTATGCACTCGGTTCAACTAAAGTGAGAGAGACAGACACCCGCTTGATCACCTTTAAGCAACGAGTGCTCGCAGCGGTGAAACCAGTCTCGCGTAAAGCGTCTGGCGTAATGTCGGTCCGGGCCGCTTCATCTCACAATACCGCCAGAACCAAAGTATGACATGCTTTGGTAAGCGGTATGACTTGTATCGCCCACAACTCACTTGTGTTCTACTCGTGCATATAACATCAACGCATAAAACCAGGCTCGGATGCCCTTTGTTGGGGAACGTAGTAATTTCAAAAATTCCTACGCATACGCAAGGATCATGGTGATGCATAGCGCGAGAGGAGAGTATTGTCCACGTACCCTCGTGGGCCGTGGCGAGCGTTATGACAACGCGGTTGATGTAGTCGTGCGTCTTCACGATCCGACCGATCCAAGTACCGAGCGTCTGGCACCTCCGAGTTCAGCACACGTTCAGCTCGATGGCGATCCCGGACTCGATCCAGCAAAGTGTCGGGGATGAGTTTAAATCGACACGGCAGCGTGGTGACGATGATGATGTTCTACCGGCGCAGAGCTTCGCCTAAACTCCGCGACGATATGACCGAGGTGGAATATGGTGGAAGGGGGCACCGCACACGGCTAAGGAACGATCCATAGATCAACTTGTGTATCTTGGGGTGCCCCCTTGCCCCCGTATATAAAGGAGGGAGGGGGAGGTGCGGCCGGACCCCAAGGGGTGCGCCTGGAGGAGTCCTACTCCCACCGGGAGTAGGACTCCCCCCTCTTGCCTTGTTGGAGAAGGAAAGGGGGGAGGGGAAAGAGGAAGGGGGGCGCCGCCCCCTCTCCTTGTCCTATTAGGACTAGGGGGAGGCGCGGCCTGCCTGGCAGCCCTCCTCTTCTCCCTTATGGCCCACTAAGGCCCATTAACCCCGGGAGGGTTCCGTAACCCCGGTGTTCCGGAAAAGTCCCGATTTCATCCGGAACCATTCCGATATCCAAATATAGGCTTCCAATATATCAATCTTTATGTATCGACCATTTCGAGACTCCTCGTCACGTCCGTGATCACATCCGGGACTCCGAACAAACTTCGGTACATCAAAACTTATAAACTCATAATAAAACTGTTATCGTAACGTTAAGCGTGCGGACCCTACGGGTTCGAGAACTATGTAGACATGACCTAGAACTATTCTCGGTCAATAACCAATAGCGGAACCTGGATGCCCATATTGGTTCCTACATATTCTCTGAAGATCTTTATCGGTCAAACCGCATAACTACATACGTTGTTCCCTTTGTCATCGGTATGTTACTTGCCGAGATTCGATCGTCGGTATCCAATACCTAGTTCAATCTCGTTACTGGCAAGTCTCTTTACTCGTTCCGTAATACATCATCTCGCAACCAACTTATTAGTTGCAATGCTTGCAAGGCTTATGTGATGTGTATTACCGAGAGGGCCCAGAGATACCTCTCCGACAATCGGAGTGACAAAACCTAATCTCGAAATCGCCAACCCAACATGTACCTTTGGAGACACTGTAGTACTCCTTTATAATCACCCGATTCACGTTGTGACGTTTGGTAGCACCAAAAGTGTTCCTCCGATAAGCAGGAGTTGCATAATCTCATAGTTACGAGGAACATGTATAGGTCATGAAGAAAGCAATAGCAATATACTAAGCGATCAAGTGCTAGGCTAACGGAATGGGTCATGTCAATCACATCATTCTCCTAATGATGTGATCCCATTAATCAAATAACAACACATGTCTATGGTTAGGAAACATAACCATCTTTGATTAATGAGCTAGTCAAGTAGAGGCATACTAGTGACTATATGTTTGTCTATGTATTCACACATGTATCATGTTTCCGGTTAATACAATTCTAGCATGAATAATAAACATTTATCATGATATGAGGAAATAAATAATAACTTTATTATTGCCTCTAGGGCATATTTCCTTCATTAACACGTTTAACGAGATCTTGGTATTTGATCTGAGTCTGGCCATTTGGTCTATACGCACTAACCATCTACGTGGGAGTAGTTATGGGTATCCCGGCGTCGTGGTATCAGCCGAAGCACTTCGTGACGTCAGCGACTGAGCGGCGCGCGCCGGATTGGACTGGAACGCCACTAGGCTAGGTCTGCTTCCGGCCGCGCATAGCGTCTTGGTGTGCTCGAGGCGATGGGCCCCGGACCCACTGTGCGCTTAGGTTTAGACCGGCGTGCTAGCCTCTGTTGTGCCTAGGTGGGGCTGCGGCGTGTTGATCTTCAGCGGCGAGCATGACCCGAAAAAGTGTGTCGGCCAAATGGGATCAAAGCGTGTTGGGTTATGTGGTGCACCCTGCAGGAATTTTAATCTATTCGAATAGCCGTGATCTTGATGGGGGCGACTTGGAGTTGTACCTTGACCTTATGACAACTAGAACCCGGATACTTAGTAAAACACACCCTTCCAAGTGCGGATACAACCCGGTGATCGCTCTCTAACGAGGCGACAAGGAGGGATCGTCGGGTAGGATTATGCTATCTGATGCTACTTGGAGGACTTGATCTACTCTCTTCTACATCTTTGCAAGGCGGAGGCTGCGAGCGTAGTCTTGACGGATTAGCTATCCCCTCTTATTACGGCATTCTGCGATTCGGTCCTTGATATGGCCCTTTACACATATACCCATGCATATGTAGTGTAGCTCCTTGCTTGCAGTACTTTGGATGAGTACTCACGGTTGCCTTGTTCCCCTTTTCCCCCTTTCTTTACCCGATTGCTGCAACAGACGATGGAGCCCGGGGCGACGCCACCGTCGATGGCGACTACTACACCGGAGGTGCCTACTACTACGTGCAGCCAGCGGCGACCGGGGAGTAGTTAGGAGGATCCCGAGGCAGGAGGCCTGCGCCTCTTCGATCTGTATCCCGGTTTGTGCTAGCCTTCTTAAGGCAACTTGTTTAACTTATGTACGTACTCAGATATTGTTGCTTCCTTGACTTCGTCTATGATCGAGCACTTGTATTCGAGCCCTCGAGGCCACGGCTTGTATTATGATGCTTGTATGACTTATTTTATTTTTAGAGTTGTGTTGTGATATCTTCCCGTGAGTCCCTGATCTTGATCGTACACGTTTGCGTGTATGATTAGTGTACGATTGAATCGGGGGCGTCACATATGGATCCGCTCTCGTCTCCCTACGAGAACGCAATCCATAGCACTCACACTTATCTTGCGCATTTTAGAGTATCCACTTTCACTTGTCTATGAACTGATATAGGCAACCCAGAAGTCCTTTTCCGCGGACACGGCTATTCGAATAGATCATATTAACCCTACGGTGTACTTCTTCACACGCTCTCACCACTTACCGCCATGTACACGTCATGTATCTCGGCAACCTTCAAGCGGAAGCCTGGCGAGGGTGTAGGCCACGGCCTACCTAAACACTCAAATCCCTAGTCCAGGTTTATCGCCTATTCGGGTTCCATCCGCAGGGAGGCCGGCCGAGGTTTCCACTAACGGCCGTGAATGATGTGTGCAGGGTTCCCGAGACACCAAACGGGTGAATCGGTACACCGTGCCACGTGCCTACCGCAACACAGCCCACCCCTAAGGTCAGCGCTGCGTGTGGCTGACATGCTACAAACACGAAACTACTTTGCAACTCCGGACAAAGGACAAGGGTGGTTAAGAAGCCGAGAGAGTCAATTAAGGATCCTAATGTGTGGTAGTAACTGTTTCATGGATCACAAACATAGAACTCAGTTCACGAGGGCGGCTGCAATGAGACAACCCACCATGTACTCCTACATGGCCTCTCGCCGCTACCTTTACCAAATCGTGTTCACACACTTAGCTCACACATGATGGGACATGTTCACGCACCATTCCAATTCATTCCCGATGAATCAGACCTGACTCAACTCTAAGCGATAGCAGGCATGACAAACAAGCATGAATGAGTAGGCTGTGAGGGCTCAAACAACTCCTACTCATGCTAGTGGGTTTCATCTAATTCTTGTGGAATGACGGTCATGCACAGGATAAAGGGGTTCAACTACATGACAAGTAACAAATGAATCGTTGTTGTCCTAATGCGGTAAAAGAGAGCAGGAGGCGAGAGAGTGGGATTATGTCGAGAATGAACAAGGGGGTTTTGCTTGCCTGGCACTCCTGAAGATATTATAGCTCTTCATCGGTGTCATCGAACTCATCGTCGGAACCACGTCTATCGAGAGGGGACAAACCCCGGCAACTAAGAAAGAACACAATCAATGCAATGCACATTCACATGAATGACATGTCATGTTAAGGTACTGAATTCACCTAATGCAATATCTAGCCAAGTTAATTGAGGTGGAACTCGAACAAGAACAAATTCCAACTCCAAATGTTATTTCATAAATTGCCCTAATCATCATTTGTCCTATTCAGTGAGGTTAACTTGTTCAAACATGCATGATCATGGCATAAACAGAT
This sequence comes from Aegilops bicornis, assembly GCA_021605145.1. NCBI lineage: Eukaryota > Viridiplantae > Streptophyta > Magnoliopsida > Poales > Poaceae > Aegilops > Aegilops bicornis. The sequence continues at coordinate 610,562,100 of CM038671.1, forward strand.
TCTTCATATTTTTTGATCATTTTTCATATATAACTTATTTCCATTGGAGTTATAGATTATTTTCTATGAATTTTAGAAGTTCTAACCATTTTCTGGAATTCCCAAATCATTTAGAATTAGAAATAATCCAGGAAAATGATTACTGCGTCAGCCTGATGTCAGTGTGACGTCAGCAGGTCAACAGGTCGGGTCCAGGTCAAACCTGGCGCGTGGGTCCCGCGTGTCAATGTCATTAGTTTAACTAACTAAATTAACATTAGATTAACTCCTAATCTAAGGTTGACTAGGGGCGAGGCCCACATGGTCAAATGGGTCAAACCCTTGGCGACATGGCGCTTGGCCCGAGGCCAATCTTGGCGTCGGCTTTGGATTTGGTCCTCCGTCGACCAAATCGGCGGTGGAGACAGCGCTTCTGGACTGTTGGTGAACTTCGCGCGACGAGTGGTGGTGGCGGTTGGGCTGGGGTGGCGGAGTTGTCGCCGGCGTCGACCTTAGCGATCGCCGGAGCTCGGGTGAGCTTCGGGTCGGCCTTCTGATGGCCGGGGAGGCTCGTCAGGGCACCTATGTGCTCTACGTGGCGCGGGGAAGGGAGTTGAGCACGGCGGCGGACCGCTAGGTGGCGAAGGCTCGTCGGCGTGGTCGGCGGCGGTGCGTCGCGAAGCGAGCAAGGTCTGGCGGCTTCTGGCGCCTGGCGAAACGGAGAGGGGGAAAAGGTTCGGTGGCTCACGGCGGTTGCAGCGAGACGTCGAAGCGGGCTCGAGGAAGGCCGGACGGCGACGAAGTCGACGATGGGGATCAGCGGTCGATGATGAAGAAGAGGTCGGTGACGGCGTTTTTGGCGTCGGCGTCGAGTGGGTCGACGGGGAGGACGAAGGCGTCGGCGGAGGCCATGGACACGTCGGCGAGGCGAGGAAGGGCTGTGGCCGTGGTGGTTCTAGTCGGCGGCGGCTGCGCTCGGGTGAGCTCGGGGAAGAGCGAGGAGGAGAGAGAGAGCAGCGAGTGAGGGAGAGGAGCGAGGGGACACTGGGCGTCGTCGTGGCGTCGCTAGGAGGGCTGGGGAAGCAGGAGGTGGCGTGCGGTGGCCGTGCGCGCGTCGGGCACACGCTCATCCTCCTGGCAGAGGAGGAAGGCGACAGGGAAGGAGGCGGTGGTGGGCTGGGCCGGCCAGCTCTGATCTTGGGCAGTTGGTGGGCTCTTGAGTAAGCGGTGAGTTCGACCCTTTCTATTTTTGTTTACATTTTCTAATTTGCAGTTTGTTTTTATCCAGTTTTAAAAACCAAATCAATTTTATAAATCCTGAAAATATTCACGGGCACTTTACGAATTATTTCATGGCCCACAAATACTTCCAACATTATTTGAGCATTTAAATTATTTATAGTGTTTAAATGCCCAAAGTCAAATAGTTTAATATTTAATTCAAAAATCCAGGAATGACCTATAAAATATGTTCATCATTTTTGGAAGAGGTTTTCACCTTTATCATAAGTCATGAACATTTCCAAAGGGCATTACGGGTCATTGAGAAAATATTTTATTTGGACCTAGTTTGATTTGATCTGGTGCTAGGGTTTGGATCAATCCCCATTTCAAGTTTCATGAAATTTAAACATGATGCATGGATGCAATGCAACTAATTACAAAAAACACTGGGGCTGTGACAACTCACCCCCACTAAACAAGAATCTCGTCCCGAGATTCAAAACATGAGGTAAGAAGACAGAGGGCACAAACTAACACAGTCTTCACGATCCAGGTTACACTTCATAGGAACGTTGACACGATCACCATCTTTGTCTCGACGTCTTGCCTTGAGAACTACATCCAACATGACAACGAGAAGAAAAGGGGGAATTTAGAAGAATCGAACTTCTTGAGGTTCGAACAATTTAGGATCATCTTAATGATCCAAGATCAACTCATGGAATGAGACATAAAAACATCTACGGAGGCGGAGAGGTAAGACATGCATCGAGGAGGACGGAGGAAACAATTTTACGAGGGTTTCAAAATAGCGAGGGAAGTTGCCATGATTCCAAAACGGGGCACCTTAGGGGAGGTGACGTGAAGAACTATTCCCTTAAGTGGCAAAAAGAATTACTTTTGATTCAGAGATCATTGAAACTCTTCATACCAGCCTAAGGCAATTCACAACGATCGTTTGGCGGAGTGCAAAGGAATGGCATACCCGGACTAGAATGGATGATGTGGACTACCTTGTTGAAGACAACGCAGTGGATGATTTTTGCTTATCATCGGAGGTGGAGGGGACCCATGTAGGACCACTTTTGAGGATGATCCTGAACAAGAATTACTAAGAAGGAAGCCCATAGTGAAATGGCACAAGGACGGTGCAAGCTGGGAACGAAATGCAACTGTTGGAATGTTCCAACCATCATATCTGCACGAGAATCAGATCCGATTGGTGATAGGATACTTGGACTCGGCATGTCCGAAAAGAAAGGTCGCAACACAAATCGGCGAGATGGCGTTGCGAGATTCTCGGGATATGAACTATGATAGCAAGCTCCAAAACATGAGCTGGTTCTGCTACACACATGTGAACATGTTGTCCTAGACAAGCATGATCACATGGTAGTCTTATAATAAAACACTACCGAGTTCAGGTTGGGAACCATCATCGAGGATAACAAAGTCCTAACATAAGTCATGACTAGTTGTTATGAAGGAACTCCTTCTCCTTGAACAAATCAATCAGTGGCTTGGTGTGCTAGGGATACATATAGGATGAAGGTTGCAAGTCTCCAGACTACAGAATACTTCGCACGTATGCATGACTGATTTGGGATGATTCCAAAGGAAACAAAACAAACCTTTCTCAAATTCATGGCGGCAACTTACACCTAAAGCACATGAATTTGAGGAAGTCACTTCTTCCATCCAAGCATAGGCTTCATGAGCGGAACACGAAGGCATTGCTTACAAAGTTTCCAACACTAGGTTGATGTTCAACTTGAATCATGGGGAGACAAAATGCTCTTGATGGGCTCAACAACAACTCATCGAATTTCCATATCCTTGAACTTCCACCATCATGTGAACACGGTGATAGCATTGGTCGGACCAAAAGATGTAATGGTGTATGCTCGAGGGATCAACCACGAGTAAGACAACATTACGAACATCGTTAGTTACGATTTGACTTGACGATAGCCCATACTCAAGTCAAAGTTTTGACAAGGCAATAGATCCAACAACTGATCACGAGGACCAACCGATGGAGATATCATCTTTCTTCAACACACACGCACCCTCAAGGATATCCCTTGGTGATGAACTAAGTCGGCAAGCTTTTATCTTCCAACTCTCCAAGTTGTTGTTTAGCTCAACCAACTGGCTCAGGGGTACCCAACACAGATTCTTGGAGAATGGGTGGTTTGGAGGAAAACCAACATGATCACGAACTCAACATAGCGGTCAGGTGACAGACTAGTGATACTTCCGAGAAGATAATCGGAATATCACAACCACCGGTATGTTGCTAAGCTCGAGAACAACCTTGCTTTTCAGGGCAAGATGATATGAACAATAAGCAAGGGATTGAATAATCATAAATCATTGGTCAAAGGGTGCACCAGAATTAAGGACTAGGTAGCACAATCTATCTTAGAATGATGATTCAAGGACCAACACACTAAGAATGAAATTATTGTCCATTAACTACCAAGCAACACTGTTGCTAGGAGTATAAATTTCACACACCACAATTCACTTGTCGGCATTCGGTTATAACAACACGGGACCAAGGAATGAATAATGATAGCGAGAAGTATCACTCGTCAAGAATTCATGAGAAATGGTGCAATTCTCATGACACTCTTGACATAAAGATAGTAACACTCCGAGGTAGAAACGAGAACAAAGCTGGATTGGCATTTTGATGCATGGAATACAACTACTTTGACCCAATCCTAGAAATGGACAACGTCTTTGGAGTTTGTTTCTCCTAGTCATTCCAGAATAGAATGGCTCGACGGACCACAAGAATAATAGGCATCGATGAACACGAATGCACAATTACTCCTGACTATCAATTGATAGACGAAGACCGGAATACAACTGAAGAGGGACAACTCAAAGGAACATATAACTTTTCGAGTTGGGGAGGCATGGATTAGTATGTCGAGCAAAGTTCAACATTTCTTCCGAATAGCCCATGCGGAAAGGGTAGAACTGGCAAATTCACAATTATATATGGAGAACTCCTCAAGAGTACTCTGATTGTGATCCTTCGGTTCAGCGAGGAACTTCTGCCATAAGCGGTTCATTGTATTTGGAAGAAGGAAATACCACAGACCTCGAGGACTATTGCAAAGTTACTAGTATCTTAAAGGAACTAGCAAACACTATCAACACGAGGTAAGTAGGGTGAATCTCGGGTTCAGAAACCCAGGAGTAGAATGCCTACTACTAAGTGGCATCACGGGATGCTTTCGAGATTGATGGCCAGTCATCACTTGGAGACACAAAAGCATTGCTAAATTACTAGGTGACTTCCTAAAACACCTAGGGTCATAATAATAGCTCCAACATATATGCCGAGGCAACAAAGTACCTCAACTCACCGATTAGTATGCTTATTACGACCAAAAGGACATCGGGAGCGGAAAGAAAGGATTTGCAAATGCATCGGACTATTCGGAGACACAGGATGACTCAGACTGACATAACAGCTGTAAATGCTCAAAATGATTTGAGACATCCTGCAAAAATGGTGGCATAACCACTCAATCATCACCATATCAAGATTCCGAGACCAACTATGAACACACGGAAGTAGTAGAAACTGAACTCGGGCTAAAAACCAACAACCTTGCAAGTCTACAGATTAGTAACACGTGATCCTGATAGAAAGATGAGAAGCCTAGTTCTTAATCCCCGTAGAAGAGAAGAGGATGCAGATCAAAAGGCCATGAGGCATAAGGAGTAAAAAGAGCCTTACGTTCCCTTCCACAATCAATTCCCTTACATAACTAAAGCATTTATAGACACAACTTCGATCAGTTTGGCTTGGTAATCCTCTGATCGGGGCTCGATACCAACGCTGTCGGGACCCGATTCCAAGTCACATCGATCTAGCCGGTAACACCTCATATCACTTTGTGGCCTCACGCACGGTATTCCCACGGGTGTCGCCTTACCATGGCCCGTACCGTTTGCCTTTTGGCTCACGTATATGATGGTGTCGCTAGCATCCATATGACAGAGAACCCGGGCCGACATGGCTAGTCGTGAACCCAAAGCGGCACTAACCCATGGGGACAGGCATACATGAATCACATCGAGCATGTCGGTAGCGTGTGAATCCGGGCTGTAGCCTTGGGCTAACAGGACTCAGGGAACCCGGGCATGTAGCGAGCTAAGCGGGACTCCGGATGTCACCGCGTGACATTTCCCGAAGAACAGATACGAGAGCGAAGTGAAACACATGTCGGCCAGTCAAGTGTCTGAGCAGTAGTCTTTGGGCTAGCAGGACTCCGGTGAACCAGGCTGTAGCGGACTACTATGGCTCAAGGAGGCACTAGACTACATTTCCCCATAAGATAGGCTGCCAAGGATAAACAACTAGATTGTCGGATCCCACACATACCAAGCATTTCAAACATACACACAATATGCTCGATATGTGTAAATACAACATGGCATCACAACATAACTCTACGACTCAAAGTTTTTATTCATTAGGCTCCGAGGAGCGAGATATTACAAACATGGGTCTCTCGACCCAGCATTCAGAGCATACAAGTCAAAACACAAATGGAAGCTTAACATGTCTGAGTACAGACATCTACAAATGAAAAAAGGTGAGAAGCCCGACTATCTACCGAGATCTGCCGAGGGCACAAGATCGTAGCTGAGGTAACAAGCTAAACGTCAAGTCCACAGCGGAACTACTAGCGAGACCGGGCGTCTCTCAGAAACATAAAATAAGCAAGCGTGAGTACAAATGTACTCAGCAAGACTTACATCGTAACTAACTACATATGCATCCTTATCAACGAAGGGGTGGTGGAGTTTGACTGACAAGCCAGCTTTGACTCGGTGGCTATCCTGAACTACGACTGCAAGTAACTCTTTTGAGGTGGCGCACACGAGTCCACATATTCACCATATCAATACACCACTATGGATCCGCTCTCGTCTCCCTACGAGAACGCCATCCATATCACTCACACTTATCTTGCGCATTTTAGAGTATCCACTTTCACTTGTCTATGAACTGATATAGGCAACCCAGAAGTCCTTTTCCGCGGACACGGCTATTCGAATAGATCATATTAACCTGCAGGTGTACTTCTTCACACACGCTCTCACCACTTACCGCCATGTACACGTCATGTATCTCGGCAACCTTCAAGCGGAAGCTTTGGCGAGGGTGTAGGCCACGGCCTACCTAAACACTCAAATCCCTAGTCCAGGGTTTATCGCCTATTCGGGTTCCATCCGCAGGAGGCGGCCGAGGTTTCCACTAATGAACCCGAGCGATGTGTGCAGGATTCCCGAGACACCAAGCAGGCGAATCGGTACACCGTGCCACGTGCCTACCGCAGCCTGACCCACCCCTAAGGTCAGCGCCCGGCGTGTGGACTGACATGCTACAAACACGAAACTACTTTGCAACTCCGGACAAAGGACAAGGGTGGTTAAGAAGCCGAGAGAGTCAATTAAGGATCCCAATGTGTGGTAGTAACTGTTTCATGGATCACAAACACAGAACTCAGTTCCTGAGGACGGCTGCAATGAGACAACCCACCATGTACTCCTACATGGCCTCTCGCCGCTACCTTTACCAAATCGTGTTCACACACTTAGCTCACACACAGTAGGACATGTTCACGCACCATTCCAATTCATTCCCGATGAATCAGACCTGACTCAACTCTAAGCAGTAGCAGACATGACAAACAAGCATGAATGAGTAGGCACAACAGGGCTCAAACAACTCCTACTCATGCTAGTGGGTTTCATCTAATTCTTGTGGAATGACAGGTCATCACGAGAGAGGATAAAGGGGTTCAGCTACATGAGCAAGTAACAGATGAATCGTTGTTGTCCTAATGCAGTAAAAGAGAGCAAGAGCGAGAGAGTGGGATTGTATCGGAATGAACAAGGGGGTTTTGCTTGCCCGGCACTCCTGAAGATATTATAGCTCTTCATCGGTGTCATCGAACTCATCGTCGGAACCACGTCTATCGAGAGGGGACAAACACCGGCAATTGAGAAAGAACACAATCAATGCAATGCACATTCACATGAATGACATGTCATGTTAAGGTACTGAATTCACCTAATGCAATATCTAGCCAAGTTAATTGAGGTGGAACTCGAACAAGAACAAATTCCAACTCCAAATGTTATTTCATAAATTGCCCTAATCATCATTTGTCCTATTCAGTGAGGTTAACTTGTTCAAACATGCATGATCATGGCATAAACAGATTCTTCATATTTTTCTGATCATTTTACATATATAACTTATTTCCATTGGAGTTATAGATTATTTTCTATGAATTTTAGAAGTTCTAACCATTTTCTGGAATTCCCAAATCATTTAGAATTAGAAATAATCCAGGAAAATGATTACTGCATCAGCCTGATGTCAGTGTGACGTCAGCAGGTCAACAGGTCGGGTCCAGGTCAAACCTGGCGCGTGGGCCCCACGTGTCAGTGTCATTAGTTTAACTAACTAAATTAACATTAGATTAACTCCTAATCTAAGGTTGACTAGGGGCGAGGCCCAGATGGTCAAATCGGTCAAACCCCGCCGGTGACATGACACCGGCGAGGCCCGATGCGGCGTCGGCTTTGGATTTGGTCCTCCGTCGACCAAATCGACGGTGGAGACGCGCTACGGACTGCTGGTGAACCCGCGCATCGAGTGGTGGTGGCGGTTGGGCCTGGGGTGGCCGGAGTTGTCGCCGGCGTCGACCTTGGCAGTCGCCAGAGCTCGGGTGAGCTCGGGGTCGACGCTAAGGTGGCCGGGGAGGCTCGTGCGGGGCACCTATGTGCTCTACTTGGCGCGGGAAGGGAGTTGAGCACGACGGCCGGACCGCTAGGTGGCCGGAGGCTTCGTCGGGCGGCAGTCACAGGCGGCGCGTCTTGGGCGAAACAAGGTCTGGCGGCTACGGTGCATGAAAGCGAGAACGGAGAGGGGGAAAAGGTACAGTGGCTCACGGCGGTTGCAGCAGACGTCGAAGCGGGCTCGGGGAAGGCCGGACGGTGATGAGTCGACGATGGGGATCCGCGACGGCCGACGATGAAGAAGAGGTCGGTGACGGCGTTTTGAGGCGTCCGGCGTCGAGTGAGTCGACGGGGAGGACGAGGGCGTCGAAGCGGAGGCCATGGACATGTCGGCGAGGCGAGGGAGGGCCTGTGGCCGCGGTGGTTCTAGTCAGCGGCGACGGCTGCGCTCGGGTGAGCTCAGGGAAGAGAGCCAGGGGAGGAGAGAGAGCAGCGAGTGAGGGAGAGGAGAGAGGGGACACGGGGCGTCGTCGTGGCGTCGCTAGGAGGGCCGGGGAAGCAGGAGGTGGCGTACGGTGGCCGTGCACGCGCTCATCCTCCTGGCAGAGGAGGAAGGCGACAGGGAAGGAGGCGGTGGTGGGCTGGGCGACGGCTTCTGATCTTTGGGCGGTTGGTGGGCTCTTGTGAGTAAGCGGTGAGTTCTAACCATTTCTATTTTTGTTTCTGTTTCTAATTTGCAGTTTGTTTTTGATCGATTTTAAAACCAAATCAATTTTATAAATCCTGAAAATATTCACGGGCACTTTCTGAATTATTTCGTGGCCCACAAATACTTCCAACATTATTTGAGCATTTAAATTATTTATAGTGTTTAAATGCCCAAAAGTCAAATAGTTTAAGATTTAATTCAAAAATCCAGGAATGACCTATAAAATATGTTCATCATTTTTGGAAGAGGTTTTCACCTTTATCATAAGTCATGAACATTTCCAAAGGGCATTCTGGGTCATTGAGAAAATATGTTATTTGGACCTAGTTTGATTTGATCTGGTGCTAGGGTTTGGATCAATCCCCATTTCAAGTTTCATGAAATTTAAACATGATGCATGGATGCAATGCAAATAATTACAAACAACTCTGGGGCTGTGACAGTCATTGTTGCAATTAATAGGAAGTAATAAAGAAAGAGAGGTTTCACATATAAATACACTATCTTGGACATCTTTTATGATTGTGAGCACTCATTAAAATATTATATGCTAATAAGTTGATGTTGGACAAGGAAGACAACATAATGGGTTATGTTTTTCTTATATCCCAATAGAAGTTATATTGTCATGGATCCTCCAACATGTTGAGCTTGCTTCTCACCACATGCTAGCCAAATCTTTTGCACCAAGTAGAGATACAACTTGTGCATCCAACATCCATCAACCAAGTTTTGCCATGAGAGTCCACTATATCTACCTATGGATTGGGTAAGATCCCTCAACTAAGTTTTCATCGGTGCAAGCAATAAAAAATTGCTCTCTAAATATGCATGTATGATCTTTTAGTGTGAAGAAAATAAACTCTATACGAACTTGTGATATAGAAGAAATAAAAGTGACGGACTGCATAATAAAGTTATTTATCACAAGCCGCAATATAAAGTGACATTCTTTTGCATTAAGATTTTGTACATCCAACCATAAAAGCGGATGACAGCCTCTGCTTCCCTTTGCGAAGGGCCTATCTTTTACTTTTACCTTCTACCTTTATAGAAGAGTCATGGTGATCTTTGATGTCGCTTGAACTACATCGGTATTGCCCCAACGAGGAAGGGATGATGCAGCACAACTACGGTAGGTATTTCCCTCAGTTATGAAACCAAGGTATCAATCTAGTAGGAGAACCAAGCAACACTATGTAAACGGTACCTGCACACAAAGAACAAATACTTGCAACCCAACGCGTATAAGGGGTTGTCAATCCCTTCTTCGGGTAACGGCGCCAGAAATTGTCAAGTTGACGGGATAAAATTGTGATAGATTGGATAAATAGATCTTGATAAAACGCGAAATAAAAGAAGTAACAAAAAAGTGCAGCAAGGTATTTTGGGTTTTTGGAATAATAGATCTAAAAATAAAAGTGGCAAATATAGATCAGAAAGCAAATATGATAAAGAATAGACCCGGGGCCGTAGATTTCACTAGTGGCTTCTCTCAAGAAAATAGCACACGGTGGGTAAACAAATTACTATTGGGAAATTGATAAAACCTCAAATAATTATGACGATATCCAGGCAATGATCAGTATATAGGCATCACGTCCAAGATTAGTAGACCGACTCTTGCCTGCATCTACTACTATTACTCCACACATTGACCGTTATCCAGCATGCATCTAGTGTATTAAGTTCATGGAGAAACGGAGTAATGCAATAAGAACAATGACATGATGTAGAAAATATCTATTCATTTAGGAATAGACCCCATCTTGTTATCCTTAATAGCAACGATACATACGTGTCTTGCTGCCACTTCTGTCACTGGGAAAGAACACCGCACGATTGAACCCATCACAAAGCACCTATTCCCATGGCAAGAAAAATCGATCTAGTTGGCCTAACTAAACCAAAGATTCGAAGAAGAAATACGAGGCTATAAATAATCGTGCATATAAGAGATCAGGAACTCAAATAACTTTCATGGATATATAGATCTGATCATAAACTCAAAGCTCACCGGATCCTAACAAACACACCGCAAAAGTGTTACATCGAATAGATCTCCAAGAGACCATTGTATTGAGAATCAAGAGAGAGAGAGAGAGAGAGAGAGAGAGAGAGAGAGGAAGCCATCTAGCTACTGCCTACGGACCCGTAGGTCTATGATGAACTACTCACGCATCATCGGAGAGGCACCAATGAGGACGATGAACCCCTTTGTGATGGTGTTTAGATTGGATCACGTGGTTCTGGAACTTGCGAGGGCTGGAATTGTGTTTCGTCAACTCCCCTAGGGATTTTGGAATATTTGGGTATTTATAGGGCAAAGAGGCAGTGCGGAAGGCCACCGAGGTGGGCCCAGGCGCGCCCAGGTGGGTTGTGCCCCCTCAGGGCACCCCTTTGGTACTTCTTTGGCCCAAGTTATTTCTTTTGGTCCATAAAAATTCTCCAAAAACTTTCGCTGTGTTTGTACTTCGTTTGGTATTGATTTTCTGCAAAGTAAAAAACAAGCAATAAACAAGCAAAAAACAGCAACTGGCACTGGGCACTATGTCAATAGGTTAGTCCCAAAAAATGATATAAAGTTGCTATAAAATGATAATATAACAGCATGGAACAAGCAAAAATTATAGATACGTGGGAGACGTATCAATCTTCACCTTTCTTTTTTACACTTTTTCTTTTTGGGAAGCACTATGTGTTGGGGAAAGATCCAGACATATATATCCACTCGGGTGTAGGTTATCGTAAAGTATTATTGTTGACATCACCATTGAGGTAAAAGGTTGGGAGGCGAAACTATAAGCCCCTATCTTTCTTTGTGTCCGATTGAGGCTTTGATCTCATAAATATCGCGTGAGTGTTAGCAATTGTGAAAGAATAAAAGATGGTTGAGTATGTGGACTTTCTATATAAAAGCTCTTACATTGAATCTTTCCGATATTATGATAAATTACAATTGCTTCAATGACTGAGATAATAGTTTGTTAGTTTTCAATAAAGTTTTTGCTTCACACTCTACCTTGTGAATGATTTATCACTTTAGCATGAGAAGTTATATGGCAATATTGTTGTTCTAAAGATGATCATGATGCCCTCATGTTCGTATTTTATTTTTATTGACACCTCTATCTCTAAACATGTGAACATGATTATCGATTTCGGCTTTCGCTTGAGGACAAGCGAGGACTAAGCTTGGGGGAGTTGATACGTCCATTTTTCATCATGATTTTATGTTGATATTTATTGCCTTATGGGTTGTTATTACACATTATGGTACAATACTTATGCCTTTTCTCTCTTATTTACAAGATTTACATGAAGAGGGAGAATGCCGACAGCTAGAATTCTAGACCATAAAGGAGCAAATCTAAGAGACCTATTTTGCACAACTCCAAATGTCCTGAAACTTTACAGAGAATTGTTTTGGAATATAAAAAATATTGGGCGAAGAAATACTAGAGGGGGACCCACCAGGTGGCCACAAGCCTGGGGGCGCTCCCCAGGGCTTGTGGGACCGCTGGCAGGTCTCCGGCCCCATCTTCTGCTATATGAAGCGTTTTGACCTAGAAAAGAACAAGAGAGAGCTTTCAGGACGAAGCACCACAGTCTCGAGGCGGAACCTGGGCAGAAGCAATCTATGGCTCCGACAGAGCTATTTCGCCAAGGAAACTTCCCACCCGGAGGGGGAAATCAAAGCCATCATCATCACCAACGATCCTCTCATCGAGGGAGGGTCAATCTTTGTCAACATCTTCACCAGCACCATCTCCTCTCAAACCCTAGTTCATCTCTTGTATTCAATCTTTGTCCCAAAACCTCAGATTGGTACCTGTGGGTTGCTAGTGGTGTTGATTACTCCTTGTAGTTGATGCTAGTTGGTTTACTTGGTGGAAGATCATATGTTCAGATACTTAATGATATTCAATACCCCTCTAATATTGAACATGAACATGCTCTGTGAGTAGTTATGTTTGTTCCTGAGGATATGAGAGAAGTCTTGTTGTAAGTAATCATGTGAATTTGGTATTCTTCGATATTTTGATGAGATGTATGTTGTCTTTCCTCTAGTGGTGTTATGTGAACGTCGACTACATGACAATTCACCATGATTTGGGCCTAGGGGAAGGCATTGGTAAGTAATAAGTAGATGATGGGTTGCTAGAGTGACAGAAGCTTAAACCCTAGTTTATGCGTTGCTTCGTAAGGGGCTGATTTGGATCCACATGTTTCATGCTATGGTTAGATTTATCTTAATTCTTCTTTTGTAGTTGCGGATGCTTACAAGAGGGGTTAATCATAAGTGGGAGGCTTGTCCAAGTAAGGACAGCACCAAAGCACCGGTCCACCTACATATCAAATTATCAAAGCAACGAACGTGAATCATATGAGCATGATGAAAACTAACTTGACAGTAATTCCCATATGTCCTCGAGAGCACTTTGCTTTATATAAGAGTTCGTCCAGGCTTATCCTTTTCTATAAAAAGGATTGGGCCACCTTGCTGCACCTTTGCTACACTTGTTACTTGTTACCCGTTACGAATTGTCTTATCACAAAACTATCTGTTACCGATAATTTCTATGTGCCTGCAGAAAATACCTTGCTGAAAAACGCTTGTCATTTCCTCCTGATCCTTGTTGGGTTCGACACTCTTACTTATAGAAAGGACTACGATTGATCCCCTATACTTGTGGGTCATCGGTCATCTTGTCCGAAGAGGGCCATATAAAAGCATGTTCAAGCTTGTTGACATCGTGAAGGATGCCCGGCAGCACAATTAGCGGTGTGATAAAGTCTATCACTTCGGAGGTGAGCACGGACTTGACGAAAGCCATGTGGCCGATGGAGGTTATATTTTGGCCCTCCCAGGTGACGATCTTGCCTCTAACCTTGCCCATAAGATATTGAAGATTCACTTTTTTAGGCGCCAACTAGTAAGTGGCAGCCCAAATATCGCATTGGGAAGGAGGCTCTAGATCCCGATAACATTTGCAAAATGTGCTCGAGGTTGACGTGGTTGCAACGAATAGGTACCATCAAACTCTTATGGAAGTTTGTGCAAAGGCCCATGACTTTCACAAAACCTCACAAGATGCCCGAGAGAATAAAAAAATCATGGCTCCTATCGAGGGTGCATATGAGTAAAAAAACATTCAAAAAATTCTCATATGCAAAGTAGTGGCTTGCCATCGCCAAAATATAGCACACGGTCTCCCTTTGAACTATCTATTTCTCCTCTCGCTTGCAATGGAAAATACCCTATCATCATTATATCCTAATGCATCCTTTTTTAGGGGTAAAACCAAGCTTTATTCATCAAAGGCCACAGATAGTGGGATACAATTTAGGTCATGGGGTTGGTCGAACCAAACGTCGTGTCTCGGACTTAGCGATAGACTAAACTTGGCTAGACTGTGTGCTTCTTAATTAACAACACAACCTTCAAAAGTAATCTTACAAAGAACCTGAGCTACCTTGAGATTAATCTCATTAATTATACCACCATAGCTACCTTTGCTGCTTCTTGCAATATCAGAGACTACCTGTTTGGAGTCTGAAGCGATGATGAAATTCTGGATATTAAGATCCTCTGCAAGAGTGAGCCCTTCTCTACATGTGATAGCCTCTAGAGTGGCCACATCTTCAACTTCTTTTATTACCAGCACTGAGCTGCCCATATACTGATCGTTGCTGTCACGGCAAACGACAGATCCCGAACCACCTCTCCCTTTTCTGATGCCCGCATCTACGTGTACCCTGGCGTATCCACCAGGAGGGGCCTTTGGTCGTTGTGGTTCAGTTGGTTGTGCATGCAAAGCCTGAACAGGCTTAATCGCTTTAAGTTGGTCTAGCTCGCTAATGAAACTCTTGATAAAATAAAATGTACCTTGTGGGGTCTGGAAAATTCCTTCATTAATGGCTTTGCATCGAGCTGACCAAATCTCCCATAAAGTCACTGAAAGAAGCACAAACTGATCATGCAATAGTGAGTCCATTAGACTGAATAGCCATTGCTTGGCATTAGGTTCAGCGATGGATATTAGTTTTTGTGCCAAGTCATCGTCAACTAAAGCCCGGGTGCATCTGGAAGTGGTGCATCTCACAAGAGAATGCCTCCATGAGTCAAGTGATCCACACAAACCGCAGTAGCTGTTATCAGTCATGTGCTGGTGCGCTCGAACGTCTTCGGTCGATATAGAGCGTTTTGAGATCCTCCATAAGAACATATGTATTTTCGTCGGGACTTGCATTTTTGACATGCCCTTCCATGAACCCTCTTCTTGCGCAGTACTTGACGTGCCTGAAGAACCCTCGAGCCAGGCTTCTCTCCTCTGTCACGTAGAAACTAATGTCTTGTACGCTGATTTGATAGAAAAAATGCCAGTCCGTTCATGGTTCCAGCTCCAGAAATCTTATATATTGTGCGTACAAAGGGGTATCACCGGAACTGTTTTAGCATCCATTCCTAGGAAAACTTCTTCAACTAGCTGCCGGTTCCACTTTGCTAAGGTTTGATCCATTAGTTCTGACACTACGAGCGGTCGATTAGCACCTCGGCACAGATATGGCCTCATCATTTCCTCCCGTGGTAGCCATGGGCCATTTCAAATATTTGTTGACTCCTCATTGCCTATGCGCCATATCAGGCCTTGTTTGAGGGTATCCCTTCCTTCTATCACATCTCTCTAGATCTTACTTGGGTGTCCTCCTAAAGCTGCTTCCAAGATTGAAGTGTTGGGGTAGTACACACTTTTGAGCAGCCAAGCACTCAAAGAGTCAGGGTTTCGCAATAGACACCACTCCTGCTCGGCGAGCATGGCCATATTAAAAAGTTCAAAATATTTGAAGCCTAGATCGTCCATGCCTTTCGGTTGGGTCATTATCTTCCATGACACCCAGTATGGCTTCCGCTTTCCGCCCGTGCATCCCCACCAAAATTTTCTGATCATCATATTTAAGTGTTCACACAGACCCCTTGGAAGCTTATAGCATGGCATAGAGAAAACCGGTACTGCTTGTGCAACTTCTTTCACTGGAATCTCTTTACCTGCCGTCGACATTTTGTTCTCCAACCACCCTTGCACCTTACTCCATAGCCAGTCCTTAAGATACTTAAAGGCACCATTCTTGGAGCTCCCAATATCTGGTTTTTTCATTTAGCGTTTAATTTGGTACATTTAACAAACCTTTTATCTCCAATCTTATATTCTCTGGAACTCCCTTGCCGAAGAAGATAGTTGATTTTGCATAGTTTATTCTTTGTCCGGAAGCCTGACAATAAGTGACCAGAACATGGTTCACCTCCATAGCTCCATTATTGTTTGCCTTGAAGAACAGCAGGCTGTCATCAGTGAATAAAAGATGGTTCACTGGTGGTGCCAAAGGTGCCACCTGTAGACCATGCAAATTCGATGACTCTCCTTTTGATTTTAATAGGCACGACAGGCCCTCTGCTGCTAATGAGAACAAGTATGGAGATATTGGGTCTCCTTGTCTGATTCCTCTTGATGGCTCAAATTCTTCTAATTTCTTCGCATTGAACATAACTGAAAACTTTACTGATGTAACAATACTCATCACTATATTGACGCAAATCCTGCACGCTTCCTCGACCTCCCACAAACTCGGGCCTGGCTTGTCAATTAAACATGCCAATTGGGTTGCTGGCCAGGTCTCCAACTAATCAAGAGAGTGGCGTAAACATTTTTTTTGAGTTCGGGTGAACTTTTTGCAAATTCATGAACATTTTAAAATTTGTAAACATTCTTTTAATATGTGAATATTTTTTGAAAATGCAAACTTCTGTTTGAATTCACTTGAACTTTTTTTCAAATTCATGAAGGTTTTTCTAACTCAAGATTTTTTAAATCCGCGAAGATTTTTTCAAACTCGTGAGCATTTGTTCGGGTTTGCGTGAAATGTTTTAGAGCCCTCCAACATTTTTATGAAGATTTTTCATTATTAAATAAATCAGTAAAACCATGAGAGAAAACCAGAAAAATGCAAAGAAAAAATAGTGAAAGAAGGCTCTAGAATGCACTCAACAACGGAATGAAAAACACACACATGTGATATGTTTTGCCTCGTGGAGGATGGCGTGCGCAATGGGTCAGCCCAGGTGAGCTCCGCGCAACAGGATACGCGAGTGATGCACCCTTATTGCGGGAGCAACTAGTTAACGGGTGCCCATTCGGGAGCTCTCGCAGAGGTCACTTTCTGCACCTTGGAGGCGCGCCAAGTGGTGTGCCCAGCCGTCGCCATGTGTTGCCCGTTGGGTGCACCTTCAGGATTTTGGCATCTTTTTTGCACCTGTTTTGGGTTTTTGGTTTTTCCTAGGTTTTGACAGATTTTTTTCAAGAGGTAGTGCTTTCCCGCGACATGTGTTTCTGCAAGAAACATAACTGTGCTTCCCGAAAAGGTAAAAGAACATTTGTACTACCAAAAGAACACAGTTTGCGCTTCCACACAAAAAAGCACGGGCTCCTGGGCCGGCCCATCTATTGTTCATGTCCCACAATTGTGACCTTTTTTCCTAGGTTTTTCTAGCTAACCGGTTGATTGGTGAGTTGACCGTTGACCATCAAAACAAAAAATCATAAATTTGAAAATATTCAAAATTTTGATAAAAGATGAAAAACACAAATTGAAAAGTTCATGATTTTGAAAGGGGAAAAATAACCACATTTGGATAGTTTTCGCAAAAACTTCACAAAAAATGGAAAACAAAATCTAGGATTTGGAAAAAAAATCGGTAAAAATTTTATATTTTTTGGTAAAAAATTACAAATTGAAAGAACCTTCACAAAAAAGTGAGACAACATCACGAATTAAAAACTTGTTTTAAAAACAGTTCAAACATTTTAATAATTTGGATATTAAAAAAAATTGAAGAATTTCTAAAAAAATAAGAAGGAAAAAGGAAAACAAAAAATGGTCCAGTAAAGCCGAGCTAAAAAGACAAAACTGGCTGCGAAGCTTCTAGTAGTTTCCCAAAACCCGGACATGATCTCGCTCAGTGCCTAAAATGGGTCGGCCCATAATGCGAGCGACAGTTCGGATGTGTGCGCCAGTTTGCCCGGGGCGCCCCTATTTCTCGCTTTCTGCGAGGGCAGGTCCTATGTGACGCGTTCTGCATCAAACTGCTGCGCGATCGCACAGACGCACGTCCTTGGCGGGCTTTGTGGGCCGCGCGCGGCGTTTCCTTTGAGTAAAAAGTCAACAAAAAAGAGTGCCAAATCCTATTTGGCGCCTTTTGCGCCTTATACAGGCGTTTCCACAAACGGGCGCACACCCCCTTCCCCCTTCCTTCGCAACTAATGGGCCGGCCCATCTCCATGTTCGCTATATGTTTCTATAACGCAAAAAAGGCGCTCGAGGGAGAATCGAAATATGCGACCTCCTGCTTCGTGAGAGTTTGCAACCACCGTCGTGCCACCGAACCTAGTGTGCACAGTTAAATCTTTTCTCTCCTTTCTTCTTTCATCTTTCCTTTTTCCCTTTTTCCAAATTCGAGACATTTTCTTTCTTCATGCTTTTTTTTCTGAAAAATGGATGAACTTGGTGTTTACAAATTCAATGAACTTTTTCCATAATGGATGAACTTTTTTCAAATTTGATGAACTTTTTTCAAATCCGATGAACTATTTTTTCAAATCTGATGAACTTTTTTTCAAATCCGATGAACTTTTTTTGAATATTGGATGAACTTTTATCAAAATCGATGAACTTTCTTTCAAATTCAATGAAAATGTTCAAATTCTTGTAATTATTTTAAAATTGAATGAACTTTTTCTCAAATACACGACCTTTTCTGAATTCATGAACTCTTTTCGTTTATTCAATTTTTTGTTAACATTTTTTTAATTCCTTTTTTTGATTGTTTTGCATTTTCTCATGTAAATGGTGCAAGGAGGACCAGTCAAGCACGAGTGGTCAACTGCCAAAGGAGTTTCTTTTCTTTGTCGAGACAAACCGAGCGAACGGAGCGCATCGAGAGAAGAAGAGGCACGTTCTGTGCGACAACTTGCCTGGCAGTTGGGCCGGCCCATGGAGCGGGGCCGCGTGGGCGCTGCCTCCCCTACTTGGCGCTGAAGGCGCTGAGGAGGAGGTCTCAAAAAGAGTGCCATGGTGATAATCGAACCCACGTCCAGCGCCAGAGAGGACCGCGGAGCTAACCAGTGTGACAAGCTAACTATAGTGGAAGATTTGCAACTTAATGTCTCAAAGAAGCGGACGGCAACGCAAATGTTGAAAGAAAAAATTCCCAGAAACGTGTGTGTGGGGCTTTCTAAATTTCGAACGTGGTTTTCTTTTTCATAAAAGTAAATATATTTAGAAAAGCGAATATTTTCAAAATTTAATAACAAACTTTTGAAAACATGAACAATTTTCAAAAAATTCAATATTTTTTTACACTGTGATTTTTATTAAAAAGGAACATTTTCTAAAATTCCTAAACATTTTTTGAAACAGGGACATTTTTCTGAAATTGTGAACAAACATTGGAAGTGCGAACATATTTTGATATTCCTGTACATTTTCTGAAACATGACCATCTTATGAATGGAATTCTAAACATATTTTCAGAAAGAGAACATTTCTGAAATTCCTAAACATTTTCTGAAAACATGAATATAAAAAAATTTGAAAACAAGAACATTTATTTGAAATTACTGACCATTTTTCAGGACACAAACATTTTTTTAAATTGTAAACAAATTTGAAAACAAAAAAAAATTATGAAATTTTTAAAAAGTCTTTTTGAAAAAGGAAGATTTTTTAAAATTCTGAACAAAATTTGGAAACGAGAATTTTTTTAATTACTGAGCAGTTTTTAAAACACGACAATTTTTTGAAATTGTGAACAAAGTTGGGAAACAAGAACATTTTTTTAAATTTTTAAAAAGTCTTTTTGAAACACGAACATGTTTTGAAATTATGAACAAAATTTTAGAACGAGAATACTTTTTTAGAATTACTGAAATTTTTTTAAAACACGAACATTTTATGACTTGGTGAACAAAATTTGAAAACAAGAATATTTTATGAAATTTCTAAAAAGACTTTTTGAAACATGAATAATTTTTGGAATTGTGAATTAATTTGTAAACGGGAACATTTTTTCTGAAATTACTGAATATTTTTTGAAAGACAAATTTTTTTGAATTGTGTACAAAATTTGGAAACAAAAACATTTAATGAGATTTCTAAAAAGACTTTTTGAAACACGAACATTTTTTAAATTCTGAACAAAATTTGAAAACAAGATTATTTTTCTAAATTTCTTACTTTTTATGAAATTGGGAGCAATTTTGGAAAACGAGGACATGTGATAAAATTCTGAATAAATATTTGAAAACAGAAAACAGAAAAAACAAGAAGGGCAAAGAAAATAAAACAGAAAAACAAAAAAAAAATGAAAAAAAGAAACAGAAAGAAAAGAAACAAAAAGGGAAAAAGGGGAAATGAAAAACCGGTCTAGGAACCTTCTAGAAAGTTTCCAAAACAAGAAAAACCCGACTGGAACCCACCTAGAAGATTCCCAAAACCGGAATCGCTCAATCGTTTTGACGGGACGGCCCATCCGAACTCTCCGCGATGTGCCCCTGTGCGTCGCCTCGACTACTTGCCGCAACGAGCGGCAAATAGGAATTTCCTTCTGCGAGAGCGAGCGAGCCCCTCGCTGAAGGAAGGGGAGCCTCCACTTCGGCCGGGCCACGTGCGGGGGATACACCAGCATGCGTTTCTGTTTCTTTTTCATGTTTTTTGTTTTCATTTTTTACTTTTTTTACTTTTGTTTATACTTTATAATATTTTAAATGTATATATACAAAAAAGACTCTTCAAAAAATAATTTTGACAAACTTTTTGAACCAGTATTTGAATTTTTTTGAATAAGTATAAAAAAATGTTGAACAAGTATTTGAAAAATGTTGACTAAGTATTAAAAAATGCTGAGCAAGTATTTGAAAATGTTGAGCAAGTATTAGAAATGTTGAACAAGTATTCACAAAATGTTGAATAAGTATTAAAAATTGTTGAACCAGTATTTGAAAAATGTTGAATAAGTATTAAAAATGTTGAATGAGTATTTGAAAATGTTGAATAAATATTAAAAAAATGTTGAACATATATTCAAAAAATGTTGATAAATATTAAAAAGTTGAAAACGGATTTAGAAAATGTTGAATGACCATTCGGGCAATGTTGAACGGGTATACAAAAAATGTTGATTAAATTTTTTTTGACATATACAAAATGTAGAGTGAAAACAAAAACAAAATTAAGAAAAAACAAAAGAAAAACAAAAAAGGAGAAGAAATGTTAGACGCGTATTTGAAAATTATTGTTGACATATACAAAAAATATAGAATAATAACCAAAAGAACAAACAAAACCGAAAGAGAAACAAAATAAACAAAAGGAAAAGAAAAAGAAAAGAAACAATGGAAAACGAAAAACGAAAAAAAAGCCGCCTTGCGTCAACTCACGTACGACTCGCTCCTACAAATCTCTACCTAATAATGAAGTATGTAGGGTTTGTGCCATTACGTCGCGTCAATTTGCAAAAAAGTCCCTGTGTTTTCATAAAATCAACCCGCAGTCCAGATTTAAGTCACGCCGAACCGTTATTTTACAGTTTTTCAAAAAAAAACTGACTTTTTAGGTATTCCATCCGCGGATCATATTTAAGTCAAACCAATGCTTTTCTAAACCATCCATATCTTTTAAACCGTAACTCCGATTTAAACATGTTATATATGAAATTTGATTAGAAAAATATGTAAAATATGAATATAAGATTATTTTAACTTGTTAAGTATTTATAAATATTTTTTTGGAAGATATTTAATTTAAACAAATGATTTTCTAAATTATACGTATCTTTTAAACCGTAACTCCGATTTTAATATGTTATATATGAAATTTGATTAGAAAAATATGTGAAATCTGTATATGATGTTAATTTTACCTGTTAAATATTTTTAAAATGTTATTTTGGACGCAAACTTATAACTATAGGGCACGATCCATTTTTCTTTCATACAGGCGGCGATCCGGATTGCAAATAAACACCTACTATAATCATATAGGAAAAAGAAAACATCGAGAACTACACATGCATACCTCTGAATACGTCGCAGGGGAAAACAACAGATTTCTCATCGCGAGTATGAGAGGAAGGGAGAGAGAGGGAGAGAGAGACGTCTTAGGATTAACCACATTCTAACACGTTTTGGTTTGTGTGATCACTAAGGCCACCGCCGGCAAGGGTGAGAAGAAGGATAAGCGGCAACACAAATATGATGCGTCGCTAAAATAAAGGAAATAAACCTATTGTGGTCTTGAGTGATGGTTGTTCGGTTAAGAGTGTGTGTTGTATTTTTTTCTCCCGTTACAATGCACGGGCTCTTTTGCTAGTAATCACCTATGAGAAGCTGGGATGGTGGTTGTCCATGCGCGTTGTTTGCATGGAGACCAGGGATCGAGCCCTTTTTCTCTCCCCTTTACGAGGCAAGCTCTCCTTGAAAGTTTTCCTCTCCCTGAGTTCTATTAGGCCGGTCACTGGCGCGCGCAGACATTAAAAATACAGTATATGCGAGTGGTAATAGGCTGGCCCAGGAAGGAGAAACCTTCAGTGAGGGCTACTAGTTGTATCGCTTAATGCGACAAATAGCGCTCGCGGTTTGCCCACGGCGACTATTTGTCGCTTTAAGCAAGTGTCAGGCGAGCACTCGCTGAAAGTTTTCCTCTCCCTGCGTTCTAATGGGTCGGCCCACTGGCGCACACAGAGATTAAAAATACAGTATGCGGAGTGGTAATAGGCTGGCCAAGGAAGGAGAAACCTTCAGTGAGAGCTGCTAACCCCGAGCGCTATTTGTCGCATTAAGCGAGCGTCAGGCGAGCTCTCACTGATGGTTTTCCTCTCCCTGCATTCTATTGGGCCGGCCCACTGGCACGCGCAGAGACTAAAAATGTAGAGAGATTGGGACTTCCAAGAGTTGATCCCTTGTCTCCAGGTTGATCTTAGGTGTCGCTTACCTCTCCACCAAGATACCTATAGTGGTAAGTCGAAGAGCGCCTTCTACTTGAGGCTATTCGAGCTGGTGCTTTTTTTCTTGTTTTCTTTTATTTATTTTATTTTTCCCCTCCATTTTTTCAATCTTTCTAATATTTTGTTTCTTCATTTTTTGTTTTCTTGCATTTTTTTCTTCTTCTTCATTTTTTTGTTTGGTTTTTCTTTTTCTTCTCCATTTTTTTCTTTTGTTTTTTCTTATGTTTATTTTCGTTTTCGCTCTACCTTTTCGTATGTGTCAAAAATCATTTTTTTAATAAATGATCAACATCGGGGAGGGGGGGGGGGTCGAATAGACAACTAATAATTTTAGCTTTTCTTTACCAAATTAAACTTAGCATCAAAATAGGTTGTCTAGATATGTAACTAGGTGAGCAACCTATATGATGCAACAACAACAACAAGCACACAAGCAAAGGAAGGGATACAACACAATATAAACTTGCACAAGTAAAGGTAAGAGATAACCAAAAGTGGAGCCGGTGGAGACGAGGATGTGTTACCGAAATTCCTTCCCTTTGAGAGGAAGTATGTCTCCGTTGGAGCGGTTTGGAGGCACAATGCTCTACAAGAAGCCACTAGGGCCACCGTATTCTCCTCACGCCCTCACACAATGTGAGATGCCGTGATTCCACTATTGGTGCCCTTGAAGGCGGCGACCGAACCTTTACAAATAAGGTTGGGGCTATCTCCACAACTTAATTGGAGGCTCCCAACGACACCACGAAGCTTCACAACAATAGAATATGGCTCTGCGGTGACCTCAACCGTCTAGGGTGCTCAAACACCCAAGAGTAACAAGATCCACAAAGGATTAGTGGGGGGAACCAAATTTATCTTGGTGGAAGTGTAGATCGGGGCCTTCTCAAGCAATCCTAGAGAATCAACAAGTTTGATTGGCTAGGGAGAGAAATCGGGCAAAAGTGGAGCTTTGAGCAACAATGGAGCTTGGGGAGGGAAGAGGTGATGTTCTTTGGGAAGAAGACCCCTTTATATGGTGGGGAAAAGATCCAACCATTACCCCCTCACTCAGCGTGTGAGACGCGGTACTATCAAGAAGCGCTGTGGTATTACCGCAAGGGGTTCTTGATACTACCGCTTTCTTGTCTTGATACTACCGGCGCGGTAGAGGCCAGATGAGGTCCTTTTGCACTAGGTAATGAGCGGTAGAACCGCCGGAGCGGTACTACATGGCCTCTGATACTACCATAAGGCAGGGCTCAACTGGTGCTGGAAATTGCACGGAAGAAATAAATTGCTTTTGTGGCTACTTCTGCTGAGGTTGGAGCTGTGCGAAAGTCCGGCATAGTACTACCGCGTAGGTGCGGAAGTAAAAAATTACTTCCGCGCCTACTTCCGCATGCGCCAGCGTCAGGGCTGGAGGCAGCGGTACTACCGCTCGCCAGGAGCGGTACTACCGCTGGTCCCTGCGGTACTACCGCTCCCTTGAGCGGTACTACCACAAGCCCCTGTGGTACTACGAGCAGTACTACCGCACGCCATAGATCCTTTAGCATTTGGAAGCCTTCATTTCGCAGAGACAAGGATAAACGGATGGTGCTCCATTGAAGCGAAGGAAAGGTGGTGCAAAGGAACAGATGTGTACGTGTTGATTCCACCCTAACCTTTTCAAAGCGGACCCCCTCTTTATAGTACGGCTTTCCTACGACTCAAATCTACCGAAAAGAAACATAGAGAACCGCTGTCTTTGATAGGCTCCGAGGGGCACCGAATCGTTTTGTGCCTAGACATGAGATACCTGAAATGCTCAATGCACACGACTAGTCCACAAATGCACTGTCATCAATCGACAAAACCACATAGGGAGAAATATGCCCTTACAGTCTCCCCCTTATTGGTGGATTGATGACAATACGGGGTTTGCACATAGGGATATGATATGAACATAAGCAAACCCAAACTCATAGACAGGCTCCCCCTAGATGTGTGCATTCTAGAGATATGCTTTGGACTGCACAACACACACACTAGGATCAACACTCCCCCTATATTTTATAGACAAGGCAAGCCTTGCAATAATATAAGAGACACTAATCATGTAAGCAATGTAGTAAGTGAGCATGAAGTAAAGTGCACAAGATGAAATAGGCTCACAATCTACTAAACATACTAGACAATAAAGGATAAGCTTGAGGGCATATGTCTCACACCATATGATAGAACAATTCTCCAGGTCTCACACACACAACACAAACCAAAGCAAACAAAGTTCAACGAGACGAAAGCAAGGAGACAAAGACTCGCAAATCCTACACTCTCCCCCTTTGGCATTGAGACACCAAAAAGGCAGAGAGGACACCTAAGACGTAGGTGGTAGCTCCCACTGAAGTGATCACCCATGAATCTCATCATATGTCTCAGCAGCAAGAATGGACTCCTCATCAGACTCAGCCCATGATACGTCTCCAACGTATCTATAATTTTTGATAGTTCCATGTTGTTATATTATCAATCTTGGATGTTTTATAATCATTTTCTAGTCATTTTATATCATTTTTTGGTACTAACCTATTGACATGGTGCCAAGTGCCAGTTGCTGTTTTATGCATGTTTTTTACATTGCAGGAAATCAATATCAAATGGAGTCCAAATGCAACGAAACTTGACGGAGATTTTTTATGGACCAAAAGACACCCAATGGGCCAAGGCAGCGCTTGGGGGTGCTTCCAGTAGAGCACAACCCACCAGGGCGCGCCAGGAGGCCCAGGTGCGCCCTGGTGGGTTGTGCCCACCTCGGGTGCCCCCCCCCGGACCGCCTCTTTGCTCTATAAATACCCCAATATTCCAGAAAACCTAGGGAGTCGACGAAAATCAATTCCAGCCGCCGCAGAGTCCAAAACCACTAGATCCAATCTAGACACCATCACGGAGGGGTTCACTACTTCCATTGGTGCCTCTCCGATGATGCGTGAGTAGTTCTTTGTAGACCTTCGGGTCCGTAGTTAGTAGCTAGATGGCTTTCTCTCTCTCCTTTGATTCTCAATACAATGGTCTCTTGGAGATCCATATGATGTAACTCTTTTTGCGGTGTGTTTGTTGGGATCGGATGAACTTTGAGTTTATGATCAGATCTATCTTTTTATATCCATGAAAGTTATTTGAGTTCCTTTGATCTCTTATATGCATGATTGCTTATAGCCTCATATTTCTTCTCTGATATTTGGGTTTTGTTTGGCCAACTTGATCTATTTATCTTGCAATTGGAAGAGGTACTTTGTAGTGGGTTCGATTTTATGGCGCTTGATCCCAGTGACAGAAGGGGTACCGACACGTATGTATTGTTGCTACTAAGGATAAAACGATGGGTTGTATCTCTACATAGATAGATCTTGTCTACATCATGTGATCGTTCTTATTGCATTAGTCCATTTCTCCAGGAACTTAATACACGAGATGCATGATGGATAGCGGTCGATGTGTGGAGTAATAGTAGTAGATGCAGGCAGGAGTCGATCTACTAATCTTGGACTTGATGCCTATATAATGAACATTGCCTGGATATCGTCATGATTATTTGAAGTTTTATCAATTTCCCAACAGTAATTTGTTTACCCACCGTTTGCTATTTTTCTTGAGAAGAGCCACTAGTGAAACCTATGGCCCCCGGGTCTCTTTCTCATATTATTTGCCTTTGCGATCTATTTTCCTTTGCTTTTATTTTCAGATCTATTAAACCAAAAATACAAAAATACCTTGCTGTATTTTATTTTTATTTATTTTATTTGGCGTTCGATCTATCAATATACTACAATTTTATTCACGTCCGTTTGCCTATCTTGAGGCGCCGCTACCCGAAAGGGATTGACAACCCCTTTTACACGCCGGGTTGCGAGTAGTTGTTATTTGTGTGTAGGTGCTGTTTACGTTGTGTTGCTTGGTTCTCCTACTGGTTTGATAAGCTTGTCATCACTGAGGGAAATATCTACCGTCACTGTGCTGCATCATCCCTTCCTCTTTGGGGAATTACCGACGACGCTTCAAGCCGCAATCAAAAGGAATTTCTGGCGCCGTCGCTATGGAGGATCTTCAACATATACCAGGTTCCTAATCACAAATCTCATCTCCTGGCAATTTACATTATTTGCCATTTGCCTCTCGTTTTCCTCTCCCCCACTTCACAAAAATTTGTTGTTTTGTTCGCCTTCTTTTTCGTTCGCCTTTTTCTTGTCGGGTCTCTTGTTTGCTTGTGTGACCATGTGTCTTCTATTTGCTTGCATCTTCGCTTGCTAAAAACCTATTGATATGGATCCTCATCCACTAGCTAATTCAAAAGATGCAACTATGATGAACCAATTGCTAGTGGGTTGAGTGCGCGAGGTTATCTTTATGAAGTTTTGCTTGAGATTCATGATTCTGGAAATTGTGATGAAGTGTTAAAAGAAGGAATTTATAAAGTGATTCATGATAGCTCCTTGGATGAAAAGAATGATTGCAATGATGTTATTATAAATTCTATTAATGTCAATTGTGCTAATAATATGCAAAACCCCAAGCTTGGGGATGCTTGTTTTGCTATGTCCACTACTTATTGCAATGATCATGATTGGGGTGATAATGATTCTTATGATCTTGAAAATTTATTTAAACCTCATGATGATTATGCTTGTGATCATATTAAAAGTGGGTTTGGAAGAGTGACAACTTTAGCTAAAATAATCCCACATATTTGGAGAGTGTTCAATCTTATGATTTTTTTAATAAAAGTGGGTTTGGAGAGGTCATGACTTTATTTGATGACAATCCCACTATTTTGGAAGAGTGTCAACTTTGCATGCATGTGGATCATATAGAGAATATGTTATGTGATAGTTATATTGTTGAATTTGATTATGATCCTACATGTAATTATTATGAGAGAGGAAAATATGGTTGTAGAAATTTTCATGTTACTAAATTACCTCTCGTTATGTTGAGATCGTCAATGTTTTATTCTTCTACCTTGCATATGTGCTAGAAATTTCTTGTCTTGATAATTTGTTTTCTTATAAAATGCCTATGCATAGGAACTATATTAGACTTAAAAGTTTTTTTCACATGTTACATGATGCTCTCTTTGTGTTTCAATTACTATCTTTCATGTGAGCATCATTGAAATCTTATGCCTAGCTAAGGGCTTAAAACTATAGCGCTTGTTGGGAGGCAACCCAATGAATAAAATTTATTTTTGCTTTTTGCTTTCTGTTCTTGAGTGTTTGCACAATTATGCTACTGTTATGATTGTGTTTTAGTTAGTGTTTGTGCCAAGTAAAGCCTTTAGGATCTTCTTGGGTGATAGTTGTTTGATCTTGCTGAAAAACAGAAATTTTGCACTAACGAAAACAATTCTTATTTTTAACCAGAGCGTGATAAAATGCCAATTCTTTTTGCATAAGATTAATATACAAATTTCTCAGGTCTTACTATTTTTTCAGAATTTTTGGAGTTTCAGAAGTATTCGCAATAGTCAGATTGCTACAGGCTATTCTGTTTTTGACAGATTATGTTTTCTTTGCATTGTGTGCTTATTTTGATGGCTTTATGGTTTTCTTTGATGAGTTTTTGCCATAGAAAAGTTGGAATACATTAGATATAACGCAAGAACAAAATATTAATTGGCTTACTACAGTACTTATAGTAGTGATTTGCTTTCTTATACTAACGGATCCCACGAAGGTTTTGTTGAGTTTTGTGTGATTGAAGTTTTCAAGTTTTGGGTTATCTTACAATGGGTGAAGGAATAAGGAGTAATAAGAGCCTAAGCTTGGGGATGCCCCGGCATCCCAAGCTATTATCCAAAAGAGAGCAAGCAACTAAGCTTGGGGATGCCCCGAGTGGCATCCCCTCTTTCTTCTAACGACCATCGATATTTTACTCGAAGCTATATTTTTATTCATCACATACTTTGTGTTTTGCTTGGAGCGTCTTGTATGATAAGAGTCTTTGCTTGTTTTATTTTGTGTTTTAAGCCTTGATTCCTTGCTGGACACACCCATTTGAGAGAGCCAAAATTATGTCATGACTTGTTAGAATTGCTCTCTATGCTTCACTTAAATTTTTATGAGCTATGAACTTGCTCTAGTTCTTCACTTATATCTTTTTGAGAACGGTGTGCTTTAGTATTTTTGAATAAATACTCTCTTACTTCACTTATATTTATTTGAGAGTTATTAAAATTTTCAAGAAATTCTCTCTTGCTTCACTTAAATTAATTTGAGAGAGAGAAATATTATGCTCATGATCTTCACTTATATTTGTTTGAGCTTATCAAAAGTAACATATGAAAAATAGTTCCAAAGTGATAGATATCCAAGAAGGATATAATAAAAACTTTCATGAAGATCATTGGACAAAATAAACTAGATTCTTAGTAATAGTTTTGAGATGTGAGATGTGATATGTGAGTCATGTTGATGAGTAATTATGCTTTAGTAAGAATATTGGTGTTAAGTTTTGTGATTCCCTATGCAAGCACGAAAGTCAATAATTATGCAATAAAATTATATCCTACTTGTGGTGCATTATTCGGTCGCTTGCCAATCTTTTGCTAGCCTTCATTTTGCACTAAGTATGATCACTACTTGTGCATCCAAAATCCTTTAAAACCAGTTTTGCCACATGAGTCCACTATATCTACCTATATGCGGTATTCTTTTGCCGTTTTAAGAAAAATTTGTATGTGCCATCTCTAATTTTCAAAATAAACTTCTCTTTTGTGTGTTTGTACCGCTCGCGGAGCGGTGAGGGGTGGCTAATATTTTCCATGCTAGATGTGTTATTCTCACGATGAATGTTTATTCACTTGTCATTGCACGAGAGTAAGGCAAAGGTATTAGGGATGCCCAGGCCCGAAATGAAAAATGAATTTACTTTATGTTGTCAAATAATAAATTCCTTGGAAAGTGTTGGTATGGAAGGCACCCGTGGATACGGTTAGCCATGGAAAGTGAAAGTATGGTGGAAAAAGGAATAAACTTTACTTTCTGTTTGGGAACCGCCTATGATATATCTAGCATAGAAAGTGTTGGGAACTCTAAGTCGTTTTCATTGGTGGGAAAGACAGACCTCCCAAAATGTTTTTATCTCTAAGTTTTTCGCTGTGAGCTCTGACACCTCTACAAATCCCTACTTCCCTCTGTGAAGGGCCTTTCTTTTACTTTATGCAATTTTTATTTTTGAATTGAGTCTCCATCTTATCTTATAAAAGCACCAACTAGGAGGCAATATGATCGTACTTGAGTATTGGGTGTAGCTAATATGCGAGTGTGTTTCATGAATGGATCAATGATTGAGCATGATGATGGGATAGGGATAACTTATTTTAGCATCGATATTTTGAAAGACATGGTTGCTTATTGATATGCTTGGGTATTTAAGTTGTCATGAGAAAACTAGACTATTGCTTTGAACAATATAAAAGTCCAAATGTCCATGCTATAAAGAAAAGAAATATGAGATGACATGTTAGGCAGCATTCCACATCAAAAATTCTGTTTTTATCACTTACCTACTCGAGGACGAGCAGGAGTTAATCTTGGGGATGCTGATACGTCTCCAACGTATCTATAATTTTTTATTGTTCCATGTTGTTATATTATCAATCTTGGATGTTTTGTAATCATTTTATATCATTTTTGGTACGAACCTATTGACATAGTGACAAGTGCGAGTTGCTGTTTTCTGCATGTTTTTTACATCGCAAGAAATCAATACCAAACGGAGTCCAAATGCAACAAAACTTTACAGAGATTTTTTATGGACCAGAAGAAACCAAATGGGCCAAGGCAGCGCCTCGGGGGTGCTCCGAGGGGAGCACAATCCACCAGGGCGCGCCAGGAGGCCCAGGCGCGCCCTGGTGGGTTGTGCCCACCTCGAGTGCCCCCGGACCGCCTCTTTTCTCTATAAATACCCCAATATTCCAGGAACCCTAGGGGAGTTGACAAAAATCAATTCCAGCCACCGCAGAGTCCAGAACCACCAGATCCAATCTATACACCATCACGGAGGGGTTCACCACTTCCATTGGTGCCTCTACGATGATGCGTGAGTAGTTCTTTGTCGACCTTCGGGTCCGTAGTTAGTAGCTAGATGGCTTCCTCTCTCTCGTTTGATTCTCAATACAATGGTCTCTTGGAGATCCATATGATGTAACTCTTTTTGTGGTGTGTTTGTTGGGATCGGATGAACTTTGAGTTTATGATTAGATCTATCTTCTTATATCCATGAAAGTTATTTGAGTTTCTTTGATCTCTTATATGCATGATTTCTTATAGCCTCGTATTTGTTCTCCGATATTTGGGTTTTGTTTGGCCAACTTGATCTATTTATCTTGCAATGGGAAG